>BLBF01000031.1:2317942-2331855 GCA_015471245.1 Laticauda colubrina
TTTGAAAGCCACACTCAAAGCTTTCAGGAGGCAAATATAGCTTGGAGCATAGCTCTACTTGTAGAGCTTTACTCCAAGCTATATTTGCCTCCTGAAAGCTTTGAGTGTGGCTTTCAAATATTTCAGTAGAAAATTATAATATTTGGTTTGGTAATAGTTATAGCATTTACACCTGTGAATACATTACACATTACACATTACAATACAATACACATTATATACATTATATTCATATATATTATATATGAATACAATACACATTACACATGTGAAACAGTAGAAACTTAGAAATGTGATACAATTACAGAAGAAATGTGATGCAATTAATGATTAAATCGATGGCCAGAAATTAACTGCATTCACTAAATTTAAATTAAAAATAAATAAAATATAATCCAGTTCAGTTCCCCCCCCTCCCCCAGCTCTATACAACTATACAACCTGAGAACACCACTCAAAGAATGAAGAAGCCTACTCCTCCCCTAAAATTATGTACCTCTATGATGTAAAAAGTTGCTTAGTGCAGAAGGGAATTTTTCTCATAGTATTCTCACTTAGTTTTCTTTATTTATTTTTGTAGATAACTTGATTGATCAAACTAAGGTGGCAAAAAGTGAAGCTAAAACCCTGGAATTGGAGAAGAAGGTTACAATCATATTTTTTTCTTTATCTTTCATTCTTCCTTTATTTTACTGGCTTTTTCCTTTCTCAGAACTGTTAAATGATACAGTACTTTTTGTGTTTTTAAATATCTTCATTTAAAAAAAAATCCTTAGTTTTTAAACAATACAATTAAAAGATGAACAGTGGTAGATGCCGGCATTTCGCTTTGACTCATCAGTATCAAACTTACAATAACATTGTTAAAATTGGAATAAATATTTATATTGTATCTTGCAAGAATGTTAAATATGTACATAGTAAATATGTGTCAAGTTTCCAAGCGATGAAATCCATTTAAAAAGAAAAGTACAAAGTCCATCTTTCAAAAAGATTTATTTAGGAAAGCTGGCAAAGTCCATGGTAATTCTGGATCTGACCCAACCCGAAATTACCCCACAATATTAGAAGTTAAAAACAACCTTCAAAAGTCACATTCTCCAACAGAAGTAATTCAACGTTGCTTGATATCATAAATCCAGGGGCCCAAGCATGGAGAGCTCATTTCCCACGGGAAGGAAGATCACCTAACCAAAACACTCTCTTTATCTCCACTCCTCCCCTCTTAGGAATGTGTCAAGTCTGAAACCCTTCCCCCCATGACTGCCACAGAGAAAGTAAGAAAAAGAATATATACTAAGACAAAATAAAATGGCTACACTTATGTCAATTTCTGGCTTGACATGTGTACTTTATTGCTCTTCGGTAAGCTTGATCCCATTACAAATGGAAGCATTAGTTATATAGAGAAGTTTGACAGAGTGCATGTCAAGGTGCAATTTAAGAATCTTTTTGATCAACTATCAGAATTTCATCCTAAAAGTACAAACTATTACAACCATCTATAAATGAAGTTCGCCGACATCACCTATGGGTTTTTCATTGCCAATTAATGATAAATGTGCACTCTCGAGAAAACATTTACAAGCATTGCATGAACTAAAGGCTAGATCACATCGGCCAACAGATGCAAAACAGCGGACGAGCAAATTTTCCATCCGTTGTTATCCGCTCTCAAAAGTGCCCCAAATTTGCATAAAGAGAACGGACAACAACAGAAAGGAACGGATGTGGGGAGGACGTAGCAAGGATGTTAAGCGGATGCTCAACGGAAGCCTAGCGGATGGAAGCAGATGACACATCCGCAGGGCTTCCGTGGGAGAACAGCAAAGCGGACGCGCAGCGGAAGGAGCGGATGCCGAGCAGATGCTGAGCGGATACAGCAGATGTATCACGGATGCCTAGCAGATGCCTAGCGGATGCAAAGCGTTCACTGCGCATGCGGGGAGGATGCATTGCGTCAGCCCCGCAGATATAAAGGGAAGCAGCTCGCAAGCAGGTCACCATTCAGAGGAAAGACTTGCTGCCAGACACATCTCCAGCCAACAACCATGGGGAAGAAGAGGAAGCCTGTGCCTACTCCTGCCAGCCCTGCCAAGAAGGACAGGACCACCATCCCACCCCCTGGCACTGACTCTGCTTCTGCTGCTTCTTCTGCTGCTGGTGCTGACTCTGCTGCTGCTGACTCTGCTGCTGCTGCTCCTGGTGCTGGTGCTTCTGCTGGTGCTGACTCTGCTGCTGCTGCTGCTGGTCCTGCTGGTGCTGCTGCTGGTCCTGCTGGTGCTGGTGCTTCTGCTGGTGCTGACTCTGCTGCTGGTGCTGGTGCTACTGCTGCTGCTGCTCGTGGTGGTGTGGTGGACCATCCCCTAGAACCTCAAAGCCCTGCTGATGAGGGCCCAGAAGGTCCTGCCAGAGGGAGGAAGATGCAATCGTGCGAAAAGGGGGAGAGGAGACAGTACTCCATTGCAGAGGAACATGAGGAGGAGGTGCTCGAATGGCTGAGGGAGAACAAGTACCTCTGCAGGAAGGGACACAGGCTCTATCGAGACACCAAGCGGAAGCAGGCGGCTTGGAGAGAGAAGGCGGAAAGCCTGGGCTACACTTCGGATGTCCTCCTGGGGTGGTGGAAGCACATGCACACCTGGTACGGGAAGCTGCACCTGAAGAAGTCTGGCCAGGCCGCGGTCAAGTTCACCGACCGGGAGACCTATGTCATGGCAAAGTGCAGCTTCCTGGAGGGTGAGGTCCGCCACCGAGGACCTCTGTCTACCCTCACTCTCAGGCAGCCCACAGAGAGCCAGTCCTCTTCTGGCCAAGAGTCAGCTCCTGTGTCCAGGCAGGTATCTTTGGAGCGCCCCACGATGGAGACCCCCCTGACAGCTGCACTCCCCGTGCCGGAGCACATGGAGGACCCCCTAACGCAGATGGAGCAAGAAGAGGCTGCTGCCACCAGAGACCAACCCACACCCACACCCAGCTCCACCTCCACAGAAAGCAGGCAGATCGGCAGACCAGAGGGGCAGAGCCACACTATCCTCTTGGAGATCATGGATACCATCAAGAGCAGTGTAGATCTCCTCTCTCAGCTGGTACACTTCGACATGCCATCCTCTAACAGAAAGCCCTTCCTCACCTACGTGAACCAGACCCTCATGGAAATTCCCAAAGCCCAGTACCAGGTGATCAAGGAGAGGGTCTGCACCACCCTCCAGGCCCAGCTGAACCTGCTCTGACCCACTCCAGGTCTGCTCCTCCACCCCAGGTGATGTCACAGCCCTTCCAAGGCTTTCCACAGGCCCTCACCTACCAAGGCTACGGCTACCAGGAGTTCCAGCAGCACAGGCAGCCCTTCCCAGTCCAGGCACAGGTATATCGCACACCACAGGTGCCACCGATACCACAGATGCCACTGACGCTACAGATGCCACCGACGCCTCACCTCGCTCACCTGCAGACCAGACAGCCCCACTACACTCCTCCTTCCTCCACTCCACAGCCAAGCCCGGCCTCAGAACATCTGTCATCGGTCTTGGGACTGACATCCCATGTTCTGGAGGAAGGGCCTCTCAACATCACGGGACTGAGCCAGCTCTCTGAGAGCTTCCTCCACACACCATCCCCTGTTATCCTCTCGGGGCCAGGCACCCCAATGGCGCCTCAGACCAGCACTCCAGCCACTGCCACCTCCACAGCACCTGGACCCTTCACCCCTGAGACCATGGGCACACCTCAGAGTAACTAAGAAGAGTGCCAGAGACTGGGTTGTTACCTGTTGACTTTATCTTTGCTTGGGACACTTTTCTTGGTTCATTTTGCTTTTTTAATAAAGTCCTACAGTTTGTTATTAATAAAGATTATCTTTGCTTCACACACTTGGTTCATTTATTTTAGTCAATAAAGTCTTGGTGGAAACTTTTAGAAATGGTTTAAGCCTTTGCATGCTTGTTGGATGGGTAAGGATAGCAGTGGGATGGGCAGAGATACCTGTGTGATGGGTAATAGCTGTGTGATGGGTAATAGCTGTGGGATGGGTAATAGCTGTGGGGATGGGTAATAGCTGTGGGATGGGTAATAGCTGTGGGATAGATAAGCCTCCAGTGCAAGCATAGTGGGACTGTATGGTCCACCCTCCCAGGTGCCACACCTATGGCCCTTTAATCATCCATCAACACATTTCAATATAAACACAACTCTTTATTAAATATCCTGTTCATTGTAGGGCTACTCAATATACATGGCACAATCTCATCAGTGTGATGAGACAGGCTGAAGGAAGCATCCATTAAGCATCTACCATCCTGTCTTGCCATTCCACTGCTCCAGCTGGGGAGTTGCACCAGTGTTTCAGGAGGTTGCACTGCTTCTTCCCTTCACGTGAAGTTCTGTTGGGGCCTTGCACATTCACAGTGTCTATCAGGTTTAGTCCTTGCCTCCATTCACCAGGGTCCATGTCCCCATTGCCTTGTTGGCGGTCCACAAGCCTGTTCTGCAACACTGGGTAGCGGGTGCGCATGTGATTGTGCAAGATGCAGCAAGCTTCCACGATGTTCCTCAAAGGTCTCTGGGTGATGCTGCATGGTGGTGAGAAGTACCTGGAACCTGTTGGCCAGGATGCCAAAGGCGTTCTCCACCACCCATCTTGCCCTGGACAGCCTGTAGTTGAAGATCCTCTCTTCACAGGTGAGGCATCTGGAAGTGTAGGGCTTCATGAGATAGGTTGTGAGGGAGAAGGCGTCATCCCCCACGATGAAGTAGGGCACATCTTGCGTGTCATTGGGCAGGGACTCTGGATCTGGGAAGCCCATGATGAGGTTGCGTTCCAGCCCCTCCTTGAGGTGACTGGCGTTGTATTCCTGGGCATCTGAAGCTGACCCGTTGTCTGAAGCATCGATGTACATGAACTTGTAGTCAGCATCGACCATGGCAAAGAGGATGATGCTGAAGAAGCCCTTGTAGTTGAAATAATTGGACCCTGAGTTGGCTGGAGCTTTGCAGGCCACGTGCTTCCCATCTATGGCTCCAACGGTGTGGGGGAAATTCCACTTCTGATACCACTGCTCTGCAACTTTCTTCCAGCCTTCTTCAGTGGAGGGGCACTGGAGGAGCTCCTCCAGGTATTCTTCGATGATGGCCTGTACCACTTCTCTGACCACAATGCTGATGGTGTTGTGTGACACCCTCCAGGCGTACTGCATGTTTCTGTATGTGGTCCTGGAGACCAGGTGGCGCAGAGTCAGTGCCATCTTCAGTCCAGGGTCCAGGCTGAGCCGGAAGTTGGTGTTTGCCTTGGTCAACCTTGGTCTCAGCCACTCCACAACTTTGTCAAACATGGCTGGTGGCATCCTCATGAAGTGCTGGAATGCACGAGGGTCTTCGTTCCTCAGCTCCACCATCAGCTTGTCTTACAGTCCGTACTCCGCTCTTCTCGCGATCCATCTTCGGATCCAGACACTTCTTGGACGCCTCCTTTTCCTTGCGTAGAACAGGTGAAAGAGCCTGAAGAGGGCTTCGCACTGTTGTAGAATGATGGCGGGTACCAAAAGGAGTGTGCGACGATCCATGGTGGA
This sequence comes from Laticauda colubrina, assembly GCA_015471245.1. Classification (NCBI taxonomy): domain Eukaryota; kingdom Metazoa; phylum Chordata; class Lepidosauria; order Squamata; family Elapidae; genus Laticauda; species Laticauda colubrina. The sequence continues at coordinate 2,323,510 of BLBF01000031.1, forward strand.
GATGACTGGATGCTGTGGAAGAGCAAGAGCAAGAGCAAGGCTGAAGATGTCTGCACACCAGGGCTGCCGGACTGAAAGTGAGATCCAGGTGATTTCCTCCCCCTTTTTATAGGAAATATAGGTTTTCTGCTAGGTGTCCTTCTGCATCCTCTCAACATCCTCCAGACATCCTAAATATCCGAGATACGTCCCCTATACGAACTTTTTTTCCGTTTTAATGCTTTATATGCGAGCTGCATCCGTTTTCATCCTTTCTATGTCCGTGCTACTAACACTGCACGGACGTTCTGCGTCCGTTTCGCTTCCTTCCTCTTTCCATTTTCTGCTGGAGCGGATGCGAGTTGTGCGGATGCTCAGAGGATGCCGAGCGGATACAGCGGATGTGTAACGGATGTAGAATGTTTGTTCCCTGTATGTGTCGCGGATGTAGAACGGACGCGGCGGAAAGTTCATCCGCTCAAAAAGTTTTGTGCAGCTCAAAACTTTTTGAGCAGATGAAATCTCAGTAGACGGATGCTGGACGGATAGAACGTATGAATCACGCACACAGTGAGTATAGAACGAATGCATCGCGTTAACCAACGGATGGCAAGCATTTTTCTCCGTTGTACATCCTCTTTCCATCTGTTGGTGCAGTGTGACATGGGCTTAAAATCAAAAGATATCATATCTAAACCGGACAAAGGTTTTGTATTTCTCTATTGTGACAAAGAAGCATACAAACAGAAAATTTCTTGAATTTTGAATGACCTGTTGGAGATCCAGGAAATTGATAATCCCGAAAGCATTAGCATGACAGAAGAAAGAATATGTCGATATTTATAGATGATGCTTTTGTTGATAATCATTGATGAAAAGACCTACAACAAGACCTACAACAAACAACTAATGAATCTATGATGCCACAACTCTATGGACTACCAAAAAAGCACAAGCTGAGAATGCTGGTTAGACCCATTTTTGCTATGTCTGGCTCTGCTTACCATCAAGTGGCATGCTGGGCCCATGACATCCTGGTGCCTATAAGAGAGAAGCTAATCAAAACAACACAAAAGGATTTGTTTGAACTAGCTAAAGAGTTGAATTCCATGAATGTGAAAAATGACATTATGTGCTTGACGTTCAGTATCTTTTTATGAATGTCCCACTTCATAAAATGGTTTATTATATGTGCAGTTTAGTGGAATCTAACTATATCGGTTCCCATACCAGTAGATATCCTTAAACTACTACTTTGCACGGAAAATGTCTCTTTCCATTTTCTTGGTCAGTCTTATCAGTAAATTGAGTTGCGATGGGAAGCCCTTTAGGCCCAATTTTGGTGGATTTCTTCATGAATATGATTGAATCGTCTGATCATATATCCAGATTGCTCACAATGTGGACCAGGCAGTGATCTTCTGTCCTTCAAGACATCATATTGATGGCTTTGTGCATCATCTAAACAGCTGTCACCCCAGTTTGAAGGTTACCATCGAATATGAAGTAGATGAACCTTTTCTGGACCTTTTCTAATTATCCAAAGGTCTGATTGTTCTATTAAAAGAACCGAATTCAGGAAGTTGACATGGTCTGGCCATGAACTTTTCAAGTTTTACACCATTAAGTATAAACATGTGCTGATACGGAAACTGTTTATACGAGCACATTAAATATGCACTGAGGACTGCTTAAAGGAAGAATTAGAATTTCCAACCCAAACCCTTTGTTTAAATGGTTATCCAGCTCATTTCACTGATAGACACAGTAAAATAAAAGACCAAAAGCCAGCAGTTCCAGCCATCAGTAAAAAGAAAATTTTTATTGAGCTGCTGTTTAAGGAGGATCAATTAGCACGCCTGACAATTCGACGCTTAAATAACTTAATTGAAACAACATTTTGTACAGCTGAGCTACATGTACTTCATCAAACCCAGAGGCTACCGCTACCATTAAGGAGGCACAACCTATCAGCGCCAAAGCCAATCGGTTGTATTTACCAATTTGTGTATAATTGTGGAGACAATTACATCAGCAGAACTGATATGTGTTTGGCTTTCAGAGTGAAGGAGCATTTTCCGAAATGGGTCCAGACAGCTCTGAATAATCCAACAGCAACAGCAACAGCAAACTGTGGCCATAAAATGCTTTATTCAGCCATCACGAGACACATACGAGCTACGGGTCACCAAGTGAATCCAAACACTGTGTTCAAAGTTTTATTGCACCCTAGGAACTCTCGCATCCTGCAGTTTAGCAAGGCGGTTTTTATCAATTGACTGGAAGCCTCCTTTGTGCGTGCAGAAACAGTATTTGTCAATCTGCGCTTTCTGTGGGCATAAGGTTTCTCATTGACTGGTTCTTAGCTCACATTATTTGTTTAATTAATTTAATTAACACTCTCGCAAGATCCTATATATTTTATTCTGATTTTAACCTTGTTGTAAATTTGGTAGTGATGAGTCAATATGAAATGCCTGCATCTACCACTGTTCGTCTTTTAATTGTACTGTTTACATTATTAAAGAGGATTAATTGTTTTAAATTCCTTAGTTTTTTTTTCATTTGTGATGCTGAGAGCTGTTTATTTCTGTTTATTTCTTTTTTCTTGATGCCTCTTTACTTTGGTACTCATGGCCTACTATTTATAAGTATGCAACGAGTACGCAAGACAAGTATTCTCTTGGCTTTCTCCTAAAAGTTACAAAAATCAGGTCTATAGAGATGCTGGTTTCATGTTCAGAAGTACATTCTTTCTTTAAATTTTGCAGCAATAATAGCAATAACGGTTAGAGCAAAGGTCTTCAAACTTGGCAATTTAAGACTTGTGGATTTCAGCTCCCAGAATTTCTGAGCTAAAATGACTGGAGGAGGAACTCTGGAAGTTGAAGTCCACAAGTCTGAAAGCTGTCGAGTTTGAAGACCCCTGGTCTACTGATTTTTAGATGGGGTGCCATAAAAGTCATTCCCAAAATAGGAAGTGGTATGCCAAAGTTTTCATTGAGCAGCATGCTATCATAAACTTCTTATTGTGGTGCATTTGAAAAGGAAAAAACTGTAAGCTTAAATACATTTCAGAAGTATTCCAGAAACTTATATGTATAATTCATGTATGAATCTTAAACATATGACATCCTGTATATTTTTCAATTGCCAGAGGATTTTTCTTTTTGCTAGCAAACATTTAACAGTAGCAACAATTCAGAGGGCCTTCATGAAGCATGTGGATTACTTACTTCTAATTCAGTGGTCCCCAGCCTTTGCAGCTTGGTGGCCCAGTGCATGTGTGTGTGGGGGGGAGATGGTTCCCTGTGAATGTCAGGTGTGCATGCATGAGCGTGCACAGCTACAATAGTGTGAGCACAAGCACCTGGCATTGGCACAAATGGAGCTTTGCATGTGAGCGCCTGCCACTTGCACAAGTACAACTGTGTTTGTGGGGCTATGGACACAGGCGCAAGCATCCACTGCTCACGTGAGTGGAACTGCGTGCATGACCGCAAGCACCTGCCGCTTGTGCAAGTGGAGCTGTGTTTGCATGTGCACTCACCTGCCGCTTATGTGGCTGCAGTCCAGGGGTTTCAGACCACTGTCCTAATTGATAGAAGAGACAACATTCACGTTGTTTTTCATTGATAAAATGGAAAACTACCATTAAATCTAGACTTTATAGAGCAGGAGTAATTGTTCACACATCATTCTGAATATGTTATCTTGTAAAAAATTGTATAAGGGATCAAGAAGATATATTAATTTGTTAAAGAAATGTAATTTTAGATGTATGAAGTAAAAAGAAAAAATAAATCTTACAGTCGAGAGATTTGCAAAAGGTTCTGATTCAGTCCTTATCACTTCAAGTAAAAGGACCTACTTTTTTTTACAAAGACAATTTAAAATTGGCTTATCTTTAAAATGTTTTCCAAAGTAAAATGTAAACACTGGAATATTTTTATTTACCGCCTTTTTTAAAAGATTCCTGCATATTTCAGAATTTTATAATAATATTTTTGTTATTACATGTAGAACTTCCATTTAATAATTTCACAGTTCATTTTTGGCCTGGATTATGACAAACTAATTAACACAAAACCTTCTGAAAAGTTTTCATATTTAGCAGTATTAAATTTTATCTTTTTGTCATCTAATCAGCATCGCCCATGTTGTACTTCCCAAGAAGGAAAATTTTAACTTGCTTGAGGTTTAATCAGTAGGGACTATGTTGGCATGATTATTGTGCATAATTCTTTTTTTCAGCTGGAATCTGAGTTGACTGCTCGTCATGAATTACAAGTTGAAATGAAGAAGAAAGAAAGTGATTTTGAGGAAAAAATTCAAAATTTACTTCAGGAGAAAGAAACAGTGGCAGCTGAGAAACAGCGTATTACCTCAGAGAAGCAAAACTTACAAATTAATAGCTCTTTGTTGAGTGACGAGGTAATGATCAATGGTATAAATAAAGTGATTATGGTACATTAGAGAAATATGCCATTTTAGTGTTTAAGCCCTAAGTCCCAAGAATTATAAAATGGAAGAAGAAATATTGCTATTTTCTTGGAGAAAAAAATGGGTAATGGGACAGGAGGTGAATTAAAAGCTGTTCTGTGAGATATTGAGATATTAATGGATGCATGTAAATGTTGCTATTCCACACTGTATGACATCCCTTTCATTATTATGTTCAAGACAGGGAGTCAGGATAGTTGGTGGCATGATATGAAACATTTGTTTTGTTCTTTGTTAATAAAATGAATTTGATATGAATTCTGGGATTGAAGCAGATCATTTACTTATTTATGGATTTATACCCCACCACACCCAATTGTGTCCTGATAGCTTATAGCAAATATAACATTGCTAATTGAGAAATATGAGCATCCTATAATAGAAATAGCACTTAGACTTATATACCACTTTATAGTGCTTTACAGTCCTCTCAAAGCAGTTTACAGAGTCAACCTATTGCCCCCAACAATTTGGGTCCTCATTTTACCCAACTCAGAAGGATGGAAGGCTGAGTCAACCTTGAGCCTGGTGGGATTCGATCTGCCAAATTGCAGTAGGAGTAGCTTGCAGTACTGCACTCTAACCACTACACCACCGTGGCTCCTGGGTCCCTGGTGTGGCCCAATGCATTGCAATTTGTCTGACAGCATCTCCTATAGGGCCAGTCGACTGTGTGCAAGGCTTTTTTTCTAGCATAAATTCTATTGACCACAATAATTTGGTCTCCCTATGACCTCCAGAATTATTTTTCGAAAATAAAATGATAGTTGTGCACAACAGCATGCTTTTTCTGGAAATTTGTGCATCCTTAAAAAATTGGAAAGTAAGCTGACATGGTAAGAGTTTAGTAGTAAAAAGCAATATTTCCAATTTCTACTTCCATCATGGCAGCTGTTTTGTGAAAATACCTATAATTTACTCTAAAAATCCTAATTGTATCTTTTAGCACAGAAACATTGAGAGCTCCACATACTAACCATCTACAACTGGGTTAAGTTGAAATGCTAAATCAGATGCTCAATGTGTTACAATCTGATGTAATGTATATATGCAGGATGTAAAACAGTGCTATGTAGATCCTTCAAAGCATGCTTTAGGACCATTAATAGAGTACTTTTTGAATCATATAATACCGTGTTTCTCCAACAATACGACCTCCACCAATAGGAAAGCCCAGCATGTTTTATTGGCATAAAATCAAATTAAGCCCCTCCCCCCAAATTAAGGCTTATATTAAACATGCAAAATAGGGGGAAATGGCACCGGGGAGCTTGCAGTTAGGAAGTACTTTTGTTGCATACCCAGATATGGTGCTGCCTGCATTGACTTTGGCATTGGTTGGGCACTTTGCATCAGGAGACCTTCCTCCACCGTTGCTTCCCCTTCTCCCCATGCTGCCTCGGTGTTTAGAACAATGCTGCGGCATTTGGTGCAGCCACGTTCAGCCAGCCAGGGCTCCTCCTTGCAACCGGAGCCTGGCGGAGACACTCGGCTTCAGGCGCTCCTGTTGCTGCCTTCCCTTCACCTTCAAAGGCAAAGCCAATTCTTTTAAAAACAACACCCTACTACCGGTACGACAAAGCCTTCCCTGCCCAAGAGGGCAGCCCAACCCCACATGGGGAGGCGAATCTTCCTGGGCCGCAGTGCAGGATTGGCCCACCCCAGGAGAAGCACCCAGCCGCCATCCCTGCCTGGTGCCGGGCAGAGCGTAAAGAGCTTCATCTGGGGCGCCCAGCGCAGCTGACAGGTAGGCCCTCCTGCCCAGTAGCGGAGCTCTTGCCAAGGCAGCGAACATCTCCCCGCCAGGCCCTCCGCTCATCCTGCTAGGGCTGCGCCAGAGCCGTGTAGGCTGGGCAGAGCCAGGAAAGCAAGCCACGGGTGTGCGCCCGCCTGCCAAGCGAAAGAGCCAGGCTGACCCAAGCTTGGCTTCCTTCCCAAGTCTCTCCAGCCCAAACCCAAAGGGGCCACCAGGAGAGGCTGCCCAAGGCAGTGATAGCGCCCACCCATCTGTGGACAGGGAGGCAAGGTGATAGCCTGCACCGCGTCCTCCGAGCCCTGCCGAGTCAGTGCCTCTGCCTGATGCCTGTGCCGCTGCAGTGTTTGGAGCTGCCGGCGCATTTGGAGATATGTGGGGATGGGAACGGGCTGGGCGAGGGGTGGAAAGGACGGGCGGCTTCAGGCTCTCTCTGCCAGATCCACCAGCCAGGGAAGTAGCGCTGCCATCACCTCGCCTGCCTGTCTGCGGACGGGTGGGTGCTATCACTGCCTCGGGCAGCCTCTCCCAGTGGCCCCTTCGGGTTCAAGCTGGAGGGACTTGGGAAGGAAGCCAAGCTTAGGTTGGCCTGGCTCTTTTGCTTGGCAGGCGGGTGCGCACCCACGGCTCGCTTTTCTGGCTCTGCCCAGCCTGCACGGATCTGGTGTGGCCCTGGCGGGATGAGCAGAAGGTCCAGCAGAGAGGCGCTCGCTGCCTTGGCAAGAACTCCGCTGCCAGACAGGAGGGTCCACCTGTCAGCTGCGCCGGGTACCCCAGGTGAAGTTCTTCATGCTCTGCCTGGCGCCAGGCAGGGATGGCGGCTGGGCGCTTCTCCCGGGGTGAGCCGATCCTGCGTTGCAGCCCTGGGAGGTTCACCTCCCTACGTGGGGTTGGGCTGCCCTCTCGGGCAGGGGAGACTTTGTCGTACAGGTCGTAGGGCATCGTTTTTAAAAGAATTGGCTTTACCTTCAAAGGCAAACAGAAGGCGGCGACAGGAGTGCCTGAAGCCGAGTGTCTCCACCGGGCTCCGGTTGCAGGGAGGAGCCCTGGCTGGCCGCACGTGGCTGCGCCAAATGCCACGGCATTGCTGTAAATGCCGCGGCAGCACGGGAGAAGGGAAAGCAATGGTGGCGTAAGGTCTCCCGATACGAAGTGCCTCACCAACGCCGAGGTCAACATCCAAGCTGTCTCTGGCCACCCACCCGAGGATGCAAGGGGGGGAATTAAGTCACCCCAAAAAAGACGGCCTAGCTGTTTTCTCAGGGGTCAAAAAAAAATAAAATAAAGGCTTGCCTTATTTTGTGAGAAACATGGTAGGTTTATCTTTTTCATTGTAAGCTGTACCCAGCTATCTCCTCACACTTCGCTTGCACAGCCACTTTGTTCTTTATTGTGCATGCGTGGTTCAGAAAAGGCAGGATCAGCTTCCAAAGTAGCTTTGTAAGCCTTGGAAAAAGTCCTGCTTTGACCATTCAGAAAGCTGTATTCCAAAAGATCTCTTGTGCAGGAATCACACAGCCCTAAATCATAATAAGATTACCAATTCAGTGTGATCTGCCTATTCATGTATCTGTTGCATTAGACAAAGTCAGTAAGGTTACACAAAAAGAAATCTCAAAATCCCAAAGAATTTTGAAATGGGCAGTCTGTTTATTTTTGTGGTTTAGAATTTTGAATTCTCCAGTCTGACTTGTTCTACTTCTTTCTCTAAAGATTGCTCTACTAACCAAAGAACTTGAAGATCTTAAGAAGAAAATGGAGCATGTCATTTCATCTACGGCTTTCCCATCACAGCTACCATTCCCTACTGGGACAGAAAGTCACCAAACCACTTCATCCCTTTATTCACAAACTGTTTCCCCTCCTCCTCTACGTGGGATGTCAGGACCTCCCTCTCCTCCTCCTCCTCCTCCTCCTCCTCCTCCTCCTCCTCCACCACCACCACCCCTGCCTGGGATATCAGGACCACCTCTTCCTTCCCCTGTGCCTGGGATGCTGGGATTACCACCTCCCCCACCCCCTCCCCTACCTCCTCTACCTGGAATACCCCGGTTGCCCCCTCCGCCACCACCTCTGCCTGGTATGCCAGGGTTGCCCCCTCCCCCACCACC
>BLBF01000031.1:2331865-2439277 GCA_015471245.1 Laticauda colubrina
CCTCTGCCTGGTATGCCAGGGTTGCCCCCTCCCCCACCACCTCTGCCCGGTATGCCAGGGTTGCCCCCTCCCCCACCACCTCTGCCCGGTATACCAGGGTTACCCCCTCCCCCACCACCTCTGCCTGGGATGTCAGGGCCACCCCTTCCACTTCAATTTGGGATACCAATGCCGCCACCTCCTCCCACTCTATCTGGTTTTGGAATTATGGCAAGCCAAACTCTTCCATTTGGATTGCCTCCCAAGAAGGTTTACAAACCAGAAGTTCAACTTAGGAGAACTAACTGGTCCAAGGTGATTTCTTGTAATTGATAATTAGAAATATTTTACCCATTGTCAATGTTTCCTTTTCCTTTTTCAAGCTCCTTAGTCTACCAGTGCTTTTTCCTCTTAAATTATTCTGTGTTCAAGATTTTGAATGCTGAGGACTAGAAAACGTGGTTGCAGAACTAATTTTCATTTTGCAGAATTTAGTGAGATATAAAGTTATTCTTGATACTTAATAAATGTGTCAATTTAACTCTATGTTTAAAGATATCTTTTAAAACTGAAATGTTTCTTTTGATATTTAAGTTACTGCTTTTAAATTTTTAGAAATAATTATAGCGATAATTTAAAAAAGGATAGATTACAGAATGAAATTGTACATAGATATGAATTTTAAACAGCACAATTATTGTGGTCTAAGCTTTCTAAGTTTTTAGATATTTTGTGAATATCTTTATCAAATGTCCTCAATTGGAAAATATAGTTGTACATACTCTAACTGTATATAATTTAGGGACAGAATATTTTAAGGGTTATCTGTTAATGAATGAAACCTTGCAGAAGTATTAAAATCATTAGTTTTACCCCATCAATATGGGGTAATATATACACCAATTTTCGCCTTTGGCTCTCTGTTTCAAATCTTTTGACAGTTATCATGTTATGTATAACCTTTACAGATTACAGTACAGGAATTATCTGAAGGCTGTTTCTGGGTGAAAGCTAAGGAGGATCGTTATGAGAGCGATGATCTTTTTGCCAAGCTAACATTTTGTTTCTCAACTGCACAGACCAAATGTAAGTAATGTTACAAAAAGTAAGGAATGTGAGATTGGCAGGTATATAATTTAACAAATAAATAAAGTAATAACTTCATTGATGTACACTAAAGACAGAAATGTGTTAAGAATGGTTTATGCTTTTGTGGGAAAAATAAATTCAGCTCACAGCAGGGCCAGGGGCAGCTGAAAATTAGGAAGGTAACACTCGTCCAACCAATTTCCTTAAGGCTAGGTCCCACTGGCCGACAGATGCAAAACATATGCAAAAAGGACACAGCGGCCAAGCAAAATTTCAGGGGTGGCTCCATCCGTTGTCATCCGCTCCAAAAAGTGGCGAAAATTTGCATAAACAGAATGGAAAAGAATGGATGTGGGTAGTATGTAGCAGGGATGTTAAACGGATGTTCATAGGAAGCCTAGTGGATGTATATCGGATGCAAACCGTTCACTGCGCATCCTTTCTATTTCCATGCTACTAATGCTGTGTAGACGTTCCGTGTACCTTTTGTTTCCTCCCTCTTTCCGTTTTCAGCTGCAATGGATATGAGTTGCGAGGATGCCCAGAGGATGCAGAGAGGATACAGCGGACGTTTAACGGATGATAAGCAGACATAGAACATTTGTTGCTCGGATGTCACGGATTTACATCGTACGCAGCGGAAAGTTCATCCGTTCACAAAGTTTTGTGCAGCTCAAAACTTCTTGAACGGATGAAATCTCAGTGGACAGATGCTCAAAGGATAGAGCGTATGAAACACGTATGCAATGAGTGCACAACTGATGCATAGCGTTTTCCAATGTTTTTTAACGTTTTACATCCTCTTTGCATCCGTTGGTGCAGTGGGACATGGGCTTTAGCCAAAATAGACTTTTAGGAATAGACTGTTTCTTTACACACACTTCTAAATGGTGCCCTCATGTGGCAGCAGGAAGGGACATCAGATCAAATTCATCACAATACTCACCCTATATGGCGCCCTGTTGTCATCTGGTTGCAGCTTGAAGATGATGAATTTTCTGATGCCAATTTCTGTAGAATCAAAACAGGACCCAAAGCAAAAAATCAAGCTCACTATAGTGTTTATTAGATAGTACATACTGGAGAGGATCTGCTTTAAAACAATAGTAAGAGACATACACCTGCAGACAAAAAGATGCATTCTTTTATACATGTCAGAATGGAGGGGGAAATGAACATGCCTATATGTTAATGAGTGTTAGTGTAATCGATCTCAGTTTACTTTCTGCCCTTCTGTTATCTACAGAGAACAACAGTCTTAGAAGTATTTCCATCTTGATATTCAGTGATTGGATAAAGATAAAACTTAACCATGGGGCCACTGTGAGCTGCAAGGCCACATTTCTTATGTCTCAGTTTGTTTATTAAACACTCCCATTCCTCTGAAAGCACATTTTGTAATCAATGAAGTTACCATTCCATATTAACATAAACCCATATCCATAAAATCCCTAAAGTATATTTACATTTCTTGGATGTATAGGTGTTCTTGATATACATGTGCTTTTTGTCTATTGAGAAGTAAACTTGTCTGTTACTTTCAAATTACATGTTACACCATTTCCATTTGGTTCATCTTCAAAACCTTCCAGATGCACCTGGAAAACACATATATTATTTGCAAAGTAGATTGCCTTACTACACAACCCTAAGTTCAGATTATTTTAAAATGTTAAAATTAATTCAGAGAATATTTGTGGCTCAGAGTTGACCTGTGGGATCTTTGGTGGTCTTTGAGCTTGGTTATTTTCTTGCAGGTGTTTTATTACCCAACTAGGTAACATCATCAGCATTATTAATACCTAGTCAGGTAATGAAATGTCTGCAAGAAAACAATCAAGCTCAAAGACCTCAATTAATTTCAATCATACACACTACATATATTCTCTGTATAATATATATGGTTTCCCAAATTTATCATTGAGTAATATAAATATTTCATATGTATCTATTCATGTCTTATTTTGTTGATAACATCTGGTTTTTTGGTATTAGATATTTATAATATAAGCCAAGTAAACTGTGTGCACAATTATTAGATGAGTGCCATATCATCATTTTAATCCATATTTTCCACCTCCAAGCTGTATAAACTTGAATGCTTAGTGGATGTAAGCATATCTGGTGGTGTGTATTTGTGTAATGAGGGAGGGTGTGGCCTAAGGAGATCAATACCCTATATCAAAGTGTGCATAATTATTAGGTAGCTTCTTTTCCTCAGGCAAAATGGGACAAAAAAGAGATTTCACTGATTCTGAAAATTCAAAAATCATAAAAGGTCTTTCTGAGAGATGCAGCATTCTTGAAATTGCTAAAGCCCCTGTCACACTGCACCAACGGATGCAAAGAGGATGTAAAACGGACAAAAAAGCTTGCCATCCGTTGGAAAACGCGATGTACTCACTGCCTCCATTTTGCTTCCTCTCTATCCGTCCAGCATCCGTTTATTGACGTTTCATCCACTCAGAAAGTTTTGAGCTGCTCAAAACTTTTGCGCGGAAAATGTATCCAATTCGTCCGTTCTGCATCCGTTATGCATCCGCTATATCCGCTAGGCATCCGCTGCGCATCCGCGCAACTCGCATCCGCTCGGACGCAGGGAGGAAGCGGAACGGACCCAGAACGGATGCAGAACGGATGCAGCATGGAAACAAAGCGTTTAAAACGGAAAAAACGTCCGCAGAGTGGACCTATCTCGGATATTAAGGATGGATAGAGGATACCTAGAGGATGCCTAGAGGATGCAAAGGGACACCTATACTGCCTATAAAAAGGGGGAGCAACACATCTGGATCTCACTTTCAGACCAGCAGCCCTGCTGCAGACCTCTGCAGCCTTCATCTGACTCTTCCTCTTCCACAGCATCCAGTCATGTCCACCGTGGATCGGAACACAGTCCTTTTGGCAGCCACCATCCTTCTGCAACAGTGCGAAGCCATCTACAGGCTCTGTGAACTCTACTATGGGAAGAAAAAGGGGCGGCCAAGAAGCGTCTGGGTATGAAGATGGTTCACCAGAAGAGCAGAGGACGGACTGTACAACAAGCTGATGGGGGAGCTTAGGAACGAAGACACTCGAGCATTCCAGAACTTCATGAGGATGCCTCCAGCCATGTTTGATGAAGTTTTGCAGCGGCTGACACCCAGGTTGACCAAGGCAAACACCAACTTCCGGCCCAGCCTGGACCCTGGGCTCAAGGTGGCACTCACTCTGCGCCACCTGGCCTCAGGGACCACCTACAGCAGCATGCAGTACGGCTGGAGGGTGCCACACAACACCATCAGCATTGTGGTCAGAGAAGTGGTGCAGGCCATCATCAAAGAATACAAGGAGGAGCTCCTCCAGTGCCCCTCCACTGAAGAAGGATGGAAGAAAGTTGCAGAGCAGTGGTATCAGAAGTGGAACTTCCCCCACACTGTTGGAGCCATAGATGGCAAGCACGTGGCCTGCAAAGCTCCAGCCAAGTCGGGGTCCACTTATTTCAATTACAAGGGCTTCTTCAGCATCATCCTCTTCGCCATGGTCGATGCTGACTACAAGTTCATGTACATCGATGTTTCAGGCAACGGCTCATCTTCCGATGCCCAGGTATACAACGACAGTCACCTCAAGGAGGGGCTGGAAAGCAACCTCATGGTGGGCTTCCCAGATCCAGACCCGCTGCCCAACGACATGCAAGATGTGCCCTACTTCATCGTGGGGGATGACGCCTTCTCCCTCACAACCTACCTCATGAAGCCCTACACCTCCAGATGCCCCACCCGTGAAGAGAGGATCTTCAACTACAGGCTGTCCAGGGCAAGGCGGGTGGTGGAGAACGCCTTTGGCATCCTGGCCAACAGGTTCCAGGTACTTCTCACCACCATGCAGCATCGCCCAAAGACCGTGAGGAGGATCGTGGAAGCTTGCTGCATCCTGCACAATCTCATGCGCAACCGCTACCCAGTCTTGCAGAACAGGCTCGTGGACCTCCAACAAGGCAATGGGGACATGGAGCCTGGGGAATGGAGGCAAGGGCGAAACCCGATAGACACTGTGGATGTGCAAGGCCCCAACAGAGCTTCACGTGAAGGGAAGAAGCAGCGCAACCTTCTGAAACACTGGTGCAACTCCCCAGCTGGAGCAGTGGAGTGGCAAGACAGGATGGTAGATGCTTAATGGATGCTTCCTTCAGCCTGTCTCATCACACGGATGAGATTGGGCCATGTATGTTGGGTGGGCCTACAATGAACAGGGCATTTAATAGAGAGTTGTGTTTATGTTCAAATGTGTGGATCAATGCTTACATTGTTATTGATAATAAAGGGCCAAAGGTGGGTGGACCATACAGTCCCACTATGCTTGCATTGGAGGTTTATTTATCCCACAGCTATTACACATCCCAAAGGTATCCCTGCCCATCCCACTGCTATCTTAACCTATCCCACAAGCATGCAAAGGCTTAAACCATTTCTGAAAGTTTCCACCAAGACTTTATTAAAAAAAAAAGAAACGAAGCAAGTGTATGAATCAAAAATAAACTTTACTAACAAGAAGCTATGAAACAAAAATGAGTCTCTGGCACTCCTCTTGGTCGCTCAGTCTCAGGGGTGAAGGGTGCAGGTGCTGTGGAGGTGGCTGGTGCTGGAGTGCTTGTCAACAGCTCCTCCAAAAGCAGAAGCAGCAGAAGCGCCAGCCCCAGAAGAGTGAGCCCGTGCTGCAGAAGCCCCAGCAGAACCAGAGTGAGGGCCAGGAGGCGGGATGGTAGCCCTGTCCCTCTTGCCAGGGCTGGCAGCAGATGGCTGAGGCTTGCTGTGCTTCAGCATGGTTGTGGGGTTGCTGGCTGACAGGGAGGCTGGCAGGAACCAAGGCTGGCAGGGAGGCAGGCACCAAGGCTGTCAGGAAGGCTGGCAGGGAGGCAGGCACCAAGGCTGGCAGGAAGGCAGGCAGGCACCAAGGCTTCCAGGCAGGCAGGCACCAAGGCTGGCAGGCAGGCACCAAGGCTGGCAGGAAGGCTGGCATCAAGGCTGGCAGGAAGACTGGCAGGGAGGCAGGCACCAAGGCTGACAGGAAGGCTGGCAGGCAGGCAGGCACCAAGGCTGGCAGGCAGGCATGAACCCAGGCTGGCAGGCAGGCACCAAGGCTGGCAGGCAGACTGGCTGGCAGCAAGGCTGGCAGGCAGGCAGACAGCAAGGTTGGCAGCAAGGCTGGCAGGCAGGCAGACAGCAAGGCTGGCAGCAAGGCTTGCAGGCAGACATTAAGGCAGGACAGGCAAGGCAGTCGATGTGTCTGGAAGCAGGTCTTTCCTCTGAATGGCGACCTGCTTCCGAGCTGCTTCCGTTATATCCGCGGGGCTGATGCAATGCATCCTCCCCGCATGCGCAATTAACGCTCGGCATCCGCTAGGCTTCTGTTCTGCATCCACTGTATCCATTCCGCATCCGCTTTGCTGAGGTCCCCCGCTCCCATCTGCTTCCATCCGCTGGGCTTCTGTTCCACATCCGCTTTCCATCCGCCCTGCGTCCTCCCCGCGTCTGTGTTATCCGCTCCGGTTATGCAAATTTTTGCCCCTTCTGAGAGCGGATAACAACGGATGGAACATTTTTCTCGTCCGTTGTGTCCGTTTTGCATCCGTTGGGCAGTGTGACAGGGCCTTAAGGTATTGGGGCATGATCGCAGAACTATCAAATATTTTGTTACAAATAGTCAACAGTGTCACAAGAAATGCATTGAGGAAAAAAAGACACAAAATTAACCGTGAAAGATTTGAGAAGATTCAAACGTGAAGCTACCATTATCCTCCAGTGCTGTCATATTCCAGAACTGCAACCTAAAGTCCCCTGAAATACAAGGTGTTCAGTGCTCAAAGAGATGACCAAAGTAAGGAAAGCTGAAGCACGACCACCACTGAACAAGACATATCAGTTGAAATGAAAGATTGGGCCAAGAAATATCTGAAGATAGATTTTTTTTCAAAAGTTTTATGGACTGATGAGATGAGAGTGACTCTTGACGGACTAGATCAGAGGTCCCCAACTGGTGGGCCGTGAGAAAATTTTGGTGGGCCGTGGGGAAATCTCATCCCCAGAGCAATTAATCCAGGCTATGCAGAAACACAAGGCTGTGCCACCCACATGGCCCGCGGGAATCCTCCCCACCCACTCCTTACCCAGTAAACTTGCCTGCTAAATTGCTATTTTTCCTTTTTCTGACCATCATCTGTTCTGCTGTGCCGGGAGATTTAGATTAGCTAGGAAGCAGGAAATGGTTGGATTTCTTGCTTTCTAGCTAATCTTTAGATCTTTGGCTCAGCACAGCTGAACCTCCCTTAGGACTGAAGGTTTGCTTGCAAGCAAATTCAGTGCAGACTCACGGCACACAAATTTGAGAGACTGAGCTAGCTGATGGCAGATAGATTGGTCATTGAATGATTCTGTGAGCAACTCAATCTACCTGCTTTGCCTGATTTTGGGTAAAAGTTGCTCTTTTTTATAAAAAAATCAATATTTATATAAATATTTATAATATTTACATACAAACCATGCCCAGCCAGTCACATGACCACCAAGCCACACCCACAAATTAGGCCACACCCACAGAACCCGTTAGTGGTCCCTGGGATCTAAAATTATGTGTTTGGTGGTCTCTGAGGTCTAAAAGGTTGGCGACCCCTGGACTAGATGGATAGGCCCGTGGCTGGATCAGTAATGGGCACAGAGGTCTATTTAAACAAGGTGGAGTTGGAGTGGTATGGATTGGTATTATTAAAGATGAGCTAGTTGATATTTTCGCGTTGAAAATGGACCCAGAATCAACTCCCAAACCAGCTGTCAGTGTTTAGTGTTCACTTCAAGCAGCGGTACAGGAAAAAGTCTGCCTCTTTCAAGAAGACCATGATTTTTATGCAGGACAATGCTCCACTGCATGTATCGAAATACTCCACAATGTTGCTAGCCTTAAAGATGACCTTAAAGATGAAATAATAAGGATGTCAACTCATAAAACATTTTGTATACATGAAAGAAGGGGGGGGGGAGTTTCAAAGAGCAGGAGAAATTTTCCAACAGGGAGAACAATTAACCAGTGTAATGGCTTATCTTCAGAAGTTGTGGGTTAGAGTTGACAAAATGATTGTTGCATCATTGTGAGACAAGCTCTTCTTTTTTATATTTATGTTTTATGTTGTATGCACATACATAAAGGACAACTTACATTGCAGCTTTCCAATGCTCATTTTGCTATTCTGAAAAAAATGTTTTATAAATCTGACCAAAATATCAGATTCTGCAAATCCCTCTGAGAAACACTTAAGAATATGACAAATAATATTTAAAATGAGAACTTTAAATCATAGAATAAGGAGGGATTTTCATTGCTTAAATGAGATCATTGCTTAAATGAGATAGCTCTATACAATTGATTAAAATGATTAAATTATGCAAATAGTAAATTATTCAATGGTACGTATTGACAGTGTAGATATCAGTAGCTTTTGGGATCAACCACTAATAGTAAAGGAATCAGCAGTCAAGAAATACACTACAGATTAGCACTTGACAGAGGACTGGAACCATCAAAAAGGCACGAGTGAATGACTTCCATTGACAAACTTTTTCATTCTCAACTGCTCTCTTTGGACTATCAGAACATTTTCCTAGTATTTCATCTCTAAATTCTTTGTTTTAACCTTTTTAAATTAAACTGAGTCTCCATGTATTTTCATTCTTCTCTTTGAAATACAGAAACAAGGTTGCTGTTCTTCATAGCTATTTTCAGATATTCAAATGTTAATTTTACTGCAATTTTTCTTCAAACTGAACCAAGCCAATACCTTTGCCTATGTTCATATAATTTGGTCCTCAGTTCCTTTTTGCTTTGTATCAAGCTGAGTTTTAATCAATGCTTTACTACATCAGCAGTATCTGTTCTGTAAAACATGCAAAATATTTGTAAATAATAACTTCTATTCATATAAAACAAAGCAGCATATACTAGCTACTCATAATATCACCTTCTGCATGTGTTTTCTTAATGTAGTTGTATATTTGTATATACTAATTTATGTTTGGGAAATTAAGGCCCTAATTTTTCATGTAGAAAATAACTTGAAAAATTATATGAATATAAATATTACAAAATATGTCCTGTAAGTTTCATATATTCCAAACAAATTCCATAAAACCTAACTAGCTTAATTAAAATTAGAATTCAGACAGTTTAGACCAGAGCATCTCAAACCTTGAATAAATTATCAAAAATTGGGTGAAAGTGTTTTTTCTTTGGGTAACAACACACAAACCAATCAAAACAGGGACATTTAAATAAGGATTTTTTGATAAATTGTAAAAAGAACATTCCAATAAGCAGTCTTGGATAATGAGAGAAAAGATTTAGGAAGCACAAGTTTGAACTTAAGTCTGATTTTCTTCAGTTATCCGCTTTGCTATTTTTTTATTCTGTTGCTTTCTAAAATCCGCACTTTGCTTTCTAATTATCTCTTCATCCTAGAACCCTCTAAAACTCATTTGCTGATATTTTTCCTTTCTGATCTTTCTTTACACATTGTCTTTGGGTGCCCATTTTTAGTTTTAGTTACTTATGATTGAACAGTTTTGTTTGTAATGATTTAAAATCAGTCACTTGTCCTTTCAACCTTTCCCTTTTATTTTCTCATAAGGAAAAAGTTAATCATTACACATAGTCCTCGGTTTACAATCACAATGGAGCCCAAAATTTATGTTGCTAAGCAAGATATTTGTTAAATGCCCCATTTTACAATTTTTCTTCTCACATTTGTTGAATGAATCACTGCAGTTGTTAAATTAGTAACATCATTGTTAAGTGAATCTGGTTTCCTCATTGATTTGGCTTGTCAGAAAGAGGATCACATGATCCCGGAGCACTTCAGCCATCATAAATATGAGTCAGTTGCCAAGTGTCTGAATTTTGATCATGTGTCCCTGGGGATGTTGCAATGGCTGTAAGTATGAAACAGTCATAAATCACTTTTTCAGTGCCATTGTAAATTTGAACAGTCATTAAATGAATTGTTGTAAGTCGAGGACTACCTGTATGTAATTCTGGCAATGAAGATGATGATGATAAGCATAATGTAAATGTTTCCTTTTTGCGTAACATGGAATATTATGTTTATAATTGTGCTAAAAGTTTTCAAAAGCTTCCAAAATACAGTTAATGAAATTTCCATCATTCCTAATCTTTCAAATATGTGCTTTGGGTGCCATCTGCTGGCAGGAAAATAATGTTTGTTTCCCTTCATTCTTTTAAAGACTTTCTTCCACTTAGTCTTTCTCTTTGGTTTTGCAAAATAGATGAAAAAGATAGGAAGCTACTTTTAGATATGTATTGTTTTAGAAAAGACAGAAATAATATGCCTGCCTATATCCTTTTGAAAGTTTTTTTAGATACTGAAACAAGAAGAGTAGCATACCGCCCACAAACAAGAATAATTACTGTTTTGCGGCCCTGGGGAAATGTTTTACTTTCCACTAATTTTACTACAGTATTAAAACATTTCAGACGTTTGGCCAAATGTATATTATATTTCTTCCATCATTTTCATATCATAACATAAATATTTCTGGTCAGTTCCGTAAATGGTCTCTAAAAATGTAAATTGGAAAATAGCTTTTGTAATATGTACAACACTAGTTTGAAAGTTCTTTTCTTGTAACAAAACAGGTGAAACCAGAGGTGAAATTAGTTCTATTAAAGAAAGTTTGTTTTGTTTGAAGTCTGTTTGAAGAGAATCTTACTTCTGTAGTTTCCATTTGATGCAATTATGCAGACTCCCAAAAAGGAGCTTTAACTGGACAGGTTAGCATGGTAGCATTTCTCTCAAACTGTTTATCAGTATGAATTTACAATTTTTCATGGATTAGGACTGGATTATCTGAGGGAATGTTTTTTTCCAAGAGTTCCTGACCTGTCCGATTAGATCCAACAGATTGGACATACTACAGATTGCGTAAGCCAAAGAGTGCTGATTGGCGGAACTAGAAGATGGCCTTTTTCTGTTGTAGCCCTGCCTTATATCCTCCTCTCAGAGATTAGAATCACCTCAACCTTGTTAGCTTTTCACAAAGCTTAAAAACTTGGCTATGTCTGATGATCTGTGGCTCGGAATGTGTGAAGGGCCACATTTCTTGGCTTTACTATTAGCTGATTAATCATTGACTACTGTTTGTTTTTATATTTACTTATTTTGTGGATGGTTTTATTGTTTTAATATTTTTAATTGTTTTAAAATCTTAGACTTGTAAACCACCCAGAGAAACTTGGTTGAGTTGGGCAGATTTAGAAATTGAATAAATAAAATGAATTAGGTTTCTTTATACATTATGCCTCCATGTGCTCCATCTGAAGAAGGGGCAGATACAATATAATGGATAATACTAAAATATAGGACTGAGTATCATTTAAAGTTGTCTTCAAAATATAACAGCATGCATATTATGGTCTACCTTGTAAGTAGAAAGGGCACATGTCACCACAGTGCAATCCATGACTATTAAAGAATTACTGTAATTCTATGTAAAAAGGCCAAATACTTTGTAAGATGTAGGTTGTTATGAAATATAATTTTAAAAAATTATCTGTTCTCTTACTATAAAACTTAAGGATCCAATTCATTCCCATTTTGAATGGGATTAGTAGAAATATTTATTTCACATTCTATAGTGCCCATCTCCCTCAGATATAATATAACTTGTTCAATGGGATAAAGCTGTGGTGAATTTCAAGATAAGGCTGAGGAAGGATGCCTAATATCTCAGTGAGTATGTGAGTAAATAAGTTAGTTCTCTCATAGGCCAAATTACTGTACATTATTTGGCTATTCTGATTAAAATTGGAAGCCAAAGAATATTGTAGATAGTATTTATCCCAACAATTTGCCTCACTTTGACAAGTATTTTCCTGTATATGTGGAAACATAAATGTTTTCATAGTAACTTCTTTATGAAGGAAATCTATCACTGAAAGTGAGGATGCAAAGATAGGATAAAATGTTTGAAAAAAGGTATTTTCCAATTTGCTTTAATATAGGTGAAATACCTCTTTTCAAATAATTAAAATAGCCGTATTCTTTGTAAGGCTCATGCAGCTGCTGCAGTTGGTTGGGCATATGTGTACAATATAGCCACTTTGTTTTATTTCTGTTGTTGGTTCAGCACATGCGGACATAGGTAGTTTGAAACAGCTTTCTTGCAAGCTAGCAAAGATACAGCTGCTTTTATATTATGGGAAGAGGAACTTTGTTTGTACCTTTTCCAGATGTTTTGCACAGCCTCATTCCAAATTGTCAAGAAAGAAGATGCAAATGAAATTGTTCCAATGCCATTATATTTTTTTAAAAACATAAAATGTGAGACATTGAAATGCAGAATTACAGCAGAGACCCATATATTCATAATTAATTTCACTCCCCTATTTTCTTTCTAAAGACATTTTATTGCTAATAGGGTCAAAAAGAGTATATAAATGTTGATATAATTTGGTTTATGCTGTAATAAATGATTGACTCATTTGCCATTATCAGCTACATTGAAACAGGAGTGACAAATCTGTCAACAACTATAACATTGGTTCATACATTTCATTTAAACTGTTCACTTAAGGAATTGGTTTAATAAAGTAAAGTTTGATTAATTTTGTTTTCAGAGTATAAATATCTTGTGTGAATCAACGTATTTCTGTAATTGAAAGTTTGAGTATATTGCATATTATACATTTGTCCATCTGTGAATAATCAAGGCTATCAATTTTTGATAATTGGACTGTAATTAGCATCTAAGTTGTTTTTGAAATACAGCTTTAAAATGCTCAAAGATACCCCTTAAAAACTCTTCAAGATAGGCTATTATTTGTTTCCTAGTTCTGTGGCTCTCTTGCACTGATAAGGCATAATTAAAAGGCATAATTTATGCCTTTAATAATTTATAAAGGCATAATTATGATAAGGCATAATTTTCTTAAATTTCTTGCAGTGTGTTTTTCATCCACCAGATGTGCGCAGTTGAGTAATTTTGGCTCCGTTTCAGGATTGTGATGTCAGAGCCACTGGATTGGAAGATGAGATCTCCTGACATTGTGTCATCAGGGTGGTGGCCATTTCCTCCCCTCCTTCCTCCCCCTTCTCCTGCCCCCTCCCTTTTCGCTGTCCTCATTTCTCTGGAACAAAGAAAACAAAGGGGGGTGTTCCTTTTTCTCTATTTGATTTTGCTTGGCTGCCAGAGCATTTTGTTATTCCCATCTGTTTCTTTCTTTTTATAGTACATCTCCTATACCAGGAAGCTTTAACAGTATCCAGACTGTATTTTAGAGGGTAAAGTGTAATGAAAGAGATTTATTAGCTTTATCTATGGTGGTAGTAACAGAGAGTAAGGAGAGAGATCTAATGAGAACTTATAACACAGATTTTCCATCTGGTACCACTTTTCCGTATTCCATTATGGAATATATCACATTGAATTTTTATTCAAAGGGTAGTTTGCTTTTTAGCCTTCCATATAGTCGTGTTTTACTTAAACCCTGCATGTCTATATAATGGTTTAGATTTATGACATTCTCAAGTTCACACTGCAAAATAAAATATGTAATTTTGCAATTTTCCTGGGTAATTCATGCAGGCTAAGTTGGAAAAATAAATTTAAATTTATTTTTGCAAATCCTAAATCTTCAGTAGAGCCATTTAATGCTGTCATATTGCTCTTAAAAGTCTAAGCGTTTTCAACTGGATCTATAGTTCTTAGCAAGAGTTTCCATGAGCTCATATCACTTTCCAAAACTGCTCTTGAAATATGACTATAGGAAAGCCAAAATTTGGAAGAATTTGTGGTAAAAAAAATAGAATGGATCTAAATCTGAGAGAGTGAGAGAGTAATTTTACAGATTTCTCATTTGCTAGCAGGCTTTCTTATTTCTATTGCAATGCATGCTTCTCAATCCTAAAGCATCTCAATGCCAAACCAGTTTTTTTTTAAGCACCAGATGGTGCTGTTGCCTTATTTTACTATTCTCTATCTTCCTTTGCCGCATTCAGCCATTTTAGGGAGGACATTTGCCTTCTCTTTAGACTCCATTTTGTATTGATGGCGCAGAAAAAAATAAAATGAATAAGGGAGGAGTCTGCAGGAAGAATGAGCCATGCTGAGTCAAAGGCTGCTTTTATTTGATGGCTCTGCTTCCTGCTTTGTTCATGCTCACTCAGCAGATACAGGCCAGCAAGCAAGCTTTATTTCATGAAAAGTAATGTTTGTGATCAGTAGCAGTTAAAAATTACATTTAGCCATACTGAACTATTTTTTCTATCTATTCAAGTCAATGCTGACAAATCAAGTAATAGTTGGTTTTCTTTTAATTAATATCTTTCAGTTATCTTTCAGAAAAATGATAACATATCAGACTAAATCTGATTAAATACAGGTGAAACTCAAAAAATTAGAATATTGTGCAAAAGTTTTTTTATTTCAGTAATGCAACTTAAAAGGTGAAACTAATATATGAGATAGACTCATTACATGCAAAGCAAGATAGTTCAAGCCGTGATTTGTCATAATTGTGATGATGATGGCTTACAGCTCATGAAAACCCCAAATCCACAATCTCAGAAAATTAGAATATTACATGCAATCAAAAAAACAAGGATTGTACATAGAACAATATCGGACCTCTGAAAAGTATAAGCATGCATATGTACTCGATACTTGGTTTGGGCCCCTTTTGCAGCAATTACTGCCTCAATGAAGTGTGGCATGGAAGCTATCAGCCTGTGGCACTGCTGAGGTGTTAACGGAAGACCAGGATGCTTCAATAGCGGCCTTCAGCTCTTCTGCATTGTTCGGTCTTATGTCTGTCCTCTTTCTCTTGGCAATGCCCCATAGATTCTCTATGGGATTCAGGTCAGGTGAGTTTGCTGGCCAAACACAGTAATCCCACAGTCATTGAACCAGGATTTGGTGCTTTTGGCAGTGTGGGCAGGTGCCAAGTCCTGCTGGAAAATGAAGTCAGCATCCCCATAAAAGCTCGTCTGCAGAAGGAAGCATGAAGTGCTCCAAAACCTCCTGGTAGATGGCTGCATTGACCCTGGACTTAATGAAGCACAGTGGACCAACACCAGCAGATGACATGGCTCCCCAAATCAACACAGACTGTGGAAACTTCACACTGGACTTCAAGCATCTTGCAGCATGTGCTTCTCCATTCTTCCTCCAGACTCTGGGTCCTTGGTTTCCAAATTAGGTACAAAAGTTGTTCTCATCAGAAAAGAGGACTTTAGACCACTGAGCAACAGACCAGTTCTGTTTTTCTTTTGTCCAGGTAAGACGCTTCTGATGTTTGTTGTTCAGGAGGGGCTTGACAAGAGGAATACGACATTTGAAGCCCATGTCCAGGATCCATCTGTGTGTGGTGGCTCTTGATGCACTGACTCCAGCCTCAGTCCTCTCCTTGTGAAAGTCCCCAACACTTTTGAATACCTTTTCCTGACAATCCTCTCCAGGCTTGCGGTCATCCCTGCTTCTTGTGCACCTTCTTTTTCCACACTTTTCCCTTCCACTTAACTTTATATTAATGTGCTTTGATACAGCACTTTGGGAACATCCAACTTGGTTTGCAATTATCTTTTGAGGCTTTCCATCCTTATGGAGGGTGTCAATGATGGTTTTCTGCACAACTGTCAGGTCAGCAGTCTTTCCCATGATTGTGATTCCTACTGAACCAGACTGAGAGACCATTTAAGAGCTCAGGAACCCTTTGCAGGTGTTATGGCTTAATTAGCTGATTAGAGTGAGACGCTTTGAGCCTAGAATATTGAACCCGTTCACAATATTCTAATTTTCTGAGATTATATATTGGGGTTTTCATGAGCTATAAGCTATAATCATCTCAATTAGGATACATCATGGCTTGAACTATCTTGCTTTGCATGTAATGAGTCTATCTCATATTTTAGGTTCACCTTTTAAGTTGCATTACTGAAATAAATAAACTTGCATGATATTCTAATTTTTCAAGTTTCACCTGTATTTAGCTTATCGGGAAAAGTATAAATCATGGGGATAGTATAAGGAAGCAACAAATAGACAGTAGTAATTGTCAGAAACAGATTATTGATAAGTTTTTGAAAGTAAAATATGGTTTTCCATGAATATGATGATATATTATTAATACATTGTTTTATTTAGTTTTGATATATAATCTGAGCTCCCCTCTTCATGACACTGATTCATCGTTCAGGTTTTGCTATCAGGTATAGCAGGGGTGTTAAACTTGATTTCATCAGGGTTGTGTGTTTGTTTGTTTGTTTTTTGATAGATCTCTGCCAGCAAGAAACCTCGCACCCCATTTTTGGCCTGGACAACTTCCTGCAACTCTCTGCCAGAGAAAACAGAGCTCAGAGGGGTGCACCCCCTTGAGCTCCATTTTTGCTAGCAGAGGCACTGCAGGCCGGTCCTTTGCTGTTTCCAGGCTGGCCCCATGGGCCAGATCTAAACACCCTATGGGCCTTGAGTTTGATACCTCTGTGGTAGATTGTGATTCATAAAAGTTTATGTGATAATATATGTATTGCTTTTCAGAATGTGACAAGGCAATTTCTAATAACTCTGGTCACCATTGATCACATTCTTAATGAACTGGTGAATCTGTTGCCTATCATTTGCCTATCTCAGGACAGGTCCGAACTCAGATATCAATAAGTGTTATCATATATTTCCTGTGCATAGAAAATTATACTATTCACAATGGAATGGTTCCCTCCTCTGTAGCTTTCTCCATGAAGGGAATATTTTTATCCACAGGGACATTTCACTTTTTATATTCCTGGCTTTGTACCACTATTGCAGATCATCATGGAAATTACTTGATTCTAATGCCTCTAGTTGATAAATCTTCCATTTTGTACCTTAAGGCAATATCCTATTTTCTTACATTACAGTGCCTCTTTTTTTCTATAAGACTTATATCCTATCTAAACCTTTTGTCTAAAACTTATCCATATTTTCTTTTCTCTTTGTTAAAGGTTCGTAGCATAGTCCTTTAAGTATGAGCGCATAAATGGATCAGTCACTGCTTTGAAATAATAAATGGAGGAATTACAGTGTTATTTTGTTTTGTGAGGGGAAGTTTGAAAGATACTTCCTGATATTGGATATTATAGCAAGCATACTGTATCTCTTTATCCTTCTTAAAGTCCTTTCAGTGATTAAGGCATAATCTGAATTTCTTTGAGTGCTTGGTAATTATGGACAGTTCTGTTGAAATTATCTGGATCACTAAGATCTTTAATTCTTCACAGCAAAAAAGCAACCTGAGAGTGGAGAGGAAAAGAACCAAGCTAAGAAGAAAGTCAAGGAGCTGAGAGTGCTAGATTCAAAAAATGCTCAGAATCTTTGTGAGTATGATTTGATATGATTATGGAGAAATTTCTACCAATGGAAACAATCAATCAGTGGAACATATTGCTTCCAGGAGTTGTAAGGGCTCCATTAACTGGAGGTTTTAAGAAAAGACTGGATAGTCAGTTGTCTGGATTGGTATAGGTTCTTCTGCTCAAATGGGTTGGATTAGAAGACCTCCAAGGACCCATCCACTGTTCTGTAATTCTGCTGGGAAAGTTTGCCTAAGTTACCTGTGAAAACTTTCCGAAATTATTGGAAGGCAGGGAGGAAAAGTCAGGAAAGGTAAATTTCTCTGATTTTAATATTTGGATATGCCAATAATTTGGTTAATTGTGCTTCTTTTTAAATGTGGCAGCAATTTTTTTGGGCTCCTTTCGCTTGCCTTATGAGGAAATCAAGAATGCCATCTTGGAAGTAAATGAAGCTGTGTTGACTGAATCCATGGTACAGGTGAGAAAGACTAGAGTGTGTGATCATATTTTGTCTTTAGAGTGCAAGTCTGCACAGCTAGTATCCATTAAGTTGAACTCAATCTCCAGTAGTTCTGGAAACTAAAAAGCATTTATTTTGCTATCCAGGATTGTAAGAACAGAGATAGATTGTCAAGAACTGGCAGCCCCAAGGTTTCTGTTTGATAGGTCAGATTTGGGTATATAATAATCAGGATATTTTATGCTGTCATTGAATTCCTTGTATTTGAATATTTGCTATTTAGAGGCATATCAAATTATGTCAAAAGAGTTCCATAGTTTGAAAGACACATCCTTAGACTAGTTTTTTCTAGATCAATATTATCATATTTATTAGAAGCTACTCCAAGCAATTGTATCTTTTTAACTTCTTTTTCAGAATCTGATCAAGTTAATGCCTGAACCAGACAAATTGAAGATGATTGCAGGACTGAAAGAAGAATATAATGAACTTGCTGAGTCTGAGCAATTTGGAATTGTGGTAAGTGATTATCCATTGTAGAAGAGGAATCATATCTTTTTCAGAAAAGAAATAACAAGCACATAATAATACAATGTAAGTTTGTCCCTTTTAGTTTTCAGATAGTCTGTCACATCATTTGCTAGGATGACCCACTATTGTGTCTACTATGTTATATGAAATGCTTCATTTTTTTCTTAGCTTTGAATATAGTCCTTATGTTCTACCCTACATGTCTCCTGAGTTATTTGAAATTCTAAAATTTTCATTTGTGCTCTAGTCTAGACAGAAAAAAATGAAATTCTGATTTTAGGATTTACTAATTAGATTTATTTTTTGCTATAAAAATGGCTAGTGTATATGAAGTATACACCAGTATACACAAAGTTACTGTTGTAACTTTATTCCCTTTATTCTACCGCCCGAAAGAGTTGGAAGCTTTTTTCCCTTTATGCCCTTTTTTCCTTCCACCACTTTATTTTTCTTTACTTTCACTTATATGTTATAGAAATATACATTTTGTCCTTCACACTTCTGAAGCTTAAACAATAAGGGAAGGAGTATACTGCTATTCGAGGGGAATTTTTAACAGAAAGGGAATGGTCCAATGCCCTACTCAAAAGGAGACTCTATACCATTCCAAACAAACACGTGTAAAAACCTTCAATAAAGGAGCACCCACAACTTCAGGAGGCAAAACATTCCATAAGATAGAAGGAGATTGGAAGAAGGAATTGGGGATCCAGTTTGAAAGCGAGAAGAGTAAGAATAGAAGGAACAGAAAGTAGCAAAAGGAAAGTGAAAAGTAAAGCTGAGATATGGAGGAGGAGGAACACATAACAGAACTATATTGAAGGACATGTTTGACATGTTAGTCATTCAACAGTGAATGACTAAATAAGACCATTGGACTACAAATTAATCTTAAAGGCCCAGTCCCAGTGCACTTACGGATGCAAAGAAGATGTAAAATGTTAAAAAAAGCTTGCCATCTGTTGGAAAATGCTATGCATCTGTTGTGTACTCATTGCATACGTGTTTCATACGCTCTATCCGTCGAGCATCCGTCTACTGCAATTTCATCCGCGCAAGATGTTTTGAGCTGCACAAAACTTTGTGAACGGATGAACTTTCCGCCACGTACGATGTACATCCACGACATATACGGGCAACAAATGTTCTATGTCCGTTATCATCCATTAAACATCTGTTGTATCCTCTCTGCATCCTCTGGCCATTCCCTCAACTCACATCTGCTGCAGCTGAAAACGGAAAGAGGGAGGAAATAAAAGGTACACGGAACATCTACACAGTGTTAGTAGCACAGAAATAGAAAGGATGTAAGCGTATGTATCTCATATATAAAGGATTAAAAACGGACAAAACGTTAGTATCTGGGATGTATCTCGTATATTTAGGATGTCTAAAGTATGTCTAGAGTATGTAGAAGGACACCGAGCGGACAACCAATATTTTCTATAAAAAGGGGGAGAAAATCATCTGGATCTCAGTATGAGTCCAGCAGCCGTGGTGTACAGACCTCTTCATCCTTGGTCTTGGTCTTCCACATCATCAATTGTTCTCCACCATGGATGATGACACAGTCTGTATGATAGCTGCGCTCATTCATCACCAGAACCAAAACCTGTTCAGACTGTTTCAATTTTATACAGAAGGAGAAGAAGGAGATGTGCAAGAGCTGTGTGGGTCCGAGGATGGATCGTGAGAAGAATGGAGTTTGGACTGTATGACCAGTTGATGGTGGAGCTGAGGAATGAAGACTCTTGTGCATTCCATCACTTCATGAGGATGCCACCAGCCATGTTTGATGATCTTGTAGAGCATCTGAGACCCAGATTGACCAAGCGTAGCACCAACTGCCATCCCAACCTGGACCCTGGACTGAAGGTGGCACTGACTCTGCGGCACCTGGCCTCTGGAACCACATACAGAAACATGCAGTATGCGTGGAGGGTACCACACAACAGCATCAGCAAAGTGGTCAGAGAAGTGGAGCAGGCCATCATTGAAGAATACGTGGAGGAGCTCCTCAAGTGCCCCACCACTGAACAAGGCTGGAGAAAACTTGCAGAAGAGTGGTATCAGAGGTGGAACTTTCCCCACACCGTTGGAGCCATAGATGGGAAGCACGTGGCCTGCAAAGCTCCAGCCAAATCAGGGTCCACTTATTACAACTACAAGGGCTTCTTCAGTATCATCCTCTTTGCCATGGTTGATGCTGACAACAAGTTCATCTACATCGATGCTTCAGGCAACGGGTCAGCTTCAGATGGCCAGGTATACAATGCAAGTGACCTCAAGGATGGGCTGGAACGCAACCTCATCATAGGTTTTCCAGATCCAGACTCCCTACCCAATGACACACAAGATGTGCCCTACTTCATCGTGGGGGATGATGCCTTCTCCCTCAGAGCCTACCTCATGAAGCCCTACACTTCCAGATGCCTCACCCGTGAAGAAAGGATCTTCAACTACAGGCTGTCCAGGGCAAGACGGGTGGTGGAGAACACCTTTGGCATCCTGGCCAACAGGTTCCAGATACTTCTCACCACCATGCAGCATCACCCAGAGACCGTGAGGAACATCATGGAAGCTTGCTGCATCTTGCACAATCACATGCGCATCCGCTACCCATTGTTGCAGAACAGATTTGTGGACTGTCAACAAGGGAATGGGGACATGGAGCCTTGTGAATGGAGGCAAGGATGTAACCTGATAGACACTGTGGATGTACAAGGCCCCAACAGAACTTCACGTGAAGGGAAGAAGCAGCGCAACCTACTGAGACACTGGTGCAACTGGAGCAGTGGAGTGGCAAGACAGGATGATAGATGATTAATGGATGCTTCCTTGAGACTGTTGCATAACACTGATGAGATTGTGCCATGTATGTTGAGTGGTCCTACAATGAATAGAGCATTAATAAAGAGCTTTGTTTATTTTAAAATGTGTTGCTCAATGAATAAATTGTTATTGATAATAAAGGTCCATATGTGTGGCAGCTGGGATGATGGACCATACAGTCCCACTATGGTTGCACTGGAGGTTTATCTATCCCACAACTATCCTTATCTATCCCACAAGCATGCAAAGGCATAACCATTTTTTCAAAGTTTTCACCAACACTTTATTTAGTAAAAAAAATGAACCAAGTAAACTAAGTGTCTTCAGCAAAGATAAACTTTATTAACTTTCTTAGGTAAACTTTATGACTTTATTAAATAAGCAAAATGAACCAAGTAAGCTGTCTTAAGTGTCTTAAGCAAAGATAACCTTTATTAACTTTCTTTACCTTATGACTTTATTAAATAAGCAAAATGAACCAAGTAAAGTGTCTCAAGTGTCTTCAGCAAAGATAACCTTTATTAACTTTCTTAACTTCATGACTTTATTAAAAAAGCAAAATGAACCAAGTAAAGTGTCTTAAGCAAAGATAAACTTAACAAGTACAACTCAGTCTCTGACACTATTCTCAGTCACTCTGAGTCATGTCCCTGGTCTCAACTGTTAAGCGGGCAGGGACTGTGGAGGTGGCTGTGGCTTGAGTGCTAGTCTGAGGCACCATTGGGGTGCTTGGCCCCAAAGGAACAACAGGGAATGGTGTGTTCAGGAAGCTGTCCGAGAGCTGACTCAGTCCCATGCGGTTGAGAGGCCCTTCATCAAGGACTTGAGATGTCAGGCCCAATACTGATGACAGATTGTCCGTTGACGGGCTTGGCTGTGGGGTGGAGGAAGGAGGAGTGCAGTGGGGCTGTCTGGTCTGCAGCTGGGTGAGGAGTGGCGTCTGTGGTGTGCGATGAACCTGGGCCTGGACTGGGAAGTTCTGCTTCTGCTGTGGGAAGTCCTGGTAGTCATAGCCTTGGTAGGTGAGGGGCTGTTTAAAGCCGTGGAAGGGCTGTGACATCACCTGGGGTGGAGGAGCAGACCTGGACTGAGTAGGAGCAACTTCAGCTGGGCCTTGAGGGTTGTGCAGAAGTGCTGTGATCTTCTGCTTCATCACCTGGTACTGGGCCTCAGGCAGGTCCCTCAGGGTCTGGCTCACGTAGGTGATGAAAGGCTTCCAGTCCGAGGATGGTATGTCGCTGTGGACCAGCTGAGAGAGGTTCTGTGCTGGTCTTCATTGTGTCCCTGATCTCCAACAGCACACTGTGGTCCTGGCCCTCCAGTCTGCCTCTCTGCCTGCATCCTCTGGAGGTGGGGGTCGGGGTGGGTTGGCCTCTGGTGGCTTCTGCTGCTTTCTCCATTTGTGACAGCAGGGTGTCATCCTCCACGGGATCCTCCAAGTCTGCCGGCATGGGGAGTGCAGCTGTTGGGGGGGTCTCTGCCGTGGGGCCCTCTGAAGACACCTGCCTGGACAGGGTAGTTGGCTCCTGGCTGGAAGAGGACTGGCTGTCTGTGGGCTGTCTGAGGGAGAGGGGTCTCAGAGGGGCTGCTCCTCTGTGGCGGATCTCACCCTCCAGGAAACTGCACTTGGCCATGACGTACATCTCCCGGTCAGTGAGCTTGACAGCGGCCTGCCCATATTTCTTGAGGTGTAGCTTGCCATACCAGGTGTGCATGTGCTCCACCATCCAAGGAGTAATTCTGCAGTGTACCCCAGGCTCTCTGCCTTGTCTCTCCAAGCTGCCTGCTTCTTCTTGGTGTCCCGATACAGTCTGTGGCCCTTTCTCCAGAGGTACTCGTTCTCCCTCAGCCATTTCAGTACCTCATCCTCATGCTCCTTGGAAACGGTTTACTGTTTCCTGTCTCCCTTCTGGTTCCCTTGCCTCTTCCTCCCTCTGGCAGGGGCTTCAGCAGGGCCTTCAGGGGCTTGAGCAGCAGGGCCTTCAGGGGCTTGAGCAGCAGGACCTTCAGGGGCTTGAGCAGCAGGGCCTTCAGCAGCAGGGCTTTGAGGGCCTTGGGGCTGGTCCACCACAGCAGCAACAGCTTCAGAGTCAGTGCCAGGGGGTGGGATGCTGGTTCTGGCCTTCTTGCCAGGGCTGGAACAAGTAGGCACGGGCTTCCTCTTCTTGCCTGACTGACGAACCATGGTGTTCTTGCTAGATGTATGTGGCAGCACGTCTTTCCTCTGTATGCTGACTGCATGCGTGCTGCATCCTTTTATATCCACGGAGCTGATGCAATTCATACTCCCCGCATGCACAGTGAACAGTTTGCATCCGATATACATCCGCGCGGCATCCCCTTTCTTTCCTTTAGGCATCCGTGATGCATCTGCTTCATCCACTATGCGTCCGCTTCGCAATTATCCCCCGGAACCCCTTCGGAGGTGTCATTCCCTTCCATCCTCTTTCATCCACTAGGCTTCCTATGAACATCCGTTTAACATCCCCGCTACATACTACCCATTTCCGTTCTTTTCTGTTCTGTTTATGCAAATTTTCGCCACTTTTTGGAGCGGATGACAACGGATGGAGCCACCCCCCAAATTTTGCTTGTCTGCTGTGTCCTTTATACATACGTTTTGTGTCTGTCGACCAGTGGGACCGGGCCTTAAACTAAGAGAAGTCAAGAGACTTTGGTAAAAACATAGATATTCATATTCTTTCTGCTTATTGTAATTAAAAAAAGTTATATATTACTCATTTATAGGTACAATTATGTATTTATATTGAAATATCTATACTATTTTCATATTTGTATATATTTAATTTATAATTGTATTCTTTCTAATAGAGATATTGATTAATTAGATAACTAGATTGATAAGATTGTAACAGACAAATTATTGTTGAATTTAGAGAAATATGATGTTTCGGTGGCTAATTCCAGAGGAGATATTGGTACATTGGCAGGAGAAGAAAATTAGAAATAGAATAGAATACCTTTATTTTCATTGTACTCTACAAATACAGTGAAATTTGAAAACTGTTCCAGCACAGTGTCCCAAACACCACATCACAATCACACTAGAGAGTATTTAAAAATTAAAATAATTAAAATAATAATTAAAAACCTTCTCTAAAACCTGTCTAAAACATATGATAAGTTAGATAGTTTAAAAATGCCACTATATACATAGGGCTAAATCACATACGCATTGTTTGATTCAAGACAATTATTGCCTTGGAAAAGAAACTGTTTCTCAATCTATTAGTCCTCATTTTAAGACACCTATAATGCCTCCCTGATGGTAACAGTTCAAAATATGAATGTCCAGGATGAGAACAGTCTGTGGAGATTTTTAGTGCTCTAGAGAGGAATCTGGTCTTTGCAATCTCTTCCAAAGAAGAAAGAGAGCAACCAATGATTTTTTGTGCTGTGTTTATAACTCTCTGGAGCATCTTCTTATCCAGTACAGAGCATCCAGCATACCACACCGTTACACAGTATGCCAAAATGCTCTCGATAGTAGAACGGTAAAAATCACCTAGGCCACTGATTTTCAGCAGCCTCAGAAAATGCAGGTGCTGTTGGGCCTTCTTTGCAGTGGCCATAGTGTGGACTGACCAAGTAAGATTGTCAGAAATATGAGTTCCTAGAAATTAGTGTTAGTGGGACAAGAGGGAGTGCAGTCGTAGGTGTAGAGTGAATACAAAAGGGGGCTCAGCACACAACCCTGTGGAGAGCCAGTGCTAAGAGCAAGAGTGGAGGAAAAATAGCTGCCAATCCTAACGGTTTGGGGTCTGTGGTAAGAAAGTCCTTTATCCAATAGCAGATATGAGAGGAGAGGCCCATTTCTAGCAACTTCTTAATCAGTATATCTGGAATGATGGTATTAAAAGCTGAGCTGTAATCAGTGAAAAGCATCCTGATATAGCTCCCACAATGCTTCAGATGTTTCAGTGCAACCTGGAGAGCCATGGCAATAGCATCTTCTGTGGATCTGTAATTCCAATAGACAAACTGGTATGGGTCAAGGTGTGATGGGAGGCAATCCTGCATATATTTTAAGACCAGTCTTTCAAAACACTTCATGATTATGGGTGTGAGAGCTACTGGTCTGTAGTCATTTAAAGTATCAGGAGAGGGCTTTTGGGGAACTAGAATAATAATGGAAGTTTTGAGACAAGATGGAACAATGGCTTGTGTAAGAGAAAGGTTAAAAATATTTGTTAACACATCTGCGAGTTGGTCAGCACATGCTTTGAGTACTTTCCCAGGTATCCCAGCAGGGCCACCAGCCTTTTTCACATTCACTGCTCTAAGCTTCACATCTTACTCTTGTACTGTGAACAGTTGAGTACCAGTGGTTTGTAGAGGCAGTGTGTCCGAAGATCTATTCAGTTCGAATCGGGCAAAGAAGCAGTTCAATTCTTCTGCCAGTGATGCGTCTTTTATTGATTGATATGGGGTTGCTGCCCCTGTAAGTAGTGATGTGTTTAATTCCTTGCCAGGCCCGTGTGTGCCTACAAGAAATACACATTAAATAACAATATTGGAAATGTTTAGAATACCCAAAATTAGGAAGATTATACACAGCCCTGGCAGAAAGAAACAGAGAGGAATAGGAGTATATATCAAAGAAGAAATTAAGGCAGTAGAAAAATATGCTGATACGAATGGAAGAGTTTGATGATTGAATTAGAGATATGTCAGAAACAAATGTTATTAGTTACAAACTATGCTCCAAATGAAAACCAAAGTGTATTTTACAGCAAATTACATGAAAAGAAAAAATAAGAAATTGGACAGAGAAATATATGAATAGTTGGGGATTACAATGTGGTGGTAGACATAAAGAAGACTATATTAGCAACACAAAAAAGAAAAGGAAAACTCTGCCAACATCCTTCTTTGATATGATACAGGAATTAAATTTGTTAGATCAGTGGAGGAGACTAAACCCAGAAAAAAAAAAGGAATATACTTTCTATTTGAATCCGCATAAGTCATGGTCCCAATTAGATATGATATGGATGAATGTAGAAATAGAAAATGAGCTAGAAACAATAGAAATTATGACAAATGTATGGGAGACCATAACCCCCTAAAGATAATTTGGAAAAGAAGGAAAAAAATAAGGAGAAGATGGACGTTGAATTCTCAAATTGTAAAAGAAAAAGGATATATGATGAAAATTTAAAAGGAAATGAAATTATTCTTTAAGGAAAACACAATTCAACAAACATCACTGCAGACATTATGGGATACAGCAAAAGCTTATTTGAGGGGAATAACAATAGCCTATATGGCAAAAAAAAAAAAAAAGAAAGATGGCAGAAACAAACTCAGTTACAGAAGATTAAAAAGTTAGAAATTAGACTACAGAGAACACCACAATATGAGAAAATGAGGGGAGAAATGATTTTAGCCAAATATAAATTGAATGTGATAAATCAGAAAGAAAGGGCAAAGAACTTGAAAATTGTGAAACACAAC
The DNA here is from genome assembly GCA_015471245.1 of Laticauda colubrina. Classification (NCBI taxonomy): domain Eukaryota; kingdom Metazoa; phylum Chordata; class Lepidosauria; order Squamata; family Elapidae; genus Laticauda; species Laticauda colubrina. The sequence continues at coordinate 2,358,607 of BLBF01000031.1, forward strand.
TTTTTTGAATATGCTAACAAGCTAGGGAGATGATTAGCCCATAAATTAAAAATAGAATGGGAGAAAAGGCTTATACAAGAGTTAAGAGATGATAATTTACAACATCAAATAATAGAAAAGAAAAGAACAGTGCAGAATTATTTTGAAGGATTGTACAGAGAGGAAAAGGTGAATAAAGATAATATAAAACAATACCTGAAAGAGAACGGGCTATCAGAAATAAGAGAGGAACAGGGAGAAATGTTAAATAAAGAGATAACAGCTATAGAATTGGAGATGGCAGTGCAAAACAGAAAAACAACAAAACTCCAGGGCCTGATGGACTCCCTGCAGAAATTTATAAATGTCTCTATGAATGTTTTGAACCAGTGAAGTTAGGTCTGTATAATGATGTATTGGAACATGCTAAATTACCCAAATCATGGACTGAAGCATATATTTCGTTAATCCTCAAAGAAGATATGGACCACAAACAAATTAAAAATTATAGGCTAATCTCATTTTGAATGCAGATTATAAAAAATTTACTACAATAATATCTGAAAGATTGAAAATAGTATTGAATGAAATAATACACTCAGATTAGAATGGTTTTCTGTCTTCCAGACAGATAAAAAAATAATACGAGAATAGTGTTAAATGTACTAGAATATTATGAGGCCCAACCGGAAAAGCAGGCAGCACTGATCTTCTTGGATGCTCAGAAAGCATTTGACAATCTTAATTGGCAGTTTTTAATTCAACAGGTGAAGGACAAATGGAAAAATGATAGGTACAATATATTCAAACCAAAAAGCCAGGGTGATCATAAATGGAGAGAGCACTGAGATATTTAAAATAATGAAAGGAGTGTGGCAGGATGTTCAATGTTACCTCTACTTGTTATCTTAATGCTAGAGGTGCTTTTACTCCAGATCAGATAAAATATGGAAATAGGAGGACTGAGGATTAAAAGAGAGGAATATAAGGTATAGGCATTTGCGGATGACTTGGTGTTTTTAATTGAGACAGGGAATAATTTGTTACAAGAATTAGATATGGGGCAGTAGCAGGATTAAAAATTAACAAAAAACAAAAATATTAGCTAAAAATTTGAAAGAAAAACAAAAAGAGCTAGAAGGAAAGATGGGATTGCGAATTGTACAAAAGATCAAATATCAGTTCTAATGTGGGTAAAGGAGTGGATAAATTTAAAAAATAAAAGAATTTTAGCAATTGAGGTTCATGACCTACAAGTAGGGTGGCATGCCTTTCTATGGGACAAAAAAATAAGACTCATTCATACTTTCACAGACAAGGGAATTTTCTGATAAGGGAATCACTAATAAAAACATGGGAAAAAGTAAACAAACATTATATGAAATTACCAAGTTGGGTCTCACCTATGGAAGCAATATTATATCCAAACAAGGGATACAAAGAAAACGATTAGATACGAAGAATTATCAGATAACCAGGGAAACCTAAAAATAACTGAAGAATTAAAAGAACAGGATATAATTATAGATTGCTGGTCATACCTACAATTTCAGACAAAATTTAGAAAGGATTTAGAAGAACATGGGATTGAAAAAGATCTACAACAGTTTTAGACCAAATTTTGACAGGCAAAGAGGAAAACAAGATGTATAATTATTTCTTGAAAGTGGAATTGGAAGAAGAGATAGTGAAAGGCTCAATGATTGCCTGGGCAAGGGAAGTAGGTCATAATATAAAATTAGAAGACTGAGAAAATACGGATTAAAAATTGTAAATTAACATTGTCAACAGCATACAAATAAAATCCATACAAAATGTTCTATAGATGGCATTTAGCCCCAGCAAGACTAACTAGAATATATCCGAATATAAAATCAGAATGTTTGAAATGTAAACAAAAAGAGGGAACATTTTTTCATATGCCCAGAAGCTAAAAAATACTGGATGAGGACACAAAGATGGTTATAAGACATTATAGAACACCAATTAGAAACCTGAAATATTTTTATTAGGAATAATTAAGGGAAAATTTATTAAGTCTATCTAATACATCATTATAAATATTATAACAGCGGCGAAGATAACTTTCGCACAGGGCTGGAAAAAGAAAAGAGAGAAATACAAAAGATAATGGACTGTGCGGAAATGGATAAACTCACAGCAGAATTAAAAGGCATGGACAAATTGGATTATGTGGTTTAGGACAGGTATAAATGGGTAGAATATAGAAATAAGAATTGATGCTTAGGTATAAAAGTAAATATATGTATTACTAACAACACAATGCTGTTAATATAAATAGAGATTTATAATTTTGTTTTAAAAAATAAAATAAATAATTTTTAAAAAAAGACTGAAAACAAACCAGCTCAGTTTATCTATGCTAGCATTCAGTGGGGGTGTCCATACACAACAGTACTGCAAAACTGTCAAAATAGTGTCTGTGATAGCTGATCAGAGCTCCTCTGTTTTTTATATGTAACAGCTTTAACGTTTAGGAATAGAGTAAGCTAGTTGCTTTGCTAGTAGTACCTAATCCTTTAAAGGGCTCTCCTGTGGGTACCCTCATGGTCTAATTAGACTGGATATATAGCAAAGGAAAATATTTTTCCCATTCTGCTTTGTCCTTTTTTCCCCACTGGAAATGGCTGTTTGCAATACACAAGGAGGGGGTACTTTCATGAGAATTCACAATTCAAGAATACCAATGTTAATTTGGATCACCAACAAAGACCTGTCTGTGACAAAACATAACACAAAATGCTTTCTCCTTAACCTAAGTCTCAGTGGATCCAAGACTGATACAGAACTGCATGAACTGGGGCATCTCCAACCAAGTTGTCTCTCCTTCCTTCCTTCCTTCCTTCCTTCCTTCCTTCCTTCCTTCCTTCCTTTCCTCTTTTTCTTCCCTGCTTCTCATTCCTTTTCCACTCTCGAAGGGATGGGGGGGTGGAGAGAGAGATTGGCATTGCTGCTGATGGAAAGGGAAGCCTTGCATGTTGCAAGGTCAGATCAGCAAATGGGGCATGGAGGCTTGTGGCAGCCATCAGGGCTGGAATGAGTCAGCTTTAGATTTGACCCATGCAGATGCTCTCCGCAAGAAGCCACCTCGGCAAAAGGGAAGCCTTCAGGGCTATGAGGCCAGGCTGCTGAGCAGGACATGGAGGAACTGGTGCGGGTGCAGCACTGATCTACAACTTGTGGAGGTCATCCAGGCTGGAACACAGTCAGCCTTAAATCTGATGCAGGGCTGTCCTCGAGCCAGCAAGTCAGTCCTGGAGCCAGTCAGCCCTGCCCCCTAGGCATGCGCACAGGAGGCACCGAGTGCTGGCATCCTGGGTGAAAGGGAAGCACCCAGAAAACGGTCAGCCTGAAGGGCAAGACAGTCTACAGTGCGTCGTTACGAAGCTGGGACAGCCACCGGAAGATGAGGAAGAAGAACAATATGATTGATCTGGATGAGAGACTTTTAGAAGAAAGAGCCTCCTGGAACATAACTGAGAGAAGTGGGATCCCAAAGGGGAGATGGAACTTTTTCTTTCTTCCACCTCAGAAGAAAAACAGCAAGGAAAGTTCTTAAAGGTTAATACATGACTGATTAAATGGACTTATTGCAAGAGAATACCTAGGAAACTGAACTGGATACTTTAAAATATAATATTTCTAAGCAAGAAACTTTTGGACATTACTAAAGTTGACTATAGAGACTTTTTTTTTCTTTTTTATAGATATATATTGTACTTTATAATTTGCATTGGGAAATACACTGCTCAAAAAAATAAAGGAAACACTGAAACAACACAATGTAACTCCAAGTCAATCACACTTCTGTGAAATCAAACTATCCATTAAGGGAGAAACACTGATTGACAATCAATTTCACATGCTGATGTGCAAATGGAATAGACAAGAGGTAGAAAGCATAGGCAGTTAGCAAGACATCCCCAATAAAGGAGTGGTTCTGCAGGTGGTGACCACAGACCACTTCTCAGTTCCTATGCTTTCTGGCTGGTGGTTTGGTCACTTTTGAATGCTGGTGGTGCTTTCACTCTAGTGGTAGCATGAGATGGAGTCTACAACCCACACAAGTGGCTCATGTAGTGCAGCTCATCCAGGATGGCACATCAATGTGAGCTGTGGCAAGAAGGTTTGCTGTGTCTGTCAGCATAGTGTCCAGAGCATGGAGGCGCTACCAGGAGACAGGCCAGTACATCAGGAGACGTGGAGGAGGCCGTAGGAGGGCAACCACCCAACATCAGGACCTCTACCTCCACCTTTGTGCAAGGAGGGACAGGAGGAGCACTGCCAGAGCCCTGCAAAATGACCTCCAGAGGCTACAAATGTACATGTGGCTGCTCAAACGGTCAGAAACAGACTCCATGAGGGTGTTATGAGGGCCCGATGTCCGCAGGTGGGGGTTGTGTTTACAGCCCAACACCATGCAGGATGTTTGGCATTTGCCAGAGAACACCAAGATTGACAAATTCGCCACTGGCGCCCTGTGCTCTTCACAGATGAAAGCAGGTTCACACTGAGCACATGTGACAGACGTGACCAGGTCTGGAGACGCCATGGAGAACATTCTGCTTCCTGCAACATCCTCCAGCATGACTGTTTTGGCAGTGGGTCAATAATGGTGTGGATGGCATTTCTTTAGCGGGCTGCACAGCCCTCCATGTGTTAGCCAAAGGTAGCCTTGACTGCCATTAGGTACCGAGATGAGATCCTCAGACCCCTTGTGAGACTATATGCTGGTGCGGTTGGCCCTGGGTTCCTCCTAATACACAACAATGCTAGAGCTCATGTGGCTGGAGTTTGTCAGCAGTTCCTGCAAGACAAAGGCATTAATGCTATGGACTGGCCCGTCCGTTCCCCAGACCTGAATCCAGTTGAGCTCATCTGGGACATAATGTCCCACTCCATCCACCAATGCCACGTTGCACCAGAGACTGTCCAGGAGTTGGGGGATGCTTTATTCCAGGTGTGGGAGGAGATCCCTCAGGAGACCATCCGTCATCTCATCAGGAGCATGCCCAGGTGTTGTAGGGAGGTCATACAGGCACGTGGTGGCCACACACACTACTGAGCCTCATTTTGACTTGTTATAAGGACATTACATCAAAGTTGGATCAGCCTGTAGTGTTTTTTTCCACTTTAATTTTGAGTGTAACTCCAAATCCAGACCTCCATGGGTTGCTAAATTTGATTTCCATTGATAATTTTTGTTTGATTTTGTTGTCAGCACATTAAACTGTGTAATGAACAAAATATTTAGCAAGAATATTTCATTCATTATGTAACTATGAAATTGATGCACAAAAAATTTGTAAACCAACCAACACACTGTACACTTATGGAAGAAAGTTGGATGTTTTTATGTTTTATTTGTCTTTGTTTGTTTTTAAAAACCAATAAAATATAAAAAAGAAAGAATGTTTCATTCATTCAGATCTAGGATGTCTTATTTTTGTGTTCCCTTTATTTTTTTGAGCAGTGTACAATGTGAAGAGACAGAAAAGAAAGAAGCAGAGCAATCGTGCCACCTGCAGGCAAAAGTGAAAAGTGGAAGATATGGGAAGACAGAAACAGATGGACAGCCTTGAAAGTCTGAGAACACAGTGATAACAAGGTGTTTTGACTGAAGAACTAAGATAGACAGGGGAATACCGAAAAATTTTCTCTTTCTTGGCTAACAGTGTAGCTCTTGGAATTCAAAGGAAAAAAACTAGACAAGGCAAACAGAAACTGAATAGATTTCCCTTTTATTTTTCTTTCTTTCTTTTGCTCTGTGTACTTTCTTTTTTGGACATAAATAACTGGTGATTGAACTTTTGGGCTTGGTGGTCAATTTGGATTATAAGCTGTTACTTGGCAAGTTCCTTTCCTTTTGTTAAACTGGATTAAGGTTAGAAGAACCTGAAGAAAAAGAAGGACTCCAAAGACTAAATTTGTATTTGTATTACAATTTACATTGTCACTCCCTTTTTGGATTATAATTGAACTATTCCTTTTATTTTGGGTGTCTTATAAATACTAAAATATCTTAAAATAAAGAAGACAACATCTGCACTATCTTCAGCATCATCGTCTACCACCTCTAGCCCTGCTGGACAGAGAACCCTGGATGCTATGCTTCAACAGGAGCTAATGTAATGCATTAGCATTACAGGGTTGTAATTACATTACAGGGTTATTACATCCATAACCCTGGATGCTATGCTTCAACAGGAGCTAATGTAATGCAAGCAGAGTTAAAAACCTCGATACAACTCTACATGAGGACTTGAAGGAAAGAATAGGGAAAATAGAAGAGAAAGTAGAGAACATGGAAGAAACAAATAGAGAACTTTCGACATATGATGGTGCAGCATGAGCAATGTATACAAAAAGTAGAAGAGAAAGCTGAACATAAAAAATAGTGGGAGAGCTTGATTGTAGACTTACATTGGCAGATCGAAATAAATAATATTGCACAATAATATCATTAGGAATGGATAGGGCAGATTATTATTTGAGATTCCAGAATATGGAAGAAGAAAAGGGAGAGAAGGAATAGCAGTTTTTGACCAAGTGCTTAATCAAAAAAGGAGTGAATTTTAGATGTCTGATACCAGAGGGATTATTGATGACCTAGCAGGAGCAAAGATACAAATTAGATTCAATAGAGAAGGCAGAGCAATTTTATGATCAGTATTTGAAAATTTCATTTTGTTGGATAGGGCCCCGTGTTCAAGTGTGTCAGGACCCATCTGGATCAGGTGTTTGCAGATATGTTGCTTGATTATCTTTTTCAGAATTTTCCAAGATATTGATGTGAGATCTTTTAAAAAAGTATGTTAACTAAACTGAATCTGATTCAGTTTCCTGTTAAAACACACTTCAGCAATTGCTTATCTGTTTTCATCTTCATATTGGAGATGAAGCTAAACTGACTTTTAGGTTTTTGTTGTTGTTTTAAATCTTGGCTCCTGTTTTCCCTAGTGTTGGTTCCCATCTTCAGAAAAATTCCTTCTATAATTCAGTGTCTTAGGCTATATACCACAAAAATTGAAATAAAATCATAGCATTGATTGGACCATTTAGATCAGGTATCCAAAAGATGTTGCTTTTAGTACATCAGACTGTGTGGAATTGCCCCTCCTACAGTCAGAAGAGATGTATCTTCAGGAGTGGAACGCACAAAACAGGAAGATGACAGTCGCCATCCACTTTTCCAGCATGTTCCTCCATCAAAAAGGCTAAAATCCAGGAAGAGTTTTCTACACTCAGTACAACCCCTGGATGGCAATCCCCAGAGCTGCAGGATAGAAGCCTGGTCAAAACATCTACAGGAGAAACCCCATAACCTCTTTTTTGAGCCAAAGGAATCCCTCCCAACAGGTGCCAGTGAGCCATGGCAAAATTGGCGCTGCCTGAATCGCCTTAGAACTGGAGTTGGGAGGTGCAAAGCCCTGATGCAGAAATGGGGATACAACCATGATGGATCCACAGAATGCGACTGCGGGGAGGCTCCCCAGACAATGGAACACCTATTAAACTGCACCCTGCTACCACAACCCTGTACATCACATGATCTCCACGATTACACCCCATGTGCCAGAGCCTGTGTTCTACAGTGGCTGGGAAAAGTGTAGCGACACGAGAGAAAAAGAAGTACATCAGACAAAGATGATTTTTTTAAACATTCACTTGAAATCTTTTGTCTTAAAAATTTTCTGTGTGATATCCTTTCAGTGATATCTTCACTACTGTTCTCTGAACCAGTTCCAATTTGACTGAATGCTTTTTAAAGTGTAGTGTCCAGAACGAGGCACAGTAATCAAAGTAGAGCTAGACTTCTACAGACAAAGTGAAATGATTTAGAAACTAAGTTTATACTGATGCAGCCAAAAATTGCATTTTTGTTTTTTTAAACTACATCATACAGCTGTATAATTCAGTGTGTAACCAAAGAACTTTTTCACAATAAATCAAACCTCAAATTCCAAGAACTTTTTCACAATAAATCAAACCTCAAATTCCAAGTCACCTATAAGGCACACAATAGCTGTTCATTTGAATTTTTTCTATTTGTTTAATATTGTATTTCTCTCTCTTAAATTGCAATCCTTTAACTTCCTTTCAGTATTATTTCTATCTCTTAGGGTGTTAGCTATCCCCTCCAATTTTATGCCAAGTGCAAATTGTTACAATAAAAATGGTGAAGAGTGCAGAGCCCAGGACTGAATCTTGTGGTGTCCCATTCAATACGTACTCCAGCTTAAGGAAGAAGCATTGATGAGTATTCTTTGAGTACAATTTTCAGATCAGCTCTGAGTTGATTCTGTTTTATTGTCATGACATCCAGTTCATCAAATATAAGATAAGGTTAGTCTAGTAAGCCTTGTTCTTGATGAGTCCATACTGACTTCCAGTGATCATAATATTGTTTTCAAGATGGTTACAGATTACTTCATGACCTGCTCTACAAACCTCCCAGCTATTGATGTCAGACTGATTGGAGTGAATTTCTTTAGGTTTTCTTTTTACCTCTATATAAATTGGTGTAATATTTGCCTTTATCCTGTCATCTGGCACTTCATTGGTTATCCTGGATTTCTCAAATAATATACAAATATTAAGCTGGTCCATAAGCAACTTCTTTCATTGTCCTAGATTAAAACATTAAAAGTGAATAATTACTCCCTGACAATTTTTGTTTCAATATCAGACTTTAATCCTAAATTTTGATTCTGCCTTGAGGAACACATATCCTCTTATTGGAAAAAAATAAAACAAATGTTCTTTCACAAATGAAGGCAAATGTTTTTGATTTTTATTAGTATTTTGCCATTCCTTGAAAGCTGATGTACAAATTATTATTTTTTATTTTAAACATATGAGGAAGCATTTTATTGTCTATTGCATGCTTTGCTAAACTCAAATCATTCTGAATTTTATTTTTTCTGATTGCATGTCTACAATTCCAAACTACCTGTATTTCTTCTTTGGTAACATCTTCATTTTCATGTCATTTTTGTTTTAGATTTTCACTTAAGTTTTTTGTGCTTCCATATGGGCACCCTCTGCTTCATCCTCCTTCTCTAGATTGCCATTGTGGTTTTATTGTATTTTTCTGAATTCTTACCATGTTGTTCAGCTTTAAATTCTACTTATAATTTATCTCCAGTGCTTAAAATCCACTTTCTTGGTACTTGGATTTAATTTCCCTTCAAATCAATAGCTCCAATATTACATGGTCACTTCTAGCCAGCATTTATTCTCCTTCCATTTTCTTAATTAAGTCATCTTGGTTGGTTAGCATTGATTTAAGGATAGCTGATCACTTGTATGTTGCTTCACTCTTTGAAGAAGCAAATTATCAGTAAGACATGTCAGGAATTTCCTAGGAGAACCAACATGTGACACATTTCTGGAAGCATCATCATCTCTTTTGGATGGCACTATTAGATACCAATAATCGTGTTTCTTTTATTTATGTCTCCTCTTATTTTAACCCTGTTTCTTCAATAATCTTGCTGAGTTTATTTTAGGATTCTGAATCAGCAGGAGATATTTCTAATGCTATAGTGCAAATTCTCTTCCTTTTGTATTATTTATGTGCATTGTTCAGTTCTTTTTTTCCCTTTTTAACCATGTCAATTCTTTTTATTAGTTTATAATATAAAATACAAAAATACAAAAATAAATAATAGGAAAAATAGGGGAGGAAAAAGGAAAGAGAAAAATGTACAGAAGAGAAAAAGAAAAACGTATTGACTTCCAACTCCCTTTGCTACAGTAGAATAAGAAGTAACATAAAACCTCAACTTTTTACTTTTCATAGTAGTATAAACTAGCCATCTCTATAACAACAGATCTATCTAATCAATAAAACCCAAAATGAAAGTTTCATTTTTGTTCAACCTCAAGCACGAAGTCCAGAAGCAGTTTCCAAATAGAAACAGAATTACTTGTGGGAACATAGTTCAGTTCCTATATTCATTTTTTGTTAATAATTTTACCGAAGTTTTTAATAAACAGAGAAAAATAATAGAAACTAAACTAGAAAAAAAATCCAGAAAGTGCAAAAAAAAAAGTAAAAAGAAAAAGGCAATATAGGTAATAAGGAAGAAGTGACATCCAGCCTTTATCATACATACCAAGCATAAGTTAATATATTTTCACCCTTTTTTAAAGTTACAAATAAGAAAACTCTTCTCCTTAGAGCCTAATTTTTATGGAAATGCACAATCCAGAAATCATCTTTTCAATCCTAGTTTATAGCAAAAGGTCCATTAGGAATTCCCTGATTCACAGTTTTGACCTTTAAAATTTTATTATGGTATCACAGGATTTGACCTCTCATCACTTTTTGGTATTTGAATGGAGTCTTTAGAGCTTTCACCAGCCAACTTGTAAATCCTATAAAGAAATATCCAGAATTTCTTGTTGCAGCTGTTCCATGTTCAAATCCTTTTTTGATTTCTCTTGTATTTCCATTTTGATTTTCTGTGTCTTCAAACTATAATATCCAAATTTAATGTGTTTTATTTTTCTCATCATATTCTAAAGGTTTGTCTATTGAAATCTGTATCCTTTCTATTATTAATATTTCAGTTTTAAGTTAAGAAAAAACTATAGCTGACTTAACCATTTTAACTAATTTCTGCCTGCTCCTTTAGTTCCTTCTAGTATCCATTTGCAACTGTCATCAAGCCTCAGTTATAAATTTTGGAATTACAACTGAAGTAGTTTTCAATTTATGACTGCAATTGAACCCCAAATTTCTATTGCTAAGTGAGACATTTGTTAAGTGAATTTTGCCCCATTTTACAATCTTTTTTTATCACAGTTGTTAAGTGAATCACTGAAGTTAAGTAATGATATAGTTGTTAAGTGAATCTGGCTTCCCCATTGATTGCTTGTCAGAAGATCGCAAAAGATGATCATATGACTCCAGGACACTGCAACTGTCTAAATTTTGATCACCTGACTATGGGAATGCAGTAATGGTTGTAAATGTGAAAAATGGTCATAAGCCACTTTTTTCAGTGCTATTGTAACTTTGATCAGTAAATGAACTGCTGTGAATCAAGGACTCACTTTTTCATTTCAGTTGTTTCCCATAAGTACATTGTTTAATTATATATTTGGTTTTCAAATCTTATAGCAAAAATAAGTTCTCTCTCCCAAACCATTTAGCACTTTCTGAAATCAAAATATTTTATTTTATTTGGTTTTTGCCAGTTGTGTATTACTTTAAATTCTCGTTCAAAATTCTAAAATTCAAAAAAGGTGAAACTCCCCAGATGTCAAATTAAGCCTGCCATTTTGAAGATCTCTACTATTAATAAAGTGGTTAAATTGAATATTTCTGAATGTGATTAGAAAGTGGGTTTACTATCCTTATGAAAGGCTTTGAGAGCAGAGAACAAAGATGTAATATTTTTAGCTCCTCATGCTCAATTTCATGAAAGTTTTATGATCTTCTCATGAGCTGCCATTTAGAGCAGTTGTGAATGTTCTCCCATTCTTTCCTTTACTGGAGTGATTTGAAAGATCAGCCGACTTGCAGGTCTTTTATTTTTCATAGCGGTTATCATCTATGCTCAATCTTAGATTCCAGTCATGGAAGCTGTCCCATAATATTTCCCTAATGTCCATTAAATTATTTTTGTATATATCTACTGGTTGTTCAATTCCTCTTATCCCTTTTCATATACTTTAAAGGCCACTATAAACACAATAAGGTTTTATCTGAGAAGAGAGCACTACCATCATTGTTGAACTCAATCAAGGTCTTCCCAATGATCCATATGCTATTTTTTCCTATTCTAATATTAAATATTATTTTATATCAAATTCATTAAGTAAGGACTGCAAATTTTCTAGATTAGATTCTTAGACTTTTATTGCTGTTGATTTGGGAGAGGAAACAATAGAATGCTTACCATTCTGTTCTCCTGTTATTACAACTGAAAAAAGTTATGTATTTGTTTTTATATGTAGGTTTTACCATGCCTTTTAGATCTCAGTGGCAAAGACTTCCAGTCTGACGTCGCTGCGTGATCAGCACAGGGGAGCGGGACTCTGTATCCCCACGTCAAATTATCTTTATCAGAGGGCTCCCTTAAGGGGTAAAGTCACCCTATAGGGGTAATTCATGAGGAGGTGCATCCTGCTGGTCACAGAGAGCAGTGGCTCTCCTGCTGAACCTAGGGTTATTTCCCTCCTTGCCAAAGATGATGAAGAGGTGGCCATCATGGCTGCTTTGAAGCTGGGGCAGCTGAAGTAACCAAGACTGTGATGGAGCGATGAGAGTGGACAGTGACTGGAGCTGGGTGAGGTGATTTTTAATTTTTGTTAAGGATTTCCCCGAAATAAATTAATCCAGGAAAGAGACTCTGGAATACTTTTAAGCGGCGATCAAAGAGCAACAGAGAAAAATTGCACCCTAAAAGCTACAGAATATAGAAAGACTGGATGTACAAATCTTACTGGAAGGACTCTGAACAAGCACTTTAAAGTGCTGTTTATTTGACTGTTTATTGGACATTTTGTTTGAATTAATTTGAAAGAAACAACTGGCAGAATAGTTTTTAACTGGATTTTTAATGTTGACTTTTGAAAGTGGACCTTTAACATTGATTTTAAGCTGAAGGCGCCATCTACTGGTGAATGGATATATATTATGTTATACTCCTAGAATGGTAAAGTGAGTGACCTTGGACAATTCTGATAAGAGGAAAATAACACTTGGAGGTCTGCTGTTCTATACTTGTCTACTTTATGGTGACTAGAGGATCAACTCTGAAAACCTGGAGGATACCTAAAAGTGGATTTAAAGAAGGACTGAATAAATGCAACCTATTGATTAATTATAGGATACAAAGAATTATAAGTATTGTATCTCCTGATGAACAATATCAAGTTTTAAGTAATCTTGCTTTGGGAAGTCAAAAAGAATAGACTCTGGAACGGTGACAGATTACTGACAAAATATTGAATACTATCTGAGACAAAATGGCTCATCAGGAAGAACTGGAGACACAAAAAGAAATAATGATGTTACTTCAAAATATTTATGATACAATGATGGGGAATTCCAAAGAGATAAAGGACATTACATGCTATAACTGGAAAGACTGAAAATGTGCAACAAGGAGTAATGATGCAAGATAATAAAACCCAGGAAGCAAGGGGGAGAACTGTAAGCTTAGAGGATGAGATAGAGCAGACGATACAACAAATAGAAAAAGGAGAAAAGAAGGAGGAGATCATACAGTTGGGTGAAATAAAGTTAGGGAAATATACACTAGGAGGTAGAAAAATGGAATTGAATAAATTGAAAGATATTTTTGGAAAAAAGAACGGTGGACTTGGCAGACTTATGGGTAGACTGGCACCAAAAAATATTGGGGAGGGAAATAAAGGTCGGGTCGAATATGAAAGATGTAGACAAGGACCCAAGGGAGGAGTATGGGAGGCAAGCCAGAAAAAAAAAAAAGTGAAACTTCTAAAAGAGTGAGAGATGGTGGATAGGAAGGATTTTTTAAAAAAATAAGATTGGCCGTATTAAAAATTAAAATAGATAAAAAGTTTAGAAATAGGGAGAATGCTATCATACATATTTTTATTTAACACATTTAAAGTGAATATTAGAGATTAAGAGCTAAGTTTGAAAAAGGATGTTATTACGTATGCTCAAAAATAATGCTATAACTACTTAGAAAGATGTAGCAAATATTGCACAATTGAAAAATGAAGGATTATGTATAACATCAGACCAGGTAAATCAGATTAAGTTAGTAATTTTTATTTTATTAATATTGCTTTTGTATCAAAATGAATGACACAGACACCACATTGTCCACAAAATGATATTGATCTATGTTTTAAAAATAACAAAAACTTTACAAAAAAAAATCTCAGTGGCAAAATCAGGACAGTGACTAGATGGTTAAAAGTATTCCTAAGTATTGCTGCTATCTAGCAGTTTTTGTATCTCTGAATTTTTGTACCTCCAGGATTTGCAAATTCCTTTAAGCCATCTAATATTTCTTGGGAATCACACTATATACATGTCATAAAGTCTTTCAACTTCATGTTGCTTACATTACTACATTGTTGTCAATGAATTAATCTTTGACAATGAATTCAACTACAGTTTTGTGGGTCTTCTCTTGCTCAGATCTCCTTTGTTCCTTCTCTTCAGCTGATATTCTCATTCTTATTTCTCTTTGTGTGACAATGTCTCTTTTTCTTCACAGATTAGTTCGGTTTCCCATCTACTATCAAGACTCAACGCTATACTCTTCAAGCTACAGTTTAATGAACAGGTAGAAAACATAAAGCCAGATATTGTTGCTGTTACAGCAGCCTGTGAGGAACTTCGCAATAGTGAGAACTTTGGTAGTCTTCTCTCCATTATCCTCCTTGTGGGCAACTACATGAATTCTGGTTCCATGAATGCTGGTGCCTTTGGATTCAACATTAGTTTCATTTGCAAGGTAAACGTGAGGAAAAAAGCCTGGGGAGGAAAATAATAATAATAATAAACATCTTCTTGTGCATTGTTCACCAGTAGTCTTGTTCATATCTTCTAGCTTCGTGACACAAAGTCAACTGATCAGAAGATGACCTTACTTCATTTCTTGGCAGAAACATGTGAACTGCAATATCCAGATATCCTGAATTTTCCTGATGAACTCATCCATGTGGAGAAAGCTTGTCAAGGTAATGTTTGGCATGTGTGTGTGTTTTAAGATTGCAACCAACACTTTTTCTTCATGGTCACCATACAGGTATTTTGTTTGGAATACTTTTCAAAATATTTGAAACTATCATGTGCTCTTAATGATGAATCAAAATATTTTCAACTCGCACCAATTCTTCTTTCTTCCTTAGTTTCTCATAAACTTTTAACAAAAATGGGCCAATTAAATTGAAAATAATAAAATAACAGAGTTGAAAAGGGACCTTGCAGATCTTCTAGTCCATCCCCTGCTCAAGTAGGAGACCCTATACGATTTCAAACTAATGGCTGTCCAATCTCTTCTTTAAAATCTCCATTGATGTAGCACCGATAACTTCTGGAGGCAAGCTGTTCCATTGGTTAATTCTTCTCACTATCAGGAAATTTCTCATTAGTTCTAGGTTGGTCCTCTCCTTGAATAGTTTCCATCCATTGTTTCTTGTCTTCAGGTACTTTGGAGAATAGGTGACACCTCCCTCTTCTCTGTGGCAATCCCTCAAATATTGGAACACTGCTATCATATCATCCCTAGTTCTTTTCCTTAGACTAGACATACCTGGAACTGTTCTTCAAATGTTTTAGCACCCAGCTCCCTAATCATTTTTGTTGCTCCTCATTGCAATCATTCTAGATTCTCAACATTTTTTTACATCATGGTGACCAGAACTGGACACACTGGTCTTACCAAAGCACACAAGCACACTTCTTGTGACCATGATAATATCTTTCTGTTAATGAAGCCTAGAACTACTTTGGCTTTTTGGGTGACTTCAGCACATTGCTAGCTCATATTTAAGTGGTCGTCCTCTAGTTCTAGATCTCTCTAGAGTTATTGCAATTGATACAGGTACTATCTATTCTATACCTATGCATTTAGTTTTTCTTGTTTTTCTCACCATTGAATTTCATTTTGTTAGATAGGGCCCAATGTTCACGCCTGTCAAGATCCTTCTGGATCTTGAGCCTGTCTTCTAAAGTATTATCTATTCTTCCCAACTTGGTGTTGTCTGCAAATTTGATTAGTTCCTGTTTTATCCCCTCATCTAAATTCTTTATGAAGATATTGAAGAATGCTAGGCCTAAAACAGAATCTGGGGTACCACACTGCATATTTCTGTACATGTGGATGTTGTTCCATTGTGGATTACATGTTGAGAGTGAGATTTCTCAGCCACTTCTAAATTCATCTGGTAGTGATGCTGTCTATCTCACATGTTTCTATCTTACCAAGAATTAGGTTGTAGTCTATTTTGTCAAGTGCCTTACTGAAGGACAAGTATACGATGTCCACAGTATTTTGCTGATCCACTAATTTAGCGACTGACAGGTCTGGATCCATTTTTTCACTTCTTTTTTGAATATGTTTTATTTGTAGTTTTCCTTTAACAACCAACATTTTTGTAGACAGTGTAATGACTGGGTCAATATATTTTTTACACAATGCTAACAGTAATAATACAATTACATATACATACTTTTCGTCTTCCAATTTCTAACCTTAATATGCTAATAATTATAATATATTATTTTATGTATCAATATATATTATACTATTTTCCCAATTTGTACTTATTTCTTTATTTTTTTCTGTTTGTTGGGGGTTTTGTATATTTATCTCTATGTCTTTAAACAATACTATTCTCTCTTTATGACTTTTTATCACTTTCTCCAAAAATGTATTTAAACATCAATAATATTTCTTCATACAATATACTTGTTGACTCCTGTTAAGTCACTAATGTTTTAATATTTTAAATATCGCTCTATGTTCCACTACATTTTCTTTTTTTTTAAATAAACTTTATTGATTTTACAATTAAAACAAACAACACACACAAAATAAGGTTAAAAAGTTTCAATATCGACAGTTTGTGGTTTCCTGTTTGTAACATTATTTTGTGCAATATTTACAATTGATATCTAAGGCGAATATGTATTTACTACAACTACTACTTATCTTCCTTTACCATTTATTATATAGTCTGTCTTCACTCAATCCATTCATATCAACAATCCCAATTCATATACCATATTTACTGGACTATAGAACGCATCAGAATATAAGCCGCACCCACTAAATTTTAAAAGAAAAAAATATTTTTACAAATATTAGCCTCACCAGACTATAAGTCACAGATATATACGTTGTGAAATGAGATATTTACACAGAAAGAGAAGAATGCTCTTCGCATGCGGCCAGACGTCTCCAACATCTCACCGTTGATTCATTAACGCCAAGCTTACGTGCAACAGCTCTATTTCCTTCCTGGATAGACAGATTGATTGCTTTCAACTTAAAAGCTGCATCATATGCTTTTCTTTGTGTGAAAAATATTTTGCGTTCGTGTGTGTCATGCTGCTTGCGGCGAGTGCGTCAAAAACTACCGGTAGCGTCATCTTCTTTGCATTGACCTCTTGCATCTGTCACATTTTTTGTGCCCCCTGATGGCAATTAGCGAAGAAAAATCTATAGATAAGCCGCATTGTTGTACAAGCTGCAGGGTTCAAAGCACTGTAAGTAGTGGCTTATAGTCCGGTAAGTACGGTAATACTCTGATGATTCTTTATCTTTTAAGGCTAGGGTTAATTTATCCATTTCTGCACAACACATCTTTTGAATTATCAGTTCCTCTGGTGGAGTATAGGGCTGTTTCCAACAGTCTGGCTGCCATCAATATATGTAATATTATGTATTTTACTTTTTTTGCATACTTTTCCCTAAATATCCGTGATCAGAACAATTTTGGTTTTAGTTAAATTTGTTCATTCGTAATTTCCACCAACCATTTTTTAATTCTCAACCAATATTTTTGGGACAAGACTACCACATATGGTAGTATGTCCCATCCTTTTTTTTGTACTTCCAGCATTTTGGAGTCATGTTGGGGTACATCTTTGCCAATCTCAAAGGGGAAAGGTGCCATCTATAGAACATTTTATAACTATTTTCCTTGTATGTTGCTGATTTTGGTTGCACCACATTTTCAATATCTCAATTTTTTATAAATACCAATAAAACAAATTATTAATAAGATTTAGTTAGTCTCGGGATTATATCTCTAAATCCCCTGAATTTATAATCCTTGTAAACTATAAAACCCAGTATATTTTTTGCACATGGTTAATCATAATACATTTAAATATACCTAATCATAGTCTTCCACCTCCTAATCTTAGTATATTTATGGTTATAATAAATTCTATTATATATCTATATATGTGCTACTATTTTCCCCATTTATACTTTCCACATTGGTTTTTTTAATAGTCACCATATTGCAAGATATTATGTCTCTATCCATCTTCTCTCAGCCTTTTTAGAATTTTATTATTTATTGACTTTTTGATGATTCTTTTATATTTCTCTCTTGGGATCCTATATTTCTTTCTAACATTTTTGAATAGACTGAGTGTTCCCTCTGCCTTACCCCTTATCTCCTTCTGCTGCATCTTTTGGATACCCATCCATAACCCCTTTGATTATTTTTTTGAAATCTTCCTTTTTTTTCTCTGTTCTATTGTAAACTCTTAAGGGATTATCTTTTTGATTCTTAGTATTTATTGTTGCTGTCTTTTCAATGTTTTTGTCTGCTTGTAACTTATTTTTGTCTTCTTGTAACTTATTTTGCTTTATCTCCACCACTCCTCCTAATTTCTCATCTGTCTTCTGTGTATCATGTCCATCTGTTCCCACCATTTGTTGAGGGTCTTCTACTTTCACATCTTTATTTTTAAATATTCCCATAATCTCCTTATCTCCTTATGACTCTTTGTCACATTTTCATAAATACTTTTAACCATTACTAACATTTCTTCCTAGAATTTTACTGTCTCCTGCTGGGTCATTTTTTACCAAATTAATATATTAAAAATTACTCAAGATATATATAATATTCCAGTATCCCAATATCTAAAAACTCCAAAAAGTCAATTATTAATAACATTTGATCAATCCCAAAATTATTCATCCAAGTCTCCTAAATTTCTAGCCTTTAAAAGCTATAAATTTATGCTTCACAGTCTTTCTAATTTTCAGTTTTCACCTTCCCAATTGTCCAAATTTTAAATCCTTATTTGTCTTTTCTTCTTTTTCTTTTTTTCCTTCTATCATTTTTCTTCTTTTGCTTCATAGGATGATCTGTCAACCCAAATCCAACTTGGCCCACCAGATTTCCTCAAAACTTTCAAATCTACTCTTCAGTGCACAGTTTCAATAAAGTTTTAGTGTTTACAGTTCAATTTACCTTATAGAACTTCAAAAAGCTCACTAAATATTTCCAAGCATCCAAATCATTTACTAAAGCCCATGTCACACTGCACCAATGGATGCAAAGAGGATGTAAAACGGACAAAAAAGCTTGCCATCTGTTGGAAAACGCGATGCATCTGTTGTGTACTCACTGCATACGTTTTTCATACTCTCTATGCGTTCAGCATCCGTCTACCTATTCCATGTTAAGTAGTAGATAAAACCTATTCCATGTTAAGTAGTATTCTGTATCTCCTTTATCTTTTATTTTTAGCTTTAGTCTGTCCATTTCTGCACAGGTTGGTATCTTCCTTATCTTCCTTATTGTTTCATCATCTAGTGGGGTGTTCTCATTCTTCCACTGCTGTACATATACAATTCTTGCTGTAGTCAAAATATATAATATTAGATATATTTTCCCTTTGTCATAGCCATTTGATAAAATACCTAATAAAAATAATTTTGGCTTAAAATCTATATGTTGTTTGATCATTTTTTTATAACCATATATGTATTTGTGTCCAGAATTTCCTTGCCTTTATAAAAGTCCACCCAGAGGTGGTATTCAACTGGTTCACACCGGTTCCAGAGAACCTGTAGTGGTGATTAGGCATGGGTCGCGTAACTTCTGGCTGGCCACACCGCCAAACTGGTTCCCAGATCGCTGGTTGCTCAGTTGCCTCACCCACCTGATGTTCACGCAGCTCACCCACCCGCAACTCGCCCACCCGCAGCTCGCCCCGCCCAGTCACTCCTCCCTTCCTATATGGCATGCTGGGCCCTCATGGCTTGCCTAACCTGACTTCCCCACGTGGTGTCTGCACCCCAACTGAGCAGCCCTGATCTGCCTGCCTTGCTCACAGGTAAGCCTACGAGTCGCGCTAGGCCCTCGCCCACTGCACGGGGTCTTTCCGTGGCTCCCCCCCCCCCACTGCCCAGGACCTTTCCGGGCGGGAGGAGGCCAAGTTGGGGCATCGTTTTCAGGCCAGTCCAGAGGGTGAGGGGGGTAGCGGCAGCGGCAGCACGGCGATGGGAAGCAGCTCCAGGAGTTCCTGGCCTCCCTTTTGGGGCATGTCCTCTGCCCTTTCAACCCCAGGAGAGCAGGGAAAGCAAACATAAAGCCGTTCACTTTCCCCCTCCCTTTCGGGGCCTACTTGCCGCCTCCCAGCCCCAGCAGAGCAGGGAAAGCGAACGGAAAGTCGCTCGATTTCTCCCCCCCCCTTTTGGGGTGCATCCATCGCCCTCCCAGTTCCAGCAGAGAAGGGAAATGATTCATTTTCCCCCTCCCTTTTGGGGCACGCCTGCCACCCTCCCAGCCCCAGCAGAGCAGGGAGAGCGAACGGCTTGGATGCATCCACCCACCCCCGCCCCGTCCATGTCCTTTGAAAGGGAGGGTGGGTGGATGTTCCGAGACTGCTGCTTTCTTCATTGTCCCACCGCTTGCTATTCATAAGTTCTTCCCAGAAAAGGTGTGTGTGTGAGATAGAAACGAGGAAGGGAAGAGAGGAAGGAAGGAAGGAAAGAGCAAGAAAGGAAGAGGAAGGGAGAGAAAAAAAGAAAGAGGAAAAAAGAAAGAAAGAAAAAAGGAAGGGAGGAAGGGCAAAAAGGAAAGAAAAAGAAAGAAAGAAAGAAAGAAGGAAAGAAAGAAAGAAAGAAAGAAAGAAAGAAAGAGAAAGAGCAAGAAAGAGGAAGGGAGAGAGAAAGAAAGAAAGAGAAGGGGGAGTAAGAGAGAAAGAAAAAAAAGGAAGGGGGGGAGAGAAAACTCTGTGCTATTATTTTTAATTGTTCCATTATTTTTCATATTTTGCATTGTCCCTAACCTAGAGTGATTTTACTGCCTTTCTTTTGCCCAGGTATTTTTCAGGGTTTACGTGTCAATAGTCCAGAGCGTAAATTACAGGTGTGTTTAACAGAGTTGAAAGGGACCATGGAGGTCTTCTAGTCCAACCCCCTGCTCAGGCAGGAAAACTCTGAGGATGCCAAAATCTAAAAGCCTGTTGCCTTTCATCCTGGGAAAGGTGTCAGAATAACAGAATAACACTTAGAAGGGACCTTGGGGGGAACTCCATACCATTTCAGAAAAATGGCTGTCCAGTCTTTTGTTAAAAACTTCCAGTATTGGAGCACCCAGAACTTCTGGTGGCAAGCAATTCCACTGGTTAATTGTTTTCACTGTCAGGAAGTTTCTCTTTACTTTTAGGTTGCTTCTTTCTCTGTTCAGTTTCCATCCTTCTGATGCTTTGAAAAATACATTGCCTCGCCTAGTCCCTTCCCTCCCCTCCCAGTCATTCCTTTTCACACCCAGCCTCAACGTACCTATAGTTCTGTAAAAATCTTGTTCACCTTTTTTTTTACTATATTATCTATCTATATATGTACTTTCATGGACCACTGAAAGGAGGAAATGGCTCACATGCTTTGCCCAATAGGCAACAGGCTTTTAGGGGGCTGCCAAATGAATTTCAACATTATTTTATTCAACTCATCAAAATATTTTTTTCTCTAGTTTTATTGGTATTGTTTAAGCCCATGTCACACTGCACCAACGGATGGAAAGAGGATGTAAAACGGAGAGAAACACTTGCCATCCGTTGGTTAACGCGATGCATCCGTTCTGTACTCACTGCGTCCATTTTTCTTCCTCTCCATCCAGCATCCGTCGACTGACCTTTCATCCGCTCAAAAAGTTTTGAGTTGCTCAAAACTTTCTGAGCGGAAAATGTATCCAGCGTGTCCGTTCTGCATCTGCAACGCATACGGGGAACATCTGTTCTGCATCTGTCGTCATCCGTTACGCGTCTGCTACATCCGCTAGGCATCCGCTGCGCATCCGCGCAACTCAAATCCACTCCAGCAGAAAGTGGACACAGGAAGCGGAACGCAGCAGAACGGACGCACAGCGTTAGTAGCACGGACGGAGAAAGGATGAAAGCGGATGCAGCTCGCATACAAAGCATTTAAAACGGAAAAAACGTTCGCAGAGGGGACCTATCTCGGATATTTAGGATGTATGCAGGATGCCTAGAGGATGCAAAAGGGCACATAGGGGAAAACCTATATTGCCTATAAAAAGGGAGAGCAACTCACCTGGATCTCACTTTCAGACCAGCAGCCCTGCTGTGCAGACCTCTGCAGCCTTCATCTGCCTCTTGTTCTTCCACAGCATCCAGTCATGTCCACCATGGATCGTAACACAGTCCTTTTGGTAGCCACCATCGTTCTACAACAGTGCGAAGACATCTACAGGCTCTTTCAACTGTTCTACGGGAAGAAAAGGAGGTGGCCAAGAAGCGTCTGGGTCAGAAGATGGATCGGGAGAAGAGCAGAGTACGGACTGTACAACAAGCTGATGGTGGAACTGAGGAACGAAGACCCTTGTGCATTCCAGAACTTCATGAGGATGCCTCCAGCCATGTTTGATGAAGTTGTGGAGCGGCTGACACCCAGGTTGACCAAGCAGAGCACTAACTTCCGGCCCAGCCTGGACCCTGGGCTGAAGGTGGCACTGACTCTGCGCCACCTGGCCTCAGGGACCACCTATAGGAGCATGCAGTACGGCTGGAGGGTGCCACACAACATGATCAGCATTGTGGTCAGAGAAGTGGTGCAGGCCATCATCGAAGAATACCTGGAGGAGCTCCTCCAGTGCCCCTCCACTGAAGAAGGCTGGAATAAAGTTGCAGAGCAGTGGTATCAAAAGTGGAACTTCCCCCACACCGTTGGAGCCATAGATGGGAAGCACGTGGCCTGCAAAGCTCCAGCCAAGTCGGGATCCACTTATTTCAACTACAAGGGCTTCTTCAGCATCATCCTCTTCGCTATGGGCGATGCTGACTACAAGTTCATGTACATCGATGCTTCAGGCAACGGGTCAGCTTCAGATGCCCAGGTATACAACGCCAGTCATCTCAAGGAGGGGCTGGAACGCAACCTCATCATGGGCTTCCCAGATCCAGACCCCCTGCCCAATGACACGCAAGATGTGCCCTATTTCATTGTGGGGGATGACGCCTTCTCCCTCACAACCTACCTCATGAAGCCCTACACTTCCAGACTCCTCACCTGTGAAGAGAGGATCTTCAACTACAGGCTGTCCAGGGCAAGGCGGGTGGTGGAGAACGCCTTTGGCATCCTGGCCAACAGGTTCTCACCACCATGCAGCATCACCCAGAGACCGTGAGGAGGATCGTGGAAGCTTGCTGCATCCTGCACAATCTCATGCGCACCCGCTACCCATTCTTGCAGGACAGGCTCATGGACCTCCAACAAGGCAATGGGGACATGGAGCCTGGGGAATGGAGAAACCTGATAGACACTGAGGATGTGCAAGGCCCCAACGGAGCCTCACGTGAAGGGAAGAAGCAGCGCAACCTCCTGAAACACTGGTGCAACTCCCCAGCTGGAGCAGTGGAGTGGCAAGACAGGATGATAGATGCTTAATGGATGCTTCCTGTCTCATCACACTGATGAGATTGGGCCATGTATGTTGGGTGGGCCTACAATGAACAGGGCATTTAATAAAGAGTTGTGTTTATGTTGAAATGTGTGGATCAATGAATAAATTGTTATTGATAATAAAGGGCCATATATGTGGCAGCTGGGAAGTTGGACCATACAGTCCCACTATACTTGCACTGGAGGTTTATCAATCCCACAGCTATCTTAACCCATCCCAAAGGTATCCCTGCCCATCCCACAGCTATCTTAACCCATCCCAAAGGTATCCCTGCCCATCCCACAGCTATTACCCATCCCACAGGTATCCCTGCCCATCCCACTGCTATCTTAACCCATCCCACAGCTATTATCCATCCCAAAGGTATCCCTGCCCATCCCACTGCTATCCTTACCCATCCCACAAGCATGCAAAGGCTTAAAACATTTCTAAAAGTTTCCACCAAGACTTTATTTACAAAAATAAATGAAGCAAGTGTGTGAAGCAAAGATAATCTTTATTAATAACAAGCTGTAAAAGAAAAATGACCCAAGTCAAGTGTCCAAATAAAGTCTACAGGTAGCCACCCAGTCTCTGGCACTCTTTTCTGTCACTCAGAGATGTGCCCAAGTCTCAGGGGTGGAGGGTCTAGGTGCTGTGGAGGTGGCTGCTGCTGGAGTGCTGGTCTGAAGCGCCACTGGGGTGCCTGGCCCCGAGAGGACAACAGGGGACAGTGTGTTGAGGAAGCTCTCAGACAGCTGGCTCAGCCCTGTGATGTTGAGAGCTCCTTCCTCCATGCCATGGGGTGTCAGCCCCAGTACTGATGACAGATGTACTGAGGCCGGGCTTGGCTGTGGGGTGGAGGAAGGAGCAGTGTAGTGGGGCTGTCTGGTCTGCAGCTGGGTGAGGACTGGCGTGGGTGGCATCGGTGGCATTGGTGGCATCAGTGGAACCGGTGGCAACGGTGGCATCCGATGAACCTATGCCTGGACTGGGAAGGGCTGCTGCCTGTGCTGCTGGACCTCCTGGTAGCCAGCCCTGGTAGGTGAGGGCCTGTGGAAAGCCTTGGAATAGGAGGGACATCACCTGGGGTGGAGGAGCAAACCTGGACTGGGTGGGAGCAGGTTCATCTGGATCTGGAGGGTTGTGAAGCAGATCGGTGATCCTGTCCTTCACCACCTGGTACTGGGGTTCCGCCATGTCCATGAGGGTCTGGTTCACATAGGTGAGGAAGGGCTTGCGTTTGGAGGATGGGGCGTTGGTGTGTACCAGCTGAGAGAGGATATCTATGCTGCTCCTGATGGTGTCTCTTATCTCCAGCAGGACAGTGTGGCTCTATCCCTCCTGTCTAGCTCTCTGCTTTTCTGTGGAGGTGGAGCTGGGGGTGGATGTGGGTTGGACTGTGGTGGAAGTGCCATCTCCTTTCTCCCACTGTGCCAGGGGGTCCTCCACGCGCTCTGCCACGGTTAGAACAGCTGTCGGCAGGTTCTCCGTCATGGCACGCTCCACAGACACCTGCCTGGAGACAGGAGCTGACTCTCTGCCGGAAGAGGACTGGCTCTCAGCAGACTGCCCGAGAGAGAGGGTTGTGAGAGGGGCTGCTCCTTGGTGGCGGATTTCACCCTCCAGGAAGCTGCACTTGGCCATGATGTTGTTCTCTCTGTCCGTCAGCTTGACCGCGGCCTGGCCAGATTTCTTGAGGTGCAGCTTCCCGTACCAGGTGCGCATGTGCTTCCACCAGCCGAGGAGCACCTCCAAAGTGTAGCCCAGGCTCTCCGCCTTCTCTCTCCAAGCAGCCTGTTTCCTTTTGGTGTCCCTATAGAACCTGTGTCCCTTCCGCCATAGATACTCATTCTCTCTCAGCCACTCCAGCACCTCATCCTCATGTTCCTCCTCGATGTTGTATTGCCTCCTCTCCCATTCTCGCGTCTGCCTCTTCCTCCCTTTGGCAAAACCACATGGGCCCTCATCAGAGGGGTTTCCAGGTTGTAGGGGCTGCTCCTCCACACCACCACCAGCAGCAGCACCAGCACCAGCACCAGCACCAGCAGGACCAGGATCAGCAGCAGCAGAGTAAGCGCCAGCAGGACCAGGAGCACGAGCAGGACCAGCAGGACCAGGAGCACCAGCAGGACCAGCAGGATGAGGAGCAGCTTCAGCAGAGTAAGCACCAGCAGAAGCATCACCGCCAGAAGCAGCAGCAGCAGAGTAAGCACCAGCAGAAGCACCACTGCCAGAAGCAGCACGAGCAGAAGCACCACCGCCAGAAGCAGCATCATCAACTCCTCCAGAAGCAGAAGCAGCAGAAGCCCCAGCCCCAGAAGAGTGAGCCCATGCTGCAGAAGCCCCAGCAGAAGCAGAGTGAGGGCCATGGGGTGGGAAGGTGGCCCTGTCCCTCTTGCCAGGGCTGGCAATAGATGACTGAGGCTTTCTCTTCTTTCCCATGGTTGTGGGGTTGCTGGCTGGCAGGCAGGCAGGCTGGCAGGCTGGCAGGCAGCAAGGCTGGCAGGCAGGCAGCAAGGCTGGCAGGCAGTCAATGTGTCTGGAAGCAGGTCTTTCCTCTGAATGTTGACCTGCTTGGGAGCTGCTTCCCTTTATTGCGGGGCTGACGCAATGCATCCTCCCCGCATGCGCAGTGAACGCTAGGCATCCGCTAGGCTTCTGCTAGGCATCCGCTAGGCTTCCGCTGTGCATCCGCTTCATCTGCTAGGCTTCCGCTGTGCGTCCGCTTCATCCGCTCGGGGTCCGCTCTGTATCCGCTGTATCCGTTCCGCGTCCGCTTTGCTGCACTCCCCCGGAAGCCTTGTGGATGTGCCATCCACTCTCATCCGCTTCCATCCGCTAGGCTTCCGTGGAGCATCCGCTTTCCATCCGTCCTGCATCCTCCCCCCGTCCGTTCCTTTCCGTGTTGTCCACTCTGGTTATGCAAATTTTTGCCCCTTTTGAGAGCAGATAACAACGGATGGAACATTTTTCTCGTCCGCTGTGTCCTTTTTACAAACGTTTTGCATCCGTCGGCCAGTGTGACAGGGCCTTTAGAATAGAAGTATCTTCAGCAATATGTTCATCTTTATTGCAGCTATTCATCATAGAAAGTTGCAAGCATTTCTCACAGCTTAATTTGATGCACTGATTTTGTATAATTGTCCTCTTTAGTTCACTTTAATAGTGAAAAAGTGAAATCTACCAAACAGCAAGGAATCTACCTAACAGCAAGATGTACAAATCTTGCGGATAGGTAGATTCCTATGTATTTCACTTTTTTCATTATTGGGATATTCATTTTCTTTATTAATTCACCCCTCTTTTTCTTTGTAAGATTTTTAACTATCATTTTGGTTTTTTCCTTACTTATTTTTAATCCAGCAACCTCTCCATATTCCTCCATATTCCTCTAATTTCTCTATGAGTCTCAGGCCTGACTCCAGTGGCTCCTCTAAGATGAAAACTAAATCATCTGCGAATGCTTGTAATTTGTATTTTATTTTCTTTTGATTTCCATTCCTTTGATTTACTCATCTTGCCTGATATTTCTTGTTAGTATTTCCAGAGTTAAGATAAATAACAATGGAGATAATGGGCAGCCTTGCCTTGTACCTTTCCATGTTGAAAAATTTTCAGTTACCTCACCATTCACACTTTGGCTTTCTGATTTGTACATATTGCCTTGAACATGTTTATAAATTTATCTCCAAAGTCCATATATCTTAGTTAGTATAACATGAATTGCCAGTTCATATGGTCAAATGCCTTTTGAGCATCTAGAAACAACAATGCCAATTGCTTTTTTTTTTTAATTTTAAAAAGAAAACTTTATTAAAGATTAAAAAAAAACACACTATGTACAATACATTGAATACAACTTTATGTTTCAGACAAAATCTATATATACAAATACATAATAGATAAACATATAAAACATATGTTTCTGATAAACTAAGACGGTGTGATTTTTATTGATAATCATTCTACTTATTTATTGGTTTATTACATTTATTGGTAATCAATCATACTACTATTCGTTTCTTAATTTGATAAACATTCTTAATTTAATCACTCCATTCATCCAAATCATATCTTTTAATTTCCTGGTTTTTTTTCTCTTTAATCCACTTATACCATTTATCCCAAGCTGTCATATATCTTGAGTCTTCCTTATTCCTAAGTTTTTATGTGAGTAGATCCATTTCAGTGCAGTCAAGTATTTTCTGAGTAATCAAATTATTTGTTGGCATTTGTTCACCCTTCCAACAGTGTGCCAACGCAATTCTTGCCGCTATTATTATATGGAGAATTAAATATTTCATTTCATTTGTATAGTCCCCTTTTAACATTCCCAACAAAAATATTTCAGGTTTAAATTCTAGTTGAATACTTGTAATTTCTTTTATCCACAGTTTAATTTTTTTCCATTTTTTTTATTTTTGGGGCAGAGCCACCAAGTATGGAAGAAAGTGCCCCTCGTTTGCTTACATTTCCAACACATTGGACTCCTGTTTGGGTAAATGTTAGCTAACCTTGAGGGTGACAGATACCACCGGTAACACATTTTATATTGATTTTAGAGATCGCTGATTTTGTTATTTTGTAATTTTGATTCCAAATTTTTCCCAATCTTCCAAATTAATATTGTGCCCTACATTCATTGGGCCTTTAACTATTTATTCCGCCATTTCGTATTCTAACAGGTAGTTATACATTTTTGAGATAAATTTTTCATCTGTTCCCTCCAATATTTTATCTAATTGATTCAGTTTTATCTCAATCCCAAACTCTTCCATGTCTTTTTTATATCTTGTCTTGAGTTGTAAATATGGCCACCACTCTATTTTCATCCCTTGCTCTCTAATTTCTTGATTCGTCATTAATCTTCCTTAGGAATTTAGTACACCATAATACCTAATTTTTCTTCCAGTTTTGAATGCATTGGAGCGGATCAATGCCTCCATGATGGAAACCCATCCTGGGATCTTCATATAATGTTTGTGTTTAACCTCTTTCCACGCTTTTAATAATGAACATCTAATTATATTCCTATTAAAGTGTGTATAACTTTTATTTTCAGGATTCCACATGAAGGCATGCCACCCCACTTCCAAATCATGCCCTTTTAGGATTAAAACTCTTTTGTTTCTCAAATTGGCCCAGTCTTTAATCCATGTTAAAGTTGCCGCTTTATAATATAGTTCTCAGGCAGGGAGTCCAAATCCACCTCTGCATCTATTATCTTATAAGGAGCTTAATTTTATTCTCGTTTTTTTCTCTGAACAAATAAATTTTGTAGTAATTTTATTTAATTCGTTAAAAAAATTTTTATCTAATTTAATTGGAATATTTTGAAAGAGAAATAATATTCTTGGCAAGATGTTCATCTTAATAGTCGCTATTCTTCCTAATATTGATAATTGCAGTTTCCCCCATTTTTCTAAATCTTTTTTTGTTTCTCGTACCAATTTTACATAATTATCTTCTTTTATTGTTGAACATCTTACCATAAGCCAAATTCCTAAATATTTAATTCTTTTTACAAGTTGTAAGCCCATTACCTCTTTTAATTTCTTTTTTTGTTTCTCTGTTAGATTTTTTTGTTATCATTTTAGTTTTATCTTTATTGATTGTTAAACCTGCCACCTCTCCATATCTCTCTATCTCTTTAATTAATTTTGGTCCTGATTTTATTGGCTCTTCTACGAAGAATACAAGGTTGTCTGCAAATGCTTGGGCCTTGTATTCTTCCTTTTTAATTCTTAATCCTTTTATTCTCCATATTCTGTCTAAATCTTCTCAACAAAATTTCTAGAGTCATGATAAAGAGCAGAGGTGAGCATCCCTGCCTGACTCCCTTTCCTATTTAAAATGGATTAGTCATTTCTCCATTGATTATTATCTGGGTTTCTTGTCTTGAATATATTGATTCTCACATTTTTTCAAATTTATCCCCAAATTTCATTTCCTTTATTTGTTGCCTCATAAATGCCCAATTTACCTTGTCAAAGGCTTTTTGAGCATCCAGAAAAACTGTTTTTCTGGATGTGCCTCATAATATTACAGGATATCAAGTACTGTTCTTGAATTGTTTTTAATTTGTCTTGTTGGAAGAAAACTGTTTTGTTCAGTATGTATATACCTGCTTAGTATTTTTTTTTAGTCTCTCAGCCATTAAATTCATAAATATTTTGCAGTCGGCGTTCAACAAGGAAATTGGTCTATAGTTGTTTATGTGGGTGATAGCTGCACCCTCCTTCAGTATTAGTATGATGTATGCTTCTCTCCACGACCTTGGTAGCTCTGCCCCTTTAAGTATTTCATTCTAAATTTCGAAAAGAATTGGATCAAAAATTTCCCCTAAAGTTTTATGTAATTCTGCAGGTAAACCATCTGTTCCAGGAGGTTGTGTTTTTTTTTGTTTACTGATTGTTTCTTTTATTTCCTCCATAGTAATCTCTTCATTTAATCTTTCCCTTTCTTCTTCTTTTAGTATTGGAATATTTTCTTCCTCTAGATGCTGTTTAATTCTTTCTTTACTCATATTTCTGATGCTAATTGTGCTTGTCTTTCCAATTTTATAATATTCTGTAACTCATTTTTTTCTTTTTCTCTTTCTTTTTTCTTTTTAGCATTATATGCAATTGTTATTCCTCTTATATAGGCTTTCGTTGTATCCCACAGATTCTGTAAAGAGGTGTGTTTGTTTTTATTTACATCAACAAACATTTCTAATTCTTTTTAAAATTTTGTTATATATTCTTTGTCTCTCAGAGTCTTTGGGTTCAACAGCTACCTTCCTCTTTGTTTAGATTGATCTTTCATATTACTATTATGAGGTTATGATCTGCCCACATATTTGGTGCTATTTCTATTCGTACTATATCTTTCATTAGGGTTTTACTTATCTATGTCATGTCAATTCTCAACCATGATTTGTGGGGAATAGAATAAAAGGTGAACTGCTTTTCCTTTGGATTGTATATTCTCCATATATCAATTAGGTTCTGTTCTTCTATCATGTTAAAAAATGTTTTTGGAAGTGTGTTTTTCTTTTTCTTTTTTTACTGGTACTTTGGTAATCTTTTATACCCGAGACTGCATTGAAATCCCCTATTATGCAAATTTCTTCTTTGCCTAATTCAAGAATTTATTCATGTATTTTTTTTGTAGTACATTTCTTGTTTGTTGGGAGCGTATATTATAACTAATTGAATTTTCTTCTGTTCCCATACTACTTCTAATATTAATGTTTTCTCCACTGAATCTGTGTATAATACTTCAACTTCTACTCCTTCTCGAACATATGCTACTACTCTTTTTTTTCCTCCGCTAATGCTGCGTATAATTTTACTAATTTTTTATATTGCAAAAAACTCTCATCTTAGGCTCTAACATGTACTTTCTGGAGACATACTATGTCCATATTTTGTTTTGCCAATTTTTTCAGTTTGATTCCGTTTTGATGGGGAGTTAAGTCCATTTATATTTACTGATAATATCTTGAAATTATTATCCATTTTCCCTCTTTGCTTTTACCAATTAGTTCCTGTTATTCCTTGCTTCTGTTTGTGCTCTTGTTCTTACTCTGTTTTCTTCTTGTGGTCTTTCTTCCTTCTTCCTTTCCTCTTCTTCCTGCTCTTTTCCATTCTTTTCCAGTAGTTGATCATTTTGACTAGCCGTTTCCAGTTCTTCTCTGCTATTACCGAGTTCCTCTGTGCCTATTAATTGTGTGTGGAATTCTTTCGCTTTCTCCAAGTCGATCTTGACTTTCTTCCCTTGCCACAACACCAACATTCCCTCTGGTATAATCCACCTAAACAGTATATTATTTTTGTTGAGTCAGGTGGCCAGAAAGTGATATTTCCTCTGTTCTCAAACTCTTTTCAGGATTTGTTTAACATTATGATCTCTTTACCTTTATATGTCATAGGTTCTCTCCAGCAATTTTGTAAATTATGTCCCTCACCTTTTTCCAAGTAAAACGGACGTGAACTTCTTTTGGTAGTCTAAATCTTCTGGCGTAATTTGTATAGACTCAGTAGACTTCATCTAATTAATTTATTATTTCACTCTTCTTTCTTTGGAGTGCCTCTGCAATAGTTTCTGCCATTATTTCTGTTAGATCTTCCTCCTTCGTCTCTACCACATTCTGGAAATGTAGGTAGAACGAAGCCCTCTCCATCTCCAACTGGATCAGTGAGTTCTCTACTTCTTTGTCTCTTTCTTGCATTCTTTGATCTACCGACTCTAGTTTCTGTTCTGTTTTTTCCGTTCTTTTTTCAATCGTTTAGAGTCTTTGTTCATTCTTTTGTAAAACTTCTTGAATCTGGCCAACTTTCTCATCCAACTTCTGAATATCCTTTCTCACTTCTCTTTTTACCTCCTCCATCTCTATTTTCATTTCTCCATGGTTCTTAGTCATGTTTTCCTGTAATTTCATCATCGTCTCCTGAATTGTTAACAGGGTGGCTTGCATGGTCTGTGTGTTCATTGTAGCTGTTGTTTTCTCTGTTGTAAGCATTCCTTAAATGGATCTTTGTGTAGATGGAGATGGAATCGCTGTAGCTGTTGTCAGAGTGGGTTTCTTCCCAGTCTTCACCACTGTTGTTATAATCCTTGTCATTTCTTGAATTAATTTGGTTTGTTGTCCTAATATTCTATCTTATCCCACAATACCATTCATTACTCACTATTTCTCTAGATTCTATCACAGTCCTTATTCTTCCCTGTAATCTACCCCTCAATGGCTTATATTAACTCTTAATTGAATCAAGAATTTTCACAAATTAATTATTTTATATAGTTATACAAATAATCCCAACATCCAAAGTTATTTATATTAATTCCTTGCCATTATATTACTTATATATATTCTTATATATTTCTATTTATTTTTACCTTAATATTTTATATTACTTTAATGCATTTAATATTAAAATGTTTAAACAATTGATTACCTAACAATTAAACTTATCTAAATAAATTCTTATCACTAATAGTCAATTTAAATTTATAAAGTTACTATACTTATTTTACAATACATTTGATAGTAATAAGGATTTACTAATATCGGAAAACAATACAATTCCTAGGATAGTTCAGTCAATAAGTTTCTTAGAAAATATCTATCTTAAGTTCTTTAACTTATAGTATATAGCACTTAAACAGCCGCTTCTCTCTTTATATATTCTTTACACTCTATTTGCTATATAAATCATTCAATATATATTTTAATATTTTAATATTTTAACTTCTAATATAATCACAAAGTAAAAGAGAAAAAAGATGGAGAGAAAAGGAAAGAGGAGAAGCAAATAAAAATGTAGTTTAGTCAAAATACTTTTAAATATACAGGCAGTATTTCTTAAAATCACAACTTTCGTTCTCCACAAAAGTTATTCTATGTGTTCCAACTAGTTTGCTTAAGTCTTACTGTAACATTAGATGCAGTGTATTTAAAGAGTTAACTTTTACTCTCTTCTTCAAAATGTCCAACTTTCAATTTTCTGCACTGTCAGAGACACTTTTTTCCCCAGATCTTTTAACTGCTACTATGTTTCTTCTTCTGTTACAATAATGTTGTTCTTTTAAGAACACAAAAGTTTCAATGGTCCTGTTTCAAACAATCCACTTTCACTTCCCCTCTTCACTTAGTTTGTATATAGTCTATCACTTAGTCTTCTTCTTTATTCAATCTTTCACTATTGCTAGCACCCTTTCGTCCTCTTCCCTTATCCGCTCTCCTCACTGTATTCACTGTTCAGGTGCCTCTTTGAGCCTTTCTTTCACCATCTCTTTCTTTTTGTTTCGTTTTGACAGTTCCACTCTCTTTCAATTTTCATTGCTCACACCGCTTCTTCACACCGTACTCTCTCTTTGCTTCCCTTTCCAATCTCATGTGTTGTCTGGTCTCTGGGTTGGCCACCAAAGTCCAACTCTTCAACACCGGTTTCAAGGGCTCCTCCAATCGCACTGCTGGGGATTACACCTTCCCTCTTCAGCTCCAAAGGTTCCTCTCTCCGTCACCGATCCCCCCAGGAACAATTTTGCCTCTGTTGGCTCCCAGAACACTGAAGATCGACAACAAAGAACAGAGCGCTGTTCCTTCATGCTGCTCAACTACACGCCGCCACAGAAGCCAATTGCTTTTCATTATGTGTTTCATAATATTCCAATGGATCTAATATTACTCTTGTATTATTTATTATCTGCTTTTTGGATAGAAAGCCATTTTGGTCAGGGTGTATAAACTCCTTCAAAAATCTCTTCATTCTTTCTGCTACTGTTGAGGTGAATATTTTATAGTCAGCATTCAGTAGGGATATGGGTCTTTAGTTCTTTATTTGCGTTAAATCTGAATCCTCTTTTGGTATCAAAGTGATGTTAGCTTCTACCCATGATGGTGGTATCTTCGCTTCAGCTAAAACTGCATTGTATACCTCGAGTAATGATTGGTCCAAAATATTTTGTAGCTCTTTATATGTTTCTGCCAGTAGCCAAGTGTTCTGGGCCAAGTGTTCAATTTTTTTGTCTATTTTAATTTATATTCCTAATCTGTCTTTTGTGATTCTACTTTTGTTAGGTTGACCTATTTTTTTCCTTTCATGTGAAGACAAAAGATGAATTAAGCAGCTCTGTTTTCTCCCTGCTGTCCATCACTTCCTTGTCATCTTCTCCCATTAGTGGAGTGATCTGTTTCCTTGACTTTTTTTAACATATTGCAAGAAACTTTTATTGTTATTTTTGACAATTATTACAAGTCTTAGTTCATTCTAAGACTTAACTTTCCTGATTTCATAGTTGCAAGTTCGGGCTACTTGTTGGTACTCTGCCTTAGTTTTTTGCCATTTTTTATACTTATCCTTTTTATCTTTTTATCCAGTTTATCAGAGAATTCTTTATGCATTCTGGTTTCTTCTTGGATCTCATTATTTTTCTTTTCAGTAATATTATGCTGCACTGGAATTTATAATCACATTTTTAAGAATTTCCCAAGTTTCTTAATTTGTTTTCCTCTTTAAGGAATCTTTCCCAAGTTTGTTGAAATCAGTTATCTAAAATCAGATTTCTAAGTTTGTCGAAATCAGTTATTTTAAGGTCTAAGACAAGAGTTTTATTTTGTTCTATTGCTTGTGTCTGCATTATATTGAATTCTAATCTGACATGGTCACATGTCCTCAAATTTTGAAATCTTTGAAAGTTGTATGAATAATGAAGTTAGTATGTCAATGTAATACAATGGCTCCCCTGTTAGATCAACAAACAAGTATCTAGTATCTTAAGAATCCAAGATTTCTGAGACTGATACATTGATAGACTTTAATAATACCTTGGAAGATAGACTCTTCAGAAGGTTCTTGACAGACATTAGGCCTGACCCAACAAGATGTAATCCATTGGTGAGAAAATTAAGAACCTGCACTTAGGCAGGAAAAATCAAATGGTATAGAATATGGTATGAAATATGGTATAGAATCAAATGGTATAGATTGTACTTGGCTCATAGCAATTGTGAGAGGGATCTAGCTATCCAAGTAGATCTAGTGAACCAGTTAGCATGGTGCTTCAGCTGCCAAAGCAGTCTTAGGCTATATCAACAGAGAGATAGCATCAAGATCACAATTGATAGTATTGCTTTATACTGTATTAGTGAGGCCACACTTAGAATAATGCATCCAGGTCTAGTCGGCACAATACAAAAAAGATGCTGAAACCCTAGAAAGAGTGCAAAAAAGAGCAACAAATGTTAAGGGCTTGGAGGCTAAACCATATGATGAACAATTAAGAGAACTAAATATGTCTAGCCTAATGAAGAGAAAGATTATGAGTGACATAGCTGTCTTCCAGTACTTGAGGAGCTGTCACAGAGAAGAAGGAGTTGACTAATTCTCCAAAGCACTGCACTTCAGGACAGGAAATAATGGGTTGAAGCTCATTAAAGAGAGATCCAACCTGGAACTAAGGAGAAATTTCCTGACAGTGAAAACAATTAATCAATGTCTCCTGATGTTGATGATGCTCCATCTCTGGAGATTTTCAAGAATAAGTTGGACAACCATTTGGGATGATATAAGATCTCCTGCCTTGGGCCGGGTAGTTGAACTAGAAGTCCTCCAAGATCCCTTGTAGAATCAATGATTGTAACTACAATATGATTTATTATCTATAAGGACATACTACTTGTTTATATGTTACACTATGAGTTTATGCAACAGAGACAAATTCCTTGTGTGTCTAATCGCACTTGGCCAGTAAAGAATTCTGTTCTGTTCTGTTCTATTTTCTACCTCTTAAAATAATATTGCTGATTGTCTCAGTCTGCTATGACTCAGGTCATTTAGACAGATGCAGGCTTCAATAAAATCTTTTATTGCTTTGCTATCCCATACAAAATGACCCTACAACAGCCAGTAAAGCTCTACGCCAAATTTTCCAGAAGACAACCACCCAGTCAATGCAACACAGTCCCACAAACTAAAGCCAAAAGTCACCAGAGCTGGTTCACAAGGCAAGGAAGAAGTCTGCAGTCCAAAACCAAAGTGCAAAGTCCAAAAGGCAAGGTCCATAACCATAAACAAGGTTCAAGATCCAAAAGGCAAGACCCAGAGTCTATAAGCAAGGTCAGAGTCCATAGGGCAGAAATATGATCCAAAGCAGAGTTTTAAAAGGTGGGGAAGTGTGTGCCAAAGCAAAACTATTGTTCCCAACGAAGAAACCCTCTCCTGGCCTCTAATTAAATCATCTCAATTCAGGTGTTCCTTGCGGGTTGGGGTGGGATGGCCTCTTCACCAGCAGCCTTGCAGATCTTCTTTGAACTTCCCTCCTTCCCACTCTATGCCCTCAGATCAAATGGGGGAGATAGCTGTTCCTCATCAGGGGGAATCTGCTGCCTCTCACTGCCTGTCTGCAGCCGATCCTCCCAGACCTAAATCCAAGAGTGTGACCCACATGACAGAATGGGCTCCCATAAATTTGCCTGCTCTCCTAATGGTTTGAAGGCATGCAAATTCAAATAAATAAGTAGATACCACTTTAGTGGGAAAATAACAGGGACATAAAGGAACCTTTTCAGGCATCCCTTGGGCAATGGTAATGTCACTGACTAATCCTTTCAATCTGGAAGTGCCTTGGTAGGTATTCTTGACATAAATGTAATATGTACAAATAATTGCAGCTGTACCAGTCAAAAAATACAATAAACTCTTAAAAGCAAAGAAAAAATGTGTGCATTAATAGTATGAAGACCCTTAATCACAACTCCTTCACTTTTTCAACTGGGCAAGTACAACCTAGATCAGTTTCAGCCTCTTTCCTTTTTGAGGTGTGGGGAAAGCAAATAATATTCAATCAATAGATTTGGGGTGTACAGGTATGCATTATTTTTAGATGATATTTGTAGTGTCAATGGGTTAGAATAACAAAATCTCAGCCTCTGCTTTCTTCATATGCTAATATAGAATGAGCAGAAGTAAAATCTTCTTTGCGGGTTTGCAGGATATTGCATTACTCTATTTTGTTCTCCTTCCTGTTTCCATATTTTTGTCTTTCCTGAAAGAAATGTTAGATCTATGTTTGGATAGTGTTTGTCATAGCAGGAAGTGTGGAGAGGAAAATATAAAAATGATGGCTGCAGATGTTTGTTATGGTCAGTTATTTATAATTGCACTATGATGAAGAAAAATTTTGTTTGGTCTATTTACTTATAATCATGTATTTTTCCTGCAAGTATCCCACCTAGTCCAGATGTTGTTTGACCACCTAGTGACCAGTTCAATGAAATAAGTGTATTCCTTCATCTCAGTCATGTTGTATTATACTGAGAGCGGTATATGTCATCAAACTGTAATTGTCTGTAATAAGACAATGCTTGTCTTATTTCTCACCAACTTAAATATTCTTAGCCAAAGTCAGTTTTTATCTCACTTTCTCATATTTTTTCTGTTTACAATACATACTGGCTGTATTTTTTTTTTTAGTTTCTTGAATGCTCTGAAAACATTCAAATGTTTAATAATATTATTTTAGCTTTTGAATGATTGGTGCTAAGTATTGCAAAAGTGCCATCTTTGTGGAATTATATAACTTCCTATCATATATGCTCTTACCTTTAATTTCAGGCCTTTTCCTTTGCTGATATCACTTTATTGTACATTGTCACCTACAAACACTGCTCTTAAGCCAAAGAGTCTTATAAAGCCTAATTTTGGCATTCCTGAGCATGTATATTAATGGGACAGTACTTTTGAATATGTAGCTCTTCAAATATCCTAGTTAATCAATGTGGATGATGCATGCTGGTTCTGAAATCTCAATTCTGTGAATTCATATTTGTCCCTCTGGTTGCACAAATGAGTTTGCATGGTTTGCTATAGAGTAGGTTAAAATCTTAAATTTTGATTGCTGCAGAATATCCTGCCCATTCCAATGTATGCTGGAGTTGCAGTCTCTATATTATAGGCAGACTTCTAAAATAATTTTTTAATTGGAAATAAGATAATTTAAAATTACATATTTTCTATTACCCCATTTTACATCAGATTTGAGTTTTATTCCAAGCTGGAGCATAACCCTACTTTTTTCTTACTACTGTAAATTTTTTTTAGCTTTCCTAAGTATTCTTTCCTGTTCAACTTGAACACAAGTAGAAACTGTCCCATGAAGCAATATTAATCAGACTAACCCTTCTCATTTAAGGGAAGCAGGTAATCCAAAGAACATACATGGTTTCGTAGAGAATGTGACTACAGTAAATAAAAACTATTCTTTTAGTTGATGTTAATTGTTTCTGTAATTCTGCTATATTGTCTCTTTTTCTTCCCCAAGTTTCTGCTGAAATTTTGCGGAAAAATCTGGACCAGATGAACAAACAGATTTCGGATCTACAGCATGATGTTAACAATTTTCCCAGTAGAACAGAAGAGAAGGACAAATTTGTGGAGAAAATGACCATATCCTTCAAAAATCTTCACTGAGAAATGTTGAAAAATAACCCATGAAAGAATCATATTTATGATACTGAGGGATAAGAATTCTCATTCTTGTATTATTTTTTCTGAGAATTCTAGTTTTCATTATAAAGAAAAAATTACCTTTTAAGGTTCTTAAAGTCGCATTAATATATCACTATTTATTGACAAACTTTAATAGTATTAGAAAGATACACTGTACCAAAACAGGATTTGTTTCATTTTTCACAAGGTAATGACAGTAATGGGAACCCTTAGCAAAATAAGACCTATACTGAAAATAAGACATAGCATTACGTGTGTGCCCTACCCCCAAAATAAGCCCTACTTAAGACCCTGCTCAGCCCATTCTATTAGGTTTCTCGTGATGGCCACCAAGGTGGTGGTAGCCTACCCCACATGCACTGCACCGGTTTACCTCAGGGCCCCCGCAGCCAGGCTATCCATGCCCCAATACCTGACTCGCAGTAACAGTACCAGCAACCATGTGCAGCAGGAGCCCATGTGCCTGCCTGCCTATTTCTGCTTGCTCATAGAGGAGGCTGAGTAGTGTGCTGTTGCTGTGGTCGCAAGGCAGCTCTCAGGGTGTGGTTGGT
Source organism: Laticauda colubrina (assembly GCA_015471245.1). Taxonomy (NCBI): domain Eukaryota; kingdom Metazoa; phylum Chordata; class Lepidosauria; order Squamata; family Elapidae; genus Laticauda; species Laticauda colubrina. Next base: position 2,397,557 of record BLBF01000031.1, read on the forward strand.
CTGGCTGCGGGGACCCTGAAGTGAGCCAGTGCAGGGCGCATGGAGGAAGCTCCATTCCCTGTCTTGCCTCATGGCTGTGGCACCTCATGGTCTGCTCCACTGCAGCCACAAGCAAGCAAAAGAAGTGGGCTAGTGGCTACATGGGGTCCTGGATAGGGCTGTTGGAGCCACTGCCACGAGGTGGCCTGACAGCAGTGGCCATGAGGCAAGCTGGTATGGGGCATGTGAGGTAGCTCCACCCCCTTGCCTTGTAACAGTGGCACTGGCACACCATATGGTCTCCTGCCCCACAGTGAGCAAGCAGAAGTTGCCCTCCCATATGTGGAAAAAAAATAAGACACCCAAAATAAATAAAACACAGTCATGTTTTCGGGAAAACACGAGTAGTTATTGATATTGTCTTGCTTTGAGTAGTCTCCCATTCAAACAGTTGAAAGTGTAAATTCTTCCTGGTGTCTCTTTGGGTGATTTGCAGACAGTAGAATTAGGTATGAATAAATAACGCTTATCTGCCATAGTCTCTGGGGTTGTACCTGTATAACCTATTCTTCCAAAATATTCCATAGCTGAACTCCCATAAATCTTGTCCCGTAGATACTTCCATGTAACATGGATATTTAGTTTAGCATCCTGTGGTTAATTTATACTAAGTAAATTGCATAAATTACATCCTGAAACACCATAAGACCTCATTTGAGATTTTGAGTACATTTAACATAATATATAAATCATTTGATCTCTGGTTGCCCTAACTCTTTGGTTGTTTACAAAAAATTGTTTTTGGTAGTGGTCTTGGAGTGGCAAGCATCTTCTAGATTTAAATATCTTAGTAATCATGGAAGAAAATGATATTGTGGTTAGAAATTACTCTCGTATAGAACCTTAATATCTGTTTCCCATTTCAATAGGGCATTGTTTTCTACCATTCTCCCAAGAGTGAAAGAGAATTTGCTCATTTTTTAATCTTGGTTAATGAATTTAGAGGTAATCTTTTATAAAGGCATGGCAACATTTTTTCAGAAAGCTAATATTGTCTTGCGTCTCATATGTGCCTCCCATCTAAGTCATTTTCACAAGAACAACTTCTACAAATTTTGCTGAAAGATGCTTATTACATTTTTAAGATGTCTTCAGAAAGCCCTAGAAAGGGTTGGGACATCTTTTGTTGAGGACTTGTTGGCCTACCTCCTAGGTAATTTTGCTATACTCCAATGTGAGTGATACAGAAAGATGATGAAGTTGATGAATAACAATAGATTGCTTACCTGTAACTGGCTTACTTGTTTATTTTGATTTTAATTGGATTTTACATAATGTGCCCATCTATCTTTGCTGCAAGTGCTGGAGGGATGGAGTGGGGATGGAGTTCCTACCAAAAATTCAGTTACTAAATATTGTAGTATAATGGTTTGCAGAGGCACAAGCCTACACATTAACACTTAGATAATTATTTTTCTGAACAAATAAATGTTGAGAGGAAGATAACTAGGAACATTCACTTATAAGAGAATTCTTCCCTCACCAAGCATTTTTCACTTGGGGATGGCATTTCTTCCTCATGCAAGTCGCAATTAAGGTGGTGGACTTCCTGAAAATGGTTTTAGAAAATGCTTTGGACATCACAGGAGCACACCATCTTCATTTATATATTACAGCGTTTACAAGGGAGATTCAAAGAGGACTCTGATGAAAGATAGTCGCCATTAAAATCAATAGAGAGGATTCTCTTTATTGTAATCTTGAACATATGAGTTAAGGGTACTATTTTCACCAGAAGTGTAAGGGATCATGCCTCTAGAAATGATCTCCTTTTGGTATTCAGAGAGAACCCAGTGAGCTGAAGAGCATGCAGGTAGCTGTCACATTTGATGCTATTCCAATAGATGACTATTGATAAGATAAGGCAGCAAGTACCCAGATGATCTTGTTCAATGAAAGACTGATTATTCATGTATTGAATAATTTTATTTTGCTGTTTAAAATGTATAAACTATGAATTAATAACCCGCAGTATATTTAAAATAGATTTAATAACTTAACACTTTATTGATACAATAATTTCAATAATTAAAATTTTTAAAATAACTATGATTGCTTAAAGCCCCGAGGTAAAGCAGCTGTAGCTGAGTCCTCCCTTTGTATCCTATGAAGAGCTGCAGACAGGGAAGTAAATTATTTGCAGTCAGCAATGGTCTTTCCAATAGCTAGAAGTCAATGGAATATAAAAATGAGGTGAATCACAATGACCTAATCAGAATTTATTTTGCAAAAAGGAGTGTTGTTACATTAGTACTGTGTTAATTCCTCTTAGTTAATTATATGGTGTTATTTTGTCAAACTGCTTTTTGCATAAAAGGATGCGATAGAATCTGAAACTAAAAATACAAAAAGCCAAACTCTTAGCAACTTCAAAGCAATCAACTTATTCTCAGAAAGTATGTTTACAATTGTTAGAAGTCTTTAACTCTAGTCTTACAGCTTTGTTAAGGAAGCCCAAGAACAGTATGAGAAGCTGCGAATGATGCATGCAAATATGGAAAACCTTTATAGGGAATTAGGACAATACTTCCTCTTTGATACCAATAAGATATCTATTGAGGAGTTCTTCACAAATCTGCGCAATTTCAAAAATATGTTTGTGGTGAGCATCCATGTTTTAATTACAATATGTTATATTACATATTTAATTTAATTTAAATAGCCACTATTTTTTTGAGCTTTGCTTTTTACATCAAACAAAGCAATACTTTGAAACAAATTCAAATTGCATGACATAAGGAGGTGCCTACTTCTGTTGCATATGCTGCATATTTTGGTCCTATTGCATATTTATATATTGTTGGATTTTTAGTCTTTTACACTTGAATTATCTATTTGTTTTCTTGCTTGCTTGTTTAATTTTTATATCATATTTCCCAAGAATTCATAGGATTATAAATATCAACATTACCTATAATTCATAAGCTGGTTGATCTTGATAGGAATAGATGTTCAGTGTGGTTGCTGGACTGCTAGAGACAAAATTTTGAAAATTTTGAAAAATAGGTCAGTACTTCTGCAGACAACAAATATTGCTAAATGTGTTCAAGTTCCATAAACCTATGTCAATATCCATTATAAGTCCAAATGCTCAAAATTCTTTAAAAACTGTGTTGCAAAATAATGTAAACCAGAGGACAAGTATAGTATAGAGAAGTATAGTATAGAGATGAGAGCTTATTAGGGTAGGGCTGTATTTAAACAGTGATATTTGTAGTGAAATTAATATTCCTATTTTTATTCGAGTAAAATAAAAATAAATTTAGGTAAATATGTTAAGGTATATTATCTTCCAGCATTTGGTTCTCAAGGATATATTACCTGTATATTTTGTGTTTCCATTAATTTGTATGGATAAAACTAATAAATAAATTTTATAATTCATAAACCCATCACTGTTTACTGAACTTAGTCTTGCACAGTAGCCAGCATTGCAGTCTTTTTTTTCTACTAAATGAAAAATATGATATGCATATCATAACAACACAGCAAATTCATTGTTATGATTCCCCATTTGTGTATCTTACCACCTTTGTCTCATTTTTAGCAAGCTGTGAAGGAGAATCAGAAAAGGCGTGAGATGGAGGAGAAGATGCGCAGAGCTAAACTAGCAAAAGAAAAAGCAGAGAAAGAACGTCAAGAAAAGCAAAAGAAGAGAGAACAACTGATTGATATGAATTCAGGTACTGTACCATGAATATTGTGGCTTGTATAAATTCCTTATCTCAGTGGAAAACTGAGACAGGAAGAAGAGACTTCTCTTACTTGGTAATATAAGATCATTACTTGATTGTGGCTCAGGGTCCATCCAGTCTTCACTATGAGCCAAATAACATCTATAGGGATTTCCCATCTGGTCTGCAAGTTTTTTTTAAGGTCTTCTAGTCTTTATCCCCTTGCCTTTTACTCCCTGTCTAAATTCTTCCCAGCAGAAAAGGGATCATTTCTATTCAGCAGCTATAGTACTTGACCATGAGAACTACTGACTGTGCTTAATAGATTTAAAATAGACTGCATTGGCCTCATTAGAGGACATTTACTTTCGGGATCATCTTTCTCCATAGTATTTGCCTGGCCAATTTGGTCTTGCAAGGTTGGGATACTCTTGGTTCCTTCAGTTAAATAAGTGTGCTCTCTCTGCCTGCCCTCTGCAATGAGGTTCCCTCCTTCCATATCTAGATTCTGCTGTTGTTCAGAAAAACCAAGAAGAGCTGGGTCTTCATCCACGTCTTTGATGGGAGGGAATGAGACCTTTGCTTTTTTCCATCTGGTCTGACTGTTTACCATCTTTTATTGATTTTATGTAATTTCTTTGATTTTTGTGAGCTGCTCCAAATTGCTGGGAATCAGGCAGTATTCAAGTTTAATACATTATTAAAGGTTCTCCTTGATGAATAACCATAACTGACCCTGCAATTTGGTTGTACATTATAAGGGTTGTAAAGTAAGTCACCACATGACTATGTCCAATTTTATTATCTTTTTTGTGATGGTTGTTAAGCAAATGCTGCATTTGTTAAAGGAATGTTTGTCATTGGGCATTTTTTGCCAGAAATTGGAAATAAAAGAATGTTTCTGCCAAAAATGTCTTAAAACACAGTCACATGACTGGGAGGTTTCAAATAGCCATAAATAAGAACCAGTTGCTGAGCACCAAAAATATAGTCACATGACCCTGGGAGAGGGAGGGATGTTGGAACATCAAACCTGGATTATAAGTCCCTTTTTTTGAATGTGTCATAATTTCAAATTTCAAGCAGCTCATCATAAGTTGAGGACTATTGGTATTTTTAAAGTCTGCTTTTGGCAGGAGACATTAATTGGAGAAAAAGGGTACATTAATATGTCATATAATGTGGACAAAATTGTGAAGCATATGGCTTCAGAGCCCAAAATAAATCCTGTACAATTGTAGCCAGAGTGCTTCAGCGCTCAAAAAGAATATGGAGACCATAGCAATCTCTATATTCTTTCTCACCTAGCAGTTGGTATTCAGAGGTGGAGTAATTCTGTACATGTAAATGAATACATGTATTCACCCCTCAGACTGCCAGCCATACATCTGTATATTTTTATCTCACTTTCAAATTCCATAATCTCTCAACAGTGTAATGTTTAAAGATGCTTTCAGATGGACAAATATTTTTATGGACATATTTTTGTGGTAAGCTATAGTATACAGACATCTACTAATTCATGTTTGAAAATCCAAAAAGATGCAAGTTTGAAAGATGAAAAATGCATAACAAAACCTCCTCTTGAAGCATACTTAATACATGCTATATATTATACTCTTCTATTTCTCTATAATTCTATACATGCTATATAACTGAAATTTAAGGCAGAAATTAGTATTAGTATTGGAATAAGCTATTTGAATGCAGCTTTTTAGTACATAGTTACCATATTCATTTGTAGGCCTTGGTGGTCTGAACCAGGTGGCCTGTTCCATCACTAATCTCTTCATGGCCTTCCCTACCCCGAGATACCTTATGTACACTTAATGAGCCTTTCATTCGATTAGCAAATGCATGGGTGAAAGGAGGGAGTTATCATGTTCAAGGTACAAGATGAATCCTCAGGTTATGAATGGAATAGGCAGGCTCCATTACATTTGCAACTTGATGTAATTCCATCAATTACTCCATTACATTCGCAACCTGTACTCCATTTTATGCTATTTTTACAAATTGATAATCTTTTTGCTGCTGAATACATTCCTTTACTTAGATTTAATGGACTTTGGACCTGTTTTTCTGCAAAAACCTGACAGGTAGAAAGAAAAGTCTGTTCTATTTTTATTGTTACTCATTAATTAACATGTAAAGCTGCATTTTCCTTGTCTCCCATCTTTTGAAACAATCCTGCCTTTTCTCTTCTTCCCCTCTTCTCCCCGAATGATTAATTCTGCATACGTAAGCAATCCCTCTCTCAAGATCTTTCTTCATGCATCTATGCATGAAGTGGCCTAGAAGCAGAACAAGCTTGTGATGATACATTTATTAGTGTTTCAGATGCCATATGACACTTGGTTGGTTTTTTTTAGTGCAACAAAAAAACTGGCTTTCCCTTTCTTGGAACATACGGACTCAATTACCATCCCTCTCTATTTCCTGACTCCCACAATTTCCGGCCAGTTCTCTCTCCTTTTGAATTGGTTGAAGTTCTAAATGACATGCCATTTGATTCTTTTCACATTCTTTTCCTCTTCCCCCACAACCTTGTGAAATACTGCAATTTTTAATATTTTTGCAAAGTATCTGCACTTGGCAAAGTGAAGGAAAGACCCCATAAAGTTTCATGGAACAATTCCCATTCTAGCACAATTATTTCTCACTGCTTGTCATGACATGTCTTTATTTCTCTGTGGAGGGACTCTTCCTCTGCTTCTGCTCCTCCCTTCTTTTAACTTTAGGGACAACTTTAAAATCCTTGCCCTGTATTGTAATAATAATTTTGTTTTTTTACTCTGATCGATAAGGACCAAATTCATTATTTAATGTCTCTTTTATCAGAAGACATTCCTGTCTGAAATTCTGCACATTTCTTGGCACTACTACAGGTACTCTTTTTTTTCTTTTTGTAATTTTTGGAGAACCCAAAATATAATGCAGGTAATGTAATCAAGATGGAAGAGCAAAAGTGAAAAATATAGAGGTATTTAAATTTTGCCTTTGATAACTGACTTTTCTTCAAATGTGTCAGCAAGCAGATGTAATGCCTATTTAGTTGCCTCCTGTCACTTGTGTTTTTTTCTATCATCTATCATGTGGCTCTTCTTGATTGCCAGATGGTTCCAAACTCCTTTGTATCCATTTTTTCAGGAGATGCCTCTGTATTTCCTGAACAACATATTTCTAAAGGCAGTGTCAACTTGAGATAAGATTGGGGGATGTAAATGTTCACAAATACACTAACAAGTTGTTACCTTGTCATTTTTATTAAAAAGACTGTAATTGAAATTACAAACCAGAAGCTTGATCTGTTATTATTCCTTGTACAATTACATCATTTGTGTGATGTTCCACATGAGTTTTCAAAATATCTACCCTATATACACTACTTTCTTTGCTTAAGTAATGGGAAATGAGCAGCTGCATTCTATATGCATGCCTTTTAATTCCAGTGCTGTAAAACTGTACTTCATAATCAGTGTTGGAACCATCTGTAATTGGGGCCTGTCCCTTTTTTACTAATCATACCATAGACTCTTTCTGATGGAATTGGAAAAATGGAGGTTTGTGTGGCATTCTTTGCATTTTCATTTTCTGTTCTTGAAGACATTATGAAGGCTTCCAGAATGTACTGTATTAGTAATACTAGCCATTTATGTTGGCCAGCAGGTGGCAGTACAAACAATGGATTCAGTCTACCAAAAATGGGAGCAGATGTTCTAAAGTGATTTTATAGGTTTATGTTTTGTCAGGAGCTGTTACTATGGAAACCAGATTTTGCAAGCTCCTCATGAAGTTGCAGTTAACACATTCAGTGCCAGGTTGATGAGAGTTGGGGGAGGCAAACATTCAAATGGAATAGAAAATATTGTAGTGTTCAGGGACTTTTCAGTTAAATGTATACCTATAGAGTGTGTATAATTTTATTTTAAAATGTTTTACACACACATACTACACACATCAATAGTTCTTATCGTGTATTTCTCTGCCCTCTAAGACAGTGCTGGCTTTCTTGCTCCTGTTGAAAGAGATGCCAAGTTATGATTTAAACCCATTTGTTCTTTTTCTTATGCTTGCATTTAAATAAATACTTGGATGTATGATATGGTTGTCTTCTAAGAGGCTTGGCTTCTTGTGTAGCAGAAGAAGACATTGACAAAACATAATCTTCATCACAGGAGCAATGTAGATGCTCTTCCTCTCCTGTTTTTGAGACAAGGAATATGCTTGTTGCTAGGGAAACAACATTAACTGGCCTGTTTCAGCCAGTCTTCTTAATACTCTGGCTTTTGTGTACAGTGAAAAGTAGATCAGTGGAAAATGCATAGCTCTAAATCCCTCAGGATACTAATGATTTCAAGGCATCAGAGTATTACCATGGTTGTACTATTAAAGCAATATGACATATAAAGGAAGAGGTGAACTGTTAGAAGGAATTTCTCTTTGTTATCCCTGCTTTATATCCAAATTCGCAATTATGTATTTATAAAACAGATACGTTGGATCAAGGGAAAAATGCCTCAGAAACTTCCAGGAAGAATTTTTTAATCCTCTTTAAACCCTCCATTGTGCAATCTCATTTTTATAAAAGGTTTCTCCCAATTTAAGACAAAGGGGAATATTTTGAGAAGCATTTTGTCTATTGTTGTCTTTATATAGTAATTTTTCACTTATGACCAGTTCTTTTTTGTTTTTATCAAGAAATATTTTAATAACAATTTTATTCTCTTTTCTATAGTATGCATTCAATTCACCCATAGGGTTGAGTCTATAATGCTACTCCCCAGATGGAGGAGTCAATGAAAATAACAAGAAATTTCTTATTTTGTGTTCTTGCAGAAGGAGATGAGACAGGAGTTATGGACAGTCTATTAGAAGCCTTACAGTCAGGTGCAGCCTTCCGTAGAAAAAGAGGACCACGCCAAGGTATGGTTTTGCTCAAATGTCTTCAAAGCAAGTGTAAAATAATCATTTTTCTTAGCACTAACTTTAGGTTTTAGGGCATGGAAGACAGAATTGAATAGAAAAAAAAATCCACTTGAATTTTGAAAATAACAAAGCTTTGATGTCTCTACCATGTAGTTCATACAAAATATATGATATAATACAATGTAGAATATAATTAATGGATCAGATTAGTCAAATCTTGTTTCTCTATAAATTCAGTATCAATCATTGGCTCAAAATAGCGGCTATAGGGATAAAATGGAGAAAGCCCATGTGTCAGCAATGATCCAGTGGTCCAATTCTGGCTGAGCTTGGATGCTGTTTGCAGATGTTTCATTGTTAACTTCATCAATGCTAGAAGGGAGTAGTATTTACTCTTATTTTATATTTTAGTTTAGGGATGGGGAACTATGAACCTTTTATGACTTGTGGACTTCAACTCTCAGAATTCTTGAGGCAGCCCAGCATCGTGGAGAATGTTTTCTTTTAATTGAAATACTTCTTCTGTTCTGATCAGCTGTTCTTCCCCTTTTTAATACAAACTTTTACTATTTAAATGGTAATATCAGTGATCTATCGAGAAAGAAATATGGATAGTTTGCTGCTGCTCCATCTATCCCTGCATGCTTTTGAACTAAGGTTAATGTGATTTACTCAATCTCAGAAAGGGGTTTTAAGCCCTCCTTAGTTTAAGTGAAAATGCTCACTGCAACTCCAAAGGATTGAAGCTGGGATTGTGTTTCTTCACTGAGTACTCTTCATGGAAGACTAATCAGTAAAATTATGCCTACATTTAATCATTTGTGGCAAAGTCCTTTGTATAATTATAGCACATGGTTCAAAATATGCCATGTAAGTTTCACATAAATTAAAGCTTGCTTATTTGCTTGCTTTAATGGGTAATATGTAAATCAATATATCTTAAGTGCTATACAGTGGTGGAGGTGGACTGGAGCCCCCATCCCATAAGGCCACTTTGACAGTGGAACTAATTTTTTATGAAATTTGTTTAACAACTAACTTTAGTGAAGATAAAAGAGAAATAACGAATCACTACATAACTGTTAAAATTGTTTTTCTCCGGTATTTCAGGGCAACCAACCACTATCTGCCAATAGACTTTCTCCCACAGTATGTAGGCAACGTATATGTGTGGCAGAAAGAGAAATTTGTAACATTGGCTGATTATCAGCATTCATGTTGGAATGAATATGATGGATCTCAGGTATATGTTATGAACTTCAAAGACAAATCATATCTATAAAATAGGCAAACTGCAAGGGACCATAGACCCATGGATCTATGATGACTTTCAGGTACTCCAGCACTAACCTCCCAGAGATCTTCATGACTATGGATGTCAAGCAACCAATTTGTAGTCATTCAGCTCCCTGATGGAAGGTTGCTTAAGAACTGGGATGATGGTAGACCATTTAAAGCAAGAAGGAATATAACACATCTCTAGTGGTTTATTAAAAATCTGACTGAAGATGGGGGCCAGTTCATCACAGACTATCAAGCAAGAAGTCATTCCATTAGCCTGGAACTTGCCTATGAAATAAAACTTGCAAATCTTTTTCCACGATTATTGGGGGGTCTATTGAGATAGATACAGCAAAATTATTCACTGTTAGTGTATCTGATGCAAGGTAAGTAGCAAGAGATGATGGTAATCTGTCAAACCTGCAGTAGAACACATTCAGGTTGTCTGCCAGTTGACATTGTCTTCAGTAAGGGAGGGAGATCTGCTGTTGCCAATGATGGTCTTCAGGCTTCTCAGGTTTCATTAGTTGCAGATTCATTAACTGAGAACTGATTTCTCAGCTTTTGGTAATAGCTTCTCTTTGCTATCTTTATCTCCCTTGTTAATACATTCCTGGCCTGATTGTACAAGATACTATCTCCTTTCTTGTAAGCCTTCTATTTGGCATGACGAAGCTGCTTGAGTTTAGCTGTAGGCTTATTGTTATATGAACATAAGCTCTTTGTAGGCATACACATGTCCTCACAAAAGCTAACATACAATGTCATAGTATCAGTAAATTCATCCAATTGTGTTGAAGCAGCTCCAAAAACACTCCAGTCTGCAATTGAAGCAAGCCTGTACCCTAACTTTGTCTCCTCAATCCAACATTTCATTGTTTTTACTGCAGGCTTTGCGGTTTTAAATTTCTGTCTATGGGAATGAGGTAGATCATAAAATGATCAGAGAGACCTATGGCTGCACGGGATAAAGCATGATAAACACCTTTTAACAGGGAGTAGCAATGATTCAATATGTTCTTGCTTCTAATAAAACAGCTAACATGCTGAGAGTATCTGGGCAACTCATGAGTGAGATTAGCTCTATTAAAATCCCCTAAAACAATGAGTAGGGAATCTGGATATTTCCATTCTGTGCAGAGTATTTGGTCTGCTAGAGTCTGCACTGTGCTATTCATACAAGTCGGATGGTATATAAACTCCACCAAGGTAAATGAGGAAAACTCTTGTGGAGCATGAAAGTGTTTACTATTGATGAATAGTGACTCAGTCCACATTGCAAAATTTCTTTAGTATTGTGACATTCTTGCACCAGTTGTTATTAATATGGAAACAAATTCCACTACCTGTTTTTTCTCCCCACCCCTCCACCCCCAATGTCTCTGTAACCTGATCCGCCCTTTGAATCTGAAACCCAGGGAGTTCTACTATACTATCGAGCATAGTCTCACTGAGCCAAGTTTCAGTAAAGTAGAGAACAGATGTTGTTAGAAAAATCAGAGTTCTAATTTAGAAGGTGCAGTTCATCCATTTTATTGACTAGTGAATGTAGATTTATTAGATGAATCAAAGGGGGCTGAGTCCTAACCCCTCGTCTTCATCAGACTCATCAGAACACTGCATTGTGTTCTCTTTGTTTCCTTTGTCTGTAGCTGCTAGAGAGTGATACTCCTGTGATCAGAATTTTCAGAATTTTACTGAAATATAAAGGCTTCATGAAGTCATTTTTTTCTAGAGACCACCATACAATTCTAATGGTTTCCTCTTTGCATATTTTCTGATCAAAATACTTAATTACATGTATAATCATAACTTCAAATATTGCAAAGGAAAATCAGTTCTAGGAAAAAGGCGGGGGGAGGTATTTGCTTTGTCCCCATTTTCTAAAGAGTACACACTCCAGGTCATAATTGTCTACTGTGTTTCACTACAGCGGAGTTTTCATTATAGTTGCCCCAACCCTAGTGGAGTTCTTATGAGCAACTATAAACTAAAGTATTTGAAAGAAAATGGCTAGTATATTAGGCAGCATTATCTTCAGTGTATACTTGGTTTTTTATTTTTCAATATTTTAGCTTTTGTTTGTTTCTGTGTCATTCCAGGAAACAAAAATGTTGGCTGTGCAGTCACATCATTACTTGCTTCAGAGTTGATCAAAGAAGATGCTCTTGGTGCAAAAAAACCACGCAGAGGACTTAAAAAGGATAATGATGTAGAGGTCACTGAAGAAACTCTTGATGAAACCACTGTGGGGACAAGTAGTCGTCAAAACTAGAGCTGAGTGATATATAGGACCAGTGCCTTTGGCATGAAACCTGTTTTACAAAGGAGTTAAAACAACACTAAGTCACTTTGCAGTTTTCCCTTTCACACTTGTATACATGGGATGAAGAGGCAAATAATTTAATCACTTCAGCCTGTGTCATTCTAGGGCTCTTTTGCAAGACCTTTAAATCTGTGGTCATATTCTTTGATATTCCCTTTGAAGGCAGAATTTGCTTTCTGCCTTCTTGTTTCAGTATTAGAAATGTAAAGGTTTTTGCTGACTTAGTAATATGCTTGGAACAAAGGTGGGAATTTGTGCTGTCGTTCCCTACTTCCGTGCAGGCAGGATTGGGAACACATTCCCAAGAAAAAAATATGGCACAGAAGAAAGGCTAAAGATCAGAACCTAATCTGCCCATATATCTCACTGTATTGATGTTGCCAAAGCAGGAATGCAACAAGCTGCCTTAATTATGACTTTTTAAATGTTTTGATTGGGCATCTACATCCCAAGATAATTTTGTTCTCAAAAGTCTTCTCTTCATTAGTGCTAATAGAATGAGGTGATCCCTTCAAATATTGGAGGGAGGATTGTTCGATTTCTTAGACAGATTTGTCTTTTCCCCTTGCACTATGCAACTTCTTTTCTCACTTGCCTATCTTATGCTGGGAAAGAAAATGACTCTGAGATCATTTTACCACTGATGACAGGGTTCTGCACAAGCATTGTGGAGAAATTTTTCTTTGAATTGAAATACTTCTGTTGTTCTGCTCAGCTATTCTTTCCCTTTTTAATACAAACTCTTGCTATTTAAATGGTAATATCAGTAATTATTGAGAAAGAAAATATGGATAATTTGCTGCTGCTGCATCTATCTCTGCATGCTTTTGAACTAAGGTTAATAAAGTGATTTACTCAGGCTCAGAAAGGGGTTTTAAGCCCTCCTTAGTTTAAGTGAAAATGCTCACTGCAACTCCAAAAGAATGAAGCTGGGATTGTGTTTCTTCATTGAGTACTCTTCATGGAAGACTAATCAGTAAAATTATGCCTACATTTAATCATTTGTGGCAAAGTCCTTTGTATAATATAGCACGTGGTTCAAAATATGCCATGTAAGTTTCACAAAAATTAAACTTGCTTTAGTGTGTAACATGTAAATCAGTGTATCTTAAGTGCGATACAGTGGTGGAGGTAGCCAGCATGTATGCTAGCAGAAAGAGAAATTTGTAACATTGGCTGATTATCAGCATTTCTATTGGAATGAATATGATAGGTCTCAGATATATGTTATGAACATCTCAAAATTTCCAGAAGAAATCATTGAATGCTGGCAGCTTTTTAAAGTAATTGATGGCATTCTCTAGACAAAAAAATTAAGAAATATATTTTCATACAAGTTATCTGGGATTGCCAATAGTCACATGAATTCTTTCTCTACTCATTTTACTCATTATACAGATATAATACATAATCTCATCTTTTTATATAAATTTGGAATGCACAATGAATGTATTTTTAAAAACTATTCCTGAATATTTTATATTCCATTTAATATTAATTATTATTAAATAATAATTGAAAGTTTGCATTGAAAGTTCAGTATAGAGGAATGTGCCATTTAGTACTAAATAGCATATCTGAAAAATTTTGCAACAAAAAAAAGCAAATGTACACATAGAGTTATAGAATCATAATGCTGGAAGGTACCTTGGAGGTCTTCTACTGTAGTCCAATCCCCTGCCCGAGGCCTTATACCAACTCAAATAAATGAATGTCCAGTCTTTTCTTGCAAGCCTCCAGCGATGGAGCTTCCAGAACTTCAGAAGATAAGATATTCCATTGTTTTCACTGTCAGGAAATCTTCTTAGTTCCAGATTGAATCTCTCTTTTACAAGTTTCCTCCTAATGCTTTTTGTCCTGCCCTCAGATGTTTTGGAGAATAAGTCAACCCCCTCATTTCTGTGATTGCCCCCCAAGTCCTGGAAGACAGCTTTGTCAGCCCTAATCCTTCTAGAACAGGGGTCTTCAAACTTGACAGCGTTAAGACTTGTGGACTTCAACTTCCAGAATTCCTCCTCCAGTTGTGTTAGCTCAGGAATTCTGGAGTTGAAGTCCACAAGTCTTAAACTTGCCAAGTTTGAAGACCCTTGGGCTAGACATACCTACTTCCCTTAATTGTTCATCATATGTTGATGTTGATTGGTCTGTAGTTTCCTGATTCCACTTTTTTTTCCTTTTTTGAAAATTGTAATGGTAATAAATTTGGAAAGAATCTTGAAGGTCCTCTGGTCCAACCCTCTGCTCTCAGACAAAATCAATACTATTTCTGATAGATGGCTGTCCAATCTTTTCCTAAAAGCAGTATTGGGGCACCCACAATTTCTGAAGGTAATTTGTTCCACTGGTATTGGAAGACTGCTATCATGCCACCCCTGATTCTTCTTTTCACTAGACTTAAGTATATCCAATTCCTGCAATCATTCTTCATATGTTTTAGCTTCTAGGCTCCTAATCATTTTTGTTGTTTTTCTCTGAACTCTTTTCAAAGTCTCAACATCTCTTTTTGTATTGGGATGACTAAAACTTGATGCAGTATTCTAAGTGTGGTCTTACCAAGGCTTTGTAGAACAGTACTAGTACTTCACGTGATCTTGATTCTATTCCTCTATTAATGCATCCTAGAATTAGAACCCCATCAGCTCTTTTCCAGTCCTCTGGTAGGTCCCCTATACTCCAGAACCTTTGAAACATTTTGTTCAGTAGTTTTGTGATCATGTCTGCCAGTTCCTTCAGAATCCTGGCATGTAATCCATCTGATCTGGGTGATCTCCTCTTGTCTTGAGTTGATCGTTCTTCTCTTACCACTTCCTTGCCTCCCTTGACCTATATTCTGTTCTGTCTCCAATGGTGCTGCTTTTGATAGATTGGATTATTTTTTAATTGGTTGGATTATTTATAATTTACCATCTTCTCCCATCAGTGGACCTATAATTTGCCTGACTTTCTTCTTATTCTTTATGTATTGAAAGAAACTTTTGTTATTTTTGGCATTTTTTGCATGTCTTAGATACTTAGTTTACCTTCCTATTGCTTCAAGAATTATCACTGAAGTATTATCATTTTGCCTCGCATTTTCAAGAATACGGTGCTTATTTTAGAATGGCCATGATCTTTTTCTTTGCCCATTGAATTACAGAAACATATTTCTTTTTCATAAATACCCAGTTCCCTGCTCAATCACAGCAGGTGATGGCATTTTTAAGTTACTTTTGGTTTGGAGAGTAAGGATGGTAGTAATGTCATTTCCCCCCCTCAATTAATATGCTGTCTTGTGAAAGAAAATAAGTGACTGCATTTAGGGAAATGATGGAACAACGTATTGCTGCTGAACTTCCTTTGGCAAACACCAAACTTGTTCTCTATTTCTCAAATGCAATCTTCATGCTCTTCCCTGGATAATTGTTAGGGAATTGTCAGTCCTATAAAATGAATAAGAAGCAATGGGTGGAAGCTTGTCAGGGAGATCCAACCTGGCAATAGGGAGGAATTGCCTGACTGTAAAAACTATAAATTAGACAGCTTTCTCTCCCAGAGTTGAGGGTGCTCCATCCCTGGAGGTTTTTAAGAAAATATTGGATTGTCATTTGGTTAGAACAGAATCATAGGGGTGGAGGGAAAGATATAAGGACTCTTGCCTTGGGCAGGGGGTTGGATGAGAAGATTCATTCCAGCCCTATAATTGTATGATTTTATGAAAAAAATGTGTACTACATTTGAGGGATCCTTGGTGAGTAAAATTGGACTACTGCATATGACAGCTGGCAGAAATAAGAGCTTTTTCTTCCATAGCAATAGCAATAGCACTTAGTCCTATATACCACTTCACAGTGCTTTACAGCCCTCTCTAAGCAATTTACAGGGTAAGCATATTTCCCTCAACAATCTGTGCCCTCATTTTACCCACCTCGGAAGGATGAAAGGCTGAGTCAACCTTGAGCCAGTGAGTATTTAACTGCCAAACTTCAGCCAGCCAGCAAAAGTAGCCTGCACTACTGCATTCTAACCATTGCATGACTCATAGAAATAAATACTTTAACTGTTACTCAGGCACACATAATAGCTGATTTAAAAGCCATATGTGTAGGAAGATTATAGCACCAGTGATAGAATCAGGCTACAGGTTGCTTTCATTCCCCTCCCATTACTAACAAACTTGTTATTTATATTTTAAATACTGTACACCTATGGATTCCTTCAGGACTGATTGCAAAGAGATGCTTCAAAGCATATGAGAATGCACATATAGCAGATATACAGCAGCTTTTCTAGTCTTGATTGTTGGGAATTGTGACATAAACTGGAAAAGGATGTTGCTGTTAAAAAGAGTTTCAGGCATTAAAGCCCAAGCCTCATCAAAATGTGTGTGCGCATGCGTGTGTGTAAATAAATACAATTTTAGGATAAATTTAGTAGATTTATTTTCTAAGCCTAACACAAAGAAATCCCACTTTCTATCATAAAAGCAGCGTGGATAGAAAGTAAGTGATTGTTAGCAGCATTTAACTTTTATCCTGGTGCAGCTTTGTGCAATCTTTGTTTTCTCCCAAATATTGAATGGCTAAATTGATTCTTGTAAAACAGGGGTATCAAAATCAAATTTCATTGAGGGCTGCGTGAGCATTGTGGTTGACCTGGGGGGGGGGGGTAGCCAGGGATGTGTGTGTGGCCAGCTTCCCTGCCTCCCTCCTTCTCATTCCCATCTTTCTCCCTTCTTCCCTCTCCTTCCTCCTCTCATTAGTCCCATTACTTCCCTACCTCCCCTTCCTCATTCTCTTCTTATTCCCATCTCTTTCTTCCCTCCCTCTCCCTCCCCTTCCTTCACTTTCTCATTCTCATCTCCCAGTGGTGTATTAACCATTAAGCAGACTAAGCACGTGCTTAGGGCTCCAGGCCCAAGGGGGCACCACAAAGTTGAAAATATGGCTTCGTTTGTACAATATTTACAAAGGGGGGGCACCAAGATTTGTCAGTGCTTAGGGCACCAGTGAGCCTTAATCTGCCACTGCCATCTCCTTCCTTCTTCCCCTCCCCTTTCTCATCTCCTTCCTTCCTTCTTCCCCCTCCCCTTTCCTGGGAGAGAAGGTGATTTCCCCCCCCCCCTCCTAGCTTTTAAATGTGGTTGTTATTAAGAGCCAAGGCTGCTTGCTCAGATACCTGCTGCTTGTTTTTTCCCAAAAGAAAAAGAGAAATCGCTGGCCCAGGGTCAGCATCATAACTTTTTAAAAGATTTTAGAAGCCATTCTTTTAATTTGGGGGTCTTGCTTTTTGGGACAACCCCACCCCTCCTCCCTGATCTTCCTTTGTTTCCAAGAAAAAAAGAAATCAGAAGAAGAGGGGAAGAAAAAATACGTACACACACAGGAGACAAATCCAAAGTCGAAGAAGGGACCCTTACAAGCCCGAATCACTGCCTCCTCTACTCCCACCGTTTCTTCTTCCAAAGGTATAAGCCCCCAGCCCAGAAACAATGCTCCTAGAGCAAGGAAAAAGAGGAAGAAAAACCAGGGAGAAAACCCCCCTCCCATGTGTCTGCCTCTGAAGTAAAGGAGGTGAGAAATCGAGCAGGGAAGCCAGAGCGGGAAAGATCAACTGCCAGCTAGAGTAATGTCAGCCTTGGGGATTTACAGTAGCTTTTGGCTCCCCTTTTTCTTCCTTTCCCACAAGCAGCAATAACTGCTCTTGGTTTGCAGGATCTGAGGCTTATTTTCCCTTTCTGCCTTTGCCCTCTTCCCAGCCAAGGAATGCTGCTACTTTTTGCTTCCTCCACACACAAAAAAAAATTGTTTTCTTTCTCCTTCCTTCTCATGTTCCTTCTTCCTCCTTCCTTCCTTCTTCTTTCCTTCCTGCCTCCCTCCTCTCATTCCCATCTCATTCCTTCCTCTGCAGTCAAGAAGGGATGAGGGGTGGAGGAGAGATTGGCAGCATTCCTGGTGGCCGTACTTACCATGTCTGTGGCTTTCCCAGATGGGGTGGGGCAGAGGCAGTCCCAGTGAAAAGGAAGCCTTACGAGCTGCAAGGCGAGGCTGGCAAGCAGGTGCTGGTGGTGGGCGCACAGTGTGTTGATCTATAACTGCATGATGGCCATCCGGCCTAGAACACAGTGAGCCTTAGATATGTGGGACAACACTGGAGCCAGCTAGGGACTACCCGCGCCTCCTGGGGGTTCACACAGGAGGTGGCAAACGCCTAGGAAGCTGGGCTGAGGCAGCGGGGCAATTCTTCACTGGCACCAGGACGGCCCTGCAGATCTTAAGCCCATGTCACAGTGAACCAACGGATGCAAAGAGGATGTAAAACGGACAAAAAACCTTGCCATCCGTTTGAAAACGCGATGTCCTCACTGCCTCCGTTTGGCTTCCTCTCTATCCGTCCAGCATCCGTTTATTGACATTTCATCCGCTCCAAAAGTTTTGGGCTGCGCAAAAGTTTTGCGCGGAAAATGTATCCAGTTCGTCCGTTCTGCATCCGCTACGCATCCGTTACGCATCTGTTACGCATCCGCTATATCTGCCAGGCATCCACTGCGCATCCGCGCAACTCGCATCTGCTCGGACGCAGGGAGGAAGCGGAACGGACGCAGAACAGATGCAGAACGGATGTAGAACGGATGCCAAGCGGAAACAAAGCGTTTAAAACGGAAAAAACGTTCGCAGAGGGGACCTATCTTGGATATTAAGGATGTCTGCAGGATGCCTACAGGATGTCTACAGGATGCAAAGGGACACCTACACTGCCTATAAAAAGGGGGAGCAACTCGGCTGCATCTCACTTTCAGAACAGCAGCCAAGCTGTGCAGACCTCTGCAGCCTTCATCTGCCTCTTCCTCTTCCACAGCATCCAGTCATGTCCAGCGTGGATTGTGACAAAGTCCTTTCGGCAGCCACCATCCTTCTGCAACAGTGCGAAACCATCTACAGGCTCTGTGAACTCTACTACGGGAAGAAAAGAAGGCACCCAAAAAAACTCTGGGTCCAAAGATGGTTCGCCAGAAGAGCAGAGGATGGACTGTACAACAAGCTGATGGTGGAGCTCAGGAGCGAAGACACTCGGGCATTCCAGAACTTCATGAGGATGCCTCCAGCCATGTTTGACAAAGTTGTGCAGTGCCTGACACCCAGGTTGAGAAAGACAAACACCAACTTCCCGCCCAGCCTGGAACCTGGGTTCAAGGTGGCACTCACTCTGCGCCACCTGGCCTCAGGGACCACCTACAGGAGCATGCAGTACGGCTGGAGGGTGCCACCCAGCACCATCCGCTTTGTTGTCAGAGAAGTGGTGCAGGCTATCATCGAAGAATACAAGGAGGAGCTCCTCCAGTGCTCCTCCACTGAGGAAAGCTGGAAGAAAGTTGCAGAGCAGTGGTATCAGAGGTGGAACTTCCCCCACAACGTTGGAGCCATAGATGGCAAGCACGTGGCCTGCAAGGTTCCAGCCAACTCGGGGTCTACTTATCTCAACTACAAGGGCTTCTTCAGCATCATCCTCTTCGCCATGGTCGATGCTGACTACAAGTTCATGTACATCGATGTTTCAGGCAACGGCTCATCTTCAGATGCCCAGGTATACAACGCCAGTCACCTCAAGGAGGGGCTGGAAAGCAACCTCATGGTGGGCTTCCCAGATCCAGACCCGCTGCCCAACGACACGCAAGATGTGCCCTACTTCATCGTGGGGGATGACACCTTCTCCCTCAGAACCTACCTCATGAAGCCCTACACCTCCAAATACCTCACCCTGAAGAGAGGATCTTCAACTACAGGCTGTTCAGGGCAAGACAGGTGGTGGAGAATGCCTTTGGCATCCTGGCCAACAGGTTCCAGGAACTTCTCACCACCATGCAGCATAGCCCAGAGACCATGAGGAGGATCGTGGAAGCTTGCTGCATCCTGCACAATCTCATGCGCACCCGCTACCCAGTCTTGCAGAACAGGCTTGTGGACCGTGAACAAGGCAATGGGGACATGGAGCCTGGGGAATGGAGGCAAGGGCAAAACCTGATCGACACTGAGGATGTGGAAGGCCCCAACAGAGCCTCATGTGAGGCGAAGAAGCAGCGCAACCTCCTGAAACACTGGTGCAACTCCCCAGCTGGAGCAGTGGAGCGGCAAGACAGGATGGTAAATGCTTAATGGATGCTTCCTTCAGCCTGTCTCATCACATGGATGAGATTGGGCCATGTATGTTTGGTTGGCCTACAATGAACAGGGCGTTTAATAAAGAGTTGTGTTTATGTTGACATGTGTGGATGATTGATTATATCGTTATTGATAATAAAGGGCCATAGGTGTGGCACCTGGGAGGATGGACCATACAGTCCCACTATGCTTGCACTGGAGGTTTATCTATCCCACTGCTATCCTAACCCATCCCAAAGCTATCCTTACCCATCCCACAAGCAAGCAAAGGCTTAAACCATTTCTAAAAGTTTCCAGCAAGACTTTATTAAAGAAAAGAAATGAAGCAAGTGTGTGAATCAAAAAAAGACTTTATTAACAACAAGCTATAAGACAAAAATGAGTCTCTGGCACTCCTCTTGGTCGCTCAGTTTGACGGGTGAAGGGTGCAGGTGCTGTGGAGGTGGCTGGTGCTGGAGTGCTTGTCATCAGCTCCTCCAGAAGCAGAAGCAGCAGAAGCCCCAGCCCCAGAAGAGCGAGCCCGTGCTGCAGAAGCCCCAGCAGAACCAGAGTGAGGGCCAGGGGGCGGGATGGTAGCCCTGTCCCTCTTGCAAGGGCTGGCAGCAGATGGCTGAGGCTTGCTGTGCTTCCGCATGGTTGTGGGGTTGCTGGCTGGCAGGGAGGCTGGCAGGAACCAAGGCTGGCAGGAAGGCTTGCAGGCAGACATGCAGGCAGGGCAAGCAAGGCAGCCAATCCTTCCGGCAGCAGGTCTTTCCTCTGAATGGCGACCTGCTTCCGAGCTGCTTCCATTATATCTGCGGGGCTGACGCAATGCATCCTCCCCGCATGCGCAATTAACGCCAGGCATCCGCTAGGCTTCCGCTGTGCATCTGCTGTGCATCCACTTCATCCGCTCTGCATCCGCTCTGCATCCGCTTCATCCGTTCCACGTCCTCCATGCATCCGTGTTATCCGCTCTGGTTATGCAAATTTTTGCTCCTTTTGAGAGCGGATAACAACGGATGGAACATTTTGCTCGTCCGCTGTGTCCTTTTTGCATCTGTTGGGCAGTGTGACATGAACTTAAGGCTGACTGTTCCAGCCCAGATAGCAGCCATTAAGTTATAGATTAGCGATAAACTGGGGCTGAGACATCAAGTGCCTGTCCTTTGCTGTCTCAAAGGCAACCCTGCAGGCCAGATTTAACTACACTACATCACAGGCTGCATCCAGCCTGCGGGCCTTGAGTTTGACACCCCTGTTGTAAAACAATAGGTCTTACCTTGGGATACTTAACTGTGATTTGTTTGATCAGGGATTGCAACTTATATATCTTTTAGTTTCCATAACTGTTGTGAGGCAAAAGCCTTATCTCTTTCCCAGTACTAAGGTTGCATGCTACTATATGTAGCCTTCTCCAGAAGATACATTTCTAGAGAATGCTTTTGATGTTGGAGTCACAGCTAGCTGGGAACCCAGAAAAATGACTTCATATGGTGTGTTTCCATGACGCCTTCCATTGTCTTCTTGAAGAATAAAAGGATATGTTCACTTTTGTGGAAGAAAATGCTTTGTTGTATTGGGAACCACATTTTGAGCAATCAAAACTCCTTCATGACCTAGACATAAATGTTTTATCACATTTGAGACAAGTCTGATATTTTACATATAACCTTATTTTTCTGGCCTAAGAATTATCTTATTTCAGAATGTGATACACTGTGTTAAAAAAAATAGTCCCTCTGCCCAATCCTGCATGCTGAAATGTAAGCATTTGATCATGACATTTCACCCTGAGTTGGTATAGCAAGGGCCTTTCACCAGCAACAAGATTGCAGTAAATGAGTAGAATTCAAGCAGCTTGGTTGCACCAAAAGCTTTATCATCAGTCTGTATGGTAACTCTTCTGCCCCCTGGAGTTAATCTCGTAAATACGAAATATCAGTATCATTTAGTGATTTGGAGATGGGGAGATTGGGAACTTGTCTGTTAACCACTTTGTTACGTTTCCCCATGTATTTAATTCCTCACCCTCTTTGTGGGTGAGGATTTTAAGCTATGCTTTCTGACAGTTCTCAGGGAAAAGCAAAGTAATAAGATAATTTCTAGTGTAAAAGTAATTTAATTTGTTACAGATTGCCAGTCAGAAAAAAGATTTAATGACATATTTTCTGCTACAGTTTGGAAAATAGATTTAAGCTCTTTAAATAATTTCACTATGGTTGGGGGAGGTGTTATACATCTTACTTTCAAAACTTATGTGCCATTGGGAAGTTTGCACATTTTCTTTTTTCTTTTAATTTTATGATCTTTGATAAAATAAAAATAAGTCTTATTTCATTGTTCCTTTTCCTTAGAGTGAGTTTGTGACACTGGAATCTTATGTTATTTTTTGTTATTATATTTTATAAGAGTAAAAAATATAATAGATAATAGAGGTTGTAGGAAGAATAGTTTTCCTAACTGTTTTGTTCAAAATTGTTAATAAAAATGTTTGCTTCCTATATTCTTTTAATGTCATTTAGTAACTTGGTAGCATTAGATATCCATATAATTCTAGATAAGATATTTTTTGCATATAAATTTATACTAGATATGGAGATGAACTGCTTTAAATTCTCATTGATTGCCCGAGAAGACTATAGGCCATCTTGTCAAAGTGCAAATAAATCATAGCTCCACTTTTTCACATTTGTTATTTTGTGAGAAGGGGCTAGTACATATGTGCATTCCTAGAATATAAGGAGTTTTCAGTTTATAATTCGTCTGAAAAGAAGTATTCCAGGTTAGATTTCTGTCAATGTGTCCTACAAATGCCTGACAGTCCCACAAAAATAATTTTAAAAATCTTGATCAGGGATACAGTTGTGCCCGCCATCATTGTATTTCAGAGTTTTATTTTGCTAAATCTTTCTACTACTAGTTTTATAGTTTATTATGTCTTTTTTTCTTGATTAAATGGTAAACTATTACTTCTTACCCTGATTTTAAACATTAGACTATTTGATATGGACAAGTAAAAGTTTTTAAAAGCCTGAAAAGGAAATCCAATTATAAATGTTTTGACCTCATGCCCCAAAATACCATTTATTTGATTATATTTACATAAAAACTTATGCAAGTTAATGTGCCATTAACACAGCTCCACAAACTTCAATAATACTTAGAAGAGGGCTCTTTGAAGTCTTTTATATCAATGCTTTTCATATATTTTATAGAATCTCAATAAACAGCAAGACTGCACAAGTACTAAATTATTAAAAACCATACCATTAAAAACAATTATCAACATACACAATCCATAGTAAGTAGGTAGCTAAAATAAAACACAACTGTACTTTGTTTTTTATTTGGTCTTTGCCAATTGGCACAATTAATTATCGGTATTCTTCAGGAGTTCAAATGACTTGCATGAAAAACTGTAAAATAAAGAATCTTCCCTACCTCTTCATGTCCCTTTGAAACTCTTATTTTTAATGGAAAACAATATTTTCTTACTTGGAAGGACATAAGTAGATGCTAACCATGGCATTTCTCCACTTATTTTAGCCAGATATTTCAACAAGGCATGTCAATATCAGAGTTAATACTTTTATTAGGTAATATGGCTACTCCTTCAGTTTTTAGTTCAGTAATAGAAGTTATTACATCTTAGTTGCCTTTCTGCACTGAGATTTTGAAATCATCTTATTTTTTGTCAGCTCCACTGGTAGACCAGGCCAGGAAATTTCTCAGGAAAAGTAAAAGTACTTTTATTGAAATAATGAAGAGTGATGTCATGCTTAATGATGGAGTTGCTAGTCCCAGTTGTGATAATTAAAGGAGGACTTCCTCTATCTTGATTCTCTGTACTTTAAGAAATGTTTCAGCTGCATTTGCCTGGATTACAGTTCCTGGATATTTCCGTCAGGTAGATTTATTTCTTTCTGAGCTGGGAGAATGGCTCCAGCAGATCCCAGGAAAGACATGAGAGCCAGAGGTGTCCAGAAGAGTGCAGTGCTAGGAATACTAATATACAATTACATAGAACCCTCAAACTCCCAGACCTCTGATAGAAGACACTGATTGAGGAAGATACATATGAGCCATGGGTGTGTGTGAAAAGGGTTTATTTTTATTCACAATTTGCTGAATCATTTCACATTAAACCCTATTAAAACATTATTTACTCTCCATGCAAAGCTCATAGAGGGGAAAGGGTCAGATTGAAACCCTTAAAAATAACTGCCACAGAGTAATCCCTGATGTGCCAATCAGGTGTTTGGCAGATAGAGATGCAGCAACAGCATTGGAACTGTCATTTCTGTGAGGCCTTCAGTAACGGTTTCACCTTTCAAAGCTTTTCTCTTTCCTACCACATGGCAAAACTAGAGTTTTCTGCATAAATGCTATCTCTGAGTAAATGCCTTTGTGACATGAACTTGTATTTGCTACAGAAAAAATAATTATGTGTCCTACTTTGGTAAGTGGAAATGGTTGAGTGGCATTTCTCCTTCAGCACTTGCCAAAGTCTGTCAAATGCTGCTACAGAAGCTGTGCTGAGGAAGAGCTTGAAGCAAAGCAGAGCAAAGCAATGCATTACATACTGTAAATAATATATTCAATTTAGCATAACTAAGGACATTTATTTATTCTTGTTCCCTTCACATCCTAGCTAAATTAGCACTGCCCGCTTTGAGGAAATTACAGAGTTTGTCCAGTCTGTAATCTGCATCATTCCTGCCTGGCCTTGACAAACATCTACCACCTTGCTGGGAAGCTTTTCCCTTTGCACTGCTCTTACGGTTTTAAAAAATATTAATATTAAATCAGATTTTGACTTGAGTCTTCATCTTTTTCTATGGAACAACTTTTCTGATATTAGAAACAAGTGATCACATTGAAAAAATATGATGGTACCTTCTTGTTTCAGTATTAGAAATGCAAAGGTTTTGCCCACCTTGGCTGGGGCCTAGAGTCATGCACGTGCCCAGCTACTTTCTAGCTCCTTTGCTCACTTGCCCAGACCACATAGCCCAGCTGATCTTCATGCTTTGCCTGCTCTGCTCACAACAGCTGCCTGCAAAAGGTAAGGTGCTCAGCTAAAAGGTCACCTCAGTGTGGACATGGCAAGGCTCAGCGACCTTTTGGGCCTGGCTCTCAACATTCTGCTCATATGCTGCCCATTCACCCTTCACCTCAAGTCAGGGAACTCACCAGTCCCTGGCTCTGGCCATCCCTGGGGCCTCTGCCTGCATGCTGCCCATTCACCCTTTGCCTCGGGTTGAGGAACATGCCAGTCCCTGGCTCTGGCCTTCCCCAGGGCCTCCGTCCACATGCCACCCACTCACCCTTAACCTCTGGTTGGGGAACACGCCACTGGCTCTGGCCTTCCCCAAGGCCTCTACTCATATGCCACCTGCTCGCCCTTCACCTCGGGTTGGGGAACATGCCAGTCCCTGGCTCTGGCCTTCCCAGCCCAGAGCAAGGCCCAAAAGGCAGACAAGCCTCAACCCCCCCCCCCCCATTAGGAATCCTGCAGCCATCGGTCTTTGCTGGCACAAGAAGCCTGCAGCTGCCAGTCTTTGGCAGCATGAAAAGCCTGCAGCCTGGTCTTTGCCAGCATGAGTAGCCTCAAACCACTCAGGTCTAACTGGCAAAGAGGTGGCGGCTGCAGATCCTTCGTGCCGGCAAAAAACAGCAGCTGCAGGCTTCTCACATTGAAAAAGAGTGGGGGCAGCTGCAGGCCAGTGTCTTGGGGCTGGGTTATCTGCCCAGCTGCACCAACAAAGGCCGGAAGTACCACCCACTATTTCCTGCTGCAAAGCCCCTTTTTAAAACCCTGACTGTCAGACAGCAAGACCCAGCAAGAGATGAGGCATCAGAGTATCATTGTTGCTGTTGCTGCACAAAGGTAAGTCTAAGGCTCCAGCCACCACTGCTTTGCTGCCCCACCTGTGACATTGAGGTGAGTGACATTGAGTTGGCCAAGCCTACTCAATCACATGATAGCCCCCAGCCGCTCCCACCCAGTCTTTAGGACGAACTGGTTGTTAAATTAGTCAGTGCTCACTATCACTGTACCTGTGTGTATGTGTGTGTGTGTGTTCGTAGATTTTCATGAGTACAGGCATGCAGGTCTTGGTGTGTTCAGGTCTTTTCCCATGTAAACACCCCCACCCCCAAACCAAGCCCACTGCACACGCCATGAACACATAGCCAGGCCTCAAACTTGGAGCCAAACCAAAACCCGGAATGTCATATCAGCCACCTGCTCAGGATATCACATCACGGAACTCAGGAGGTTACACCACAAAACTTCAGGATGTTGCAACACAGCCAACGACCCAAGAGATTACAGCACAAAACCCAGGATGTCACAACAATAGAACTCAGAAGACCATCGCACAGCCCATTACCCAGGTCGTTACAACATAGGAGGCTGATGGACACATAGCCAATACCTCAGCCACACATGTTCTTATGAAAAAGCTAGCCAATCTGCAAACATCAACTCCATCAACCAATCAATAAAGGACAACACAGCCAACCTCCCTACCAGTATTTATAGAGAGACGGCATCTCTGATCACACTTTTTTCACACAAGCACAAAGCCGAAAGCACCAGCTTGAAGATGGCGAGTGGGACCTCATCAAAATGTCGCCAAGATACTCTCAATTTTACATGGGAAAAGACCTGAACACGCCAAGACCTGCATATATATGTGTGTGTGTATGTATGTATTTCTATATGTATATGATGTATATGTATATGTACTGTGTGTGTGTGTATATATATATATATATATATTTATTTGTTTTCTTAGGTTTTCGCGGGTACTTACATGTGTGCTGTTTAGCTTCCTTCGGGTATTATCCCACGTCATTGTAGTTCTGTTAAAGTTGTAGCAACGTTTCAGCAGAATCTCATCTGCCATCTTCAGGCTTCTGTATGGATATGGGTCATATCCATAAAATCTTACTGATTTTATCTGTAGTCTTGCCCTACATAAGAGATACTACAGATAAAATCAGTAAGATACTACACAGGCATCACATCAAGACTGCCTTCAAAACAGACAAAAAAATAGCAGCCATCCTTAAAAACCCCAAAGACAAAATTGACCTGGAAAACCAAGGCATATACGAAATTCCCTGTACATCATGCCCGGCCACATACATTGGACAGACCAATAGAAGAATAAGTACCCACCTAGATGAACACAAAAATGCAGTAAAAAAGCTGGAACACACCTCCTCACTCGTCCAACACATGAAAACCACAGGTCACAACATCAACTTCAATGGCACTAAAACCCTAGCCACTATAGAAAACCCCAACCACAGAATCATCAGAGAAGCCATAGAGATTGAAAAAAGACCTGACAGCATGAATAGAAGAGATGATTCCACCAGACTGTCAATCATTTGGAAGCCTGCACTCTCAAATAGAAAGATCTCCATGCCATAAGCCAGGCAAACACCTGGGCAAAAACTCCCTCTGATAGCTCCAACCCAAACACCCCCCCACCAGGCACCCAGGTGAAACCCAGCTTGCTAATGAATAGCAGCTTGCTAATGAAGAGCAGCCGTCCTTTCACACGGAGCCAAGCTGCACTGAAAGCCTCCAACACAAGAACAGAGTGTTGCCAGCCAATCAAAGCCACAAAACAGACAGAAGAAACCAGAAACACCAATCAATCAAACTCCAAGTCCAATGAACACAGACCCAGGCTCCTAGCCAATCAGAATGGACCAGCCTCAAATTTGAAACCAGGAACTAACTCTATACAGAAGCCTGATGATGGCAGATGAGATTCTGCTGAAACGTTGCTACAACTTTAACAGAACTACAATGACGTGGGATAATACCCGAAGGAAGCTAAACAGCACATATATATGTGTGTATATATATATATATGTATAGAGAGGGAGACCAGACAGACAGACAGACAGATGCGGAGGGAGAGGGAGACAGAGATGAAGGGAGGGAGGGAGGGGAGAATGACTTCTGACTGTTTTACTCATAAATCCTAACAGTTTCCAGTCTAAACTGCTCATTAATTTTCAAAATTTTCTGAACTATATTATTCATTTCTATTTAATATTGTTTAGCTCTTTTACAAGTCCAGCAAAATGCATAAAAGGTTGCTATTTGAGGCTTACATTTTCAGCAACTATTTGGGGATATTTTATATATTTTAGCTCATTTATCTGGGATAAACACCATTTATTCTATATTTATAGAAATTCTCTTTGAGCATAAGTTAAATTTCAGCTCTTTTATCCATACATTATCCCACTGATCAACTGGTATGTTGTATTGCTTTCAAAAAAAAAACTAAGGCTCTTCTTGAAGGCCAGAAGGATTGGAACAGATTTCATCTCCAGTGGAAAGATGTTCCAAAGGGCAGAATGTCAGGCCTTCAAGATCTTCTACTATTGCCTTGCATCTTTCAGCTGTCATAAGAAAAGGGGGAGGGGAGGAGGGGATGAGTCTGGCAAGTGAGCTGGAGGTGTTACATTTTTCTGTTGTGTAAATGAGGGAGGGGAGCATACTTCAGAGTTAGGTTTCCATTTCTCGCTGAGCTTTCTTTTCTCTGCGCAACTGCAATCCATTATCAAAGTATGCCAAGGTCAACGGACAGAGGCCTCATCATCACCTGAAGATGCCCACATGATCATATTCACAATTTCTAATTGGAAGTTTCATCTGAACTATTGGGGGTGGGAACATTTCCATCACTTTGTATATGTGATTTACATGCCTAATTTCTCAGATTCAGAATTCTTTGGTTGCAACCACTTCACTTTCAGTAAAAGATAACTTTTCTCTAACTTAAAGAGTCTAAGTATTTCTTTCTTGGATTTTGAATGGAGCGCCGCCTGACATTATTTTGAATCTCACTCTACCAGCCCACCCGGAGAAAACACCCAGTTTTCTTCCGAGGGGGCCTGAACATCATGTCATCTTCAACTAGTGACCAGGAAGATCTGGGAGCCATTGGAGGGCAAGATTCTGTGCTGGTACAGGAAGCCCAATCGTAAGCAGAGCTCAATCTGGAAGAGGATCCAGCTGTGAAGCCCAGATGGTTGGTGGGGGTGGGCTGGAAATATTCAGAGAAAGACCACCACCACCATCCCCAGGATCACAACCACCCACCGGCATGGAAAAGAGGAGCCATGGCAAGAGAGGGAAAAGAACTCTCACTGGATCAAGCCAGGAGACTCCTTAATGAAGCCTTTGAACAACTCCAAGCTGCACAAAGGTATGAAGGGGAAGGGGGAGTAGCCCCAGCTAGAAAAAGCAGAGCAGCCCCCTCTCCCATAAATCAACCCGAACCAGCAGCAGCCCCGGGGCCCTCAGTGGGAGGTGTAATTCCTAGAAGGCGTAGAGCTCTTAGGCTGCCTCCGTTAGAAGAAAAATATGGGGGAAATCCCAAAACCTTGGGATTTTTCCTCGGCCAAGTTTGGAGCTATATGGAAGAATACGGGGAGGATTTTCCCTCAGAAGCAGCCAAAGTGAGATGTGTTACCAGGGCTCTGGAGGGGACAGCTGCAGAGTGGATGGTGACCCTGCATAATGATAATGCCCCCCCCCCCCAGTTGATGAATTATAATCTGTTCATGACTGCACTGCGAGCTAGATTTGTGGACCCATTGGCAGAGCGCAAGGCCCGGATCAGGATGAAAACCATAAATCAGGGGCGGAGGTGAGTGGCTGACTACCCCCAAGAATTTAGACAGTTAGCAGGTCATATCCGAGGCTGGTCCCAGGAAGCCCTGATAGAAGCGTTTAAAGATGGATTAAACGAAGATGTGTACCAGAGATGCATTGCTAGAGGAGACCCAAATGACTTGCAGATGTGCTACTTGCTGGCAGAAGAAGTAGAAATTGATTTAACCCAAAGCAGATGGTGGGGAGGTTCTGGGTGGAGCAAATCTTCCCCCCCACATCCTCAAGAGATCCCCAAACCTCAGAGGGGAGGTGGACTACAGAAATTTGAACGCCATTTCCATGGAAAACATGTACCCCCTCCCTTTGAGGAAGGACATGTTGGCCCACCTACCCAAGGGGAAGATTTTCACGAAGTTGGATTTGAGAGAAACATACTACCGAATTCGAATTAAGGAAGGGGATGAGTGGAAGACCGCTTTTAACTGCCCGATGGGTTGCTTCCAATTCAACGTTCTTCCTTTTGGTTTACAAGGGGCCCCAGTTGTATTCATGCAGATGATCAATCAGGTGTTACATGAACATTTATACAGGGGAGTTCTGGTTTATCTTGATGACATCCTTATCTACACGGAAACTCTGGATAGACATGTGAAACTGGTGCGGTCGGTTCTACAGAAACTGTGTGCCGCTAAGTTGTATGCTAAACTATCCAAGTGTGAATTCCATCAAGATAAAATTGACTATTTGGGATATCGCATTTCATCTGAGGGCATAGAAATGGATCCAGAGAAAGTGCGTGCCATATTGGAATGGGCTCCACCATGTACCAGAAAACAACTTCAAAGCTTCTTGGGATTTGCAAACTTTTACCGGCAATTTATCCCGACTTTTGCTAAGATAGCAATGCCCATCACAAATCTCTTAAAAACAAAAGCGAAGGTGAAGCCAAGGCCGAGGAAGCCATTGGAGTGGTCCATGGGGTGCCAAGCAACTTTTGAAAAGCTAAAACAACTGTTTGCAACAAAACCAGTGCTAAAGCACCCGGATATGGAGGCTCCTTTCATGATCCAAGCTGATGCGAGTGAAGTGGCCGTTGGAGCGGTGTTACTTCAAATCAATGAGAAAGGGACCTTACAGCCTTGTGCGTATACCTCCCGTAAACTATCTGAAACTGAGAGAAGGTGGGCCATCTGGGAAAAAGAATCTTTTGCAGTTCATTGAGCCTTACTGACCTGGAGACATTTCCTGGAAGGAGCAAAGCATCCATTTGTGGTATGGACTGATCATAAAAATTTGGAAGCCTTAAAAATGCCTCGGAAGCTGTCCCCTAAACAAGTTTGCTGGGCCCAGTATTTCAAGCGGTTCAATTTCTCACTGAAGTACATTCCAGGGGGGAAGAACTTCATGGTGGATGCTCTCTCTAGACTACCCCAATATAATAGTATTCGCCAGGAAGTGATAAGTCCAATTGTTTCGACCAAACATCTAGCCGCCCCAGTGATCACCAGAGCCCAAAAGAAGAAACAAGAAGTGGATTTGTCAAATGACCTAACTGAACAAATAAAAGAAGCTTCAAAACTTGATGATTGGTTCCTGGCTCATTCAAATGACTATACAGTTGGAGATGGTTTGGCTTGGGTGGGGACCAAGTTGTATGTGCCACAGGTGCTGAGGGGCCAAATACTACAACAGGCTCATGATTCTAAAGCAGCTGGTCACTTTGGATTTCTGAAAACCTTACACCTGGTTAAGCGGCAATTCTAGTGGCCTACTTTGAAGAAGGACATTGAAGCTTATGTAGCTAGCTGTCCAATTTGTGCTTCGGCAAAGAGACCTCCTGGTAAGCCAGCAGGGTTGTTACAAAATGTAGCTAGACCAACAGCCCCCTGGAAGGAAATCTCTATGGACTTTATAGTAGAATTACCTGAAAGCAGTGAATACACGGTTATTTGGGTAGTAACCGATTTGTTTTCCAAACAAGTACATTGCATACCTTGTTCCAAGATTCCATCTGCTAAGACGCTGGCTAAACTGTTTATTTCACATATCTATAGGTTACATGGCGTTCCGGAACGCATAATCTCTGATAGAGGGGTCTAATTTACCTCAAATTTTTGGAAAGAGTTCCTGAAGTTGATAGGCTCTGCCCAGGGCTTAAGCTCCGCCCACCACCCTCAATCCAATGGGGCCTGTGAGAGAACTAACACAGTGTTAGAACAGTATCTTAGATGTTACATAAATTATCAACAAGATAACTGGTCCGACTTACTACCATTTGCCGAAGTGGCATATAACAACTCCATATATAGTAGTACTGGATTTACTCCATTTAAAGTAGCTTCAGGACAAGATTTTGTACCCATACCTGAACTTCCTCCAGAAAGGCCTAACATCCATTCGTTGGATGAATGGATAACTCAACTCCAACTTAACTGGCCAGGAACACGTAAAGCATTAGATGAGGCCCATCAAGCTCATAAGAAGTTTGCAGACAAGAAAAGATCTCCACAGAAATTATATAAAGTAGGCGACAAAGTTTTCCTGTCCACCAGATACCTGCAAACCACTCAAAAGTCAAGGAAGCTTGGTCCTAAATATGGTGGTCCTTTCACGATTGAACGGATTATAAACCCTGTAACTGTCCAGCTAAACTTACCGAAAACTCTTCGACGAATTCACCCGGTTTTCCATGTTAGTTTGTTAAAACCTGAACATACTTCTGATTTAAGACCCATCCAGGCTGAACCTCCCATATCAATACTGATTGAAGGTGAACAACATTTTGAAGTCAAAGAAACTCTGGACTCTCGCAAATGGAGGGGTCGACTCCAGTATCTTGTAGCCTGGAAACATTTCCCTTCTTCACAAGCTGAATGGATTAACGAAACCGATGTTAAAGCCCCTAAGTTGATCAAAGCATTTCGTTCCAAGTATCCTGATAAGCCCTAGGAGTGTATTCCTTTGTATTTGTCTGATGATTAATTATTGTCTTTATATTTTTCTCCTCTCTCTCTTCTAGGATTGACGGTTTTCCTTTTTCTAGGAGGGCAGAATGTCAGACCTTCAAGATCTTCTACGATTGCCTTGCATCTTTCGGCTGTCATAAGAAAAGGGGGGGAGGAGGGGATGTGTCTGGGAAGTGAGCTGGAGTGTTACATTTTTCTGTTGTGTAAATGGGGGGGAGCATACATTAGAGTTAGGTTTCTATTTCTCGCTTAGCTTTCTTTTCTCTGTGCAACTGCAATCCGTTATCAAAGTATGCCAAGGTCAACGGACAGAGGCCTCATCATCATCTGAAGATGCCCACATGATCATATTCACAATTTCTAATTGGAAGTTTCATCTGAACTATTGGGGGTGGGAACATTTCCATCACTTTGTATATGTGATTTACGCGCCTAATTTCTCAGATTCAGAATTCTTTGGCTGCTACCACTTCACTTTCAGTAAAATAACTTTTCTCTAACTTAAAGGGTCTAAGTATTTCTTTCTTGGATTTTGAATGGAGCACCACCTGACACAGGCCATGGCACAAAAGCATTTTTCCTGGCCCCACCAGCTGAGCTTCCTTTGCTGATCGGGTCCGCAGTAGGCCCTCAAGAATGTTAAATAACTCATTTTTCAACCTTAAGTATGAACATGCAGGCATTCTATATGAAATGACATATGTACAAGCTGCCCAGATCATATGAATATACCTGCTTGTAAATTAGTTTAAAAAAGGAAAGCACAAAGAATTCAATTACCTTAGAGGGGAGGAGCTGGCGTCGCGATGATACTGCATGCAATCTTGGATGTCTGAGATTGCAACCGATATCTTTGCCCCTGGATGGTCCAAATGGACCTAAACCATCCGGAAGAGATGGTGATAGTGAAGGGCACGTCCTGTAGATCCCAGGGATATCGTAAAGTCCATGGTTGATCCAGGAGAAGCCCTTTTTGCCAGTGGCAGAGAAGCTTCATCAAAGCTGCTGAAGTTGGGACAGCTCCAAACGGAAGAGGTTGAAAGAGAAAGTGTGTTGGTTTGGTGAGAACTTTTCTTTTATTATTCTAAGACTTAAAAGGACTTTAAAGGACACCCTAAGGGGAAAAAGAATCTGTAAAAGTTTTGATAGAACTGAATAAGCGGCGGTTTTTAAACAGAAGTGTCAAAGTAAGACTTTGTTTTATGTTTTTTTTTTCTTATGGCTGGACAAAATCATGATTTTGCACTTGCTAACTGGACTGGTTTTTTTTCTCTATTTATATCTATTTTTTCTTTTCTTTTTTGACTTTGTAATACTTTAGGTTAGAGGCTCCCTTAAGTTATACTTGTTTTTTTTAAATTTTTTAACTTTTATTACATTTTGTCCGAGAAAGGAGGGGGAGAGTGAGAGTAAAGAAACTTTGTAACACTGCCAACTAGAGGCTTGAAAATATTTTAGACGAAGCTCAGAAAGCTGAGAAAGAAAGCTCTGAAATTCTTTTTCAAGGCCATTGCTATGTGATAAGATAGAGGGAAGAGCACGGAAGAGTGTTATTGCAGGTGTTCTTCTGGATTTCTATCAACAATTGAAACTTGGCTTTGAAGCTTGGAGACAGCTGACAAGAGCCTTGGATATTTAAAAAAAGTGCAGTGTGTCTTTTTTATTTTCTTAAGTTGTGTCACCACCACCACCCCTTACCAGCTGTACTGTTCATTTTTTCTTTTTAAAATCTTTATTTTTGTAATATTTTCATCTTTGCTTTGTATTTTAAAGGGAAAGCCTCAAAATTTTCTTTTTTCTTTTTCCTTTCTTCTTTGGGATTTTTTGTTTTTCGATATGCTTTTTTTTAATTTGCGAATTCTCAATTGGATTAAGGTGTTGAAGAACCTGAAGAATTACTTTTATTTTTTTAAATTTTTTTTTTGCTCTTTTTAAACTTTTTTTTTATTTTTCTCCTTCTTTTCTACCTAATTATTGATTGGATTAAGGTTAAGAAGAACCTGAAGAATTTTTTTCTCCTTTTTATTATTATTGGGTTTTTCTCTCTACCATTCTTATTTTTCATTTTGGATTTAATTGGCTATTTCATAATTGGATTAGGGTTTAGAAGAACCTGAAGATCCCAAATTGTTTAAAATGAGTAGGAAGTTTATAGCTTCTGGCTGCTCAACTTCTACTTCCACCTCCCCACCATCTGGAGGACAACATTCAATTCAGACAATGTTAAAGCAAGATAAAGATCAAGAAAGAGTGACTCTACGGATGATTATGCAAGGAATCCAAGACCTTAAAATAAAATCAGATACCATTGAAAAGCGAATAGAAAACATTGAGCAAAGAACAGAGAAAACTGATGAAAAGGTGGAGAATATTCAACAAATGATGGTGAAGTACGATGAGAGATTCCCAAAAAATTGAAGAAGAAGATAAACAAAGAGACAAGAAGATTGGAGATATCGATATCAGATTAACAGTGGTTGAACAAGATAAAAGTGGGATGCTGAAATGGGAGATGGACAGATCAGAATTCTATCTCAGATTTCAAAACACAGAGGAAGAAAAAGGACAAAATCTAGCTGAGATAATGATAGAAATATTGGCTGAAGCTTTGGAAATAACAGAAGAGAAGATGATGAATGGAGTAGATGAGGTATACCGAGTTTTTACAAGATATGCGATGAGAAATAACCTACCAAGAGAAGTTCATATCAGATTTACAAAAAAAGCCAATAAACACAAATACTACAAGTGGTAAGAGAGAAAACATTGAAATACAAAGGCAAGGAGATTGTGGTTTTAAAGCAAATACCCAGAAGAGTGAGAGATATGAGAAGACAATATTGATTTTTGACTAAAATGCTATTGAAAAAAGAGGTGAATTATAGATGGCTAATCCCAGAAGGGTTAATGTTTACATGGCAAGAACAGAGATATAGAATTGATTCAATCGAGAAAGCAGAATTATTTTATGCAGAATTTTTTGGAAGGAGAGAGGAGGAGGCAGAAAAAGAGATTTCACTAATTGAATTCCAAGACAACCAAATGTAGACTGAAAAAGAAGAAGGTGCAGTAGGTGGATCGGTGGAGACAAAAGAACAACATGAACCAAGATCTATGAGAGCTGCCAAACCTAATTATAAAGCATAATTATGGAAGAGAAAAAACTGATTACAATGAATATAAATGGACTTAATTCAGCTATTAAAAGAAGGAAAATTTTTCACAGATTAGAGAAACTAAAATTTGATATAATTTGTCTAA
Source organism: Laticauda colubrina (assembly GCA_015471245.1). Classification (NCBI taxonomy): domain Eukaryota; kingdom Metazoa; phylum Chordata; class Lepidosauria; order Squamata; family Elapidae; genus Laticauda; species Laticauda colubrina. The sequence continues at coordinate 2,433,805 of BLBF01000031.1, forward strand.
AAGAAGTACATATTAAAAAGCAACATGAACAATTGTTGATACAGCCAAAATTAGGGAAAATATGTACTTCTTTGACTCAATGTAAGAAAAGAGGAGTGGTTTTATATATTAAAGAGACTATTTTAGCAAAATTGATTTATACTGATGAAGACGGAAGAGTATTAATGGTGGAAATACACTCTTGATTGCAATTTACGCTCCGAATGATAAGAATTTTATAATCAAGAAGAATTATATAAAAAATTACACATGAAAATAATTGAACTGGACTATGTCAATATAGTTATGATGGGAGATTTCAATGGAATTTTAGACAATAAACTGGACTAAAAACAACAACAACCACAAAGCAAAATAGAAAGAACCTCCCCAAATCCTTTTTTAAAATAATAGATGAAATAAATTTGAAAGACATATGGAGAGAAAGAAATGTTAAAACCAAACAATGTACTTTTTACTCAAATAGACATTTAACATGGTCCAGAACAGATATAATTTGGACTTAATAAAATTGTCCAAAATTCCAAAAATTGGAATTAATATATAATATTCAAGAAACAAATATTGAAACAAGTACTTGGGCAGACCACAATCCAATGACAATCCAATGACAATTAAATGGAAAGGACAAAAAAGAAGATCGAAATGGACGTTAAATAATATTATTCTAAAGAAGGATTTTATACAGCGGATGGAGAAAGAATTGACTTTTTTCTTTAGAGAAAATAAAAAAGAAGATACTTCAATTCAGAACGTATGGGACACAATGAAGGCATATGCTAGAGGCTTGATAATAGACTACACAAGGAAAAGGAACATTAGGAAAAGGCAAGCCACGGAAGCTTTAGAAGATGTGTATAAAAGACTCGAAAAAGAAAATGCCACAGAAAAAAGACATTAAGCTAAAACTGGATACAATTAAACATAAAATGAGTTTAATAGAGAAAGAAGAATCAGCACAGAAAATTAGAAGTGCTAAACAGAATTATTTTGAGGATGCAAACAAACCAGGCAGATGGTTAGTATACAAACTGAGAAAGGAAAAAGAATCAAGGAAAATACCGCAGTTAATAGATGATCAAGGTCAAATTTGCCACCGCAATAAAGAGAAGAAGGAAATCATTCGAGACTTTTATGGGAAATTATATGAGCAAGAGAATATTGATGAGGAAAGAGTTAAACAGTATTTACAGAATGCTAATCTACCTAAGATACCTAAAGAGACTGAAAAAAATGTTAGAAAGCAATATAACCATGATGGAGTTAACTGAAGCACTTAAGAAACAAAATAATGGGAAGACACCAGGCCCAGATGGACTTCCGGCAGAATTCTATAAAACATTACAAGAATTGCTGAACCTCCCATTGCTAGAAGTCATGAATGAAGTTATGCTAAAGAAGAAGATACCTAAAACATGGTCAGAAGCCTACATTACACTTATTCCAAAAGAAGAGACTGATCCATTACAAATTAAGAATTATAGACCCATTTTTTTATTAAATGCAGATTATAAAATTTTCGCTTCAATATTGGCAGAGAGACTCAAAAATATTTAAATAATTTTATTCATTCTGACCAAAATGAATTTCTGCCAAAGAGACAAATTAAAGATAATATGAGAGTAATATTGGACACTTTGGAATATTATGAAGCTCACCCTGAAAAACAAATGGCTTTGATATTTTTAGATGCACAAAAGGCATTTGGTAATAATGTGAACTGGAGATTCATGTTATTATTATTGGAACAGATGGGCTTTGCCAGAAAATTTATTCAAGCAATACAAGCCATATATTATAAGCAAACAGCAAAGGTAATGATAGAGGGAGAATTAACAGACTCTATCAATATAAGAAAAGGTACAAGACAAGATTGTCCACTATCACCTTTGCTATTTATATTAACTCTGGAAGTGTTAAATAGAAACATTAGAGACAAAAAGTGTATAAAAGGAATGAAAATTAAAAAGGAAGAATTTAAATTGCAAGCTTTTGCGGATGACTTGGCCTTTATTTCAGAAGACCCTCTAGAAACAGCACCAAAACTATTGGAAAAGATAGAGGCATATGGCAAGATGGCCGGTTTGAAAATAAACAAAGATAAGACAAAGATTTTGATAAAGGATATGTTACTAAGAAAAAAAGAATTGGCAGATGTATTGAAAATTCAAGTCACGAATAAGGTTAAGTACTTGGGGATACATTTGATAGCAAGATGTAATACATTAAAAGAGAACAATTACATTAAACTTAAACAACAGAGAGCACTAGACTTGACGAAATGGGAAAACCTACAATTGTCACTAATAGGGAGAATTTCAAGAATCAAAATGAATATTTTACCCAGAATTCTATATTTGTTTCAAACAATACCAATTAAGCTTGGAAAGGACTACTTTGAATATTTAAACAAAATTGTGTTGAAATATATATGGCAAGGTAAGAAAGCGAGAATAAAGTTAAAACTCTTACAAGATGCTAGAATTAGAGGAGGATTTGGTCTGCCTAATTGGGAGTTGTACTACCAAGCTACAAACTTGACATGAGTTAAGGAATGGATAACATTAAGAAATACAAGATTGTTAACATTAGAAGGACATGATCTGTTGTTGGGGTGGCATGCCTTTTTATGGTATAAAGGAACTAAAGTGCAGGGTTATTTTAGAAGACATCATATACAGGAGTCTCTGTGGTTAAATTGGGAGAAGATTAAAAGACAATGTTATTTGAAAATTCCAGTCTGGTTATCGGCTACTGAAGCATTTTCTTATCCTATAACATATAAGAAGGAACAAACAGTTAGATATGAAGAAATTTTGAATGAAAAGGGTGAACTTAAATCAATGCAAAAACTAGAGGAACATGGTATAAAGATGAATTGGTTTTCTTATGCGCAAATGCATTCAAGGTATGAAAAAGACTTCAAAACAGAAGATTTCTATAATAAATTGACTGATTCAGATAAGATTTTGACAGGTACTTGCGGTATCTGCTATCCCGCATCAGATGGGCGTCTCATAATAGGGAGCGAAGGAGAGAGAAACGACAGGAGACGAAGTTCCTCGCGATGAGTGCGCCCCGAATGTCCGGGTACACGCTCTTTTATTATGCTCATTCAAAAGGGGGTGATTGTTTATTCAGAACCTAGGTTAAGCCTAGGTCAGACGGAATGTACAGATTTAACAATGGCTCAAACAAAAGCAAGATATCAGGACAGACAGGATGGCAAGAATTATATTTGATCAGGATATTACTTCTTCACAAAGCTGCATGCCAGACAATGTAATCCCAAGTGAATAAACCATTTCTGCAAATGTTTGACTCCTTGTCTCTGTACGTGCCCTGTAAAAGGTCACTGAGAAGACAGAAGCTTAATGATTACACGTGAAATGATACAATGTTGCAATGTCTGAATGATACATAGTTGCATTGATACACAGTTGCAAACACATAAATGATACATAGTTACAACAGGTACTGATGAAAAGGTGATTAAAAAACTGTATGGATATTTATTAGAAATTAAACTAGAAGATGAACAAGTTAAAGAAACTATGATTGCTTGGGGGAAGAATTTTGGATATGGGATTGATTTAGAGAAATGGCAAAAATTGTGGTCTCAAAATCATAAAATGACAATGTCAACAGCATTTAAAGAAAATTTGTATAAGATGTTTTACAGGTGGCATTTTCCCCCAACAAGAATAGCAAGAATGTTCAAGAATAAATCCGAAAGATGTTGGAAATGTTATCAGATACCTGGCTCATATTACCATATGTGATGGACTTGTGCAGATGCAAAAAAATATTGGACTAAAATCCACACGTGGTTGGAAAAAATGACTAAAAAGCATATAGATTTAAAACCAGAAATATTTTTATTGGGAATTCTACCTGATACATACAGCAAAGATTTTAAATATTTGATTGTAAATGTATTAACAGCAGTTAGGATTGTATTTTCTAAAAATTGGAAAAATGAGAAAATACCATTGCAGGAGGAAACTATCAAGAAAATACTGGAATGTGCTCAAATGAGTAGATTGACATTTGAAATTAGAGAACAAGAGGATAAACAATTTTACAAAATTTGGGATCTTTTCTATCAATGGCTGGATAACAAAATATAGGAATAGAATATGTCCGCGAAGTGGACACGGAACGGATACAGCGGATTCAGAACGGACGCCGAACGGATGAAGCGGATGCACAGCGGATAAAGCGGATGCACAGCGGAAGCCTAGCGGATGCACAGCGGAAGAGGAACGGATGTCGCACGTTAATTGCGCATGCGGGGGAGAAGTATTACGTAAGCTCCCCGGATATAAAGGGAAGCAGCTCGCACATGGCCAGCATTCCAAAGAAAGACCTGCTGCTGGACACTTCGAGTTCCTTGCCTGCCCTGCCAGCCTGCCTTCCAGCCAGCCTTGGTGCCTGCCTGCCTTCCTGCCAGGCTTCCTGCCAGGCTTCCTGCCAGCCTCCCTGCCAGCCAGCAACCCCACAACCATGGGGAGGAAGCGAAAGCCTCAGCAACCTGCTGCCATCCCTGGCAAGAGGGACAGGGCCAACCTCCTGCCCCCTGCCCCTGACTCTGCTTCTGCTGGGGCTTCTGCTGTTGCTTACTCTGTTGAAGCTGCTCCTGGTCCTGCTCGACCTGCTCGTGCTCCTGGACTTGCTCGTCCTGCTCGTGCTCCTGGTCCTGCTCGTGCTCCTGGACTTGCTGGCCCTGCTGGTGCTTACTCAACTGCTGCTGATCCTGATCCTGGTGTTCCTGCTGCTGCTGCTGCTGCTGATGATGATGATGATTATGATCCTGCTGGTGAGGATGATGATGCTGATTATGATCCTGCTGGTGAGGATGATGATGATGATGATGATGATGATGATAATCCTGCTGGTGCTGCTGCTGCTGGTGGTGTGGAGGAGCAGCCCCTACTACTTGGGAGCCCCTCTGATGAGGGCCCATCTGGTCCTGCCAAAGGGAGGAAGAGGCGTATGCGACAACGGGAGAGGAGGCAATACTCCATTGCGGAGACGCACGAGGATGAGGTGCTGGAGTGGCTGAGAGAGAACGATTATCTGTGGCGGAAGGGACACCGGCTGTACAGGGATGTTAAGCCTGGGTTCCCCAACCAGGTGAGGTAGACAAGCAAAAACAGAATGTGCAGCGTTAGTCAGATAGGCACACAGATAAATGAGTGAGCTAAGCTTGTATGTTTATTAACATACAGTAAAAATAACAGATATGCTTGTGCTATCAAGAATATAGTTTATTCCATTATAAGTTTATGGCATAGTCAAATAACAGTCCAATAGTCATTTATCATGTAGTCAGTCCATTCAGGGGTATTCAGTTAGCAAAGTCCATGTAGAATATCCTATGTCAGTTCACTTAAAAATCAGTCCTTTGTTATCTCTCCCGTTCAAGCAATGCAGTCTTGATTCCAAGCAGTAATCAGGGATCATCAAAGCC
>BLBF01000031.1:2449277-2464853 GCA_015471245.1 Laticauda colubrina
TTTTATCTTTTTGGCTAATAATGATATAATCTCATTAGCTTCATTATTAGTCTTAGTTATTAAAGCAATATCATCAGTAAATAATAATAATAATGACACCGTTCCATTATTTTCTCTTTTAAACACACACGGATCTGCTAAACCAGATTTAAAACCTATATTGTTTAACTCTTTCACAATATATTGGTTCCACTCAAACCCAGATTGTTTCAACCCGTAAAGATTCTTTTTGAGTTTCCAACAATCATTATTATTTACATAATTTTCTTTTATACCAATTGGTTTTCTTAAATATATAGTGTGCTGCAATGGTGCATATAGATAAGCAGTTTCTACATCTAAATGGTTAATGACATAGTTTTTCTTAGCTGCCCACACTAATGCTGCTCTTAAAGATGTAGCTTTAATGCTTGGTGCAAAAACTTCATCGTAATCAGATGCAGTTTGATTAAATCCTTGAGCTACTAACCTAGCTTTATGGGTAACAGTCCCATCATTTCCAGTTTTTACTTTAAATATCCATTTGCACCCAATGGATTTTTCTCCTGGAGGTAATTTGGCATCTTCATACACTTTCATTACCTTTAATGAATTTAGTTCTTTTTCCATTGCCTTTTGCCAATTCTCCTGATCCTTAGCAGGATACATCCTAAGTTCATCTACACTAGTTGGAACTTTAGTTACTTGGCAAACTATACTTGCTTGATACCTATCAGGTGGTCTAGTTACTCGTGTAGTACGTCTAGGTATTATAGGACTTACAGGTGGACTTTCCTCTTTTAATTGTTCTTGATTATGTAACTCTTCCTGATCAACTATTTCCTCTTGTTCTGGTCCTATTTGCTCTTCGTGGACTTCTTCTTTAATTGGACTCTTCTTATAGCTAATCTGATCTTTCTGCCTTTTGTAGGGTTCAATAAATACTTCATTATTTAAATCTTGCTCTAATCTATTCCATCCTACATGTTCTAGGAATTTTGCACTAGCACTGGTGTAAACTCTAGATGTACCTGGTTCCCAGAATCTATAAGATCTATGATTAGATGTATAACCTACAAAAATCAATCTTTTAGCTCTATGCTGTCCTTTGTATCTAAGTTGTGTAGGGATATGCACCCATGCTGGTGCTCCAAATGTGTGCATGTAACTTAAATCAGGTTTTGTACCATGCCACAGTGTGAATGGTAATTCACCTGTTGTTGAATTAACAACATTATTTAATATATGATTACCACACATTATTGCTTCTCCCCATAAATTGTCAGGTAATCCTGAATCAGACATCATAGTTCGTGCCATTGATTGTAATGTTTGGCCTCTTCTCTCTATAAAGGCATTATGTTGTGGCCTATATGGTGCAGACATTTTATGTTGAATACCTAACATTCTTAGTCTGTTCTGAAATTTATTATTTGTAAATTCTGTACCATTATCAGTTATGAGAGTTACTAATTTCTTTTTAGTTTTTCTTTCTGCAAATTTTAACCAATTAAATAGATTTTGATATGTTTCAGTTTTGCTCTTCATTAAATAGCAAAACCCATATCTAGAATAATGATCCATTATACTTAATATGTAGCGAGCTCCTCCTACACTTGGTTTTTTCGGACCTATTAAATCAGCAAATACTACTTCTAAAGGTTCTTTAGTAGTAAATCCATCAACTCTATTAGCCGGTATAACCCTGCTCTTACTTTGATTACAGGCATTACATTGCAAATACTTATTACAAGATTTCAAACTTATCCCCTTAGATAATTCAACAGTTTTCTTAAGCATTTTAAAATTTAAATGCCCTAGCCTTCGATGTAACAAGTGAATACATTCGTCATGAGGTTTCTTATTTTCATAAATTGTGTTAGCCACCTTTAAACCATCATCATTTAACACATATAATCCACCTCTTAAAGATGCAGTAATTCTCTTATCTTCTTTTTCAAGTATGCAGTTATCTCCCTTAAATGTAACTACATATCCTAGTTTAACCAAAATTCTAACTGAAATTAAATTAAACTTAAGGTTGTGGTACATATAACATTTTTACATTCTCTTTTATAAAAGAACAATATGCTATACCTTCACCTTTAGCTTTCAGTTTCCAGCCATTGGCTAACGATATCTGCTGTGTACTCTGGGACATTTTAATAAAATTTTTGTTATCATTTGTTATACAATGGGATGCTCCACTGTCAACCACCCATAAATTATTTTTTACAGCTCCGTTAGTATACATGGCTAACTCTAACTTTTTATTTATTTTTTGATGATTTTTAGTATTCTGGCCAGCGTTCTGGCGCTTTGCCTTTTTACAAAATCTTGCCAAATGTCCTCTTCCTCCACAATTAAAACACTTTTTAATTGCGTATGCAGTAGGAGGTTCATTATCTTGTTTTTGAGGTTGCTCCCTCCTTAATTCATCTCTTTCATGCCTTCTTCTGGCCTCTTCGATCAATCTGCCAGTTATATCAGTTAAAGTTAAATTTTCCTTTGGCAAAATTTCAAGTGAAGTTACGTAGTTATCATAACTTTCATCAAGGGAAGATAGAATTATGTAAACTTGGTGTAGTTCAGAGAATATAAGCTCTTTCTCGTGCAGTTCCTTAAAAATGCTTTGCATAGTTTTTAAATGACTCAGCATATCACCATTTGTTTGGAGATGCGTCCTGAAAAGCTTCCATGTTAGATTTATGTGAGCACTAACATTATCTCGAACATAAATCCTCTTCAGCTTCTGCCAACACCCAACAGCCGTTTTCTCTCCGTGGATATAAACAAGCTGTTGATCAGTTAAGGTTAACCCAATTATGCAAATGGCTTGTTGATTTTTATGCATAAATTCTTCTATCTTTAGTCTGTCTTCCTCATCCTCTGGATCCCATTCTTCTACGTTTGGTGGATTTTCAATTATGTTCCACAGACCTTCTCTTCGTATAAGTAGACTACATTTTGTAGACCATGATACATAGTTTGTTCCATCCAGCTTGGATATAAGGGACAAACTTTGTAGATTGACTTGTGTCATGTTTTCTTATATGGATATAAAAATATAATTAATAAAACACAGCTGTCTGTTTACTGTAATGTATAACAACACAAACTCTCACTTTTTACATAAATCTGTTTAACCTAGTTAAACTGACTTTGAAGCCTCTGGGCCCATAACCAGTGTTAAGCCTGGGTTCCCCAACCAGGGTTATGTAGACAAGCAAAAACAGAATGTGCAGCGTTAGTCAGATAGGCACACAGAGAAATGAGTGAGCTAAGCTTGTATGTTTATTAACATACAGTAAAAATAACAGATACGCTTTTGCTATCAAGAATATAGTTTATTCCATTATAAGTTTATGGCATAGTCAAATAACAGTCCAATAGTCATTTATCATGTAGTCAGTCCATTCAGGGATAATCAGTTAGCAAAGTCCTATGTCAGTTCACTTACAAATCAGTCCTTTGTTATCTCTCCCGTTCGAGCAATGCAGTCTTGATTCCAAGCAGTAATCAGGGATCATCAAAGCCAGCCAGAGTGAGCAGGCTGTAGACTTGCTACTTTTATAGTGTTTTCATAACCACTCCCACAGTTAAAGCTGCAGACACTTTAACATACACCAACTATGATTCATAGTTATTATTTCACCTAAACCAGTTAGGGTAAACAATGTTATCCCTAACAAGGGACACCAAGCAGAAGCAGGCTGCTTGGAGAGAGAGGGCAGAGAGTATGGGTTACACTTCAGAGGTGCTCCTCGGCTGGTGGAAACATATGCACACCTGGTACGGGAAGCTGCACCTGAAGAAATCTGGCCAGGCCACAGTGAAGCTGACAGACAGAGAGACCTACGTCATGGCCAGGTGCAGCTTCCTGGAGGGTGAGATCCGCCACTGAGGAGCACCAGCAGCCCCTCTCACTACCCTCTCTCTCAGGCAGCCTGCTGCCACCCAGTCCTCTTCCGGCCGAGAGTCAGTCCCTGTCTCCAGGCAGGTTTCTGTGGAGCATGCCATGGCGGAGAACCCGCGGACAGGTGTGGTAAGCGTGGTGGAGTGCGCAGAGGACTCCCTGGTGCGGTGGGAGAAAGGAGACATTGAGTCCACCACAGTCCTAGCCGCATCCACCCCCCCCCAGCTCCGCCTCCGCAGAAAGGCAGAGAGCCAGACAGCTGGAGGGGCAGAGCCACAATGTCCTGCTGGAGATCAGGGACACCATCCGCACCAGCATAGATCTCCTCTCTCAGCTGGTCCACACCGACTCCTCATCCTCCAACCGCAAGCCCTTCCTCACCTATGTCAACCAGACCCTCAAGGAAATGGCGGATCCACAGTACCAGCAGGTGAAGGACCGGATCACCAAGCTGCTTCACAACCCTCCAGACCCAGAGAAACCTGCTCCCACCCAGTCCAGGCCTGCTCCTCCACCCCAGGTGATGTCCCTCCCATTCCAAGGCTTCCCACAGGCCCTCACCTACCAGGTCTATGGCTACCAGGAGGTTCAGCAGCACAGTTAGCAGCCCTTCCCAGTCCAGGCACAGAGTCATCGGGCGACACCGTTGCCACCTGTTTCACTGATGCCACCGATGCCACCCACGACAATGATGCCACTGACGACAGCGATGCCACCCATGACAGTCCTCACCCCGCTGCAGAGCAGGCAGCCCCACTACACTACTCCTTCCTCCACCCCACAGCCAAGCCCGGGCTCAGTACATCTGTCATCAGTACTGGGGCTGACACCCCATGGCATGGAGGAAGGACCTCTCAGCATCGCAGGGCTGAGCCAGCTGTCCGAGACCTTTCTCAACACACCGTCCCCTGTTGTCCTCTCGAGGCCAGGCACTCCAGCACCACCCACCACCACAGCACCTGGACCCTTCACCCCTGAGACTGGGCACACCTCCGAGTGACCAAGAAGAGTGCCAGAGACCGGGTAGCTGGCTACCTGTGGACTTTATTTGGACACTTGACTTGGGTCATTTTTTTTTTTACAGCTTGTTGTTCAATAAAGTTTATCTTTGATTCACACACTTGCTTCATTTGTTTTTTTAAAAAAAGTATTGGTAGAAACTTTTAGAAACTTTTAAGCCTTTGCAAGCTTGTGGGATGGGTTAAGATAGCAGTGGGGTGGGCAGGGATACCTGTGGAATGAACAGGGATACCTTTGGGATGGCTAATAGCTGTGGGATAGATAAACCTCCAGTGCAAGCATAGTGGGACTGTATGGTCCACCCTCCCAGGTGCCACACCTATGGCCCTTTATTATCAATAATAATGTAATCAATCATCCACACATGTCAACACAAACACAACTCTTTATTAAACGCCCTGTTCATTGTAGGCCCACCCAACATACATGGCCCAATCTCATCCGTGTGATGAGACAGGCTGAAGGAAGCATCCATTAAGCATCTACCATCCTGTCTTGCCACTCCACCGCTCCAGCTGGGGAGTTGCACCAGTGTTTCAGGAGGTTGTGCTGCTTCTTCCCTTCCTGTGAGGCTCTGTTGTGGCCTTGCACATCCTGAGTGTCGATCAGGTTTCGCCCTTGCCTCCATTCCCCAGGCTCCATGTCCCCATTGCCTTGTTGATGGTCCACGAGACTGTTCTGCAACACTGGGTAGCGGGTGCGCATGAGATTGTGCAGGATGCAGCAAGCTTCCACGATCCTCCTCACGGTCTCTGGGTGATGCTGCATGGCGGTGAGAAGTACCTGGAACCTGTTGGCCAGGATGCCAAAGGCGTTCTCCACCACCCGCCTTGCCCTGGACAGCCTATAGTTGAAGATCCTCTCTTCACGGGTCAGGAGTCTGGAAGTGTATGGCTTCATGAGGTAGGTTCTGAGGGAGAAGGCGTCATCCCCCACGATGACGTAGGGCACATCTCGCGTGTCATTGGGCAGGGGGTCTGGATCTGGGAAGCCCACGATGAGGTTGCCTTCCAGCCCCTCCTTGAGGTGACTGGCGTTGTATACCTGGGCATCTGAAGATGAGCCGTAGCCTGAAGCATCAATGTACATGAACTTTTAGTCAGCATCGACCATGGCGAAGAGGATGATGCTGAAGAAGCCCTTGTAGTTGAAATAAGTGGACCCCGACTTGGCTGGAGCTTTGCAGGCCACCTGCTTGCCATCTATGGCTCCAACGGTGTGGGGGAAGCTCCACCTCTGATACCACTGCTCTGCAACTTTCTTCCATCCTTCTTCAGTGGAGGGGCACTGGAGGAGCTCCTCCTTGTATTCTTCGATGATGGCCTGCACCACTTCTCTGACCACAATGCTGATGGTGTTGTGTGGCACCCTCCATCCATACTGCATGCTTTTGTAGGTGGTCCCTGAAGCCAGGTGGCGCAGAGTGAGTGCCACCTTGAGCCCACGTTCCAGGCTGGGCCAGAAGTTGGTGTTTGCCTTGGTCAACCTGGGTGTCAGCCGCTGCACAACTTCGTCAAACATGGCTGGAGGCATCCTCATGAAGTTCTGGAATGCCCGAGTGTCTTCGTTCCTCAGCTCCACCATCAGCTTGTTGTACAGTCCGTACTCTGCTCTTCTCCCGATCCATTTTCGGACCGAGACGCTTCTTGGCCGCCTCTTTTTCTTCCCATAGTAGAGTTCACAGAGCCTGTAGATGGCTTCGTACTGTTGCAGAAGGATGGTGGCTGCCAAAAGGACTGTGGTACGATCCACAGTGGACATGACTAGATGCTGTGGAAGAGCAAGAGTCAGATGAAGGCTGCAGAGGTCTGCACAGGTGGGCTGCTGGTCTGAAAGTGAGATGCAGCTGAGTTGCTCCCCCTTTTTATAGGCAGTGTAGGTGTCCCTTTACATCCTCTAGGCATCCTCTAGGCATCCTCTAGACATCCTTAATATCTGAGATAGATCCCCTCTGCAAACGTTTTTTCCGTTTTAAACGCTTTGTTTCCGTGCTGCATCCGTTCTGCATCCGTTCTGCATCTGTTCCATGTCTGTTCCGCTTTCTCCCTGCGTCCGGGCGGATGCAAGTTGTGCGGATGCTGGCCTCACCACCTCTGCCCAGTCACTCCTTACTGCACATGGCAACATCGTGCACATGTCTGACATCGCTGACTGGGTTCTTCCCTGCCCAGTCACTCCTTAAGGTATTTTTTTTCTCCCTCCCAACCATCAGCTGTTTTTATGATCAGCTATGTCGGGATTCCCCTCCTGTCTTAGTCCCTCCAGTAGACTTCCCTGAGGCCCATGAAGGCAAAACATGGAGGGAGGTGCAGCACACACAAATCCTGCACTCCATTTTTTTCCTTCCTGGGCCCCAGGGAAACTTCCTGGGAGCAAAAATGCCCCCCTAGTAGGCTTTGCTGAGGCCCAGAAGGTCCCAAAACAGAGGGTGGGGTGGGGTGCTGCACAACCTCTCCAGGCTCTGTTTTTTTTTTCTTTCTGAGCCCCAGGGGAGCCTTCTGGGAGCAAAAGCATCCCCCAGGAGGCTTCTCTGAGGCCCAGAAGGCCCCTAAAATGGAGGGTGGGGTGCTGCACACTCCCCCAGGTTCCATTTTTTTGCGTTCCTGAGACCCAGGGAAGTCTTCTGGGAGCAAAAAACACTCTCTCCGGAGGCTTCATTGAGGCCCAGAAGGACCAAAAACCGGGGGGGGGGGGGTGTTTGCTGCCAAAAAAAAACCCCAAACCATGCTCACCTAGTCACATGGCCACGCCCACAGAGCTAGTTGTTAAAAAATTTGAATCCCACCCCTGGAGCAAAGCCTACCACCATCACCCCCACCCCCACCAAATTCAATTTCGTGGCCTTCTGCAGTTTTTGGGAATTGTACAAATAGAAAAATAGGTAAATTCTTTATTTAGCTCCTTTCCATGAATTTCTATCCATTTTTCAAAAGACAAAACCTTTTCTATCTGTGGCAGAGGGAGGGATTGAGGGAGTCTTATTGTAGAACAGTTATTGCTTGAGGGGATGTGGACTGTGTCCAACTTGGCATGGTGCTTACATACATAGAAGATATTAAGAACTAATGGTCAGAACAACCCCCTAGATTTTCATTATCAGAGTTATACAATAATAATAGAAATATGAGAGATTTAATTTTCCAGACTTCCAAAGCTCAACCACTGGACCTATATTTCATCCATGATTTTGAAATGTGAGTCATGAACCTAAAAATCCATCCTGGTCAGTATTAAAATGTTATGGTCTACATAGGCTTTTGTGCCTAGGATTAGAAGAAGAGATTGAAGTAGCAGAAAGTTACAAGCAGGGAAGAAGTATTACAGACTTTAGTTTTATTGTACATACCATCATAGCACTTAAAGGAATATTTGGCCTTCTAGTCGAACCCCTGGCTCAAGGCAGGAGACGAGATCATTCCAGAGAAATCATTGTCTAATCTTTTTTCCAGCAATGGAGCACCCACAATTCTAGGAAGCAAGCTTTTTCATTGATTGTTATCACTGTTAAGAACTTTCTCCTTATTTCCAGGTGGGAGAATTTGTCTTTAACCAATTTCCACCCATTGTTTCTCGTCCTACCCAGAGGACCTGGACTAGAAAGCCTCCAAGGTCCCTTCCAGCTCTATTCTATTCTAAACTCCCATTCTCTGTGACAGCCCTTCGTGTACCAGAAGACAGATATCATGTGATCCCAATTCTTCTCATTGTTTAGGCTAGATGCACACAGATTTAGCTTCCTGATCCCTTATCACTTCTCATGATCTTAATACTATCCCTGTTGATGCAGCCTAGGATTGCTTTGGCTCTTTTGGCTCTTTACTATCCCATACTTAGTGGTTGTCCACTAGGACATCTATAGCTCTCTCACAGTTACTACTGTTGAGCTTGAAATTGCTTATTCTATATTTGTGCATTTAGGTTTTCCTGCCTATGTCTTACTTTTCTCATCAATGATCATCAAGAGTGAATGGTTGGATTGAGGAAAGTGCTGAAGTCTGTCAAGATCCTTCTGAATCTTGAGCTTATCTTCTAAGTGTTGGCAATTCCCCCCAATATGGTGTCTTCTGCAAATTTGATGAGCTCCCCTTCTATCTCATCTAGATCCTTGATGAAGATATTGAAGAGCACTAACCCAAATAAGCTGCTTGAGGTACCCCACTGCGTGCTTCCCTCTATGTAGCTGTATGCTGAGTGTTGTTGATCAGCCAACTGCAAATCTATTTGGTGATGATATTGCTTATCTCTCATATATCTTACCAAGAAGCAGGCTGTGGTATAGGATGTGTCATTTAATGGGGTGAAAATTAATTTTTACAATTTTTTATAATTTCTAAAAATACATGTTTTTACAGCAAGAATTTAAATATGCTATTATATTTGCAATTGCACAATATTTATCTGAATTAGAAGGAAATCAAGCTCCTGTCAACTCTGAAACTGGCCTGACTGAGGCCATCTCAGAGGCTTCATTGTTGCCACAATGGTGCTGAGTGATAGGGATGGGGGAATAGAGATAGCTAGGGTTTTGTAGCCAAAACAGAATAGTTTCCCCGGAGAACCAAGGACATTCCCATAGGTGGCTGAAAGAGGAGTGAAGTTTCCAAGCAATTGGGCAGCATCTTGATTTGACCATGTGACTGATTGTTTGAGAAAGGGGAAATAACTTTTACTTTTAATTAGGTGAAAACAATGGGAACCTTTAGAGTTTGGTTTTCACCAGTCTGTGCCAATATATGTCCAATAAACCTGTTCTTTGAGGAACCTGTTTGCCTCAGAGTTCTGCTTGCTATAGGCATATTACTTGGAACCCTGACATTAAACCAACTCTTAACCAATTTCTCAGCTCCAACTGAAGTTTCTGTCCAGAGTCCTGAGTCCTGGTTACTTGCCTGATCTACCCAGGCAGCAGAAAGACTCAGGGAAAACAGCGGAATGGAGAAGAAAGGGAAAGGTGTGGTGGGTGCTATTAGCAGGGTCCTGGAAAGCCTGTAGACCCCATTGAAGACTCAGCGGGTGATGGAGGAGATCATGCACCAGGTGGGCGTACAGCCAAAATTCTGCACTGAGTGGACCTATGCTGAGCAGAGGAGGACCTCAGGTGCCAAGCCTTGTTCTCACTAGCACTGATGTTGTTACCTAATTAGGATAATGAAACATCTTCAAGAAAACAAGCAAGCTCAGAGAGCACCAAGGACCCCTCATTTCAACCCTGAGCTACAAACATTCTCTTTTTTTGGTATTGTTCTCATTTTTGGAAGTTTTTCTTTAATTCCTGGTTGCTTCTCTCCTTGAATAGTTTCCATTTATTGTTTCTTGTCCTGCCCTCTAGTACTTTGGAAAATAAATTGACTCCCTGTTTTTTGTGGCAGCCCCTCAAATATTGGAACACTGCTATCATATCACCTTCTGTTCTTCAGACTAACCATACCCAAATCCTGCCATTGTTCTTCATACTTGTTAGTCTCCAGACTTTTAATCATCTTAGTTGCTCTTTTCTGCACTTTTCCCAAAGTCTCAACATCTTTTTGTAATGTGATGACCAAAACTGGATGCAGTATTTATAAAGCACATGATTTATATAAAGCACATATAAATACTGCACATGATTTTGATTCTATACCTCTGTTAATACAATCAAAGATTATATTCGCTTTTTTGGCTGTTGTCACACACTGCTGGCTCATATTTAAGTGATTGTCCACCAGGACTCCAACGTCCCTCTCACAGTTACTGTTTTTGAGCCAAGTTTTGCCTAATCTGTACTTGTATTTTTGTTTTTTCCTGCCTAAGCGTGACACCTTGCTTTTGTCCATGTTAAATTTCATTTTGTTGGATAGGACCCGTGTCAGAATATTCATGAACTGGAAGAGGCATGGTAACAAGGTCAGCCAATGAATAGGCATAGCAATTAAGTCATCCAATGAGGACTGTTCGGAAACTGAAACTGGAAGGAGCTTTATAATGTAGGCGTAGTTCTATATTAAGCTCTGAGTTCTGAAGCTCTTTGTCTGAAACTGCTGAATTGAAACTAAAACAGTTCTCTGCTCTAAGCTCTGAAGCCGCTGCTTGTGTTTTGCTTGTGTCTCATTGGAAGAATCTACTATTGGTATTGTACATTTTACTCATGTTGTTATACATAAAAAGAAGTTAATGAATCCTCATGAATCATTCATCTGTGTGTGCTTTCTGGATTTGAATTTCTGCTGCAAAATCTAACAGGCCATTGTTCAAGTCTTGAACAATTTGGAAATATTGATCTAGTCCATATTTTACCATTTTACTCAAGAGGAAAACAATGTTTAGACTTGAATAATTAAGTCATTAAATCTCTAGCACATAATTTAAATTTATGTTAAATTTAAACCCTAAAAGAGACAAGTAAAATCAAATAAAAATTTAGGAAATTTTTAATTTCCTAAAAAGAAAAAAAACACGCCTTATGTTTAGCCTAGAGCAGGGCTGTCAAACTTGTGGCCTATGGGCCAGATGCATCAGGTGTTGGCCCTGCCCCTGCCCAGTTTAGCAAAGGAGGGAAAAGTCCGTAATATACATCATGTGACATGATGACATGAGTTTGACACCGCTATCCTAGAGTGCTGAATGAGAAAACAAGCCAAGATCGGTTTGACACAATCTGAGATAAAATTGAATTTCAGTAATGGGATCTGAGATAAACTGTTTGGAATAAGTTTCAGAGGAAAGGGTGAGAAACAGAAAGTCATGCCCCTGTTGGAGCCTGAATTTGCAGAGAATGATGAGCTGGAAATGGAGCCAACAGAGATTGAGGGGGCGAAATTGTTGACTTTGGAGCAAAATGGGGAGGAGCAGGCTAAGTCAGCATCTTTCAGGATTGGGACAGCTTGTAGACAGAGAGGAACAGGGGCAGGATGATCAAGAGACGCTAAGCAGTGAACATGAGAAACAGAGCTCAGGTGATGAGCAAGGACCACCCCCTTCCAATCCTTGAGCACAGAGAGTGGAGAAAAGGTGGGAACAGTGCAGGCCGATCCAACTACTTGGGAGGAGAGCAAGGCACACCTAGGCACTGAGACTTAAGGAGACGCTGTAGGGAGGGGCATTTGTTAGGAACAAATGCTGAATTCTTGGAGGGTTATGTATTGTTGTTGATGTTGGACGTTTCCTGGACTTCTTGCTTTATTTCTTGCTTCCTGGATTAATTGCCTTGTTCCTTTGCTTCCTGGACTAATTGACTTCTTCCCTTGCCTTGATGGATTTCTTGTTTTGCAGCCTTCTTGCTCATAGCTTTGTGTTGAACTATTTGCAGCCAGAGGCTGCTGGAGGTATGTGTATGTGTCATCACTTTGCTCTGGGACTTGCCAGAAACATGGGAGCATTTGGAACAATAAAGGGGCAGTTTGAACTGTCAGCTCACTATGTTGCCTCTGTGCCGTGCCCTGAGTCATCACACAAAAGGAAATTCAGAAAAGACTGGATATAGCCTGGATCTGAAACATTTGAATTAAGAAGGTATTAAGCATGCCATACCTGGTCTGGAAAAAAATTGGCCGACAAGTCAGTGGCAGAAAGAAATATTGACTACTAACTCTTAATTGGCATCTCGTAGGCATTTGGACTTTTGCATCCTAGTGCAATGTGGAGGTCCCGCCCTTTAATTTGTGCTAGTGAAGAGTCGACCAGCAGCTGAGGTGAAGTCGGGGATGTTCCTCCCACTGCCAACAAATGTCTCATCTGTTCCCAGAGTCTGACTATTTAAACCTGCAGTAAATTCTGCTTCCTGAGAATGGGAAATTGTGTATCATGCAGTTCTACTGCTAAAGGAACCAGAGTAAATGCTGCTGTTTCAGAATTGTTATAAACAGGAATTCTGCCCAAATTCTGCCTATCTTTGTACTTCTAGTGAATGAAATATATGAGTAGCAGAAATGCTTTTGTTTAAGGGAGAATGGACATAAATATTACAAATCTGACTGAAGCTAATCCTGCTATTGGGGAGAGGCAAGGTTATCCACAGAAATTCTTCTGAGAGTTGGAAAGCTCTCATAGACAATGTGGTTGATAGCGGTTTGTGTGCAGAGCACATGCAGCTCACATGTAAATTTTTGTTACATGCCTGTTGTAGGATTGGGGGGACACCTTCATTTCAGCATGGCTCCTGATGGCTTCATGGAGGTGCACACAATTATTATTTATATGTAAACCACACAATATATACATGAATACCTGCCCTTTGCGTCACAATCAGTGAACACTTGAGGACCTCAAGTCCAGCACAACAGAATGTGATTAATGTTACTAGTTTCTGGGCAAGATCTATTTAATGTGTACATATTTAAATCTAGTATTTTAAATTTTATGTCATAGTGTGCCTTATTTTAATTATGATGCTTCTGACTGTGAGAAGTCAGAAGATAAGGAAATATTTTGGGGAATATTAAAAGAGGTAGAATGTTATATTTCCCCAAAGAAGAACTAGAGAAACATGTTCTTGAAGAGAGGGAGCTGTCACTGAATCTAGGAGAATAACATGATTATGCATTAACTTATTTGGGAAAATGTTACCTCATCAAGTGCTGTAGGTGCAATATCCATGATACCAGAATGTTTCTGAACCAACAGCAGCCCCATTTTTCTGAGATTTTAATTGCCCTTTGTCAACTCATCAAATCTCTTACCAACTCCAGGCACCAGGTCAGGATTCCCAGAGATATTCTGCTTGAGATGGTAAACTAGGAATTATATTGATGAGACCTAATCCCAAAGGTATTGGCCAAGGACCTCTCCCAAAGTTTTCATGTAGATGTTAAATAAAATAGGAAAGTAGGACAAACTCTGGGGCATTGCCCATTGAATTGTCTCAACCTCTCAAAACAATGATTGTAACTGTCAGTTCAGGAAGAAATGTAAACACTGCAAAACAGTGCCCACAATCCCAGATCCTCACTGACAGTCCAAAGATATATTGTGGTAGATAGTAGCAAACCATCCACTGAAGGAATCAGCAGGTTGAGATTCAGAAGTCATCCAATACTGTAATCAATGGGGTCTCCATCTCATATCTTTGTAGATTCTCAATCATCCAGGTCTGGTTGCTTTTTGGACAGAAAAAAAAAAACCACCTTTGGTGATCTCCATCCCAAGCTCATGCTTTAAACTATCCAGAGCCTCTGTAGTTCAAGTCCTATAGTTTTTGTAAGAAGTTAGAGACTGGATTATAATTCTCTAGGCTGGACCTTTTTTAAAGAGAGAGTAGTATGCCCTGCTTCTTGTAAGTTTGGGAGTATTAACTGCATCAAGGACGAAATGATCACCTCCTGGATCTATGCAATCACTGCCTCTTTCAGTGCTTGTACTAGCCAGGAGGGACTACATTACAGATGGCTGAGCTCAGTCTAGAACAATATTATCTCACGAGAGCCCCCCACACACACACACATAGGTGTCTACCTCAGAGTGAACGAGTGAGTTATATTGGTTGGAGCTTCTCACACATCTTTTATGTTTGCAAAATCCTATGCATTCTATGAAAATATGTCCAATATCCCTTTTAATAGTCAAATTGATTGCAATTGCAAAAGGACCAAGTGCAGGAGTACTAAAAGGCAGGTAGGACTAAAAGGCAGATAGGACTAATGAAATAAAATAAATTAGAGATAAACTCTAAATCACAAAATGCTCATACAAGTATAAAAAATGTCTGTTGTTTTAATGATCAGAAATTGAAAATATTGGGTTGCAATGTTTTATAGAAATCATTCTAAGAATGCATTAGGAGACTAATCTCTGGTCCCAAGAAATTAGGGGGAGAGAAAATTCTTCCGAGAGGCCACAGAAGCCCAATTGGATGAAAAAAGAAAAAAGACATTAATTACACACTGCAGTACAATAATCACAGTACTGTTCACCTGGAAAATCTATCCATACTTCAAGACTCCAATCCTTGATGGCGCAGTGGTTAGAGTGCTCCACTGCAAGCCACTTCTGCTTACTATCAGCTGCTTGCAATTTTGCAGTTCAAATCCCACCAGGCCCAAGGTTGACTCAGCCTTCCATCCTTCTGAGGTGGGTAAAATGAGGACCCAGATTGTTGGGGACAATATGCTGACTCTGTAAAACTGCTTAGAGAGGGCTGGAATGCACTATAAAACAGTATATAAGTCTAAATGCTATTCTATTGCTATTATAAAGGCCTCTCTGTCTTCCAAAACACATGGTATCACTCCATTGTTCTTCCCGACTGACATAACAAGTCATCTAAACAAAAATGAAGTCAGTGGAGAACTGATATATTTGATTGTGAATGTACTAACAGCAGCTAGAATTATATTTGCAAAGAATTGGAAAAATGAGAAAATACCAACACAGGAGGAAGTTATTAAGAAAATAGTGGAATGTGCTGAAATGAGTAAATTGATTTTTGAAATTAGAGAACAAGAAGAAAAACAATATTATAAGATATGGGATTTATTTTATAAATAGTTAGAAAAAAATGTGGAAATTATATATTTTATAGATAACTTTACAATATAAAAATAATAGAATTTAAGAGAAAATGATATAACAATGTATTTTTTGTTAGACAAAGTGGCAATGGCAATGGAAGTTACATTACATATTGGTTTAAAATGTTGAATATCTTATATGAAGTGAACCATAATAATACATACATATATATACATACA
>BLBF01000031.1:2489853-2581875 GCA_015471245.1 Laticauda colubrina
CTGGGCCTGGACTGGGAAGGGCTGCCTCTGCTGTGGGAAGTCCTGGTTGTGGTAGCCTTGCTAGGTGAGGGGCTGTTGAAATCCGTGGAAGGGCTGTGACATCGCCTGGGGTGGAGGAGCAGACCTGGAGTGGATAGGAGCAGGTTCAGCTGGGCCTGGAGGGTGGTGCAGAAGAGCTGTGATCCTCTCCTTCATCACCTGGTACTGGGCCTCGGGCATGTCCATGAGGGTCTGGCTCACGTAGGTAATGAAGGGCTTGCGGTTCGAGGATGGTATGTCGAAGTGGACCAGCTGGGAGAGAAGATCTGTGCTGGCTTTGATTGTGTCCTTGATCTCCAAGAGAACAGTGTGGCTCTGTCCCTCCGGTCTGCCTCTCTGCCTGCTTTCTGTGGAGGTGGAGCTGGGTGTGGGTGTGGGTTGGTCTCTGGTGGCTGCTTCTTCTTGCTCCATCTGAGACAGGGGATCCTCCACGTCCTCCAGCACGGGGAGTACAGCTGTCAGGGGGGTCTCTGTCGTGGGGCCCTCCAAAGACACCTGCCTGGACACGGTAGCTGTCTCCTGGCTGGAAGAGGAGTGGCTCTCTGTGGGCTGTCTGATGGAGAGGGTTGACAGGGGGACTGCTCCTCGATGGCAGACCTCACCCTCCAGGAAGCTGCACTTGGCCATGACATAGATCTCCCGGTCAGTGAGCTTGACAGCGGCCTGGCCAGATTTCTTCAGGTGCAGCTTGCCATACCAGGTGTGCATGTGCTTCCACCACCCCAGGAGGACATCTGAAGTGTAGTCCAGGCTCTCCGCCTTCTCTCTCTAAGCTGCCTGCTTTCTCTTGGTGTCACAATAGAGCCTGTGGCCCTTCCTCCACAGGTACTCGTTCTCCCTCAGCCATTCCAGCACCTCTTCCTCATGGTCCTCGGAAATGGAGTTTCCTCTCTCCCTTCTCCTTCCCTTGCCTCTTCCTCCCTCTGGCAGGGCCTTCAGGTCTTCAGCAGCAAGGCTTTGAGGGCCTTGGGGCTGGTCCACCACAGCAGCAGCAGCAGCAGCAGCAGCAGAAGCACCACCAGCAGCAGGAGAAGCACTAGCAGCAGGAGAAGCACCAGCAGCAGCAGGAGAAGCACCAGCAGCACCAGCAGGAGAAGCACCAGCAGCACCAACAGGAGAAGCACCAGCAGCAGCAACACCAGGAGCACCAGCAGAAGCACCAGCAGCTTCAGAGTCAGCGTCAGGGGGTGCGATGGTGGTTCTGTCCTTCTTGCCAGGGCTGGCAGGAGTAGGCACAGACTTCCTCTTCTTCTCTATGGTGTTCTCTCAAGATGTCTCTGGCAGCAGGTCTTTCCTCTGAATGGTGACTGCTTGCGAGCTGCATCCTTTTATATCCGTGGAGCTGACGCAATTCATCCTCCCTGCATGCGCAGTGAACGCTTTTCATCCGCTATGCATCTACTATGCATCCTATCTGCATCCGTGATGCATCTGGTACGCATCCGATCCTTCCGCTACACATCCGCTTCGCTATTCTCCCCTGGAAGCCCTTCAGATGTGTCATCCGCTTCCATCCGCTAGGCTTTCTACGAACATCTGCTTTACATCCCTGCTACATCCTCCCCACGTCCGTTCCTTTCCGTTGTTTTCCATTCTGTTTATGCAAATTTGGGCCACTTTTGAGAGTGGATAACAATGGATGGAGCCACCGCCGAAATTTTGCTCGTCCGCTGTATCCTTTTTGCATACATTTTGCATCCGTTGGCCAGTGTGACCTAGCCTTAAGAGCTGGAGTGGTGCAGTGGAGAGAATGCAGTACCGCAGGCTGACTGCCAGCTGCCTGCAATTTGCCATTAGAATCTCACCAGGCTCAAGGTTGATTTAGCATTCCATCCTTCTAAGGTGGGTAAAATGAGCACTCAAGATTGTCTGGGGCAATTTTCTGACTCTGTAAACCACTTAGAGAGGATTGTAAAGTGGTATATAAGTCTAGGTGCTATTGTTATTATACAGACCAAGAAACTTAAAGCATCTGGTATAAGGCTGCAGTATAATACAAAATCTTACAAAAGTAAAGGATTTTGCAACCAAAAAGAAGTAAACTGTGTTATCATTGCTCTTTTCACATCAACTGACCCAAAATTAGAGATAATAATAAAACTGCTCCACAACTCACCCAATCTTGAGGTACAATGGGCAGTTTATAAAGGTGATAAATAAATAAACCTACTAAAATACAAAAATTGAAATACAATAAAATTCTAAAATGAAGTAACCTATGCTTTACTACACAGTTTCAAATCCAAACAGATTAAAAGGATTCTGACGGGATCCCCAAACTCAAGACTCTGCCAGATGCAACAAAATGAAAGTATAATCAACTGTATTGAAGGATGTCTTATAATATTTTATTTCTGTTTTTGTAGGCTTTAGTCAACTTGTTCTTTGTGCTTTTGTTACTATAGAACATTTGGGTTTATGTGAGTTGATCCTTCAGTGAAGCGTGTGGTTTGCTATTGGTTTGTCTGCTAATGAGAATGTTGAGGGAAGGAGATTTTTTGTTCTCTTGTTTTCTGAACTTGATTGTATGAACTGTGCTGTTTATTAGACGCTATGTGTATTCTAATTGTTTATTTTTATTTTGGTTAATTTATGATCTACATAGCATATCTACATTTTGAATTAACAGAGGGATGGGTCATGGGTGGTGACAATGTGACTGTGTCAAGGAACTATTAATTTCTCCTTCAAGTCACTGTGATGCTGGAGAAATCAGGAATAAACTATTGCTTGACTGTAAGAATTATAGAATCAGAGGGCTGGAAGGGACTTGGGAGGTCTTCTAGTCCAACGCCCCTGCTCAAGGCTGGTGACCTTATACAAGTAGTCCTCAACTTACTACCACAATTAAGCCCCCAAATTCTGTTGCTAAGCAAGACAGTTAAGTGAGTTATTTTTATTACTTTTTGCCACAATTGTTAATTGAATTACTGAAGTTGTCAAGTTAGTAACACAGTTGTTAAGTGAATCTGGCTTCCCCATTGACTTTACTTGTCAGAAAATTGCACAATATAATCACATGATCCTGGAACCCTGGAATCATCATAAATAATGTAGTTGTCAAGTATCCAAATGTTAATCACCTGACCATGGTGATGCTGTAATGGTCATAAGTGTGAAAAACGGTCATAAGTCACTTTTTTTCAGTACTGTTACAACGTTGAATAGTCACTAAATGAATGGTAGTAAGCCAAGAACTACCCGTATCATCCAAACCAAATAGTTGCCCAGTCTCCACCAATGGTCTCCAGCAAAACCTCCAGCAATGGAACATCTACAACTCTGGGAGACAAACTGTTCCACTGATTAACTGTTCTGTCAGGCAATTTCTCCTTGGTTCTAGGTTGGCACTTTCTTTAACAAGCTTCAACCCATTACTTCTTGTCCTGCCCACAGGTGCTTGGGAAAATAAGATGACAGCTCCTCAAGTACTGGAAAACAGCTATCACATTATCCCTAATTCTTCTCTTTGGTAGGTTAGACATACCTAATTTCACAAATCCACCGCTTGATTATGTTTTTGAGGATTTTCCCAGGTATTGATATAAAGCTGATCTGCCTATAGTTTTTTTATCTATGTTTTCCCCCTTTTTGCAGATTGGAACCACATCAGCTCTTTTTCAGTCTTCTGATAGTTCCTCTGTGCTACAGAAGTTCTGAAAGATTTCTCTCAGTGTTTCCAAGATCACATCTGCCAGCTCCTTCAGAATCCTGGGATAGAAACCAGATGGTCCTAGTGATTTGTACTCATTCATGGTGGATAATATTCTCTTACTAATTCCTTGCCTATTTTGACTTGCATACCTGTTCTAGCTCCTTTGGTGCCCTGTAAGAAGTTGGGCTATTTCTTCCTTTTGCATCAGGGTAGAAAGCAAAGAAGGTGCAAAATCATTTTTGAGGGCTCTGAGTATTTCTGTTCCCTTCACATCATTGCATTCTACATACACAGTGAAAAAAATTAAGCATAAGTTTACCTTTTACACATCTATTACAGTGCCATTATCTATAGTGTATAAAAGTTCCAAAGGAAGAATTTAGAATTTCAAATTCACAAAGGCTCAAATATGGAAAAGGTTCAAATGGCTATGTTCTACCTTTTTGAGAAAAGTTTAATCTATTCAAGCACACAAATGTGTTTCTCTGTTATCCAGAAGTGGAAGGGAAAAGGTTAAACTACTTAATTTCTGATTGAAAAGTATTGTTAAATATACAGTTGATAAATAAACACTTTGGAGACAACTGTTACACTTCTGATACAGGCAATTTCTACATTAAGTTATTTACTTTTATTTTGCATATTCTATTCTGCACGGTTTTGCTTTTAAACAGTTGAAACATTTCTGAAAAGAAGTTGTTTTGAATAACAGAAATAGATTATGTATTACATATACTGGTATATATAAACTTACATATGTAAGATCATAAAAAAATATATAAAATGGACTTTCCAACTACAGCCAAAATATTTTTATTTATTAAAACCCAGGTGCAGAAAGTTTAACTAATAATACTAATACATATTTAGCATTCCTGTCGTATGTTCAAATATTCAAAGCACTGAATATGTTGATCAGATTATATTTTAAAATGGTAATGGAGTAGAAATAAAGAATTTGTAGTCCTTCCAATTTTGCTCAAAGTAAGCAGCAACCCCAGCCAGCTTGGCCATTCTCAAAAGAATGCTGGAACCTGTTTAACAAAAATCACAGGGCTACAATTTCCCCATCTGATACAAAATAAATCAGTTTTATGTCTATGGAGGTTCTCAAATATCCAGGTCATGGTTGTCCCAGAAGTGTTTTTTCCAAAAGGCAATTGGACTTTCTTGGGTTTATTTTCTTTGAAACATTACACTTCTCATTCAAGAAACTTCTTCATTTCTAACTGACTGGTGGGGAATATTTATATAAATCTTTCAATTTCTCACCATTCAGTTAGAACTAAAGAAGTTTTGCATGAAAAACTTGTTCTTAAAGAAAAAAGAAAGAAAGTCCAGTTGCCTATTGAAAAAAGTACCTTTGGGATAAATCAGTTTTACTATCTCAAGATTGCAAGTAAGAAGACTGACCCATTTAAGGAATAGCAGAGATGAATTCTGAACCAGAAAGATAAGAGTGCTGTTCAATCTATTAGTTAGTACATAACAATAACTCTATCAAAAAGTATATGGTTTCCACTGGCCCAAGTAAAAGAACTAAAAATGGACAAGTAGAAAAAGTAGCCCTGCTGGCAACAAGAAAACTTGAGAACCAAGTGTTTGAGAAGAAAAATCTTCAGTCTATTATCAGACAATATTGTGACTGAGACCAAATATACAAAATGGGCTGTCATGTAGAAGATGGGACAGAATTGTTCCAAGTTTTCCAAAAGGCAAAAAATGAAACAGTAGTATAAATTACAATAAAGTAGATTGTGGCCGGATATAAAAAAAAATAGAAGCTTGAGTTGTTCAAGAATGGAAGAGACAATCTATGGAAGCAATGTCATTCTTTCATTAGAAGAGGCTACAGATGCAATGTCTGCACTAAACAGGTGACCTTAAATCTCTATGTTCACTTCTAACCCAAAGCTGGGAGCAAGATAGGAAAAATAGTTCAAGGCAACAAAATTTGCATTCAGAATCTCAGGACCTCCTCCAACATCTAGAGTTTTCATTTTTTTAGACTACACTTTTCTATTATATCTCCCTGAAAGGAAAAAATATCTATCTGAAACTTTTCGTGAAAATATTTGAACTGGCATATAATGAAATGTAGTTTCCTATATTATTTCTTACTGTTCATTAGTAAAATATGTTTAGCTTCATTTTTGTAACTCAGTAGAAAAAAATATTGGAATGCACACCCACACATGCACGCATGCTATTTTGGGATCATGCACAATCAAAAATGAGTTTACACAAAAACCAGATTTCACACTTTAATGTTCCATTTGATAAAGATCTAGAAAAGTTTATTATTTTCCAAGATATTTTCACGTACTTTGATGGCACAAAAGTAACATCCATTTATTGAGTACCTTATCTGTGTAAAACAACTTACCCACTAGTTCCTGGTCTCTGAGCCTGAGAAAAACGCCAGTCTGTGTTAGGTTGTGCTTGCTGAAAAAAAAAACATAAAGAAGAACATATTTCTATTTTTCAATTTAAGCACAACATCCTCATTATTACTACAGAATATTAAACATAAACTGTAACATATGGTTAGTCTATGCTTTGAAAGTTTGAATTATAAACAATTTGCACAAGTATACAATGACATTTTCAAGCTACTTCCAAACAGGAATGCATGATTAAATAGTCTGCTTAAAAATGTTAGTTTTTTTATTCAACAGCACTTCAGTATCACCACAATCTGAAATATTCTGTGATCTACTAAAAAAATCATTCAGAAAAGTATTCCATAAAAATACATAGATGAAATAAACCTGAAAATGCATGACTGAATATCACCAATAATGATTAGTAGAGGACTGATCCTGAAAGAGAATTGTTTTACTACTATTTTGTTCAATAGAATGTGGATGGGTACAGGAAAAAAGAGGGAGGGGAGAAGGGGGAGAGATTCAATAGAAACCTGTTACATATAGATATAGATAGATTTACCAATTACAATTGGGCTCAGCTCAATCAGTAAGTGATATGGTTGCAAAGTGCACTTAACTAATGATGTTAGTTCTTCCGTTCCAGTAGCAGTCATTCAACAAATTACTGCAGGTTGTTAAGCACAATGCCATGTGATCATGACTTTTGACTTCCTGCCAGCTTCCCCATTGACTTTGCTTGTCTGAAGCAAAGGTCCCAATCAATGTTGCAAATAACAATCACCAGACTGTGGGATACAGCCAGAGGTGGTATTCAGCCGGTTCTGACAGGTTCTGGAGAACCAGTAGCGGAAATTTTGAGTAGTTCAGAGAACCGGTAAATGTCACCTCTGGTTGGCCCCGCCCCCATCTATTCTCTGCCTCTCGAGTCCTAGCTGATCAACTGGGTCTTCTTTTGTTGCCCTGCACAGGAGAATGGAGCTGGAAAGCAGGTTAATGGGGTGGGGAGGGAATGATGATTTTGCAATATATCTTTCCCCTGAAGTAGGGTAGAAATGGAGATTTTACAGTATCCTTCCCCTGCCACACCCACCAAGCCATGCTCACCAAGCCACACCACATCCACCAAGCCACGCCCACAGAATCGATAGTAAAAAATTTTGAATACCACCACTGGATACAGCAACCATCATGTGTGCTAGTTGCCAGGTCCCCATGCTGTCATCACGTGACCACAGGGATTCTATGACAGCCACAACTTCAAGGACTGGTTAGAAGTCTCCTTTTTCAGCAACATTTTAATGTCAAATGGTTGCTGAAGGAGTAGTTGCTAAGTAGGGATTACTTGTAATAATACTTAACATACCCACTATATTATTAAAAGATATCCAATAAGTAAATCCCCCCTGCTGCTACAGCAATTAAGATCATGTATATATTACTTCATATATGTAAAACTTCTTTTAAAGTTCTTTTTTAAGAGAAATGCCTGTATACAGGCATTTAAGAGAAATGCCTGTACATACAACCAATATATAAAGTAACAAAACCAAAAGGCTTCCTGGATTCTGTTCCGGAAAATAAAGTTCATAGAATTTGCAATTCCTTCTTTGAGACAACAGCATGTAACTTGTAGACCGAAATCAAACTTTGTAGATTCCAGTTCTATAGCACTGTGATTTGGCAGCAAATAACAATGTGATGATTAGTGTGGGCTCATGGATGGTCATTTTAACAGTGAAAATGGTTACCTTCTGAAAAAGCAATAAAATCAGCAACCATCTTCCCCCAAGAATAAAACTGTTATCCCTGAATATGGGGTAAAGTCTCATAAAGCAGACTTAGAAGGTAATTTTAAAGATGTGAACTCCAAAGCAAAAGGAAGATATTTGCCCTGTCTTGAGCATTTGAGTCCAGGTTCCTGAATTTCTTTGGATAAATAATTTTGTATGTTTGTATCGTAAGCATTACAATTTTGTAACAAAGATGATTCTAAATACTTAACAATCAAAATTCTAAATTGCTTAACAATCATACAGAGTTCTAGCAATGTGAGATAGAAGGGGGCATTTTATGAAATCACCAAAACTTTAGAAATCACAACCCCTTGCTAAAAATGAAGCATCAAGCATATTTGCAAATGTACAACTGGAAGCAAGGAAATAAACACCTATCCTATCAGGGAACCAACTATAGACTGGGAACGGATCATTTAGGTCACTGCATTTCATTCAGTTCATAAATTCAAATTAAAGCCTTCTTGAGAGATGGTTGCCTAGCCTCTAATATTGAACTTGACTTCTGTTTTAGAAGTTTTTCTAATACTCAGCAGGAAACAGTGTTCCTGAAACTTCTGATCTGCATTCACTCCCAAATTGGTTTTATAAAATGGTTTGCTTGGTTTAGTCTGAAATGAAGTTAAGGTAGTTAAATTTAGTTAACATTTAAATATGTCCAGAACTTTTCTCCCAACCACTTGCTGCACAAATAACTGATAACTGAAGGAACTTAGGTAATTTCATCTGTTAATTTTTATTCATCAATAAATGTGCTACCTGTTCCTTATCTAGTAACACCACCAAGAACTTTCTATTAAAGGGCAAACAATTCATTGGATTATTTTAATACTTTTTTATTGTTAATTTTATTCAGCTTTTTGAATTTTCTAGATTTGATTTTTGTATTTAAACTTACTTACTTACTTACTTACTGAATGCAGGTAGTCCTTGACTTATGATATTTGTTTAGTGACCATTCAATGTTAAAACAGCGCATGAAAAAATGATTTATGACTGGACCATTGCAGCATCCCTGTTGTCACATGATCACAATTTGGACACTTGGCAACTGGCATCTATTTAATATGGTTGCAGCATCTCAGGATCAGGTGATTGCTACTTGCAACCTTCTCAGCCATCTTCCAAAAACTAAAGTCAATGGAACAAGTTAGTTTCACCTAATGATCCTCTGATTTGCTTTACAAATACTGTAAAAAGATAGCAAAGTTGGGTGTGATTCACTTAATTACCACTTCCCTTAACAACAGGAGTTCCTGCCCCAAATTGAGTCATAAATCAAGGACTACCTGTAAAAGAATCAGAATAGCAGTTACCAAAACTAGGATCACTGACAAAACAAATTTCATTCTCTTTTCATACAGATGTTTCACTGAGGAGTAAAGACAGTTGTCAATGTGGAAACAAATGGCAACACAGGTTATTTATAACAAAGCAATCAAAATCATTTGCAAAAAACAGTACAAAACTATTCCCCATCCATGAAGGTCAAATAAAAGTTCATGGCAGAGTTTCTCTTAAATATAGACTGCAAATATATGTATATCCCTATAGATATATATTTATATAATGTTCCAGCATTGTCTTGGTGAATCTTACCGCATCAGAGGGGTTCTGCAAAGCACTGCCTGTGTGTTCAAAGGCAAGAATGCTTTCTGCTGTAGTGGAATGACTGAAAGGTTTAACAAAAAAGAAATCTCCCTGCTCAGACATAGGGGAGAAACAAGACTTGTAGTTCTGAGCTCCAGCTCCACTCACTTCAAGGTATCTTATAAAGCCTTCTGGATTTGGATACCCACTGATATTTATCGTAGACTTCCGATCTGTCCTCCTACTACACCAGTGTGATACGATCCAATTTGGGATACAGAAGCCAGATTTGAAGCATCTGGCTCCGACAATAATCATCATTACACAAGACACTAGAGAGATAGCCACAAGAGAGATGATAAGATAAAGAGTTAGGTTCTGAGCCCTGGCAGGTGACTTGGGGAGAAGGTCCAATGACTTGGTAAAATCCTGTGCAGCATTATCCTCTGAGGAGATTATTAGAATCATTGATGCTGAAAGAGATGGTACCCCATTGTCCTTCACTTCTACCACCAACCGGTGAGAAACCCCAGGTTCCCTCAGTGTCCGAGTGACACGGATCTCTCCTGAGTGGTCTTCTACTTTGAAAGCATTCACTTCATTTGTCTCATGGAGTAAATGGTATGAAACCCATGCATTATGGCCACTGTCAGCATCGACAGCCACTACTTTAGTCACCAGATATCCAGGTTCTACTGGGATTAGAAGTGACTGATGAAAGGCAGAACCTTTGGGAACTTCTGGGTGTACAATTACAGGTGCATTATCATTTTGATCCACTATGAACAGATGAAGAGTGCTTGTGCTGCTTAGCGATGGGAAACCTGAATCTTTCACCTCTACTAAAACTTGAAAGACTTTTTCTTGCTCATAATCTAGAACCCTGGAGGTATAAATACTGCCATTCTCTTGATTGATGTGGAAATAGGTTGAGATGGGCAAGCCATGATTTCCGATATCCACAATGGAATAAGATAGCTTGGAATTGACACCTACATCTGGATCACATGCTGACACAGAAAAGACTAGAGTTCCAGGAGATGTATTTTCCTCCACATGGGCTGTGTAGGAAGGGATGGAGAAAATGGGTGCATTGTCATTTATATCTGAAATTTGAATTAATATATTTTTCTCAGTTGACTTTTGAGGTATTCCAGAATCTGTTGCTTTAATTGTGATACTGTATCCAGCAGTTTTCTCTCGATCAAGTGGGCCATTAGTCACTAGTGAATAATGTCCTTTAAATGAAGACACCAATTTAAATGGTACATGTCTTGGAATCTCTAAGCGGACCTGTCCATTTTCCTCAGAATCATTGTCCTTTGCTTGGATAAGTGCAATGACTGTTCCTATGGGTGCATCTTCTTGTACTGAGCTAGAAAGAGTGGTCATCATAATCTCTGGACTGTTGTCATTAACATCAACAAGTTCTACTCTAATATTGCAATGACCTTCCATAGCAGGGGATCCCTTGTCTTTAATATAGATGGCTATTTCATATGCATTGGCTTCTTCATAATCCAGTAAAACTTTTGTCCTGATTTCCCCTGTTTGAGAGTCCAGACTAAACACATCGAGAAGTTTTAGCTGCACACTGCTGCTGGATTTAAAGAAATATTCAACTTCTCCATTAGGTCCTTCGTCTAAGTCAGTAACATTGAGTTTTGTTACTATAGTCCCCACCTGGATATTTTCCTCCAAATAAACCTTTGATACAGGTGGTTCACACACTGGGGGATTATCATTTGCATCAAGAACATGGACTGTTACTTGAACAGTGCCTGACTGAACAGGATTTCCACTATCTAGGGCAGTCAGGATTAAATGATGGGTAGCTGCTTTTTCCCTGTCCAAGAGCTTTTCCAATACAATTTCAGGTATTTTGACCCCATCTCCTCTGATATTGATACTCAAAGCAAAATGTTCATTTGGACTGAGCTCATAGGTTGCAATGGAATTGGAACCAGTGTCTTGATCTTCTGCAACTTCCAGCCGTAATCGGGTGCCTAGATTGGCAACCTCAGTGATTTCTAAAGAAACAGTGTCCTTTGGGAATCGGGGGGCATTGTCATTCACATCCAGTATCTCCACCTCCACCCGGTTAAGTTGCAATGGATTCTCCAGCACCAACTGAAAAGGAAAAGAACACCTGGGGCTGGAGCTACACAGCATTTCCCGATCTAACCTCTCATTGATGAGTAACATGCCGTCTGCCAGGTTCACTTGGAAGTATTGGCGCATTCCCTCACTGACCAGCTGCAAGCGGCGAGCACGCAGAGTCCGCACATCCACTCCCAGATCCTTGGCAATATTCCCCACGTAAGAGCCTGGATCCTGGTCCTCTGGGATGGAGTAGTGAATCTGCATGGAGATGAGATCTGGCAGGGAAAACACTGAAGCTAAAAATAACAGCGGCTGCCATTGCAAATTCTGATTGCTATCCATGCCTCGCTTGCTTCAGTCAAAAGGATTGCAGCTTCTGGCCGCTGCTGCTGCTGCTGCTGCTGCTGCTGCTTCTCCTTGCCGGGGGTTGGGGGGGGTGGGTGGGTGCGCTTTTTCTCTTTTGCTGCTTCTAGATACACTCTGTCCCTCCCACCTGGTGACTCTGGGATGACCCGAGAGGGGCAGTGCAGCCCCCCCAAAAAGGATGCAGCTTGAGAGGGAAGGGAGAGGAGGGGGATTTTCAAGCAGCAGCAACAACAGCAGCAGCAGCAACAGCTCCTTGGCAAAATGGAAAACAGGAAAAAGAGCTCTGAAATGGATACTAGCAATCCCCTCCTCCGTGACAGCACTGAAGTCCCTTTCTCAAAATACATCACACACATTCCCCCCAAATAATTTGCCCATCTCTGAGCCACCATGCTCCTCCCTCCCCTTCCTTTTCCAGCACAGCAGAGAGCCGTCCCAAGGGTGCTGTTGGCCAAAAGAGCTTGCACAGACTGCCTGGCTGAAAAGGCTTAAATCAAAAGTGTACAAAAAAGGCAGAGACAGTTGCTTAGAATATACATAATCTCAGAAAAAACGCAAGACAACCTCCCAGCCTTGATGCCCAAAAGCAATTGGAACAACATAGATGCCTAAGGAAGTGATTGAATGAGTGAGTAAAAAGCCTATATGCAGCCTGCATATATTCAGAAGGCTTAAGGATGGGCTTGTGTAGGTTAACAGTATCTATGTAATAGATTATTCATTGATTTCCCCACCCTTATCTCTTATGCACAAGAGACTATAAGATGTGTATGGAACCCAGGGTTTAAGCAGAAAATTCTCACCTTATGAAAGAAGCTGGCTTCAGTTAGATTGCTGCAAGAGGCTGCCCTAAGAGTCAAATTAGGTTTCATAAATACAAACTCGCTGATATCTGATACAGGAGAAAAGCAAGATCTGTATCCTCTGACAGGAGGTCCTGAAGTGGCTACCTGTACTCCAATCATGGCATCTCCAGGGCTCAGCTGATAATGATAATGTCCTGTCATGTGATCTGGGACATTTTCAAGTCCACTAGCTTTACTTCCACAGCATTCAAAGATAGTAGATGTTGCAAGAGCATCACAATGAAGACATCTTGCTCCCAGGGCCACCAAAGCAATCAACATGATAGTAGAAATTGCTGCCAAACAGATAATAAGGTATAAAGTCAATGTGGGCGGTCTCTCACTTTCCACAGAGCGTGCACTTAACCCTAGAAACACTTCAGAAGTGCTCTCTTCCAGGAATATGATCACAGTAACTGAGGTAGACATGGAAAGTTCTCCTGAATCTTTGACAACTATGACTAGTTCCTGGGTAGGATTGTCTAGGTCCTGTATTATTCGCAGAGTCCTCATTTCCCCACTGTGAAGACTTATGCTAAACAGAGTGAGATCTGTGGCTTGTTTTAGATGATAAGAGAGCCAAGCATTTTGCCCAGAATCCAAATCCACAGCAATAATTTTTGTGATTAAAGCTTTAGCCATTGTAGATCGAGGAATCCTGAATTGTACAACTGAATCTTTCTCAGTGAAAGGAAACTGAACCTTTGGTGCATTGTCATTCTGATCTAGTAGATAAACGTGCACCATAACCCTGTTGCAGAGAGAAGGAGAACCACCATCACAAGCTTCCACTTGAAACTGAAAATGATTGTTACACTCATAATCAAAAGAGCTCTCTGCAAAAACTTCCCCATTTGTTGGGTTAATGGAGATGAAAGAAGTGAGATCTTCAATCAGTTCTTGTCCTGGACTGGACAAAACAATGTAAGATAGCTGAGAATTCTGATCTTTATCTGCATCTGTTGCAGAAACCTTAACGAGAATCACTCCTACTGGATTATTCTCTTCTATGATGACTTCATAAAATGACCTGTCAAACTGAGGTGGATTATCATTAACATCTGCCAGAGTAATGGAGAAAGATGCCTGTTGCAAGAGAGATGGATTTCCTAAGTCAAAGGCACAGATAGTGATATTGTATTGAGAAGAGTTTTCACGATCCAGTTGCTCACCAATGAGCAAGGAATATTGGTGCTCGAAATCCTTCCGAAGTTTAAAAGGAAGATTTTTTGACAAATCACACTGGACTTTCCCTTGATCCCCAGAGTCTCTATCTTTGACATGTATCACAGCAACTACTGTGCCAGGAGGTGCATCTTCACTCATGGAACTAGAGAAAGATGTGAGAATGACTTCAGGGACATTATCATTGACATCTGTCACTTCTACAATAACACTGCAATGCTGTTCCATGGTAGGGGAACCCATGTCCTTAGCTTCCACTTCAATTTCATATATGCTTGCCTCTTCAAAATCAAGAGTCCCTTGAACACGGATTTCTCCTGTGATATTATCAATAGCAAATATTCTGCACAAAGCTTCAGAGTTATGACTGCTGAGGGAATACCGTACCTGTCCATTAGATCCTTCATCAAAGTCAGTTGCATTCAGCTTAATCACCAGTGTCCCAGGAGGAGAGTTTTCTACCAAGCGGACATTGTAAGTGGGTTTGTCAAAAACTGGATGATTATCATTAGCATCCAGAACATGGACAGCAATTTGTACAGTGCTAGATCTGGGGAATGTGCCCCCATCTTCAGCTGTCAGGATCAAATTGTGGATAGCCACATGCTCTCTGTCCAATGCTTTCTCCAGAACTAGTTCTGGGAATTTGGTGCCATCGGTGCGTGCCTTCACATTAAGGCCGAAATTCTCATTGATGCTGAGGTGATAGGTTTGCAAAGTGTTTGTTCCTATATCTGGATCCTGTGCATGTGGAATGGGGAAACGGGCACCCAGGGCAGCCAATTCATAGATCTGCAGAACAATTGTGCTACTTGAGAATTCAGGAGCATTGTCGTTGATATCCAGAATCTCCACTTCGATGCGATAGAACTCCACCGGGTTTTCAATAGCAAGTTTAAGATGCAAGAAACACCGCAGGTTCTGGCCACAAAGCTTCTCTCTGTCTATTCTGTCATTGATTATTATGATTCCAGTGTTCACATTGACAGAGAAATACTGGAAGTCGGAATCAAAAAGCACCTGCAGATTGGCAGCTGCAAGCTTTGTTACATCCATTCCTAAATCCTTAGCAAGATTTCCTACAAAGGCTCCCCGAGTAAGTTCCTCAGGGACAGAATAACGGATCTGTGCAAAGCAGTCACTCAGAAACAGACAGAAAGCAAAGGTATGTAAGAATCCCAAACGCCATGCAGTTTTTTCTGGTCTGAGC
The DNA here is from genome assembly GCA_015471245.1 of Laticauda colubrina. Lineage (NCBI taxonomy): Eukaryota > Metazoa > Chordata > Lepidosauria > Squamata > Elapidae > Laticauda > Laticauda colubrina. The sequence continues at coordinate 2,505,030 of BLBF01000031.1, forward strand.
ATCTTTCAGAAATCCACAGCAGGAAGGTCTAAAAACTGCAAAACAGGAGCTATTTATAGCACAGTACAGCTTTAAAACCCTGAGAAACTCACCATTTATCCCAACAAAATATGCATTATATAAAAGAAAGAGGGTCTATAGTCAGTATTTACCTCCCTCATTCATTGTTTTGGTTTGAGAGAGATTGTCACTGCTATGGAGGGAGTGGTACGCACGGCAGGTCTTCAGCATTAACCGTCTGTTCATTCGCTGAGACTGCTTTTCTATTTATCCAATCAGCAGAGCCTTTCCCAGGACAGCAACACAAGCACCAATCCATGTCTGAAAGCAGCTACTGTGTGAAAAAGGACCGCGTAACCTGGGTTTTTTTTTTTTTTTTAACCTAGAGACACCAGGCAAAAAGACAGGCTGGGGAAAACACAGCTCAACATCTTGTCCCATTTTGGCTTTGTTCTAGTTTATCTGACCACCAGAAGTATTAACAGCATGCAAATATTTGTTCTAACAGCACAGCTGGCTCTTCCTATATTATATGCGCAACAAAACAGCAAATTTCTCATTTTCTATCAGGAATAACAATTAAGGCTAGCAACCCCTCCCCCCTTGCTCCCATCCCAACTCACTAATTATTTGAAGAATGCTGAATTAATGACACTTTTAGGATATGATGTTGTTTTTTCAGAAAATCCATATTCCATTTTTCTAATAATAAACCATTTGAGAGGTGTTAGAGCTTTGCAATTTTAAATATGTTAAGAATGAAAGAAAATCTGATTTTGACAGCATTTGAAAAATGATATACAATTATTAACATTTGAATTTCCTTCTCATTCTTGCCCAAATCAAGCTAATGCTCCCCAGTTCCTGGTCCCTACCATAGGTACTTCCAACACAAGTAACCTCAATGGGGATCAATCCACAAAATTTGCCCCATCTCCAAAGCATTTATTTTAGAAAACACGATCAGAGTTCCTGCCCCATTTTGATAAGGTATGAATTAGCCCATGCTCAATCTATCCATTTATGAAGCTACATTATTTAGCTCTTTCTCTAAAAGTTTAAAAGTTACTCAGTTATGCACGTCATGGTTGTCCAAAAGGTGCTTTTTCAAAAGGCAATTGGACTTTGTTTTGCCTTTAAATTTTTTTGCTTTTCATCCAAGAAGCTTCTTCAGTTCTGACTGTTCAGTCAGAATTGAAGAAGCTTCTTGGATGAAAACCGAAACATCTTATAGGAAAAACAAAGTCCAGTAGCCTTTTGAAAAAGCACCTTTGCATTAGCTCTTGGTCAAATTTCAATTACTGGAAATACCAGTTATGTTTGGGATGGGATCAGGACAAAACACAAAAGGTCACCTCACCTGCTTTGGATGGTTCAGCGTATTAATATGGGACAAAAAAGGATCAACATTCCTTGTTAGTGTGCTTGGCTGAGAATACACAGGCCTCATAAAGGTGAAATCAATTCGGTCTGACCCTGAAGAATGCCTGGATTTATGGGGCTGGTTATGGGAGTCTGCACGCTTCAGTGTCACCTCCATGTATTCCAGGGTACCATTGGAGTTGAGTTGCAGTTTAGGACTGGAGTATTTGAAAAGATCCCTGATAGGAGCATTGTTCATGGTGTAAGAAGAATCTTTGCATTTTCTTTTCCAAAAGCATTTTGCAGACAAGACAATTAAAGTAATGAGAGAGACAATGCTAACCACCACCAGAGCTATAATCAGATAGAGAGTCAGATCAGATTTTTCTTTGGGATGATTTAAGAATTTATGAGACTGTGAACTTTCCTCAGATGCTTTTTCCTCTAGTGAGACCAAGATTGTAACAGTAGTGGACAAAGGTGGCTTTCCATGATCCTTTATGAGGACAAGGATTTTCTGTGCAAGAAGATCTGTTTCTTGGAAGCTTCGAACAGTCCATATTTCCCCAGTGTATGGCGCCACTCGAAACAGGGAGGCATTCGTAGATTGGGGGAGTAAGGAATAGGACAGCCAGGCATTATGACCAGAATCTGCATCCACTGCTGTGACTTTTGTGATGACATAACCTACTGGTGCCAACAGAGGAATTCTCTGGAGTGCTGACAGTTGCTGGCCAGTCACTGGATACAAAACAGCAGGAGCATTATCATTCTGATCCAATATGAAGAGAAAAACAGTGACACTGGAGCTTAGTATGGGTGTCCCAGCATCCTGCACAATAACAAGGATTTGCAACACTTGAAGAATTTCATAATCAAAAGAATGCTTGGCATATATATTTCCATTATCTGGGTTGATATAAATAAAGGAAGAAATGTGGGCATCTTGGACCTGATTTCCAGCCACTGAATAAGTGAGCCGGGAATTATCACCCTCATCAGGATCAGAAGCAGATACAGTACACAACAAAGAGCCAGGTGGATCATTCTCTTTCAAGAAGGAGTTGTACAAATGCTGAGAGAAGGATGGGGCATTATCATTGATATCTGAAATGTTCAACAAGATAGTCAAATCTCTACTTAGAGGTGGAATTCCTGAGTCTTGGGCAGTGAGCTTTATAATATATTGAGAGACTGTTTCTCTATCCAGCCTTTCATGTGTAATTAAGGAAAAATGATTTTCAAAAGACTTAATTTTAAAGGGTAAGCTCATTGGTATTTGCAAGCTTACTTTTCCATTGACACCCGAATCTTGATCTCGCACACTGAAAAGCCCCACCACTGTTTCTAAAGGTATATTTTCTGGCAGTGGATTTACCAAGGAAGTAAGCAAAATATCTGGATAATGGTCATTTTCATCTTCAACTTCTATTTGGATAACACAGTGGCCTTCCATCTGTGGTATGCCCTTGTCTCTGGCTCTTATGTGAAGTTCGTAAAATTGGGATTCTTCAAAATCCACAATTCCTTGAATATAGATCTCACCTGTATGGGGATCTAAACCAAACAGCGTCTGGATGGAATCTGATGTGTGGATTCCAAAAGAATACTGTATTTCCCCATTAGAATCTGCATCAGGATCAGTTGCATTGAGTTTAAAAATTAAAGAGCCTACGGGAATATTTTCCAAGAAATGTATCTTGTACACAGGCAAATCAAATGTCGGCTCATTATCATTATTGTCAAGGACCACAATGGTGAGCTGACTTGTTCCTGATAGGACAGGGTCCCCTCCATCATAGGCAGTCAAAATCAGCTGATGTTCTGATTGCTTTTCTCTATCCAAAGGCTGGTCTAGCACCAGTTCAGGTAAAAGCTTGCCATCCTTCACATTCTTTATATCAAGTATGAAATGAGGATTGGGACTGAGTTGGTAGGCACTGACTGCATTGGTCCCAACATCTGCATCATGTGCACTCTCGAGTGGGAGCCGTGATCCTCCAGCAGCAGATTCTGCTACCCTCAATACAAGCCAGGGAGTGATGAAATTAGGTGAATTGTCATTCAAGTCCAGAATCTCTACCTCCAGGTGAAAGAGTTCCAAGGGATTTTCAATTACTACTTGCACAGGCAGGATGCACAGTGAGCTTGCTCCACAGAGTGTCTCTCGATCTATCTTTTCATTCACCATCAGAGTACCACTGTCCAAGTTAATTGCAAAATACCTCTTACTTTCCTCAGAGCCAAGCCAAAGTCTACGACTTGAAAGATCTGCCAGTGTTAAGCCCAAGTCATGTGCCACCTCTCCCACCATGGTCCCCAGCTTCGATTCCTCCACAACAGAATAGCGGATCTGTCCTGTAATCAACACCCAGTTGAATAATAAAAATAAGCCCAGTACTTGCCATTTGCAAGAGAGTTGCCAGGACAACTGTGGCTCCATCTCAGAAAATCTTCTTGTAGTATCCCTTTTATCAAGAGATTTTTCAAGACTTGGATGAGTTATGTTGATAAAATCCCTCTGTATTCCTTTCCAAAAGAATATAAGTAGCTTTTGATCTTGCTCAGCCGCAACAACGTTAGTGAGAAAGGTGAGGGGGCGTATTAGGGGAGGGAAACTGAATTACAGCCATGACGGAGGAAGAAAGTCAAGGAGGAAGAAAGTCAAGGAGGAAAGTCAAGATCCCTTCCTTCCATCAGAAATCTGATCAGCAGCTGAATAGGGGATAATTCCATATAGTCTTTACCACTGACAGTTCCACCTACACCCTTACAGTAGCAGCAACATGCAGAGTTGAGATAGCACCCAATGAAGCAGGCTGGTTCGTCACTGGTTTTGGCAGCTATGTTTAGCAGCTCAGATTCTTGTTCTCAAGGAAACAGCACATCCGGCAAGCATGAACAGTACAAATTTTCATTGTTCACATTCTCTAGATTGTTCCATCGCATCTGAACAAATAAGAAAATCTCTTTATCCAGAATGATAATATTCCAAAGTGATCTGATTTTCCATTTGTATGAAAAGTTAGTGCAAGAAGGAAAAGAAAGGAATTTTCCATCCATTCATCCAGAATATGATTTGCTTGTTTTTGGCTCAGGATGATGTCCACTGCAACATACAGTTTAGTCTGGGTTAGCATTATGTATCGTATGAATGGATACATTCTATATCAATATAAGACATCCAATTATAGAAATATAATTGTTTTCAAAATCACAAAAGGACACCAATTCTAGAAAGTGTTCTGGAAAATTACCCAACTAAGCTTATTTTATAACAGAAACCAATTGTTGAAATGTAACATAATACAGATAATCCTCAATTTACAATAGTTTGTTTAGTGACCATTCAAAGTTACAATGGAACTGAATAAAAGGGACTTATGACCATTTTTCACACTTATGACTATTGCAGCATCCCCATGGTCCCATAATCAAAATTTGGATGCTTGGTAACTGGCATATATTTCTGACAATTGCAGCGGCCAAGGGTCATATCTGATGAGCAAAGTCAATGGGGAAGCCAGATTCACTTAACAAATGTGTTACTAATTTAATAACTGCAATGATTGACTTTACAACTATGGCAAGAAAGTTTGTAAAATGGGGCAAAAGTCACTTAACAAATGTCTCACAAATGTAGCAACATAAATTTTAGGCTCAGTTGTGGTTGTAAGTTGAAGACTATCCCTACCTATGTTCCTACCAGTTAAAAGCTTCTTATCAAATCTTCAAGGCTCACAGATATTTTTAGACTTATTTTAAAATATTTTAAAGAGCTATTTAACACAAAAATCTCCCCTGAAGTATTTTTAATTCATAAGATATTCACTTTAATATGAAACCTGTTTCACGTGGCTTTAGTCATCATTTTCAACATTAAGACATCCAAATCAAAACCACTATTACCCAAAGAAAAACATTTCACATTGCATTTCATTCAAGTCTCTTGGGAAAGGCAGACAGATCCCCCTAGTTGTTTGACCCTTCTAAAGAATGGCTTAGTTGGTGGGATGGCTTGGTGGTCATGTGACTGGGTGAGCGTGGCTAACTCAACGTCACTCACATCAAGAGGTGCTTCTCCTCGCCTGACCTCTCATGACAGTGGGGATGCTGCAACAGTTGTAAGTGTGAAAAACAGTCACAAGTCACTTTTTTAAGTACCATTGTAACTTTAAATCAAGGGTCTTCAAACTTGGTAAGTTTAAGACTTGTGGACTTCAACTCCCAGAATTCCTGAGCTAATATGACTGGAGGAGGAATTCTAGGAGTTGAAGTCCACAAGTCTTAAAGCTGAAAAGTTTGAAGACCCCTGCTTTAAATGGTCACTAAATGAACTCAAGGATTACCTGTACAAAAATAAAAAAGGCTTCTTTGCTTGCAAAAAGCTTCCCTAAATATCAATCATCAGATTAAAAATACCTGCAAGGTGGAGTTACAAATCAGGCAGGGTGCCAGAGCACCTTGAGGAATTAAAATAGTTAAAATGCAATGATAACTATCAGCAGCAACTCTTGCTCATAAAGTGAAACCCTTTAGCAGAGAGGTCATTTAAGCTCCCCAGAAAGAGCACACCCATGAAAAGCAGTCCTTCGATCCATTTGCACCACTTAAAGATACCAGCTGGTCTCACTCACCTCACAAGATATCCTAAGGAAATCATCCAGATTTAAGAAAAGATCACATGCCCCCCAGAAAGGCAGGAAAAAAAATCAGTGCCAACCTTGCATCTTGCCTCTTGGAAGTACACTCCAAAAGGACAGTGCCAGGAACCATTACAAAGCAGTGAAGGAAGACTCCCTCCCCAGACAGAAAAAGAAACCATGAGGCAGGAAAAAATTCAAACACAATGCAAATAATTAAATCACAACAGTAGCTGTTGCTTGTTAAACCAATTACCAGACTAAACACAGGAAGTAGCCAGATTTCTCAACCCAGTTTCTTTTCAGGAATAGAGTTTAACCTTTTCCTTCCACATAAAGCTGAATAGGGAAAATTATCCCATCAATAAAGACAGGATTAAACATCACCAAGGACAGAATTAAACTTCACCAAAAACCAGTTTTAGACCAAAACTCAGAAAGGGCATGTAAACTCATGTTTGAATGTCAATCTTTCTAGCTAGCCAAGACGCCTTCCTGAATACCACTCATCTTTGGTTCCTTGTCATTAAAAGCTTCTTTCCATTAGCTCTGCTTCATTATTCAATATATTGCCCTGGATGAACAAGGATGTACACTTACTTCTCAGGACACCTGATATGGCATTCAGGTCTGGGGACAGGGTTTGACATAACAAGGCAAGAGCGGAACTGGGGGGGGGGGCATTAAGGAGAAAAAAAAGGACTATAAAGGGAAGTTTGAGGGCTACTTCACAAATAGTGATCCACAGCGGGCTTGGCAGGAAATTAAACACATCACTAATTACAGGGACAGCAACCCCATATCGATCAATAAGAATGCATCACTGGTAGAAGAATTGAACTGCTTCTTTGCCTTATTCTAACTGAATAGGTCTTCAGACACACTGCCTCTCCAAACCACCGGTACTCAGCTGTTTACAGTACAAGAGTATGATGTGAAGCAGGTATTTAGAGCAGTGAATGTGAAGAAGGCCACTGGCCCTGATGGGGTACCTGGGAAGGTACTTAAAGCATGTGCTGATCAACTCGCAGATGTGATTACAAATATTTTTAACCTTTCTCTCACACAAGCCATTGTTCCATCTTGCCTCAAAACTTCCATTATTATTCCAGTTCCCCAAAAGCCCTCTCCTGATACTTTAAATGACTATAGACCAGTAGCTCTCACACCCATAATCATGAAGTGTTTTGAGACACTGGTCTTAAAATATACACAGGATTACCTCCCATCGACCCTTGACCCATACCAGTTTGCTTATCCAAATAACAGATCCACAGAGGATGCTATTGCTATGGCTCTCCATGTTGCACTGGTCCATCTGGAGCATAGTGGGAGCTATGTAAGGATGCTTTTCATTGATTCCAGCTTGGCTTTTAATACCATCATTCCAGATATACTGATTAAGAAGTTGCTGGAAATGAGCCTTTCCTCTCACATCTGCTGTTGGATAAGGGATTTTCTTACTAACAGACCCTAAACCATTAGGACTGGCAGCTACTTTTCCTCCACTCTTGCTCTCAGCATTGGCTCTCCAAAGGGCTGTGTGCTGAGCCCCCTTTTGTAGTCATTCTATACCTACGACAGTACTCCCTCTTGTCCCACTAACTCTATAATAAAATTTGCAGATGATATATGGGTGGGACTCATATCAGGAGGAGATAAGATGGCCTATAGGTCAGAGGTTCCCAGACTGGTCTTGTGGTGCAAGAGTCATAACCTCACCCTGAACATCAAAAAGTCCAAAGAATTGATTATAGACTTCAGAAGATGCAAAGCAGAGCCTCTCCCACGATATATCAATGGAGACTGTGTGGAAAGAGTTTATAGTTTTAAACTTCTAGGAACTCATATTTTTGACAACCTTACTTGGTCGGTCCACATCATGGCCACTGCAAAGAAAGCCCAACAGTGCTTGCACTTTCTGAGGTTGCTGAAAAAGAGTGGCCTGGGTGAGAAGTTGCTGGTTACTTTGTACCATTCTACCATTGAGAGCATTTTGGCATACTGTGTAACGGTGTAGTATGCTGGATGCTCTGCATTGGATAAGAAGATGCTCCAGAGAGTTATAAACACAGCACAAAAAATCATTGGTTGCTCTCTTTCTTCTTTGGAAGAGATTGCGAAGACTAATCTCCTCTCTAGAACACTAAAAATCTCCACAGACAGTTCTCATCCTTGACCTTCATATTTCGAACTGTTACCTTCAGGGAGGCATTATAGGTGTCTTAAAATGAGGACTAATAGATTGAGAAACAGTTTCTTTTCCAAGGCAGTAATTGTCTTGAATCAAACAGTGCATTTGTTATTTAGTCCTATTATTATTATTATTATTGTTGTTGTTGTTGTTGGTGGTGGTGTTGGTGTTGGTGTTGGTGTTATTTTAATTTTTAAATATTCTGTAGTGTGATTGTGATATGATGTTTGGGGCATTGTGCTGGAGTAGCTTTCCAATGTTATTGTATTCGTGGAATGCAATGACAATAACAGTATTCTATTCTATTTCTATTCTATTCTTCAAAGTGCTGATTCTGGCTGGAAGAACTCCAATAGGGGAGTATATTTCCTCCCAACAGCAGTGTAAAAAGCTTAAATCAACATTTCCCCTTTAAGAAAGTACCAAAAACCTCCTTTGGAGACAGTAAGTCTAGGCATACTGCCAAGAATGTAATAAGGGTGGAAAAAAAAACAAAAGGAGATTTCTTCCAACAATCAGTTCTCCAAACTGCTTAGAAAATTAACAACCAGTTCTAATGAATAGGTGAGAATCAGTAGAATCCTATCCCTGGTCATGTCAGACCTTAGATTGTACGGAAAAATACTTCTAATGAAAAATGAAGGAATTAATCTTTTACTCTGTGGAGTCAAGCATGTTGAGAGAACATCAATGTTTTCCCACTTAAATGGATTTTTTCTTTCTTTCAGGTATTGGTCCAAGCTATATCAGATTTCTTATTTTCAATCTTTAAATCACTTCAAGAATATATACATAAAGAAAAACATAGAAGATGCTGAGATTGCTGGCAGAATGGAATAGCAATAGCATTTAGACTTATATACCACTTCATAATGCTTTACATCCCTCTCAAAGCAGTTTACAGGGAAAACTTCTGGTGACGAGGTATGGATGAAGAGAGGTGCTGAAGATCTCACAGGGCTTTTGGCTACCTTTTCTTGCTATTGGAACAACCCTCAGGGGTGTATGTATTCTGTAAAGAAATGTGCTGGTGTGGGGGGACTCAAGTTGTAGTGTGGAGAGAGCGACTCTCATCACGACACAGAGAGACCCTGTAGAGAGCAACAAACAAGAGACTGCCATCGAGTAATGGCGGTCCGGAAGTCTGAATAGTTACCTACAAGAAGAAGCAAGTGAGTGACAGACTGTGGTGAATGAAGAAGAGTGTGAGTGAGGGAATCTGCGATTGTGATAGAGTGTAGTAGAGCATTGGAGAAGTCTCATAGATGACATCAGTCGGAGCGAAGCCCAAAACTAACAGCTAAAAAGCGGATGAGAGAGGTGGTGAAAGTGAAAGGGCTCGTGAGATGGAAGAGGGTAAGGATGTGAGCAATCAGACAGAGAGGATAAGAATGTTGGAGAGGCTTGTGTAATTGACACCAACAGAAAAAAAAAAGAGAGGAAAGAGTTAACTTTTGGAAAGTGCAAGCGATTTGGATTGCTGCCTTTCGGTTAGAATGGATTAACAAGTGTGAGGGGGGGGGAGATCGGAAGTGGGGAAGCAACTTGTATTGTATTCCTATAGACAATACTTAAAAATTCATTGGAGTTCTTTTTCTTGTTTGGACTATTGACTTGGAGGTCTAATTAGTTGAAACCTGTTAATTGAAGAGACCATGTGAAATTTGGAAGATTGGACTGCAAGAGACTTGAACGAAAGGAGGAACGACTATAGCAGAGGGTGCAGTGAGACTGTGAAACTAGAGTCATTACTCAGCAACTCTGCACTTCAGGTGTGTTTGGAGAAATAACTTTTTAATTTTAGAGACAGAGAGTTGAACAGTTACATTAGGATACTCCAAGCCCTGTAGCCTCTGCTGTTTGGACTAATTATCTCTGATATCAATTTTCCTTTTCTTTCCTCAGGTATTTGATTGTGGTAAATGTGATGTATATCTGATTTAGTTGATGTATTAGCAATACTGAGGTCTATATTTCATTTTAATACATAGGGGAAAGAAGGGAAATGACAATAATTAACTAATTAAGTATTGACATTTGATTATATTTGTTGATTATATTGGAGTAAATATAGTAATTAACTGTGATATCCATATTTCAAATAATTAACTGTTGTATAATAAGGTCAATTTATTTCCACTTAGACTTATAAACATTTAAAATACTATTTTATCATATTGATATTCTGATTAAGTGTTCCATAGCTTTTATAGATATATGGATTATAAGTACTTAGAATTTAAGCATAGGAATTTTGATAAAAATACCAAATTTTATAAATTTAGATACTTGATTTAGAATTTAATTTTGAAATTGTCTTGGATAATATTTATACTTATAAAAGTGTCTAGTCCACTAATTTACTAAGGAAATTAGGAGTCAATCATTTAGAGTAGTGGTTACGCCTATCTGATATTTTTGATTAGCGAATGCTAATTTGGGATAACGTATTTAGTATAATACAAAACAGAAACAAATTCTCAAAGAAATGACCTCTATAACTACTACAGTGATTAAAACTGGAAAGAAGACTATTCCAACATTAACAACTGTGGTGGCATCCCCCTCAACGATGGCACAAAAGACAGTTGAGGAAACACTGCCTGGGGAGAAACAACCCTCTATCACAAATGCCAATATCCAGTCGACACTCCTCACCTTACAAGAATCTATGCTGAAGATCCAAGAAATGATAACAAAAATCATATGGAGACAAATAATACAAATGAACTAAAAGAAGAGATGGGGAAATTTAAGGTGGAAATGAAAATAGATATTTCAAAGTTGGATGAAAAAAATGGAACAATCCATCAAGCATTAGAGAGAAACGAATCGACAATAAAGGAGGTAGAGAAAAGGACTGAACAAACTGAAAAGAAAATGGAAATGATTGATGAACATCTAAGGAATATGAGCAAAGAAATGGAAGACTCTCTGGTCTATTTGGAGATGGATAGAGCCGCAGCATATTTGAGATTACAGAATATAGTGGAATCAAAAGAAAAGGATCTGGAACAAGCGATAGCAGAAATAATAGCAGAGGTGTTGGAAAAAGACAAAGATGATATTCTGAGAGAGTTGGACGAAGTTTATAGAGTGAGTACCAATTATGCAAGACACCACAAATGTCCATGTTTATGTAAAATTTGGTAGAAAAAAGGTCCGGGATATTACACACAAAATATCCAGAGAGGGAACATCATATATAAAGATAAAGAAGTCTTGGTGCCTAAACAAATCCCAAGAAGAGTGAGAGAGTAAAGGCGAGACTATAAATTCATGGTGGCCCAATTAAATAAAAAAGGCATTGTATTCAGATGGCTAATACCAGAAAGGATGTTAATCTCATGGGAAGAAAGGAAAATCAGAGTAGATTCTGTAAAAAAAGCCCAAGAATTTTATGAACGACTGGTCGGCCCAGAAGAACTGAGTAGTAAAAATGAACTAGAATCAAATTCACAAGATGACCAAGATTACCAAAAGAATAGAGACAGGAATCCCAGGAATCCAAAAAATAAACAACAAGAGAGAAAAAAACCGAGGACACATTACCAGCCACAAAGAGAAAGAGGAGTAACTACAAGACAAAGAGCAAGAATCAACTAGACAAGGGATGAGAAAAAGAAAATATTATCAGTTAATATAAACGGCTTGAATTCCAGGATAAAAAGGAAAAGAATATTTACTAAACTAATTAAACAAAATGCAGATATAGTATGTCTCCAAGAAACCCATATAAGAAAGTCAGATGAAAAATAGAATGCCCAAAGCTAGGGACACCAGCAGACTCTGGGAAAAAAAGAAAGGGATAGCAGTATATGTGAAAGAGGATATGAAAGCAGACCTAATTTGGACAGATTCCAACGGAAGAATTCTGGTTTTACAAATCTGGAATAACTCAACCCCAATTCTATTAGTAGTGATTTATGCCCCTAATGAAAACCAAAAATATTTTTTTAAACATTTGCATGAAAAAATAGTAGGATTAGAAAAAAGAAATATTTGTATCTTAGGGGACATCAAAAAGATCACAGTACTGGGGGGAAGAAGAGGAAAAAGAGAGGATTACCGAAAACATGTGAGGATTAGATTGAATTTGATAGATGTGTGGAGAAAATTAAACCCGGAGAAAAAGCAATTTACATTTTACTTAAACCCACACCAGTCATGGACACGAACGGATATGGTGTGGATGAACCATGAAATAGCAAATGAGTTAAAAGAGATTGAAATTTTACCTTATGAATGGGAAGATCATAATCTGATTCAGATATTGTGGAAAGGTAGGGAAAAGCCAAGGAAGAGGTGGACGCTAAATACACAGCTAATTAAAGAAAAAGAATTTATGAATAGACTCAAGGAGGAATTAGATTACTTTTTAAAAGAAAACAATAATGAGGCAACTACAAAGCAGAATATTTGGGATACAATGAAGGCTGTAATAAGGGGCACAACAATATCATATACTGCCAGGAGGAATAAAGAAAATAATGCCCAACAAAATACTTTAAAACAAAGAATTAATGAACTAGAAAGCCAGTTACAAAGTACTCCAAAGGATTGTAAACTGTAAAATCAGATGATAGTAACTAAACACAAATTGAACCTAATTGAACAGGAAGGAATGATTACGAAGTTGAATATAGCTAGACAGATATTCTTTGAACAAACCAGGGAGATGACTGTCCTACAAACTCAAAAAAGAAAAAGAAAAAAGATTAATTTATCAATTAATAGATGGAAATGGGGATGCCCAATAGGGAATAGAATAGAAAAAAGAAATTGCATATAAATATTTTGAAGACCTCTATAAAAAGAAGGAGGTAAAGGAGGATGTGATAAGAAATTACTTGGGCGTAACAAAAGACAAAGCAATTGGGGATGAGATGAAAGAAATGCTAATTAAAGATATTATATGGTCTGGACTGAAAACAGCAATAGAAAATTAAAAAAAACACCAAAACTCTGGGCCTGATGGGATCCCAGGGAAACTCTACAAGGCGATAGGAGAACAAATAGGACCCCTCATGGTGGAAGTATATAATAAGGCTGTACTTGCAGCTAAAATGCCAGATTCATGGAGGGAGGCATTGATTTAGCTGATTCTGAAGGAAGATTCAGATCCCTGACTCATACAAAACTATAGACCAATTTCTTTGTTAAATACCAACTATAAAATATTTGCTACCATTATAGCAAATAGACTCTTGAATGAATATATACATAAAGACTAAAATGGATTTTTCCCCAACAGATAAATTAGGAACAATTTAAGAATTTAAATTAAATTAAGAATATCCACTATCTCCCCTACTCTTCATACTATCTTTGGAAATACTACTTACGCGAATTAGGTAGAACCCAAGAATAAAGGGGTTAAAGATTAAGAAAGAAGAATATAAATTGCAGTCATTCACGGATCATATGGTCTTTTTCATAGAAGATTCAATTGAACTAGGTCAGGAACTGTTGAAAGAGTTAGATCAATTTGGGAAAGTTGCAAGACTGAAAATTAACAGGAAAAAATGAAATTAATAACAAAAAACTTAACAGAAAAACAGAAATCAGAATTGGAAAAGGCAATGGGATTTCAAGTGGTAAAGAAAATTAAATACTTACGAATATGGTTGACAGCTCATTGTAAAACACTAATGGAAAATAACTATAACAAACTACTGCAACAGGTTAAAAAAAAAAGACCCAGAGCTATGGGTTAAATTGCAACTCTCCCTATTAGGGAGGATTGCCACTATTAAAATGACTATTCTTCCTAAATTTATTTATTTGTTCCAGACAATACCAATAAAAATATGTAAAAATACTTTGTGGAACTCAATAGGATAATAGAAAAAATTATTTGGCAAGGGAAAAATACCGAGAATAAATTTAAAAGCAATGCAAGATATGACTCCCAAACTGGGAACTGTATCACAGCACAGTTTCCTTACTATGGCTGAAAGAATGGATAAATTTATCGAATAAAAGAATATTATTTCTAAAAGGCCATGATTTCAGAGGGGGTAACATGCATTCTTATGGGACACGGGGAAAACCAAACAGAATTACTTCCACAGACATGTAATTAGAGACTGTTTATTGGCTAATTGGAATAAAAGAAAGAAAAAACACTTTCTAAAGATTCCGATTTGGATCTCAACGATGGAGGCGATGATACATCCAAACAATCTGGATATTAACGAGAAGATAAAATATAAAGACCTACTGGATGCACAAGGAACTTTGAAATCATGGCAAGATCTCCAAGAAAAAGGGCTAGAATTGACCAGTGGTCTTACCTCCAAATACAAAATAGATACAGACAGGATAAGAAAGTTTTTGGAATCAACAGTAAGCCACAACAACTAGATAAAATCTTACTAGGTTCAGACAAAAAGAATATAACCAAATTTTACAACTACCTATTAGAGATAGAATTAGAGGAGGAAGTAGTCAAAGGCAATATGATAGCTTGGAGTAGAAATACAGGACATAGTATCACTCTAATAGAATGGGAAAAGGTCTGGACCAGGAATAATAAAATCACAAAATCTGCAGCATATAAAGAAAATGCCTATAAAATGTTTTACAGATGGCATCTCTCTCCTTCAAGATTAGCAAAGATGTCTCCTAACATGAATCCAAATTGCTGGAAATGTAAAAAGAAACACGGAACATTCTATCATATGTGATGGTCCTGTACAGAAGCCCAAAGATACTGGCGGAGAATGAAAAATGGTTGGAGGAAATTATGGCTGAGCAGAATGAATTAAAACCAGAATTCTTCCTATTAGGGATATGCAATAGACAACTTCCAAAAAAAGCTAAATATATAATATTACACATACTTACTACAGCTAGATTAACTGTTGCACAATGTTGGAAACAAGCCTATACTGCAACAGAGGAAATAACTATTCAGAAAATAGTAAACTGTGCAGAAATGAATAAATTGACCCTTGCACTTAAGGATAAAGAATCATCAGAATATTATAAGAGTTGGGAATGTTGGTACGATTGGATAGAACAAAGATAGATTATATAATAGTGAACGTTATTAAACTGTAAAGGAGATTAAGCTATGTTGTGTATGTTCGTTCATTTCTTTTAATTGTATATTCAATAAAGTTTGCTTTAAAAAAAGCAGTTTACAGAATTAGCATATTGCCCCCAACAATCTGAGTCAACCTTGAGCCTGTCAGAATTGAATTTCTAGAGGAGGGGTCTGCAACCTTAAACACCCAAAGAACCATTTGGACCTGTTTCCCCGCAGAAATGGGAGCCACAAAACCTGGGTGGATGTGGCTAACTCAATGTCATTGCCATCCAGTCACATGACAAGCAAGTCAAAATTCAAAGTAGGATCTGAGGTCCCTCAGGGCATGCAACTAGGATAAAGGGGAATTAGAAACCCCTCCCGATGTGGATTCCACCAATCCGCAGGTGTGAAAATGTACTAGCGTCTCTGAGAAAGCAGATAAGGAAAGTTTCCCAGGGCTATCTTCTGGCACTTCAATCCACATGGCCCCTGCTCCCCACAGGACCCCTTCTCCCCTCACCTCCCCAAAAGGTGAGAAATTTCCAGGCATCCGGGGCACCAGGCAACCATAATGGGGGTTGGAGGTGTGTGAAGAGGGGGTCTGATCTTTGAAGTGATTTCTGGTTTGAGTAGACTGCATTGAAGTACTGGATGAATCTGTCTAAGTGTCTTAGGGAGGAGTTCTACAGTGACGGGGTTGATTCTGGTGATGAGAAATGGGCCAATGAATTTTGGTCTTAACATCTTTTTCGTCATAACATCTTTTAAATGCTAACTATTGTGTGAGACACTCTTAAAAGTAACTGAATATTACTGATCTCCGCTCCTCACCCGCTTTCTTCATTTGCCAGTCTTCACCACTCAATTAATTTTGGGTAAGTTGCTTTGTCCAGGGACTGTGTGACAACCCCTCCCTCCAATGTTCTGACAGTGAGAGCAATCAACCCATGGAACAGAAGTTGCCTTCAGAAGTTGTGGGAGCTTCATCGCTGGAGACTTTCAGGAAGAGACTGGGCTGTGATGACAACAATGGAGTAAGCTATCCTGCTTGGGTGGGGCAGGGGTTGGACTAGATGGCCTACAAGGTCCATTTGTTAATCTGTTAAAATAAGGAAAGGGGAAGAAACTGGAGTCTTATACATGCTGACCCGGTGTCAGGACAGCTGGGCCTCTCCTACCCAGCCCCCATGACCCACCCCTTCAGATAGGTGGAAATTGGTCCAGGGAAGAAAAGCTGCCTGGATTATTTTAAAATAGCTGAAATTTAGATATTTTTTCTCTTCCCAAATAAAGTTTGGCTGGTTTTTTGGGTGTTTCAGAATATCTGGCTGGACACAACCATACTTCATTGCTCTACACTACACATAGGGATTATTCAGAGGGCTGAAAAAAGTGAATTATGACCAGTCCTGACACTTATGACCATTCCTCATATTGATAACCAGTCCTCACATTTATGATCGTTGCAGCATTCTTAACAACCATGTCACTCATTTCACAACTGTGGTGCTTCATTTAACCACAGTGACATGATAGGCATAAAACGGGGGCAAAACTCACTTTGAACAAACCTCTCACTTAAGCAGTTGTGGTCGTGAGTCAAGGACTAGCTGAGTTTTATTTCCCTACAAATAGGGACTATTCAGAGGGCTGAAAAAAGTGAATTATGACTGGTCCTCATACTTATGACCAGTCCTTGCACTTATGACTGGTTGCTCTTATGACCTCGTACCTAGCCACACCTACCTGGTCACATGACCACATAACCACAACCAACCAATCACATGACCACATAGCCACACCCACAGAACCAGTAGTAAAAAAAATTGAATCCCATCACTGTTCAGAGCTGTATGGAATCTGTATGGAAGAAAGAAAAAGAGAGGGGGGGAGGGAGGGGAAAGTGAATGACATATAGTTGCATGGATGGAAGGATGGATATGATAGGGAGGGAGGAAGGAAGGAAGGGAGAGAGAGAAAAAAAAAGGAGAGGAAGGAAGGACCACACACCCTGGCACTAAACGTGGCTTCAGAAGACGTTTTGAAACAGCACAGCAAACTAGGGCTGGAAGGGATCTCAGAGGTCTTCTAGTCCAACTCCATGCTCCAGCAGGAAATCTTATATCATCTAGATTATTTTGGTGCCTCTGATAGAGGGGAAAATTGCCAGAAAGGAGGAGGAGGAGTTTACTAGGGCAAGGCTGCCATGCAGAAGAAGGCAGAGATAGTCATTCACTTATGACCACAATTGAGCCCAAAATTTTGGCTGCTAAGCAAGAGTATAGTTAAGTGAGTTTCACCATGTTTTACTCAATCTATGACATCTCCTGGCTCTAACATCATCATGTTAGAGTCATGTGCAAGATAGGGAAGAACATCTGCAGGCGTGTGTAATGTTCTAACGTACAGAAGTTACAGTTAAATTTGTGGCAGAAAGTGGATTCTTCCAAACACAGTGAGGTTGAATGTGTATGGTTTTAGAAGAGCGCTCTCTCTCTCTCTCTCTCCCTCCCTCCCTCCCTCCTTCTCTCCCTCCCCCCCTCTCTGTACAGTAGATATACAGTATAGTATATATAGTAGATAATGTATCTTTTGTTTGCCTATACACACTCTATACTGTGTAATATGTATGTACACATGTGGCATACATAGTGTACATAGGATTAAATAGTGTATTTTGGATGTTCAGTAGTAGTAAATAAATAGACAGGGAAATTGTATCTCATTGAGGCCTTTGAGGCGAGGAGAGGCCAGGCAAGTGAGTAATGTTAAGTTGGCCTTGCCCACCCAGTCACATGACCACCCAGCCACACCTAGCCAGTAACATGACTACCAAGCTACGCCCACGGAACCAGTAGTAAAATTGTTTGAATCTGACCACTGTCAGATTCCCTGTTAGAATGTCCTTGGTTCCCAGAGGAAAACTTTTTGTTTTGACTACAAACCCCCAGTTATCTATTTCCCCCCTCCCTGTCCCTTCTTCTTCCTTATGGCAACCCTAAAGCCTCAAAGAGGCCACAGCCAGGTTTGCTTCAGAGTTGACAACTATACTATCAGGCTGCGCTCCCCCCATCACTTGAGCTATAGCTTGCCACATTCCTGAGAGGGAGGGGGATGGGGGGAAAGGGAGCCTGTTGTAAAGGAGGAAAGTGGGTGAGACCAGCGCAGACAGGAAGCAGAGGTGTTTCTATGGATTGGAGTGAAACTGTACATTCCTAAGGGCCAATGAGAAACTGTACATTCCTAAGGGTCCTTTAGAGAAAAGCTATTATTCAAAAACAGTAGGGCACTTTGGGTTCATAAAAACCCTGTACCTAATAAAATACCAATTCTGGTGGCCATCCCTGAATAAAGACATTGAGGCATATGTGGCTAGTATGCGGAGAGGCAAAACAATGCCTAGGGAAGATGTCAGGACTCCTATAACATGTGGCAAGATGCCAGGCTCCGTGGAAGGAAATCTCTATGGACTTCATCATTGAACTTCCTGAAAGTTCTGGAAATTCCATTATTTGGGTCATGACAAGCCTGTTTTCCAAAAACAGATGCACTTCATATCCTGCTCAAAGATCCCTTCAGCCCGCACTCTAGCTAAATTCTTCGTTCAGCATGTCTATAAGCTACATGATGAGCCAGAGTGCATAATCTCAAACCAGGGATTAAATTCACTTACAATTTTGGCAAAAATTTCTATAATTATTAGGCACCAAGCAGAGACTCGGTAGTTCCTCATCCACAAATGGGACCTGTGAATAAACAAATGGGGGCCTAGAACAATATTTAATATGTTTTATTAATTTCCAGCAAGACAACTGGTTGGACCTCCTCCCATTTGCAAAAATGGCATATAATAACTCTGTGCATAGTAGCACTGATTTCATCCTTTTTAAGGTGGCTATGCGGCAAATATTCATTGCTATGCCAAAACTACCCCAAAGCACACCCCAGACTGCCTCATTGGCTGACTGGATCACCCAAGTACAACACACCTCACTAGTGGTCCATAAAGCCTAGATGACGCATGTACTGCACACTAAAACCAAGCTGACAGACAACGTTCTAAACCAAAGGACTTTACAGCAGGAAGCAAAGTCTACCTTTTCACTAAATACCTCCAATCTAGGGAGAAGTCCAAAAAACTGGGGCCAAAATACGTTGGTCCTTTTCTCATTTGTAAAATCACCAACACTGTTATTGTACAGCTAACCCTTCCCCCAAACCTCAGACAAATCAATCCACTATGTCGTTGCAGCCTGTTGAAGCCGGCACTAATCCTAGGATCAAAGGGAAACAGCATTTTGAAGTTAAAAACATTCTTGATTTCCGCAAGCACAGGGGAATAGTCCAATATCTCATCACCTGGAAACATCTTTCCCCTGCTGAAATTGAATGGGTAGATGTGTGGCCTATGTGTGCACCTAAACTACTCCAGAGATTCCATAACCAATATCAACATAAACCACAGGATACAAATCTATCTTTTTTCCAGGACTAACATCCCTGTAACGGGGCGAGTGCCAGCCTTACATGCTCCCCATTGCTTGTGCTGCAGCATGCCACAATCCTGAGGAGGAGGGAAATGGGGGAGGGGGAAGGAAGAGTGCATGTTGTAAGAGGGGAGGAGAGAGGGGAGACCAGCACAAACAGGAAGCAGAGGTATGAACCAGTTTCATCCGGTCCACTTCAAGGACTTTTGGGCACCCAGGACCTGGTAATGGAATGTTACCTGCTTCTCAAATTGTCCTTTTCTCAAAACATCAAGCTACCATCCTATTGGGCACTGATGAACTGGTCAAAGGGGGGGGGGGGGAGGCTAAGGATTTGGAACAATGTAGCAGTCTATTCAAATTTTCTTCAGATCTGGCCTTGCTTTCGCTGCATCCAGTTGTGCTAGTAAAAGAGCCTTGTAACCTTCTGATAGAGAAGCCTCTGTCTTTCCTAGAGAGCCAGCTGGGGCAGGGCTGACAGATACTGATCTGGTTTTACAGTTGCAGCAGTATGTATGTAAAAAAATTGATAATCTGTTAGATAGTCTAGCAAGATGGAGTTCTTATAGATGAGTGTTTTTCAAATTTTTCATCACAATGAAACACCTTATAACTGTTTCTTATGAAATAGGAGGAAGGGAAGGAATATGAAAAAGCATAGTCTTAGATGGGGAAACAATGCTGGACAATATATATGGTTGTCATTTTGGAACACAAGCTGAAAATGAGTCAATAATCCTAAACTGCACCAACAGGGGCATAACATCAGGGTCAAGAGCAGTAAATATTCTGTTCTAGCTGAAAGTGCCCATTATTTGTCCTTACTTCTATGGTACCTTATTTTAGAAAGGATTTTACTATACCAAGGATTAGGAGTAAGCAAACAAAAATTATGAGAAATGTTTGGAGGCATACGGGTATGTTAGCTGGGATAATAGAAGATTTTGGGAAGACATGGTAGCTGTCTTTAAGTATCCAAAAGCTATTCTGTAGAAGATGGAGCAGAATTGTTGAAAATAGTTCCAGATAAAATGAGAAGCAACAGGCCTAAATAAATATCAAGGATGTAGATTTTGTGTTATTTGCATTTTGCTTTTATTAATAACTCAAGCTGGTGAACATATCTAACACATGATGTTCTTCATATTTTCTCCAAACAATTACCCTATGTGGTAGGTTGGGTTGTATGAGAGAGTGACTGACCCAAAGTCATCTGCTGACTTTCATGGCTAAGGTGGGACTTGAATTCATGGTTTCTCGCTTTCTAGCCTGATGCCTAACTACTCAAACTTCTCTTTAATTATACATCTGTTAGTTACAGTAGACATAAAAAAACTACTCTAGCAATGAGAGTCATTCAACAGACTTCTCAAGGACTGGTGAACTTTCTTTTCCTGAAAGTGTTTAAGGAGAGAATGAAAGGGCATCTATTAGGGTGCTCTAGTAAAATGAACTTATGCACTGTACAGAGGATTGGACTACATGATCTTCAAGTTCCCTCCCAGCCCTTCTCAGTACATACAGATGCTATACAACTCAATACACAACAGAATGCACAAAAAGGCCTCCCAAACAGAAAACTCCTGCTTAAAAACCATTGGTGGATGCCAATTTAGTTTCCCTAAAACTAACACGAGGAAAAAGAAAAACCCAGGACTCTCTCAAATAATGGGTTAAGAAACGTAACTCTAAAATAACTATGAGTTCAATAACATAATTCAACAAAATAAAATAATTCAAAATAATTGTTAGGAAAACTTTTGAGAATTGGAATAAACTAGCAAAAAGTAAATGGGCACATTCCAGCATTACCCATGTTTTATTTTGCCTAATTTGTTTATACAAAACTTTCCCCTCCTATTTTGAGGTCAATTTCCCATTGATATAATCTTATTAACATTGCATAAAAAACTGCAAAATTAAAATGTAGAAAAGCAAAGCAAAATGAAAGAGAAAAAAGGAAGAGAGGGAATAGGAGGAGGAAGAGAAGGAGGTTTTAAAAAGATGAAAAAGGCCAAACATTACTGAGAACCCAAAACCTTCTATTTTTCCATATCACTCCTTCCCTAGCTGCTCAAATTACCCTGAAACATAAACCAAAAATTGCTACCCGCTTCTGTTCTAAAACAATGTGTGTGTTTTTCTTCTTCACCAATGATTTGCTGGCCTGCAACTTGGCTGCTGGGAGGGAGGAAGCTAAACTGATCAGAAGCTGTTCCTTTCTACCAACCTATTTCATCCTGAATCTGTGTCCTCTGCAATTATTGGCAAAAATCTAAAAAGATTCCAGTATTATATGTCCAATAGAGGAAAATCCAGACAATTCAGTAATCCAACTGCCTAATAAGAAAACACTGAATATTCAGATAAAACTTTGGAGACCTCACAATTTTGGATGACAATGACCATTTGCAGCCTAACACTACAATAGACTGATTCTTTCAACATAGATGTGTAGAGAATACTTGGGTCTGCTCTGTGTAAGGCAGCATTTTCTGGCTAGGAGGGATAGATGACCAATATGGGTAATTCTCGACTTACAACCATTCATTTAGTGACCATTTGAAGTCATTATAGCACTGAAAAAAAATGACTTACGAACATTTTTCTCAATTGTTGCAGCATCCCCATGATCATGTGATCAAAATTTGGATGGTAAGAAATGTTGGCAAGAAAGGGCGCAAAATGGACCAAAACTCATTAACAACTGTCTTGCTTAGCAATTGAAGTTTGGGACTCACTGTGATTGTAAACTGAGGACTAGGTGTATTTTAAGGAAATACAGCAGGACTGTCAAACTCCCGGCCCGCAGGCTGGATGCATCACATGCTGACCACACCCATGCCTGGTTTATCGAAGGAGAAAAAATGTCATGAGATGCCACCGTGACAGCGTGAGTTTGACACCCCTGGAATACAACATTATCCTAGTGGCTAGTGCTATATTATCTCCACTAGCAAGCATATAGTAATTTTTAAATAAATAAAAAAAATTATTATTAGAATTGTTTTGCCATCACACCTCCCTTTAGTATAATCTTAATGTGCACACCTCCCCTCAAAAGAGGACACAATAAATAATGAAAACTTTATAAAATGAAATTTTAGGAAAGGTGGATTTATTGCAATGATGTCACATGATTTGGAAAACCCTGGTCTATTCTGTACCCCAATTCCCATTTTGGTGAACTTCTGTATGAGGACTATACCACTTTAACTGTGGGTGGATTCTAAATATGGTTCTTCTAGATACTTATATTAGTTTGCCTGCAGAATCTCACACTTATTAGCAGTTTTTTAAAAAAGGTTTTCCACTCTATGTAATATTTTTTGTTTTTCTTATTTTTAAACCTAAACATTTACCAGCTTTGTTCATTCAGCCATGCTTCTGCAGACAAGGGGGAAGAGTTGAGCTGTAGACTATTAAAGGGAATTCACAATGTCCCCTCCCCCTCCACTTTAGTTAACTATTTCATTTCCAGATAAAATCAGGACATATATAAAAGCTACAATTACCTTTCTGTCTCCTGACAGTAGTGCAGACAGTTAAGAATTGATCTTCCTTAGTTAAATGTTGATAAATGGGGAGGAGGAAGTAAACTTGTATCCAGTTCCTTTTCTATTTAAGCCAATGAGAATCTTTTTGATTGCAGTAGTAAAAATATCCTCAATAAATAAATATGCCACTGAAGTCATAACTAAAAAGATAAATGGTAAGTACTCATCACTTCTACATGTAAATCTTCTACATCACCATGGTGATGGATATGTAGTGTTCAAGAAGATTCATTTTCATTTTTTTATAATCATTTTTTTCTCCTTTTCCCCAAATACAACCTGGTAGAGGATTTTTTTTGTATGTGTGTTAATCACATGACAAATGAATCATTTTTGAAGAGGGGAGAATTAGTTAGCAAAGTACTTTATTTTTTATTATTTCAGTGGTTATAACTGAACAAAACAGTTCCGTTCCATTTTTTAAAAAGGGATAATTTTTATCACTTGCAGATTTTTTTTTTCATGATGGGAGACACAGTAAACAATATGGGTTTAAAAGGGCTGTAGCTCCCCTTCTTTAAACTAGCATAGATTATCATTGCATGAAAGTGCTAGTGTTTCTAACCTTCAAATAAAAACAAGAAACAAAAACAGGACACATTCTGCCTCTGAAAGACTCCCTACTATTGTTTTTCAGCTGGTTTATGCAATAAAGTCTCAGTTTGCCTTGACAATCTACAACCATACTAATTCATAATTTATTTTAATTATGGGCTGATGAATGCTGCCCTGTTTCTACATAATGATGAAGCAGACTTCCTGCTTCATCTTGATTTACATTCCTAAGGAAAGATTGCAAGCTGTAAAAAAAACAGATTTAGTTGTAATTACAGATAAAGCCAAAATTAATAGATAGCTGCAATTCTATAACAGATATGCCATTTCTAGATTAAGTTTTATTTCATGCCTATTTTTCCATTTAGCTTGTAAGCTACAATATTTTAAAATTTAACTTCTACTTCATTTTATGTTTGCAAACACAGTCTCCAATATGGCTTCTATTTAGCTCTCAGGTTTTTAATTATGAAAAATGGGCAGAAAACTCTAATGGAAAGGCACATCTATTTATTCTTTATAAGGAATAGGAGGTAGGATATAATCTATTACAAGCCAAAAGGAACAAAGCATCAAGCCAAATTGAAATTTGTTGCAATTATGCCCATAGGTACTTTAGATTAAATTTTACTTAAACATGTTTTGCTACTTTTTAAACAGATTTGTGTATGACATTGTTATAATCCTATTCAAACTTACAGGTAGCTAAGCCCCAATGAACTCAACAATATGTACTGTGCATTTACATTTGATTTATATTCTACCTTGGACTTCGATATTCAAGTATAAGATTACTAGATAATATATTTGCACTGATGACCATACAAAAAATAAAGTATACTCATTATAAATGAGATGCAAGTATGTTTTTCTCGTATTTTAAATTTTAGTATGGATTATAGGAGTGCTCACCTTCATCTATATCCAGTGCCTCCAAGATAAATTTCTGGCCTCGTATAATATACATCTCACATGCTAGAAAAACTAATTTTAAATATTAATAGTACAAGTAGTTCTACTTACTATTTGCAATTGCAATTGAGAACAGAATTTCAGTCATAAACTGTGATGGTTGCAAATCATGTGGTTATAAGTTCAAGTCCTTTCTCAAATGGGTGGGTTTTTTGTTTTGTTTTGTTTTTTGCAAATCCTGGTAATGTGATCATGGGATGCTGCAACCAGTCATAAACATAAACTAGTTACCCAAGCACCTGAAATGTGGTAATGTGACAGAGTGATGGTCTTCTGTCATTTTACAATAGCCTGAAGTACTTTACCAGCTGCAAAGGATCCTTTCCAAGGCCAAAACTCCAAATGGTTGTTAAATGACTTGGTAGGTCAGGGCCTACCTGTATAATGTAATGATAAAGCCAATCCTAACCCTTCATGCGAATGTGTACCTGTTTTGCTCCAGTTCTATTAGACAGCCTGTTTGACAAAGGCCTGGGCTGGACAAAGGCTGACTAAGTGAGAAAATTGCCTTTGTGCTAAGAGGGCTTCCAGGCCCACCTCATTTCATTAGTCAGGCATAGGGATGCATTCTTGGTGGCAGTTCCCCATCTATAAAATGCCTTTTCTCCTTTCTAATCTATTCAACCATGTTTTGCACACTCATCTTGGGGAAACAAAGAATAAATACAGGGTTATTACTTCCTATTCAAACATTTTCTGGAGCTCAACCCTCTAATGTAGGGCCTTCAAACAGCTTTAAGACTTGTGGACTTCAACTCCCAGAATTCCTCCTCCAGTCATGTTAGCTCAGGAATCCTGGGAGTTGAAGTCCACAAATTTTAAACTTGCCAAGTTTGAAGATCCTTCCTAATAATTCTGTCAAGCATCCTGTGAAAATGAAGGTAACTGGGGACCTTAACAGTTAGGCAAAAGGAGACCAAAAGACAATTTGTCAAGCTACTTTAAACATACTTGTAGTGAAGCTTAATAGCTGGGTAACTTTGGGCCAGTCACTCTCTCCCAGACCCCTTTCATATAAGGTTGTTGTGAGGAAAATAGGAGGAGGAAGGAGAATTACGTATGTTCCTGCATTGTTTTATTTTAAAAAATAATAAAGTTAAGATAAAAATAAATATTCTGCTGTTTGTGCTATTATATTTCTTGGAATTGGTGGTTCATATGGTTTTTTTTTACATTTCTACTATGATTACTCATATTTTTCATATGCTATTTATGTGATTCCTCCATAATCTCCCAAGATAAAAGACGCATATGTCATTCATTAACATCCTGTCTTAGGAAAAAGTATAATGTTGCAGCAAGGTTCCCTTTAATTTTTTTGGAAAACCTCCCAAGCAAAAAACAGCCTCCAGAATTCTTCCAATTAGTATTTAGTCCATTTGCTTATACAATATACACATAATATCTCTACACAGAGCTGCTGTTTTATGGTTTCTGGAACTGCTTGTCCTTTTTAAAATTAATTATAAAATTAATTAATCAAGGCTTGTGTATACAGACACCTAAAAGATTAACATAGAGTTAGCACAGGGAAACTGCAATGAATTCCTCACCATCATACAATATAAAAAGTAACAAAACACAGGGTTTAGGAAGTCAACAGGAATTCAAATTCTAAATTATTCTGTTACAATATGCACCATAGAAAGAGAATGGAAGAAAAAGAACAAGCTTCACAGACACTGATATATTTCAGGGAAGAAAAAAAAGCTATCATTAAGCTAATTCAGGCTCAGAACTGAGTTATCCAGACACAGATGGAAAAGGACAAACATACATTACCTCAGATGGCACTAGCAGCCTGTTACTAGTACTGATTATCTGGTTGTACATTGCAGGATCACATCTTGTGACAGTACTTTGACGGCTCCCTATAGTACTGGGAGCAAAAGGCATTTTGTATAGAAGATCACTCTGGCAAGAATCAGTGGTAAGGACTTGCTGGTAGAAATCTGGAGGAAAAAATCCACTCCGCACAGTGTCCACATGGTTGAAAGGTTCTGGAGTTCTATAAAGGTTGTTCCTGGAGGCCTTAAATATATCCTTGGATTGCCTCCATTTGTAAAATTTATAAGAGCCCACTCCAACCACTGTGACAAAGAAGGCCACAGATATCAGAATAATAGCAAGGATCAAGTAGAAAGTCAAGTGTTTCTTTGATTGTGGTGTCGTAGACACTACTGTAAAGTCTGTCAGTGTCTCCCTGGATGTCTCTGCTATTGTTACAATAAGGGTTGCAGTGGAGGACAATGCTGGTTCTCCGTGATCTTTTATTAAAATTATCAAAGTTTGCTTGCGAGAATCTTCTTCCTGTAGAGAGCGTGTTGTTGTTATCTCCCCAGAATACAAGCCCACAGCAAAGAGACCTGGGTCAGTGGCTTCATGAAGTACATAGGAAAGCCAAGCATTATAACCAGCATCTGCATCCCAGGCCACAATTTTGGTAACCAGATATCCAGGACTGACTGTAGACATTACTTCTGAAAACAAAGAACTGTTACCTGAAGTTGGATATAAGACTCTGGGTTCATTGTCATTTTGATCTGTGACAAAAATATTGATTGTGACGTTAGTGGCAAGGGGTGGAAATCCTCCATCACGAACTTGTACCACTAGCCTGAACTCCATTATGTTTTCATAATCCAAAAGTGTTAGGATATAAATGGTACCATTCTCACGGTTAATTGAAAAAGATCTGCTAACCAGATCTCTGTCATATTTCTCATTTGCCAAGATAGAGTAAGAAAGACGGGAATTCCGGTCTAGATCTGGATCAGAGGCACTAATATTAAAAATGATAGCCCCAGGAAGGTTATTTTCCTCCACGTACACATCATAGAAAGATTGTGGAAATGTAGGGGGATTGTCATTTATATCAGACACTTTAACAAATATTTGTTTTTTCTCCATGAGAGAGGGTGAGCCAGCATCCTGAGCAGTAATTGTGATATTGTATTCAGAAATAATTTCCCTGTCCAATGGTTCTTTCATTTGCAATGTGTAGTAGTTTTTAAGTGAAGAGCTAAGGGCAAAAGGAGTGCCAAAAGGTATAAAGCAGTTTACAAGGCCATTATCACCAGAGTCCTGATCTGTGACACTTAGCAAAGCAATTACTGTTCCTGGAGCTGCATCTTCTGGTACTGGGCTGTACACTGATGTCACTGTGATTTCTGGGATGTTGTCATTGACATCAATAATTTCTACTAATATTTTACAATGAGCCTCTGCAGGATTGGTGCCTTTATCTTTTGCCTGGACATAAATCTCATAAAATTTGATTTCTTCAAAATCCAGCAATCCATTGAGCCTCAGTTCTCCAGTATCAGAGTCTAAAACAAAAAGCTGCCGAACTCTAGCAGGAGTGTGACTGCTGAAGGAGTAAATTATTTCTCCATTAGGGCCCTCATCCAGATCAAAAGCTCTTGTTCTGGCCACCAAAGTGTTCAAGGGTGTGTCCTCTCTCACGCTGGCTTTGTAAATAGATTGATTGAAGATAGGGATGTTGTCATTTGCATCTAGGACATCAATGAGTACTTGCAAGGTAGCAGATCTGGGTGGATTTCCCCCATCCAGAGCTGTGAGAATCAGTAGGATTTCTTTTTGCTGCTCCCTATCCAGTGTCTTCTCCAGCACCAACTCTGCATATTTTGTATTATCCCCTCCAGTCTGTATGTTCAATGCGTAGTGCTGATTGGAGCTGAGCTGGTAGGTCTGTAAAGAGTTAATTCCCACATCGGGGTCCTGTGCGCTCTCCAAAGGAAAACGTGCTCCAGGTGACACTGACTCGCTGATTTCCAGTCTCATTTGTTTGCTCAGGAAAACTGGGTCATTGTCGTTGATGTCTTGGACTTCCACAGCCACGCCGTAGAGCTCCAGGGGGTTCTCCGCGATGATCTGCAGGCTTAGAACACAAGGAGAAAGAGTCGCGCAAAGTTCCTCCCTGTCGATTCTCTCATTCACAAGCAACTTTCCAGTGTTGAGATCTGCTTCGAAATATTTTCTGCTGCCTCCCGACACAACCCGGAGATTTCGAGCTTGTAACTGCTGGAGATCTAAACCCAAGTCAAGCACTACGTTTCCTACCAACGAACTCTTCGGCATTTCCTCGGGAATTGTATAGCGAATGAATGCAAAAGCCCAATCCGAAACACCCAGCCAAAGCCCCAGTAATTGCAGCCATTGCGTTACCCATCGGTTTTTTCCAGCAGCGCCGTTCATCTCACGAGGGAAGGACAGCTCGTTGCTTTGTAAAGTTTCTTTGAGTTTTCCTTCAAAAGTTTTCAACCGGCAGTTTCATGTTGCTGCAACCTTGCATGTTCCGGGCATTGGTTTTGAGGAGTTTTTGAGCCGGGCATTGTTTTCCTGATATACAACAGTGGGATTCTTTTCTTCTCCACTCCGTCTGCCTTTCTCTCCCTCCCTCCCTCTCTCAAACTCGGGCGACGTCCCAGTTCTCACGGTATTCCCACCGAACATCGTTGGGTCAACAGCGGCGCGCAGAGTCCTGGCCAATAACTGCAGCAGCATCGCTCCCCGACTTGCTGCCGCTGCTGCTGGCCCGAGACACCAGCATCTTGATTTCCTGCTTCTTAGCCTGGGGGACTTAAATCCAAGCAGGACCTGTTGCAGATTAGTGACTGTAGTTGTTCGTGTGTGTATGGATCTCAGGGGAAGAGGAGAATATGTTTTTGTCTTCCTCTTCTCTGCTTGCCAGTAAATAGAAGCTTCCCCATGGTCTTCTGGAGAGGCAGATAGGGAGAAAGAGCAGGGAGAAGTTGGCCTACAGATATATCTCCTCCAGTACAAAGGCCTCAGACAAGTTATTTCCTTACCATGCCTCCATGGAGGCTGCTGAGCCTGCCTAGTTTCTTTCTTCTTGCTCTTAGCAAATATTTAAGGAATGACTGAGATGAGGGTGATAAGGAGACTAATACAATGAGGGAAAAAGCTCAGGAATCTCACAAATGGATAACAAGTGGATCATTAAAATAAATACAAGGTCCATCCAATAATTTGACAACTTACTGATTAATGTTCAAAATGCATAAAAAACACCCAGATGTTGAAAAAATTAGAAGCAGGAATCAAGAATAGATAAAAGCCTATAATTTATAAAGTTCATTTTCACTTCCTTTCTCATATTATTTCAAAAAAAGAAAACTTGCATCTTACACTATGTATGTTTTGGGAACTACTTGAAAATAGTTTTACTTGACTTTTGCTTAAGATCAAACAAAAGTCAAATTATTTTTGTTGATTTGAATGTGTCTCCATACTTTGTGCAAATTCCCCATCCAAATCATCTTACTCTGTGTGAACACAATACAAAACTAAGAAGGGGGGGAGAATCAAAGCAAGAAAAGAGAGGGAAGGGAAGAAAACAAAATACTTGCTTTGCATATTGGTGTTTTACAAAGAAGAAAATAGTAAAATGACAGTGATACCCCTCAGCCCCTATAAGTCACAAATGAGGGGCAACAGTCAGTGATTTAAGGGGACCTGCCTGTTCTTGTTTCCTATCTTTGCCTCACAGCCACTTGTTCAGTAGCCTTTTTTGGTATACTCCCCTCTGAAATTACCCTGAAACACAGAATAAAAATTGCTGCCTGCTGCCCAACATCTGAAAATATCTTCTCTCAACTTTATCAGTTATAGGTATAGGCTATATGGGACTTCAAGAATGTGAATTCTCTCCAGTGATGGCTGGAGAATTTCCTAATGCCCAGCATTCCAGGGCTGGGAAAGTCACTGAAAGTTGTGGGCAGGGATGGGATAGAGTAGAAGTGGGGTGAAGTGGGAAACAGCTGATTAGGTGACTATAGCCACTATTCTAGAAGAGGTCAAATGCATTGGCAGGAAAAGTTCCCAATTCCTGTAATACAAATTGCATAATTTAGGGAAGAAATTATACTTTCAATATTATAATACCAAATTCCATATTTTAACTTCAGTTTCATCAAACAATCTCCCAACTCAAATGAATAATTTGGGAAAAGGATACCTGCAACATACTTTTTGAGAACGAGATAAACAAGAAGACTAATTCAGAGCTTGTCAAATTAACCTTCTCTTTGATGCAGATTGCAACAAATAAATTCTTCTGAAAAAGAATTTTAAAAGACAAAGTTCTTTGGTTTGTCTGGGACAGGTATAAAATTGTCAACACCAGATCTGTGGTTTAGTCACTAATATGTATTGTTGCTGTTAAGGAGGGTGAAAAGTAGGTGGGCAATGAATGGCTCTTTCCTTGAATGCCAGCAGCTTGCTTTCTTTTTAGATAGGGGTCAGGACAATGACCCCTATCTCTTCAAATCTGTTAAATTTAGGATAGGGTTTTCCCTTACACGTTTCGCTTTTAAAAAGACAAAAACTTTTTGAAATGAGAAGCCATGCTTAGCTAAAGTATGCTTTACACTATTTTTAAGAAATGGGGCATGGCTAACATGAAGATATTTTAGTTTTTTCTAAAATAGGAATCATGTTGAAGTGGCATCAGCCCCCACAACTTTGTTTTGCTCCTAAGAATAAATTTTCAAAGCCTATCATGCAACTAATCTCAAAAACTGATTTTATTCTTCCAAAGAATAAGGTATATAGCTCAGGACCCTAAATCCAGCTTTATACTTTTGGGGAATAATGGGTTGGTAATTAGTATTTTCTTTGGTTTGCTTGAGGCAGATATGATTTACATTGTACTGAAATTTGCAACTGAACATAAGGGAATCCAAAGGCTTAAAGAAGGTACACAGCATTACAGCTAAGAAAGTTGGTGGTTGTTATTTAAAATCTTAGGTGCTCAATCTTTTCTAATGAGACATGCAGAGTTAGCTGCCTCCTGTTTATATAAAACATGATCTCAAGTTGCTTACCCTGAAGCAGAATTAAATCTCAGATCAACAAGAACTCATTGGGCAGGCACATTAGCCTAACAAAAGGGGCTAGGACTATACAAGAACAGGGTATCACTGAGGCTTGTCTCAGAACCTTTAAAATATGTTTCTTAAATAAGACTGCAAATGAGGCCATAAAGAGATTATCACCTTTTCTTTGACAGCTCTGTTCTTTATTGTGGGTCAGGACCAGGTTTAATCTGGCTTCTTGTGCAAATGGAAAGTTAGACTTCTTTTATGTTTATCTGGTCAACACAATAGATTCATCAGTGGCTATGTTTTGTTTCTAAGCGCAATTCAAAGTGTTGTTATTGCCAATACAACTTAAAGCCTGCATATCTTCAAGATGTCCTATTCCAAGTAAATTCTGCCCACCCAAACCAGACAAAGAGAAGTGCCTGTTTAAGAAAGACCCTCCTTCTTAGTAAGAAGTACCATGAGAGAGAAAGATAGCAATAGCACTTCATTTGGACTTCTATACCACTTCACAGTGCTTTACAGCCCTCATTCTACAGGTTTACAGAGTCAGCATATTCCCCCCCCCCCAACAATCTGGCTCCTCATTTTATCCAAATTGTAAAGATGAAAGGCTGAATCAACCTTGGGCCTGGTGAGATTTGAAGTGCCAAATTGCAGATCTCTGGCAGGCAGCAGAAATAGCCTGCAGTACTGCATTCTAACCACTGTGTCACCCAGCTGTTATCCTTGGCATTGAGGGAGGTATGTTGGATGATAGTTTATATCATGTAAAACAGGTTGCCAATCCTTACAAGCAAGATTGGCTCCTTGTGTTTTGCAGAAATGGCTTTCTGGAAAGAATTTGATAGCGTGGTGCCATATATGGAATCTCTCAACACTTGAAATACAGATTCAAGGCTGACAAGTTCTACCAATCTTATTTTTACATTCTGCATAACTGGGGAACATAGAGGTCCCTCTATATTGCAATGAGTGAATGCATATCAAGCATATATGAATGATGCCAGCTAGAAGGACCAGGGGAGACATGATAGCAGTATTCCAATATTTGAGGGGCTGCCACAGAGGAGGGGGTCAAGCTGTTTTCCAAAGCACCTGAAAGCCAGACAAAGAATAATGGATGGAAACTGAACAAGAAGAGATTCAACCTGGAAATAAGGAGAAATTTTCTGACAGAACAATCAACCAATGGAAG
The DNA here is from genome assembly GCA_015471245.1 of Laticauda colubrina. Lineage (NCBI taxonomy): Eukaryota > Metazoa > Chordata > Lepidosauria > Squamata > Elapidae > Laticauda > Laticauda colubrina. The sequence goes on from BLBF01000031.1 coordinate 2,537,900, forward strand.
AGCTTGCCTTCGGAAGTTGTGGAAGCTTCATCACTGGAAGCTTTCAAGAAGAGACTGGACTGCTATCTATCAAAAATGATGTAGGGTCTCCTGCTTGGGTGGGGGTGGGGAGGTTGAACTAGAAGATGACCTGCAATTGCAAGGTCCCTTCCAACTCTGTTAATTTGTATATGGAACATTTATTGCTTCTAAGAATATGATGGAAGACAAGATTAAATATGTCACTTATTCTATGCCAGCCTTTTTTTTTTTTGATGACTTGCCTATTTCTGTGGCATTGTATCTCTCTTGGCCAGCCTGATTCTGATGCCTCTATTAGTTAAAATAGATAGTGATAGCAAGTTTTTTGGAATTTTTGGAGCCAGGTAAAACAAAAATGTAAGAAAATAAGTGCTAATACACGGGATCCTTTGCAGGAGGACCTAGCTTATTGAGTAGCTATACCAGACTAAGATCACCTGTAGCAAAGCTATCCAGGGATGGGATCCAACCAGTATAACTACCGGTTCTGTCGCTCTGCGTCGTATGCAGATGTGCGTGTGAGTCACACGAGTGCAATTTACTACCTGCTGAGCTGCCCAGACAGCTGAGCAGTGCTGTGTGCAACTGTGCAGCTGTTAGAAAAGCCCTTTTTTCCTACTTTTTCAACCGCAGCTGTGTCGCACAAAGCAGCTGCAGTTGAAAATGCAGGAAATAAAGGTCAGGTAAGAGGCCAGGTGGGTGGGTGGGCCAAAACAGCAGCAGACATAGAAGGGGCATTGGTACTTACCTGACACGCCCGTTCTTTTTGAGCTGTGAAGAGCATCCAGTAGTGGGAGATGCTTCAGTCTCTGCATGTCTAGGCTGGGCTTAATTTGTGGAATGCTCCTCCTCCTCCATGGTACTCCTCCCCAGCGTTCCCCAGTTTTGGCGAAGATGAGAGAAATAACCACCCTCGTCCTCAATGCCCTAACAACTCATTGGCTGAAACAGGGCCCCACCAGACGGAAAAAAAGGGTGGGCTGGATGCTCTTCACAGCTCAAAGAGAACGGGCATGCCCTTTCTCCCATGAGCTGTTCAGAGAATCCAATAGTGGGACATGCCAAAGCTTGGCCTGTCCTACGGAAGGGACTCTGTCTGGCCTGGAATCTCCTCCTGGTCCCTGTGGACCCATTGCATAACTCTTCTGCCAAAGGAGGCCTCAGCGGATGCAAACACATCTATTTTATAATGCCTAATGAATGGCGATGGAGAGGCCCAGGTTGCGGCTCGACAAATTTCAGTTATTGGTGCCATGTGGCCCACACTGCTGATGTTGCGGTGCTACTTGTTGAATAAGCTGTTATGCCCCTGGGCACCTGCAGGGATTGAGTCTGATACATTTTCACTATCACGACCTGTAGCCAACGGCCTATTGTAGATGGTGAGACCTTGCATCCTTGAGTGTTGGGTTGAAAAGACACAAATAAGGCCTCTGTTTTTCTGAAAGCTGCTGTACGGTTGATATATATTTTCAATGCTCGCCTCACATCAAGCCTATGCCATTGTAGTTCCAACCCTTGGGATGGTCTGGGACAAAAATTAGGAAGTATCAGCTCTTGTGCCCTATGAAAGACCGAGTTAATTTTGGGTATAGATGCAGAATCAGGACGAAAGACCACCCAGTCAGCATGGAAAACACAAAGATCTTGTCTGACAGACAAAGCAGCAATCTCTGAAATACGATGAGCAGAAGTGATCGCGACAAGGAAAACTACTTTATACGTCAAAAATTGGAGACTTGACGATTTCAAGGGTTCGAAAGAGCCCTTAGTGAGTGCAACGAGGACCTTGTTAAGGTCCCAGGTGGGATAATGGTGTACCGCTGGAGGGCATAAATTTGTGGCTCCTCGAAGGAAACTCCGTATGCATGGATGATGGGAAAGAGATAGTAGACCTTCACAAGTGAGAACTGATGCCAAGGCCACCACCTGTCTTTTCAACATATTAGGTGATAATCCCTTGTCAAGTTCCTCTTGCAAGAACTCTAGGATTTGAGCCAGAGATGGAGAGATGGGATCAATTCGAGACTCAGAACACTCTTTGCAGAAACTGGACCATGTGGCATTGTAAATGAGAGTTGTGGAGGGGCATCTGGTGGCTTGGATAGTGGCAATAACCCTGTTGGAAATTTTTCACTCTTCAGACAACTCCATTCAACCTCCAGACGGTCAGGTGCAACCATTGAGGGTCTGGATGTTGAAGGGGTCCCTGGGTTAGCAAAACCCTGGCTGGCGGAATTCTCCATAGTATTGATACGGATAGACTGCGGAGGTCTGCAAACCACAGCTGTCTGGGCCAGTAAGGAGCAACTAGAAGTAGTTCCACCCTCTCATCTCGCAGTTTCTGGATGACCTTGGGAACCAATGGAAGTGGTGGGAATGCATACAGAAGTCCCGGGGGCCAACGACAGCGGAGCAAATTGAAGTTCGCCGCTCCTTGCGAGGGGTGCCTGGAAAAAAATCTCGGGAGTTGAGCGTTGAGGGGGGAAGTGAACAGGTCTACCACCGGCTGTCCAAATGTCCTGACCGCCTCTTGGAACAGGGTCAGATGGAGGCACCATTCCGATTGATCGATCGTGGCCCTGCTCAGCCAGTCTGCCTGTGTATTTGACAGACCTGAAATGTGCTCTGATCTGATGGAATGTAGGTTGCTCTCCACCCAATGACACAAGCGCTCTGCTTCTTGCATGAGATGTTTTGACTGTGTGCCCCCGTTTGTTTATGTGAGCTTTGGCTGTTACGTTGTCGGTCAATATTAGTATGTGCTGATTGAGTACCTATGGAAGGAAGCTGCAGAGAGCCAGGTGTATTGCTAGAAGCTCCAGCCAGTTTATGCTGCATGACTGTTCTATGGCGGACCAGCGGCCTTGGGTTGTAAGCAGTTGAACGTGAGTTCCCCATCCAAACAGGCTGCCATTGGTGATGATGGTAAGTCTGTGTGGCTCTTTGAAGAGGCAGCCTCTGTTGATGACTGGTCTGGTCCATGAGAGGAGAGATATGAGGACCTTTGAAGGTACCTTGACCTTGTATTTGGAGTTGCTTCGGCTGGAGCGCTGGTACAGGAGCAGGAGCCACTGGAGAGATCTACTGTGGAGCCAGGTCCAAGGGATGATAGAGATACATGAGATCATCTTGCCTAACAATTTTGATAGTTCCGCTTGGGACACCCTCTTAAGACCCCTGATCTCCTTGATTAATTGCTGAATGCTATTTAGTCTATCTGGTGACAGGTAAACTTTGCCTTCCACTGTATCTATGACTGCCCCAGATGGGATAACCGAGTCGATGCTGTTAAATGACTCTTTTTCCAATTTATTGAGAATCTGTGTTGTAGAGATTGTAATGTGTTCTGAGTATCTTTGACTGCTTGATGATCGGAAGATGACAAAATCAAGATGTCATCAAGATAACACTGGAGTCGTACGGGGATATCACGGAGATGAGCAGCTAGCTCTGCGAGAACCTTCATGAAGGTCCTGGGGGCAGAAGCTAGCCCAAAAGGAAGGGCCACATATTCAAAATGGTGGTTATTATAACAGAATCTCAGAAATTTATAGTGGGAAGGCCAAATAGTAATGTGTAGGTATGCCTCTGTCAGGTCTATGGACGTGAGGACGTCACCCTTTCTGATGCCAAGTAAGATAGATTGCAGGCTGTGCATTTTAAACTTGCGATATACTAAGAAACAGTTGAGATGTTTCAGATCCAATATTGCTCTCCACCCCCACCCCCCGAACTTTTGGGAACAACAAAAAGATGTGAATAGAAACCTCACCCTCGTTGGTTGGCTACTGGCTGGATGGCTCGTATGTCCAGTAGGTGTTGGATAGTGTTTCCATGAGATTATGTTTAACTGGGTCTCTGGAGAGAGGGCATGACATGAAAGAATCTGGGGGAGTGGATTGAAACTCCAGCACAAGGCCAAATCTAATCGTGTCTCTGACCCAGGAATCAGAGGTTGAGGAGTCCCATTGGTCTGCGAATAATTTAAGGCATCTGCCAATGGGGGTCAGGTGCAGGGAGTTATCTTGGATGCCGAAAAGACCTGTTTCCTGCTCCCCGAAAGGATGTCTTGGATTGATCACCCCTTCTGCTCCTATCCCCAAAGTCGGATCTGTCTGGCTGCTGCCCTGGTCTGAATGATGGGGGTCTCTGGTATCTGGGTGAAAAAGATCCCTGGTAAAAGGGCCAAAAGGATCCCCTCTGAAAGGACTGAGGGTTTCTAGAATCTGACTTCCGAAAAAGGGAAGGAAGAATTTTCTTTTTGTTTCAGGTTTCAATTAGTAGCGGATCAAAGGAAGGGCCAAACAGTCTGTCTCCCACAATTGGGGATTAAGCCACCTTGCATTTGTGCTTAAAGTTCGCTTGCCAATGTTTTAACCATAATAAGCGTCACGCTGTGACATGTGAAGTAATGGCCCTGGCTGAAAACTTGACTGCATGATAAGTTGCTTCAGTTGAGAATTCAGCAGCTGCTATAAGTTTAGCAATATCTTGGTGCGCTCTAAGGTTGGAAGTAGGGACATGTTCCCGTAAGAGGCGGAGCCATCTAAGAGAAGAACGGGTGAAGAACGAGGGGGCCGTAGCTGCTCTGATGGCCCAAGCGTCAGACTGATGGGATCTGCATAGGGCTAGCTTGGCCCATTTTTCCTCTGGCTTTAATGCCTCCAGCACATCACTGGGAATGGAGGAGGACGCTAATCCCACTATAGGTTCATCTACCTCGAGAGTTTTCAATAATTTTGAGAAATCAGGGGCCAAATTGAAATATTTCCTGTCATATCCAGTGGGGGCTGGGTACACCACTGCAGAGGTGCACTGTTTCTGTACCAGGTCCGAAAACATGGGAGGAACTGGGATCACCTCTGCTTCGACTACTGGTTGGTTGAAAATTAGATCTTCTGATCCCTCTTCCGAAGGAGTTGGAGTGGTAGAAGAGGTCAACTTGTTTAGGCGTGCAATATTTTTTGCCTTAAACAAGAGAGATCTGAAAAGTTGTGGGTGGAATAAGCCTGTAAAAACAGGTTGGTCAGGAACAAGGCCCTCATCCTCAGACATTCCCCTTTCTAACGGGTCTGCTTCTGACAGGGGCTCTGACAGATACATACTGTCATGTATTGATCCTGATTCAATCTCTTCCGTTTGATCAATTTGATCCACTTCTTCCTCCTCCTCCTCCTCCTCCTCCTCCTCCCCCTGGAGGGGGACCTCTCCTTGTAAATGTATCTGGGTATATTGTTGCTCTGACCTGGTCAACAACCTCAGCGATTGGGAATCATGATCAGTGATCACAGGATATTCCCTGGTCATAACTGCATGTTGAAGACCTGCTGCGATTTTCTGGCAGATTGTCAGCTCCATCCAGGCCTTCATCCTCTCTGGAACTTCCTCTTTAAGAATGTCATCCTGACAAAGACCGGCAGCTGTCGGAGTGAATGTAGTTTCGGGAGCTCTTCGTGTGGTTGGTGTCCCAGATACTTGGGCCTGTTGGCCTTGGGGATCCAAGCTGCGCCTGGATGAGAGGGAGAGATCTAGGGGAGGAGGTGGGCAGGAAGAGGTAGATGGACTTGGACTGGAGGAGGGGAAGTCCTGTGAGACCTTGTGCGCCTCCCGTGTGCACTTATCTATCTGTTTTTGTAAAGTTTTATGGCGCCTGATGGCATCCCTTTCTGAAGTTTTAGAATTCCCTTTAGCCTGCTTAGGTTTGTGCTGAGATTTGGCTTTGACCTTCAAGTATGAGGTCTGAGAGCTGCTACCGTCTGCCATTTCGCTTGAAGTTTGAATTGCAGTATGCTTGTTACACAATGCAATACTGTGAAGGCAGTTGGCACGCCCAGGGGCCTTATCTGAGGACAGATTGGTTGCCCTGATGATGTTTTTTATTGCCACTTTTCCTCTTTTTTTTTTTTTTTTAATAATACCTATCTATAATGAGTCGTATCTCAGTAATATTTTATTGATATTAAAATATTATACTGAAGAGAAAATTATTATTATTTTTATTATTGTTGTATTACTATACACACACACACACACACACACATATATATATATATATATCAATATGTATATGAATATTAAGTGGCACGATGTTACGTGCTGAGAAACCAAACAGCCAAATTGAGAATGCCTAAAGGCCCAGATTGATAAGGGTAGAGACCTTCAACAGCTTCCCTGCACAGGCGGACACAGGCCTAGGTGCTCGCTGTTGTGCCGCTAGGTTGATTGGGCTGTGAGGGTTAAGCCAACAATGTAACTGTAAGAATAGCCTCGAATGTAGAAAAAAACCAAGACGAGGGTATAATGGTCCCCAGTGTTCCTGAAGGGAACCTCTCCTCGGGAGGTTCCCTACCTCACACAGCACAAGATGGAATAAAGGCCACGAGGTCTTGTAAGAAAAAATGGCCTCTGGCTGTTAATCTTTTGGCGCGCTCCCCAGCAGCAAACTCCTGCCGTGTGAAGGAATAGCTTCTGATGGCTTTTCCTATAAGGCTAAATGGCGGGGAAGGGTGGAAGGCACTAAGCATTTGAATCCTCCACCCCAAGTGGCGTTCAGAGGGGGAAGGAAAGTGATATGACTCTGTTGGGAACAAAGAGCTCACGCCATTGTTTGGGTAAAGAAACTGCGGCAATCTGTCAGAATGGCAGGGGTAGGAGGATCGAATGTGGGGAGGGGGCGTGGAACAGCACCGAAGCCTCCCGCTGCTTTGGGGTGCGAATTGGCATTTTCCTGTAATGCGAGCGACCTCTGTAATGAGAGCCAATGTCGAGAGATCGCAATGCGATTAGAAGGCTAAAGGATTCTAAAGACAAGCTGATTAACTTTCAAACCTGCTAGCAAGGAAATAATTTTTCCTGTTTCGGCCAAGGAAGAATCACAAGCGCTGCCTATCTCTCAGGAGGCTGAGCCAAAACTGGGGAACGCTGGGGGGGAGTACCGTGGAGGAGGAGCGTTCCACAAATTAAGCCCTGCCTAGACATGCAGAGACTGAAGCACCTCCCATAACTGGATGCTCTGAACAGCTCATGGGAGAACTGGTTCTATGTATGCTCTCTGTTTGCTGCTTTTCAGAGCAACCGGTTCTACGGAAGTGGATAGAACCAGTAGAATCCCACCCCAATTCTCCAATTTGAATAAAATTGGAGCCAATTAGAATAAAATAGCACTATGGTGGTAATTGAAGTATCAATCAAATTGCACAAAGGGAAAGTATAAACTTTAAAGTTTTTTGAAACTTTCATCAAGCATGATACCATAGAAAGTAGAAATAAGAAGCAAGAAAGTTAAAAAAAAATAGGCCATATACTTCAGTTAAGTAAGTATTTCTCACTCTTTGCAACTTTAAGATGAGTGGGTATCAATTCTAAGAATTCCCCAGACAGAGTAACACTGAACTAAGGGGTCTCCAAGTTAACTAGGGAAATACAAACTGAAACCCATTTGTAGTCATAGAAGCTAACTAGGAAATAATGAGCAAATACAGGTATTCCTTGATTTTCAGCTTGAATGTTTGAATTACAATGGCACTGAAAAAGTGACTCATGAGCAGTTTTCACACTTATAGCTAGTGGTCATGTGATCAAAATTCAGACACTTAATAAAAATTAGACATTATTGAAAATTTTGTGATTCCTTAAAGGAATAATAGATAGAACTATCAACCAAAAATCCATTCTTTTATCCTGGATTCGTAGCTATGCCAATGAAACAGAGAGAGCCATAATTGTCAGAAATACAATGGAAGGTTTTTTTTAGATGAAAACAAAATTTAGATAAACTGCAATATTTAGCAACCATGCCCTGGAAACATCTTTTACTGTAGATGAGGGAAAAGATGAAGCTCTTCAACATGAATTAGCAGTGGGGTTTAAGTCCACTAAAAGAATGGAGGATAATTAGAAGAAATAAGATAGCCAATTATAGCATGCCAATTGATAATTATACTAAAAAAGTCAATGAAGATAATTTTTGAATTAATAAATTTATTTTATGTGTGTGAATGTCCCAGAGGCTAGAATACAGGTGCAAAACAAATTAATTCCCTTTGCATCAAATAATGTCACTTCAAAAAAGTTAGTTGCTTTGTTCAAAAAGCCAAAGATATAAGGGAAAATAACCTGATATGCTTCCTGAGTGCAGATAGTGAAAATATAAGACAGTTTTTTCTGTTATTTAACCACACCTTCTTTTTAATATTTTAAATATTATAAACATTTGAAAAACTATGCTCGTTAAAAAGCAACAGCAGCAATCTAAATTCACTGGCAACAATCATGTTGTTTCAGAGTTTTGTTGCCAGAATTCTATTAAACTAGACATACATATAGATAAATTGGAAGAAATGTTCATTTATGAACCACAATTATGGACATCAAATTTATTAAAATGAATTTGTAAATGTTAAATTCATCATCAGGTATATAAGTCCCAATATCCAATATAATAAGAGAATCCAAAAATCACATTTCCCCACAAACAGTCTGGTGATATAATTGTTTGATAGCCCAAAGGTTTTCTTTCTTATTCTGCCTGAATCATTAGGTTTATCAGATAGAGCAGCCAAAATATAAGCTTTGGTGCTAATTCTAATATGTTTAAAAATTAGAAACTGGTTTTAGATTGAACATCCTACTCAGAGGTGGTTTTCAAAAATTTCAGCAACCAGTTCTCTACCCTGTTGCTGGGTGGGTGGGGTTATAGTGGATATGGCATAGTTGGCCTTCAGTGGCAGGGGTTTTTTGCCCTCCCAGGGCTCTGGAGGCTTTCTTGGGAGAGTGAAAATGACCTCCCCTGGGTTCCAGAGACCCCTCTGGAGGCCGGAAACAGGCCTGTAGCCTCTGGGAGGCCCATTTTTCCCCCTCGCTGAGCCTCTGCACAAGCCCTGCACTTACCTCATATCCAAAATGGGCTCTGTGGAGACTCCTGGGAGGGGCAAGGTGGGGTGGGAAGGATGGGCAGGCCAGCCAAGGGTGGGATTTGGTGGTTCTCCAAACCAGCCACAACATTAGCTATGGGTTTTCCCGAACCTGCGCGAACCCGTAGCAACCCACCCCTGATTCTACTACCTAATACTCACATTGTAGAAAATATGGTTAAGGGCTGATTTTTAAAACATACCTTCAAAAATAAAAATGCCCTGTTCTTCCCCCATTGAAAACATAGTTTATATTAGAATTGATCTTCAGAACTTCCTCCTCTTTGACAACAAGACAAAGGGAGCAATTAATTTGTTTACCATAGTATTTCTTTCCATTATCGTGTTTCTATGAAAATAAGACCCTGTCTTATATTTTTTGCAACTCCCCCTCCCATCCCCACCCTAGCTTAAATTTTACCCATCCACTCTGGAGTGGGCGGGATCGTAATTAGGGCTTATTTTGGGGGGGAGTAGAGTTTATATTGGGCACATGTTTTTACACGTTTTTTTGAAGACAGGACTTACTTTCAGGGTAGGTTGTGTTTTTGGGGAAACAGGATAGCATTTTCCTAAACATGCTTAAACTTTGAGTTTTTTTTTTTAAAAGAATAATCTGTTTAGAATTTTTTCTGTAAGTACCAAAACCCCAGCTAGCAAGATCAAGCAACAAATATGACATGCCTTTTTTAAAATATAGCCTATTCAGACACAAGCCCAAGCAAAAGAACTCCTTAGCCTTTGTGATGTTTTTTGCTTAAGGGGTGACTACTAGCTATCAAAATGAAACAAAAAACCAATATTGCTTTGATGCTTCTTAAATGCATGAATACATATAACAATACTGCAGTAAGCTAAAACCACATAATGTATGTGCAACCTTAATATTCAGCAAACCAGCCAAAATTAATGGAGATCCTGCTTTCATATGCAGAAATATGTTCAGAATGCACCCTCCCCCAATCTTTATACAGGACATTATTAATAGCACCAACATTAGCAATGTATGTAAATGGTACTATAGTATAGAAACACTGACAGTTTTGTACTACTGCCTGCAGAAGAAAAGAACAAATAAACCCCACACCATAAGCAACACATTTTTTCATCCATATTAATTGAACATTTGCTATTTTAAAAAGCAGCATTATTTTGGCTGGATGATTGGCAGGCAACCATGTAACTAGGTCAAGCTTTTTGTCTGGCTCTATATGCTCAACTACTCTTTTCTTTTCAATACAATATTCCATTCTCACATTATTTCGTCCAATCTAAACCAAAGTAGAAGAAATAGCTGATCTAGAAGATATTTTTCTATTAAACTATTTGTTACTGTTAAATACATTCACTCATCTTTTAAATTTCTAGAATGTATATATATGTGGTAATTCAGAGCTAGTACAAGGAAAAACTATTTCAAAATTCAATGTTATTGAATATATGTTCATCTGTACTTCCCCAAAGAGTCTACATTTCTAAATAGATCAGAACACAATTATTTTCCTGTAATGGTACTTTTGAAATAAAAATTAAACTGCCCTACTTCACAGCAATTGGCGAATGTCCCCTCTAGAAATATGAGAAGACTAAAATAGTAACTAAAACATGAGAAAATTGCATCGTAAAAGGATGATGAAATCATTACAGTGATCTGATGAATTGGAGATTTGTTTTCAGATGTTTTTGGATATTTATCCCTTAATATTTTCCTATTTGCCTGAGAAGACATTTACATGAAATTATAGAGAAAAATGTGACTTGGATAATTAAGTATCATTAAATTATGATCCTTGTATATATTTCTACTGAAGACAAAGATGATTTTTGTTGACCTAGTGCAGTAATTGGATCTTACAATTGCTCAAGAAGAAAAATAATTTAGTTATTTGTAACTAAAATTATTTGTAAAGGAAATGAAATTGATCTATATATTGTGATTTGAATCACTCAGTTTAGTAATATTCATCAAATTTGTAGACAATAGTAAACTATCAGGAATAGCCAACACCCAAGAAGATGAAATTCAACATAGAGAAAAATAAGATTTTATACCGGCAAGAAAAACCAAATGTACAGGTACAGATTAGATGACACCTGGCTCAATAGCAGTAACTATGAGAGGGATCTTGGAGTCCTAGTCTTCTGTAAATGACTAGTGGTCTTCAATCACTTAAATATGAGCCAGCAGTGCGGGGCAGCAGCCCAAATCAATGAAATACTAGGTTGCATTAACAGAGAAATAGAATCAAGGTCACGTAAAGTACTAGTACCACTTGATAAGGTGGTTAAGATTACACGTAGAATGCTGTATCCAGTTTTGATAACCATATTATAAAAAAGATGTTGAGACTCTGGAAAGAGTGCAGAAAAAAGCAACAAAGATGATTGGGGGCTGGAGAATGGTTGAATGAATAATAGGTTGTAGGGCAGTTTGCAGGGCTTCGGCAGCAGCAGGAAGCTGCAATCGTGCGTGGTTTCTGCTTGCGCTCGCTGCTGGAGTGCCCTGAGCCAGCCGGCTTCAGGGCTAAAGCCACCCCGTAGAGGTGGCTGAAGATAGGGGAGACCCAGCAGGGTTCGAGAGGAGCCGCATCTCCTCTCCCCAGCTGGCTTAACTCCCTTTTCCAAAGGCGGTAAGAGCCGCGGTCAGAAATGGCCGCCACAAAGAAGCACTCATCTGGAAAAGAATGTGCAGGAGGAAGCTAAGAGGTGAAAGTTTTGGCTGACCGGGATAAGAAGCAACATTCAAGATTTCCTGGAATTTAAATTTTTTTAAAAAGATACATCGCTCCCAAAGAAGATGGAGAGGCAGCAAATGAAAGTGAAAAGGGAAAGTTTGTTTTTTTTCACTCTCCTTCCTTACGGTGACAGCAGATGAATGAGAAATCAGAAAAACCCGCTTTGGCATCAGCAGATAATTAAACTGGAAAATTAAAGTCAAGGGGATAATAAAGATTTCTGATCACTGAAAAAACTTTTGTTTTCTGTAAGTGGGAAGGGAGAGGAAAATAATAAGAGTAAAGGCCCTGTCACACTGGCCGACGGATGCAAAACGTTTGTAAAAAGGACACAGCGGACGAGAAAAATGTTCCATCCGTTGTTATCCGCTCTCAAAAGGGGCAAAATTTTGCATAACCAGAGCAGACAACACGGAAAGGAACGGACGGGGGGAGGACATAGGGCGGATGGAAAGGGGATGCTCCACGGAAGCCTAGCGGATGGAAGCGGATGGGAGCGGATGGCACATCCGCAAGGCTTCCGGGGGACCGCAGCAAAGTGGACACGCAGCGGATACAGCGGATGCAGAGTGGACGCCGAGAGGATGAAGCGGATGCACAGTGGAAGCCTAGCGGATGAAGCGGATGCAGAGCGGAAGCCTAGCGGAAGCCTAGCGGATGCCTAGCATTCACTGCACATGCGGGGAGGATGCATTGCATCAGCCCCGCGGATATAAAGGGAGGCAGCTCCCAAGCAGGTCACCATTCAGAGGAAAGACCTGCTTCCAGACACATCGATTGCCTTGCCAGCCTGCCCTGCCTGCATACCTGCCTGCCAGCCTCCCTGCCAGCCTTGCTGCCTGCCTGCCTGCCTGCCAGCCCCGCTGCCAGCCAGCAACCCCATAACCATGGGGAAGAAGAGAAAGCCTCAGCCATCTGCTGCCAGCCCTGGCAAGAGGGACAGGGCCACCCTCCCACCCACTGGCCCTCACTCTGCTTCTGCTGGGGCTTCTGTAGCACGGGCTCGCTCTTCTGGGGCTGGTGCTTCTGCTGCTTCTGCTTTTGGAGGAGCTGATGATGCTGTTTATGGCGGTGGTGCTTCTGCTTGTGCTTACTCTGCTGATGCTGCTTCTGGCGGTGGTGCTTCTGCTGATGCTGCTTCTGGAGGAGCTGCTGATGCTGCTTATGGCAGTGGTGCTTCTGCTGGTGTTTACTCTGCTGAAGCTGCTCCTCGTCCTGCTTGTCCTGATCATCCTGCTGGTCCAGCTCGTGCTCCTGGTCCTGCTGGTGCTCCTGGTCCTGCTGGTGCTCCTGGTCCTGCTGGCACTGCTGGTGCTTACTCTGCTGCTGCTGATCCTGGTCCTGCTGGTGCTGCTGGCGCTGCTGCTGCTGCTGATCCCGGTCCTGCTGGTGCTGGTGCTGCTGCTGCTGCTGCTGATCCTGCTGGTGCTGCTGCTGCTGGTGGTGTGGAGGAGCAGCCCCTACAACCTGGAAGCCCCTCTGATGAGGGCCCATGTGGTCCTGTCAAAGGGAGGAAGAGGCATATGCGAGAACGGGAGAGGAGGCAATACTCCATCGAGGAGGAACATGAGGATGAGGTGCTGGAGTGGCTGAGAGAGAATGAGTATCAATGGTGGAAGGGACACAGGCTCTACAGGGACACCAAAAGGAAGCAGGTTGCTTGGAGAGCCTGGGCTACACTTTGGAGGTGCTTCTTGGCTGGTGGAAGCACACGCACACTTGGTACAGGAAGCTGCACCTCAAGAAATCTGGCCAGGCCACGGTCAAGCTGACGGACAGAGAGACCTACATCATGGCCAAGTGCAGCTTCCTGGAGGGTGAGATCCGCCACTGAGGAGCAGCCCCTCTCACAACCCTATCTCTCAGGCAGCCTGCTGAGAGCCAGTCCTCTTCTGGCCGAGAGTCAGCTCCTGTCTCCAGGCAGGTGTCTGTGGAGCGTGCCACGACGGAGAACCCATGGACAGCTGTTCGAACCGTGGCGGAGCGCGTGGAGGACTCCCTGGCGCAGTGGGGGAAAGGAGACGGCACTTCCACCACAGTCCTACCCGTATCCACCCCCAGCTCCACCTCCACAGAAAGGCAGAAAGCCAGACAGGAGGGGCAGAGCCACACTGTCCTGCTGGAGATAAGAGACACCATCAGAAGCAGCATAGATATCCTCTCTCAGCTGGTCCACACCGACTCCTCATCCTCCAACCGCAAGCCCTTCCTCACCTATGTCAACCAGACCCTCACTGACATGGCGGAACCCCAGTACCAGTTGGTGAAGGACAGGATCACCGATCTGCTTCACAACCCTCCAGATCCAGAGGAACCTGCTCCCACCCAGTCCAGGTCTGCTCCTCCACCCCAGGTGATGTCCCTCCCATTCCAAGGCTTTCCACAGGCCCTCACCTACCAGGGCTACGGCTACCAGGAGGTCTAGCAGCACAGGCAGCAGCCCTTCTCAGTCCAGGCACAGGTTCATCGGACGACACCGTTGCCACTGGTTCCACTGATGCCACCGATGCCACCCATACCACTGATGCCACTGATGCCACCGATGCCACCAATGCCACCCATGTCACCGATGCCACCGCCAGTCCTCACCCAGCTGCAGACCAGACAGCCCCACTACACTGCTCCTTCCTCCACCCCACAGCCAAGCCTGGCCTCAGTACATCTGTCATCGGTACTGGGGCTGACACCCCATGGCATGGAGGAAGGAGCTCTCAACATCACGGGGATGAGCCAGCTGTCTGAGAGCTTTCTCAACACACCGCCACCTGTTGTCCTCTCGGGGCCAGGCACTCCAGTGGCGCTTCAGACCAGCACTCCAGCAGCAGCCACCTCCACAGCACCTGGATCCTTCACCCCTGAGACTGGGCACACCTCTGAGTGACAGAGAAGAGTGCCAGAGACTGGGTGGCTACCTGTAGGCTTTATTTGGACACTTGACTTGGGTCATTTTTCTTTTACAGCTTGTTATTAATAAAGTTTATCTTTGCTTCACACACTTGCTTCATTTATTTTTGTAAATAAAGTCTTGGTGGAAACTTTTAGAAATGGTTTAAGCCTTTGAATGCTTGTGGGATGGGTAAGGATAGCTGTGGGGTGGGCAGGGATACCTTTGGGATGGGTAATAGCTGTGAGATGGGCAGGGATACCTTTGGGATGGATTGAGATATCTGTGGGATGGGTTAAGATAGCTGTGGGATGGGCAGGGATACCTTTGGGATGGGTTAAGATAGCTGTGGGATGGGTTGAGATAGCTGTGGGTATAGATAAACCTCCAGTGCAAGCATAGTGAGACTGTATGGTCCACTCTCCCAAGTGCCACACCTATGGCCCTTCATTATCAATACTAATGTAATCATTGATCCACACATGTCAACATAAACACAACTCTTTATTGAATGCCCTGTTCATTGTAGGCCCACCCAACATACATGGCCCAATCTCATCCATGTGATGAGACAGGCTGAAGGAAGCATCCATTAATCATCTATCATCCTGTCTTGCCACTCCACTGCTCCAGCTGGGGAGTTGCACCAGTGTTTCAGGAGGTTGCGCTGCTTCTTCCCTTCCCGTGAGGCTCTGTTGGGGCCTTGCACATCCTCAGTGTCTATCAAGTTTTGCCCTTGCCTCCATTCCCCAGGCTCCATGTCCCCATTGCCTTGTTGGAGGTCCACGAGCCTGTTCTGCAAGACTGGGTAGCGGGTGCGCATGAGATTGTGCAGGATGCAGCAAGCTTCCACGATCCTCCTCACGGTCTCTGGGCGATGCTGCATGGTGGTGAGAAGTACCTGGAACCTGTTGGCCAGGATGCCAAAGGCATTCTCCACCACCCGCCTTGTCCTGGACAGCCTGTAGTTGAAGATCCTCTCTTCACGGGTGAGGCATCTGGAGGTGTAGGGCTTCATGAGGTAGGTTCTGAGGGAGAAGGGAACCCCACGATGAAGTAGGGCACATCTTGCGTGTCCTTGGGCAGGGGGTCTGGATCTGGGAAGCCCATGATGAGGTTGCGTTCCAGCCCCTCCTTGAGGTCACTGGCGTTGTATACCTGGGCATCTGAAGCTGACCCGTTGCCTGAAGCATCGATGTACATGAACTTGTAGTCAGCATCGACCATGGCAAAGAGGACGATGCTGAAGAAGCCCTTGTAGTTGAAATAAGTGGACCCCGACTTGGCTGGAGCTTTGCAGGCCACGTGCTTCCCATCTATGGCTCCAAAGGTGTGGGGGAAGTTCCACCTTTGATACCACTGCTCTGCAACTTTCTTCCATCCTTCTTCAGTGGAGGGGCACTGGAGGAGCTCCTCCTTGTATTTTTCGATGATGGCCTGCACCACTTCTCTGACCACAATGCTGATGGTGTTGTGTGGCACCCTCCAGGCGTACTGCATGCTCCTGTACGTGGTCCCTGAGGCCAGGTGGAGCAGAGTCAGTGCCACCTTCAGCCCAGGGTCCAGGCTGGGCCGGAAGTTGGTGCTCTGCTTGGTCAACCTGGGTGTCAGCCGCTCCACAACTTCGTCAAACATGGCTGGAGGTATCCTCATGAAGTTCTGGAATGCACGAGGGTCTTCGTTCCTCAGTTCCACCATCAGCTTTTTGTACAGTCCGTACTCTGTTCTTCTCCCGATCCATCTTCGGACCCAGACGCTTCTTGGCTGCCTCCTTTTCTTCCCGTAGTAGAGTTGAAAGAGCCTTTAGATGGCTTCGCACTGTTGCAGAACATTGGTGGCTACCAAAAGGACTGTGTTACGATCCATGGTGGACATGACTGGATGCTGTGGAAGAGCAAGAGGCAGATGAAGGCTGCAGAGGTCTGCACAGCAGGGCTGCTGGTCTGAAAGTGAGATCCAGGTGAGTTGCTCCCCCTTTTTTAGGCAATATAGGTTTTCCCCTATGTGTCCTTTTGCATCCTCTAGGCATCCTCTAGACATCCTTAATATCCGAGATAGGTACCCTCTGCGAACGTTTTTTCCATTTTAAATGCTTTCTTTGTGAGCTGCATCCACTTTCATCCTTTCTTCGTCCGTGGTACTAACGCTGCGCGTCCGTTCCGCGCCGTTCCACTTCCTCCCTGTGTCCACTTTCTGCTGGAGCGGATTTGAGTTGCGCGGATGCGCAGCGGATGCCTAGCGGATGTAGCGGACGCGTAACGGATGACGACGGATACAGAACGGATGTTCCCCGTATGCCTAGCGGATGCAGAATGGACCCATTGGATACATTTTCTGCTCAAAAAGTTTTGAGCAGCTCAAAACTTTTTGAGCGGATGGAACCTCAGTCGACGGATGCTGGATGGATAGAGAGGAAGAAAAACGGACGCAGTGAGTACAAAACGGAAGCATCGCATTAACCAACGGATAGCAAGTGTTTTTCTCCGTTTTACATCCTCTTTCCATCCGTTGGTGCAGTGTGACATGGGCTTAAGATTTGGGTGGAGGAGACTGCTTGGAATCTAAAAGATTAAAATTAAATTGGAACAAGACTTCTAAAAGATACATTTTAATTGGAAATTTGTAACTGAATTGCAACCCCAGGAAGAGAAAGTGAAAAAAGAAGAAAGTATTAAAACAAAACAGCTTGTGTGTATTTGGACTACTTAGTGACTTTGCGACTCTTGGAAATTATATTTGAAGGATTAAAAACATTTGGGTGGTTGTTTAAAACATTTTTTACAATGGCATCACTTGTGGATGAACTGAAAATGGAATTCAAAAAATATAAAGAAGAGGAACAAGAAGGGAAAGGCTCTTTTGGCTCCATTTTTCATTTTTTAGAAATGGTGATTTCTTCTTATGAGAAACTACAAGAACAAGAAGATTGGGATAAAGAAGAAGCCATCTTTAATGAATAAGTAATTTTATCTGGGGAAGAAAGGGGAAAGGGGAAAGTAATTTTATCTGGGGAAGAATGGAGAATTTAAGACCCCAAAAGACAACCAGAAAAGAGAAAAATAAGGTGAAAAGTAGATATAACATTAGAAAGCAACAAAAAAGAGGAATACAGAAGAGGGAAATGAAGATGAAGAGACAAGGGGGTAAAAAGGCTAGAGTGGAGAAGTAAGAGAGGAAGGAAGGAAAGAGAAGCTACAAAGGTTTGAAACAAGATGGAAAGAAACAGGATTTATTTAGAAATATTGGGAACGTTTTAATTACACAATGTCTTAAAATATAAGGGAAATGGGGGGGGGGGAGTAACTACACAAAATTTATAAGTGTTTCCATAGAAGCATGAAACCTATTTGAAAAGGAATGTATAAAATGTTTAAGATTTAAATGAATATTAAAGCAACAGAAAAGAGGAATATAGAAGAGGGAAATGAAGAAGAAGAGACAAGGGGGTAAAAAGGGTAGAGTGGAGAAGCAAGGGAGGAAGGAAGGGAAGAGAAGCTATAAAGGTTTGAAATAAGTTGTAAAGAAACAGGACTTATTTAGAGATAATGGGTAAAAATATAACTGAAAGAGATTCTGTAAAAGTACATAAGACTGTATTGTTGTATTGGAAATAATGTTAGAAAATTTGGAACAACATATGATTATAAAATGGGATAAAATATTTAATGTAATTTAGTGAAAATCTCTTCTTTTTCAAACAAAATAAATGAAATGAAATATGAAATTGAATTAAGAAGGAATGGGAACATTTTGATGACACAATGTTTTAAAATATAAGTGAAATGGGGGGGGGGGAAAGTAACTACGCAAAATTTATAAGTGTTCCCATAGAAGCATGATACTTATTTGAAAAGGAATGTATAAAATGTTTAAGTTTTAAATGAATATTAATTTTAATGATAGAGTTCAATTGGTATGGATTGTTGTTTTAATTATATTATATATTTATAATTTTTTTCTTTTTTTAAAATATAGTGTGTAGCTTCAGAATGTACTAAGCAGAATCCGAATGAAAGTTATGTATTATTAATAATAGACAGCTTAAACAGGTCAGACAAAGGATATAACTATCATGATTTAAACTGAGATGAAATAAATAAAATAGAATTAAGAGGGTGAAAAGAGGGGAGAAGCTATATAGAAAACGTAGAATGGTAATAAGATATGGAATAGTATATAAAAGTAAGCATGAACTTGAATTTATGTCTGTACGAAGAGATGTCACCCGGGATCAAGCTGCTTTCAAAAAAGATGTTTTATGTTTTTTGTTATGTATTTTGTTTGTATATGTTTGTTTTTTAAAAATCAATAAATTTTTTGAAAAAAAAAAGAATAGGTTGTAGGAATTGAATATGCCTAGTTTAGTGAAAAGTAGGACTAGGAGAGACATGATAGCAGTGTTCCAATATTAGAGGGGCTGCCACAAAGAAGAGGGGATCAACCTATTTTCCAAAGTACCAGAAGGGAAGACAAGAAACAATGAATGGAAACTAATCAAGGAGAGAAGGAACCTAGAACTAAAGAGAAATTTCCTAATAGTGAGAACAATTAACAGCTTGCCTTCAGAAATTGTGGGTGCTCCATCACTGGAAGCTTTTAAGAAAAGACTGATAGCCAGTTGACCAGAATGGTATAGGGTCTCCTACTTAAGCAAGGAGTTGGACTAGAAGACTTCCAATGTCCCTTCTAATTCTATTATCCTGTTAATATCTTTGAAACCAAAGTATAAAGTTGAAATGCAGTAATTTGGAATTCATTAGAGTTCTCTCCTACTCAGGAATATACCGTCTGTATAATGTAAAGAAAAGCACTTTTCAAGACAAAAATAGTTCTTAAAGTATTGCTTTTGGACTTTAAAAGGTCCAAGTGAAAATAAAGTAATAATACTAAAATAAATGAAGTGCTTTAAATACTTAAACCCCATTCAGTAAGATTCTTTGATGGAAAAATATATTTCAGAAAACATTTGGTATCTAATAAAAATAAGAATCTGAATATCCCTGCTCTTGAAAAAAATGTATAAAGTGACTTCAGTGCTGCTTAGCAGTGAAAAGGAAAGCTTACTTGCTGTTAAAATAGAAGTAGTGCAGAACCAATGTCTTTGAAAGCAATTTGCATTCCTAATTGATATTATGTTCTATGGTATTTCTTCTTTTAAGGAAATGGAATTATCCTTAACTGCAGGAACAAAATAATATGACAAGTACTGGGGCAGTGTCACAATATGTGCACATGTATGTGGAAATAGTGAGAAACAGCTTCCAAAGCAGCAACACAAAAAACTTAGATGCTTTAACAATTTACAGAAAGCGAAACAAAGTACTGTTTGCTTGAAGAGCTGGTTGTTAAAGTAGCAGAGAACATAAATGGCTACAAAAGTTCCCTCAAAAACACACAGTGCTTGCAAGAAAACAGGCCTGAAGTGAGGCAATAAACTTTGCTTTGCTTTTCAAGGCCTTTCTAATTACAGCAAAATCTTCTTGCTCTTGATATCATGGAATTAGGTTTTATGGAGCCCTTCTGATGCAACATTGAAAACATGCCATACAGGAAATGCCAAATCAGTATTCACAAAATTGGAGAAAAGATTTATTTAAATGATATTGTTTACTTTTATGGAATAAACAATATTGTTAGGATCTGCTATTATTATTACAATCAAGAAAAGCTGTATTTGGTGAATAAATTATACCCTTGCATTCCATTACTGTAAATTTAATAACATCACCTGAAAATACTGCCCTATGTATCTCTTAGAAAAATGGTTAGATATATGTTAGCAAAATTATAGACAATAGATACAGCAGTATAATGTGTATTACAAAATGCAAATGTCCATAATGCTACAGGCACTGTGTTAGAAAACATTTAATTCTAGATATTACAATTGCAGAAATATGATATTAGATCCTGTTCACTGGAACAAAAGTTAATAACCAATTATAAAATATTCAATTTAAATGAACATAACCTTTCACATCTAAAAATGTACAATTGAAAATACAAGAAATATGATAAATTTAAGACTGAACATATTGTTGCTTAAAAACAGTCACTCTCAGCCAAACCTACCTTTCAGGGTAAAATAAGAAAAAGGAGTATTATGTATTTTGGCTATCTTGAATTATCTATAAAGGAATAAAGGTAGTATAACAAAGCTAATATCAAGTACTTTTTTCCCTATCTGTTTGATGTAGAATATGAATGAAGAAGTACCTAGTAGTAGCTATCCCAGTACCTCAGCCAATGGGGAATGATGAGGGATGGATGGCAGGTGTAGAGAAAGTACTGTATAAAGATTTTGATTTGTGATGGTGAACTTTGAAGAGAACCAAGATTTGAGAGTCTCTTCAGCTTATAGCAATAAATAAAACAAAAAGCTTTCACTGAGTCTTGGCTAGTTATTGGTCAAGTGAGCTTGCCTCTGGTCACAATGGGATGGAAAGGAATAGAATAGAGCTGGAAGGGACATTGGAGGTCTTCTAGTCCAACCCCTTGCTCAAGCAGGAGAGTATATACTGTTTTGGATAACTGACTGTCTAGTCTCTTCTTAAAAGCCTCCAGTGATGGAGTGCCCAGGATTTCTGAAGGCAAGCTGTTCCACTGGTTAATTATCCTTACTGTTAGGAAGTTTTTCCTTAATTCCAGATTGTTTCTCTCTTTGATTAGTTTCCAACCATTGTTTCTTGTCCTGCCCTCTGGTGCTTTGGAGAATAATTTGGCCCCCACTTCCTTGTGGCAGCCTCTCAAATACTGGAATATTGCTAGCACTTTACCTCTAATTCTTCTTTTCTTTAAACTAGCCAAACCCAAATCCTGCAGCCATTCTTCATATGTTTTAGTCTCCAGGCCTTTGATCATCTTAGTTGCTCTTCTCTGAACTTTTTCCAAAGTTTTCCAGCATCTTTTTTTGTAGTACGGTGACCAAAGTGGCCAGGAGCTCAAAACATCATTTATTCTGCATATTTCAGAATATTTTAAACTACTATATCATTATGATCCTCAATATCTAGTCTGATATCCAACTTATCAGAGCAGGAATTTTAAAATATCTATAAGCCCATCAGAACACAGATGGATTTATAATTACTAAGTTATTTTTTAGTTATTTATTACTCAGACTGCATTATACCACAACAGATAGCAGGAATGGGCACCATTGTGTTTGTGATCCATAGAGACCTCTGTTGATATTTACCTTTCTGTTGATATTTCTGTTGATATAGGTGTTCTGCTCAATCCGAATGTTTATTTTTTGAAAAATATTTTTTTTCCTTTTGGTAAATAATTCTTTTGTGACTCACCATGCCCACCATGGCAGCCATTTTACAAAAACTTCCACAACATATTTTCAAAATTCTAAGTGACACATTATCTCTAATCTACAGCAGGAATATACAATCTGTGGCCCTTGAGATAATATTCAGTTTTGTCCCTCACTGCTGTCCATGATAGTAAAGTTCAGAGAAATGACATTCAAAGATATCTGGAGCATCACATGTAATTCATTCCTGCTATGCAGGCAATTTGTATAAGCGTAATCCTGTAAATGTTAAGTTCTATCAAGTTTCATCTTGGGAATTAAATAGGTTTGCACAGATTTGAAATCTAGGTGCAGTATCTCCAATTTAAATCTATGTGATGGAAAATACTGAACTAATTTTGCTCAATTGTGTAACAATCTTATATCTGTATCAGTTTATATATGCATACATCTTTTATTCATGAATATATTTTAAATCTATATACTACAAAATAAAGCCATTTTAAATTTCTATTAAATATGATCTCATTGGCAATTATGGTAAAACTGAAATAGTTTAGTATGTTTTTCATGTAATTGCATTCTATTTCCTGGAATAAATTCAGTATTGTAATACATCACTTAACCAGTAGAGGGAAGACATAATCTACTGCATTTTTCATCTTGATAAATTCCAGATACATGGATTTAAAGCTTCAGAATTTCCCAAGCAGCATGAGTTCTTGTAAAAGTTGTTCCAAAGACCTGGACATTGGTACTGTTCAAAAAAATAAAAGTTTTGGATAGGCACAATTTTGGGCTACTGAACTCATCTGATTAATAGAGGAATCTATTTGACAGAAATTATTTTCCCAGATAATTGCTTATGAATACAGTTCACAACCTCCACTATCTGGCCTGCAAAATCCAGACAACTGCTAAATCATCTATTGATCTCTGAGATTCTCCTAGCCTCATCTGAAACTCTGAGGCTGGGGAATGGGATAGCATGGGGGGTAACATGATCATCTTATCTTCATTGAAAATTGATTAATTTTCTGAAAAAGAACAGCTTCTGATATTACTAGCATGGTTACCTTGAGAAAGAGAGACTTGAAGACCATCTTTCTATTGGGAAAGAATAGTGAAGTACCCCAGAGAGACTGCTTTCACCTGAGTGTATTCAATGAGGGGGAGCCTACCACTTATTTAATAATTCATTTCACTGAGAATTAGTGGCTTGCCTTGTCCTTTGATTTATTCAGTTGGTCTCCAGTTGCTGTCTGCAAAGCATGTGCCAAGTTTTGTGTTCCTATTTTAAAGTTACCACGCATATGTTTGCCAAATGTGCTTGTGTGCAGCAATATATATGTATTCAGTACATAAGGAACAAGAAGAAAACAATAAGGAAACAATAAGTCCACTAATGGAAGAATATGGCAAGGAGGAGACAGGTAGCAGGGAGAAAGTTGAACTACTTAATTTATTTTTTGCATCTGTCTTCATGCAAGAGAAAAAAATAGTCCAACCTATCAAAAGCAACAATGTAGGAGAAAGAATAGTTCTGGAAAGAACAACATCCAGAACCAGAAATAACAGAACAGAGGTAGCAGACCAACATAGATTTATAATATGAAATAAAATATTCACAGAGGCAGAATTGGAAGAACTGCAAAGGCATACCCCGGGCAAAGAAACCAAAACCTTGCCAGAAGTAGTTCAGACTATAAAGGCAAATTGGGGGGGGGAAGGGGGGAGAATCCAACAAAGATACATAATTGTTTTCATTTGGAAACCAGGCACCTTCTCCTCTGCCTCAGAAAGAACAAAGTCCTTTAAAGTAGAAATAGAAGAATTGAGACAATATACAATAACTGAGTATCTAGAACAGCAAAAATAAATAAATAATTAAAATCAGGTTTTCTATATAGAAACTTGGAAACAGCTAGCACAAGCATAAAAAGATGCCAGTAACGCAATATCACATTTAAGCACCAGTTCACTGCAAGAAACAAACCAACGAATGTACAGCACAGCTGCAGTTACAACTGAATATCTGGGATGCAAAATCAACCGAGAAAATAAAAAGTCAAACAGTGCACCATCAAAATGGAAGATCATGTTGGAAAATAAAATCAGCAAGCTGACATCAGATGCAAGCAAGCAAAAATAGATGAAAGAAAAGAGTCTGAAGAATAAGATGATCAAAGAATACCTAACCAAGAAACACCACTTAGAAACAAGGAAGATCAAAGAAGCATTGGAAATAATAAAATAGCAAATAACAGCTATAACCAGGAAAATCAGCAGATACAACATTCAAATTGCAAATTATAGGCTGAATATCCAATTTCATTCAAATTAGAAATGTTTTTACCAATCCATCAATGGAAAGATTTCAGTAAATCTGTCAGTACCTGACAAGTAAAAGTACACTTTTGCGCACAGATATGGGATACCCCAATGAAATATAACAAGAATTTGAAACCTTAGTTTTCCCTACATTGAATTCCATTTTGTTAGACAGGGCCCAGGGCCCTTCTGGATCTTGAGCCTGTATTTTGAGGTATTGGGTATTCCTGCCAGCTTGGTGTCATCTGCAAATTTGATGAGTTCCTCTTCTATCTCCTCATCTAAGTCATTGATGAAAATATTGAAGAGTTCTGGGTCTAAGAAAGAGTCTAGGGTACCCCACTGCATACTTCCCTCCATGAAGATGCAGTATCATTAAGGACTACTCATTTATTGTGGTTGGTTAGCCAGTTACAAATCCAACTGGTGGTACGCTGTCTAACCCAGATTTTTCTATCTTATCAAGTAGGTTGTTGTCAACTTTATCAAATGCCTTACTGAAGTCCAAGTAAATTATATCCACAGCATTTCTCTGGTCCACTAATTTTGTAACTTTCTCACATAATGAAATAAGATTTGTCTGGTGTGCTAGCTGATGGAGTCCCACAGCATCTAGTGAAAATAAGCTCTTTCCACCCAAGCAGAAAGGAAATTGTCCAAACAGCAGAGGAACAAAAGATCAACATTTAATTGTCAAGGTAATTCTGAAAAACAGCAAGAGAAGGAAGACCAAGCTGAATGTACAGTAGCATGAACTGATCACTGGAAGGCATTTGACTCCCTGCCACATATAATTGAATAATCAAGTGCCTAGAAATAACAGGAATCAGTAGAAACATCAGAAGCTTTTGCAAAGATCCATGGCACAATGGAAGACATGGTTGTTGGTCAATGGTGATAGAATGGGAGAGGTTAACATAAAGAGAGGAATCTTTCAAGGAGACTTACTGTCACAACTACTGTCACTAATGATGATACTGTCATTGCACTGATTCCTTTGTCAGCAATTCTGAATAACTCAGTCCCTGGCTATCAAATATCCCAAACACCCGCCAGGCTATCCCAACTCCTTTACATGGACTATTTTGAACTATTTGGAAAAACACCATCTGAAATATTGTAGAATCATTGTTCAACATTGTCTATATATACAACCAAGATAATAGAATAGAATAGGCTGGAAGGGAGGTCTTCTAATCCACCCCTCCCCCTTCAAGCAGGAGAACCTATACTATTTCAGATAAGTGGCTATCCAGTCTCTTCTTAAAAACATCCAGTGATGGAGCCCCCGGGATTTCTGAAGGCAAGCTGCTCCACTGATTAATTGTCCTCACTGTTAGGAAGTTTCTCCTTAATTCCAGGTTGCTTCTCTCTTTGATTAGTTTCCAACCATTGTTTCTTGCCCTGCCCTCTGGTGCTTTGGAGAATAATTTGACCCCCTTCTCTTTGTGGCAGCCCCTCAAGTACTGGAATACTGCTATCATGTAACCCCTAATTCTTATTTTCTTCTAATGAAGAAGATGCGTTGAAGCTAATAATACCAGAAAGGCAGATTGAGTACTGGAGAGGCCAAATTTGCCTACAAGAAAGATCAAATGAAGAAGAGAAAGGAGGCATGGGAACACAGTATATTTTTTTTAAAAAGCAGGGAAAATAGATAAAAGCAGAACTTGCCAATGGCTTAGGAGCAGGAAAGTTAAAGAAAAAGACAGAGGGCTAATTCTGGCTGCACAAGACCAAGCCTTAAGAACAAATGCATACAAAGCCAGAATTGAGAAGACAGCAACAGATAGCAAATGCTGTCTATGCAAAGAAACTAAAGAAACATTAGACTGGGGCGTCAAACTTGTGGCTCATGGGCCAGATGCCATAAAGTAGCAACAGTAACGCCCTGGAAGTTCTGTAAGAAATTTGCTTGTAGCAAGAACTGGTGAGACCATAAAACAGAGGAAGTCATAGGAAATGAAGAGACTAAATTGCTCTAGGACATTAGAATTCAAACAAGTGACAGGCACTTGTCATATAACTCAGACTTAACAATTATCCAACAATTTATATTCTTAGCTGTATCATGTAATCTATCATTCACTGCAATTTATTTGGGTTAAATGAGTTTTGTTTCATTTTACAATTGTTCTTGCCACAGTTAAGTGATTCATTGTAGTTGTTAAGTTAATAACATGGTTGCTAAGTGAATCTGGCTTCCCCATTGTCTCATCAGAAATTTGCAAAAGGTGATCATATGATCCCAGGACAATACAATCATAATAAATATGAGTCAGTTATCAGGCATCTGAATTTTGTTCATATGACAGTGGGGATGCTGTAACAGTCATAAGTGTGAAAAAAGGTCATAAGCCACTTTTTTCAGTGCTGTAAAGTCACTAAATGAACTGTTGCAAGTCAAGGACTACCAGTATTGAACTACCCAATAAACACTCAATTTACTCTTATTTCCTGTCATATATTTTTAAATGCTGAAGTGCAACAATATCATCCGCACATTTCCTACCTGGCATAAAGCCACACTACACTTCCAAGATTTTGTTCTTTCGCAGTTTAAAAATAAAAAAAACAAACAAACTATTCTCAAAGCCTCAGATCTCCAAGGGGCCATCTCAATTGCTTTACATGGCTACTTTTAATGATAGTTCTAGGGAAAGTAACCAGTAACACTATCTTCTTTTCAGGCGAAAAGAAGTTTGTTTCTGACATTTACCACCCAGAATTACGTTATAGGGGAGATGGGCAGTATAAAAAATTAATAACTGAATTCTCAAAAGCATATAGCAAAACAATTCAACTAGACAAAAGAAGTTAGACAACACCTCTGATCCAAAAGAGGGGGGGAAATGCACAATGTATGTAGATTTCAAACACTTGGGGAACCAAAGTTCATGAAGTATGTATCATGTTTCAGATATACCCATTATACAGAAGTGAGGAGTCAACTGAAACAGACATAACCCTAAACAAAAACGTCAGTGCTAATGTATTACAAAATCAAACTTTCTAGACAACTTAGATACAAGGACTAACCCACCTTCAAGTTCTTCATGGTCTATACACCTATATTAAATATATAAAAGTTAAATATTACATTTTTCTAATATTTATAAATTAGGTCAGTGTTAAAATTAGCAAAGATTTGATGAAAATATGTGCATATTTCAACCAAATGCATTATATGAAGCTTCCTGGAATAATTAGCAAAGAATTAACAATCTAGGATTTAATTTGTGCACAGACAGAAAATAATAATTAAGGTGTGTTGAACAAGGTTTCAAAATAACATGATAATTATCACTTTTGACATGAGAATCAAATAATCCATGTAGGTAGCAACCTACACATTTCACCTGCCACAAAAGACCATTTCAGGTTGTGAGAAGTTTTATTTCCAAATATATATTATTCTTTATGCTGTTTCCATCTTCCCTTAAAATATTATCAGAATCTACAATGGTTTGAGAATCAGTGTCGCTGTTAATCAAACTAGCAAACTTCCTCAAACCCTGAAATAAGTTACCCAGACTTAATCCACATATCAAAGGATAAGGCCTGCAAACAATTCATGTTAATGTTCTCCCAGAGGAACATTAATCTCCCAGAATAATTGCATGTTCACAAGAATAAACATACCTACACACACACACACACACATATACAGACCCCTCAAGTGAATCATCATAGGTGTAGACACTTCTACACCTCAAAGTCCTTCAAAAATCTGTTACTGTACCCCATTTCTCTGTAGCTGTCCCGAAAGGCAAACTGTTTGTTTTTAGGAATGCACCAGTTAAATACCCAGGATAGCTACCTCTCACAATGAATATGAATATCCAAATCATTTGATTTTGCAAATGTCAAACACTATTTTAGTGTTTTATTTTATTTTGGAAAAAATACTGAGTAACAAAGAGGTACAGGACTAAAAAAGGTACCCAACCACAACTCCATTTGCTCTAGTATTTAAACCAATGAATTGTAGGGCAAAATATTATTTACATAAACTATATTTTCTATATTCTTGTACTACTCAAGAAAAAGCAATGCAAAAAAGGGAATTGTTTTGAAAGTATTTCAATTATAGTTATGAAAACAGATTGTAAAAATTATTGAAGAAACCATACCTTATCTATTATTTTGGAAATTAAATTCTTTTCTACAGCTCCTGTGAAAAGTGCACTGGATTTTTCACCACTAAGAATGCTGCCTGCAACTTGAACATTGGGTGTCAGAAGAGTAAATTCATTCTTCTTGGATTCTGAGGAGAGACAAAGCTGATAGGAATTAGGCAGAGTCCCATCTTCAAAATTGGGTGGAAATATAACTCCAGCTATGGAATGGGAAATGGGAGCAAAACATGGTAAGAAACTAGAATTTCCTGACTGCCGCAGTTTGATGGCAACGGCCAGAATCACTGACAAGAGGAATAAAAATGACATCACCGCTAAGGCCACCACCAAATAGAACTGTAAGTCCGACTGATCCTCTGAGCTGTTCATCTGGTTTTTCATCTCTGGAAGGGCCTCCTGGAAGTTCTCAGCAAACACCAGGTTCAGAGTGACAGAGGCCGAGAGAGTCGGTTGTCCATTATCCTTCACCAGAAGGACCAGTCTCTGTTTCACAGCATCTCTCTCCATAAAAGTTCTTGCTGTCCTGATCTCACCCGTATGGAAGCCAACAGTGAAGAGGGCCGGCTCTGTGGCTTGAATCAGCTGGTAGGAGAGCCAGGCATTGTGTCCAGAATCAGCATCCACGGCCACCACTTTTGTTACCAGATAATCTGCCTCGGCTGAACGAGGGACCATCTCAAAGAGGGCAGAGTCCTTGGAGTCTGGTGAAGGGGATAGGATTTGAGGGCTGTTGTCATTCCGATCCAGGATAAACACCCTAACTGTGACGTTGCTGCTGAGAGGGGGACTCCCGCCATCTTGGGCCTTCACCTGCAGCTGGAATTCCCTGAACCGCTCATAGTCAAAAGATCGCTGGGCATAGATGATGCCGGTCTCAGAAAGAATGGAGATATAGGAGGAGATGGGAAGTTCTTCAATGTTGCTGGTGAGGATTGAATATGTGATGTGTGAGTTTTGATCCACATCTGGATCAAAGGCTTGAATCTGGAAGATGGAGGCGCCAGAAGGATTGTTCTCTGGCACGTAGATGCTGTAGGAAGCTTTCTCAAAAGCAGGAGCATTATCATTGATATCAGAGATCTGCAGCACGATGGTTTTGTTTGTACTCAGTGGAGGAGTTCCTTTGTCAATGGCTGTGATTGTAATATTATACTGAGATGCTTTCTCCCTGTCTAGAGGTTTATCTGTCATGAGCTTGTAGTAATTTTTAGAAGATGGAAGAATCTTGAATGGCAAATCACTTTGCAAGTAGCAAATAACATTTCCATTATCACCAATGTCTCTGTCTTTAACATTTATAAGAGCAATTAAGTTTCCAGAATCAGAGTCTTCAGGAATTGGGTTAAACATAGAAGCTAACTGTATTTCTGGGATATTGTCATTGTCATCTGAAATTTTTATTTCAATATTGCAATGTGTCACCAATCCACCTCCATCCTTTGCTGCAAATGATATTGTATACTCTTCTGTTTCTTCAAAGTCCAACAACTCTGCAAGATAAATTGTCCCTTTAATTGAATCCAATCTGAATTTTTGTTCAGCAGTAGGTGATAAATTGGTGAAATGATATGTGATGTGGGCATTTGTCCCTTCATCTTTATCAGAGGCTTCCACCTGAAGCACAAGGGATCCAACCGGAATGCTTTCTTTCAAATTAACTGTATATGTATCTTGAGTGAAAATGGGTGGGTTGTCATTGGCATCAGTGACATTAATCCATATATGGGCAGTCCCAGTTTTCCTTGGTTCACCCCCATCCAGGGCGGTAAGGATCAAGTGAAAGCTCTGTTCACTTTCCCGATCGAGGGGTTTCTGCAGCACCAGTTCTGCATATTTAAGTCCATCTTTTCTCTCTCTAACTTCCAGGGAGAAGTATTGATTTGGACTCAGTATGTAATTCTGGACAGAATTCAGGCTGACATCTGGATCTTCTGCTTTTCCAATGAGAAACCTTGTACCTGGCAAAGTTAGTTCACTTGTCTCCAAATGGATATTGTCTTTGAGGAATTTGGGTGCATTATCATTGATATCCTGGATTGTCACTGATATATGGAAAACATTTCGAGGGTTTTCCATCACAGCTTCTAAGTTAACAAGACACGGAAAGCTTTTCCCACAGATTCCTTCTCTATCTATCCTGTCATTTACATAAAGATTTCCATTGTCTGCATTGATCATCAAAAACTGCATTTTATCCAAAGATACAGAATGTAATTTATGATATTTTAATTCTTTTTCTTTTAATCCCAATTCCTTGGCAAGATTTCCTACTATGGAACCCTTTGACATCTCCTCAGGTATGGAATAATGAATTTGTTCTGCAATAGTGTGGTGGATGGATGACAAAATCAGGAGAAGCAGTACTTGCCTTGAGAGCGCCCTATGATTCCTTCTGTGCCTTCTCTCCATCAGTCTTTTCCACATGAGGCTGTTTCTTTTTCCCAGCTTATGTTCTGACCAAATTCTCTTGGGTTTGAAAGAAATATTGCCTTTTCCCTAAATTTATAAAGACCACCCTTTGCAGCAGTGTGGTCTTTTGCTTTTCATCTTCTTCTATCTTACACAGAAGTAATGGGAGCTCCTCAAGTTAGGAGGCCTCCTTTCAATCTCTATGCTCTCCCAGGCTATCAACTTGGGCAACAGCAGCACTCTGAGGCTCAGACAGAGAATTGCAGAAAAGTCTTTTCCTCCATAGAAAACAGAAAGAGGGACCTGGTTGTTCAGAGTTAGTGTGTATATGAGGAAAATATTATTTTTCTTTTTTTGTACAATAGTATGAAAATAATTGCTGCAATACCAATCATATTTTATGTCCAAATTCTCACAAAATAAGATATTAATTTCCAGTTCTATTAAATTTTTCTTAATTTGTTACAGGACCCCAATTAAGATACCTTTTTATTAAAATGGAGTGGTGGTGTTATATTCTGAAATGGCCAGACATATTTCTTGTCATAAATACCAGAGTGTTATAAGCACTCCCAAATGTACTACATATAATTATTGGACTAATAATCAGTTATCCACCTGAATGATAATAATAGTAATAATTCAAATTTAAGGGGTCAATGTTACTGTAAAATTGTGGTTCTTTCCTAACATTTCCAACCAGTGTACATTTTCCCACTCTTAAAGGAAATGATTAGTTAATCTTCATGGTAATTACTTGCCTAATTTTTGCAGGCATTCATATAACATTCACACATGTGTATATATATGTATGTTCTTTTAGGGTTTCTATGCAGAATATAAATATGCATATAAGCAAATATTCTTATGCATAGTAAAATGAAATGGAACCAAAAATAATACATATAAGCTGCTTAAAGCTTCAAGCTGAGATACTCTTCCCATTGTGATATCTAAGTAGCATTAAACATTCTTGCAGATTAGATGGCACTTTTTTTTCAGGAGACTAGTTTACTGTAATTGTGCCATCCAGACACAGTTCTGCAACACGTAAAACTTTAAAGAAAAATTATTACTTTTATACCTTGAAGAATACTTTTAAGAAAAAGTAAAAATATTCAAATGGGCTTTGTAGCATACCTAGTCAAAGTTAGAGAAGTAATACAGTTCTTATAAAATTATCTATCAATTGGGTAAAAATGAAATGTTGGTCAAAATTATGTATCAAATTGACAAAAACCCTATCAACATATCCAAATATAATAATACAAAAGTACAATTGTTTTCTTTGAGATTAAATTGTAAAAAAAGGGATCTTAGCATTCTTGAATTTTAAGCATATTGTATATACATGACCACACCTGGAATATTGCAACCAATTTTGGTCACCATAGTACAAAAAAGATGTTGAGACTTTGGAAAAAGTTCAGAGAAGAGCAACTAATATGATCAAAGGCCTGGAGACTAAAACATATGAAGAACAGCTGCAGGATTTGGGTCTGGGTAGTTTAAAGAAAAGAAGAATTGGGGTAACATGATAGCAGTATTCCAGTACTTGAGGCGCTGCCACAAAGAAGGGGTGGGGTTGGGTTTGAAATTATTCTAAAAAGCACCAGAGGGCAGGCCAAGAAACAATGGTTGGAAACTAACCAAAGAGAGAAGCAACCTGGAATTAAGGAGAACCTTCCTAACAGTGAGGATAATTAACCAGTGGAAGAGCTTGCCTTCAGAAATCATGGGTGCTCCATCACCGGAGATTTTTCAGAAGAATCTAGACAGTCACTTATCTGAAATAGTGTAGGTTCTCCTGCTTGAACAGGGAGCTGGACTGGAAGACCTTCAAGGTCCTTTCCAGATTCTATTCTTTTCTATGTGAGATAGATCAATATTCACAGAAGATAACAAATGGCAATATTAAATATATTATATGTTGATGGGTTTTTTTAGCTTCATCTCCTGCATCTGTTTGTCCTTTGTAAAAAATAAATGCTGGACTATGATCATGAATCTGATACAGCAGGTTTCTTCTTATAGTCACATTATCTGAACATATTATGAAATAGATCATAGTGGAAACTGTAAGCAACTTAACAATGCAGTGATTTTTTTCAGAGATCAGAATAGATTTATCAAAATAACCCTTGTTTTTGATAAATCTCATTTCCAGAGATGATTGTGGGAATGCTGTGGACTCAATCATTTCAACAACACATTTGATAAAACATGATATTCTCATCAACAAACTAATTGGAATAATTATTAAGTACATCCACAGATGAGGATCTGTTTGATGGATGTAAAGATTAAGGCACTTGGTTAGAAATCAGGAGACTGTCTTATCCTGCCTTAGGCAAAACACTCAGCTGGATGACCTGGCGAGTCATTCTCTCTCAGCTCTAAAAAAGAAGGCAATGGCAAACTACTTCTGATATCTTACAAAGAAACCACATACACATGTTCAGACAGTTATTAGGAGTCAAGTTTGACTTGAAGGCAGAAGTAATAAACAGTTTTCAGTTTAAAAAGCATACGGAAAGAGCACTTATGAAAATAGAGATATCCTCACAAATAATTTGTATAACAAAATAAGGAAAATGCTTCTCTAATGTAAGAGGGGTAGTTGATAGCATAACAACACAATCTTGAACAGTTAGAACAAAGGCTGAGGTAACAGACATGTTCAATATTTTTGTAAGGAAAATATCCTTTAGTACCCAAGGGACTTTTCTTCTTAATTAAAATGTTTCTTTCTAGAAATACAGTTCTTTTTCTAGAATCAAATCTCATTACAACAGAACTTGAAGAAAAAAATCTTATTCCATCAATCATTATCAAGGATGAAGTTGGAACAGTGCTAAAATTTATTGTCCTATGAACATATATTACCGTGTTTCTCATATAATAAGGCCAGTTCTTATTTTTTTTGGAGCCCTGAAAAAATGGCGAGGCCGTCTTTTCGGGGGTGACTTAATCCCCCCCTTGCATCTTCGGGCGGGTGGGTAGCAATGGCTTGGATGTTGACCTTGGTGTTGGTGGGGCACTTCGTATCGGGGTCAACGCAGGCAGCACCATATCCGGGTGTGCAACAAAAGTACTTCCTAATGGCAAGCCCCCCCCCCACCCTCCGCTCCATTTCACACGTTTTAACATAGGCCTTAATTTGGGGGGGAGGGGCTTAATTTCATTTCATGACTATAATACATGCTGGGACTTCCTATTGGGGGAGGCCGTATTGTTGGAGAAACAGAGTAGACATTTTATTTATGTATGCATTCCAAGCTATAAAAACACAAGAACAAAATTAAATAATACAAGATAGAACTGAAGTAAAAGTCACTACAACCAGACAAAAAAAAATAGGCAGAGACGAAGCTAAATTATTCCTGAATTATAAAGGGATTTCAGGAAATCGGTTGGCCATTGTACAATGACAGAAACAGAGCCAGGCAGGTAACTATTATTATTTATGAAAACCTCCAATATCTTTCTCTTATAAAAAAGACAATCATTGGCAATTGTGTGGCATCCCAATGAAGAACCTTGAACCGGGGGCTTCCGGTTCCGGTCGCAGTGGTATCGGTGGCAGTAATTGCGGCTCTGCAATCTTACACCGAGTACTCCTGTCAGAGGGCTCCTAATGGGACCAAAGCCTCCCTGGAGGGGGAGGCGAAGGAAAGAGGGATGCTCTGGGGGTCATAGAAAGCAGCAACTCTCCTACTTGACCTGGAGAAAACTCTCTAAACCCGAAAGCATGGAGCAATGGCAGCTATCATGGCCATCACCCAGCTGAGGCAACTGAAACAACAAAGGCAGAGCAGGAGCGAGTAGAGGAACAGTGTGTGACTGTGTGAGATTAAGCTTGATTTTTACCTAAAAGTTATCCCCAACATGATGATCTTAGGAAAAAAAGGACGTTCAAAAGAGTAATTTTCATGGCTAACTGGCACTTTAAACTAATGATTCAGCCCTGGAAAAAAATTGGAGTAAGTAAGAAATAAGAGGTTTTCCTCTGAAAGCATTGAATTTTGGATTTTAGATTAGCTTTAAAGACTGGAACTGGTTATTGGATAATCCAAATGTATGAGCTGGACCTGGCTTAACTAAATAATTGACTTGGTTTTGAAATAAATCGATTTTGATTGTAAGTAATAGCTGCTGGAAAAAAAGGCAGCGTGGAAATTTGAGAGGAGAGCACCATTGACAATTGGAAGACAAACTATACCCCGATTACTCTGGACTTCTTTGGATCTGGATAGAGATTTTTTATTGTAGAATGATTATCATCACTATGACCAGAGTTGAAGGAACAGCTGTAGAAATGAGTGGACTTTTTCAAGAGGTGACCTTGATCTTCAAAAGTATTAAAGTCTTAATGGATGGCATGGATGAGAAAATGGAAAATATCTTACAAAGAACAATAAGTAAAGATCAAACTGCCCTTGAAATGGTGGAAATAATACTTTAGCTTAGTTCAGTTTATTTTATTTTATTATCATTGCACCTCGTACAACAAAATCAAATACCATCTTCAATGCACATCATGACCATGACCATGAAAATAAACACAAACACACATCCTTCACCCTTCACACATTGAATTGGAATCCCCTGACAGCACACCAACACTACACTAAACAGCAGAATTCAAGAGAGCTACTGCCCTGGAATAGAAACTGTTTTTCAGCCTATTTGTTCTTGTTTGTATTATTCTGTACTGTCTGCCAGATGGTAGTAGTTCAAAAAAAAGGGTTCCCAGGATAAGATGTATCTTTGAGAATGTTTTGAACTTTCTTAAGGCAGTGAGAGCTATAAAGCTCTTTCAAAGAGGGGAGAGGGCAACCAATGATTTTCTGGGCAATGACATTAACCCTCTTGAGTGCTTTCCTATCTGCCACTGTGCAATTGGCAAACCATACAGAGGTGCAATATGTTAAAATGCTCTCTATGGTGCAGTGGTACAAGGTCATCAGCAGTTTTTCATTCAGTTGTTGTTTTCTGAGAAGTCTCAGGTAGTATAATCTCTGCTGGGCCCTTTTGACCAGTGCTGCAATAGAAATAGAAAGACAAAATGAAAAAAACCAGCAAACTGAATACAAACAAGGAACAAATATGGTTCAGAAAAATGAGTGAATGAAGCAAATACCCAATGAAGAGGAAGATCAGATAAATCAAAAGATTTATCTGATCAGATAAAGCAAAAGGAGTGGAAAAACAGAGGAATTGGACAAACCAACAGATAAATCAAGGATTGGGACAAAAAATAGGATTGACAAGAGCTGATAAAGGAAGAAAGATTGAAGAAAATAAAACAGACACCCCCTTCCAGTAATCACATCCTTATATAGGATTATCACATTTAAAAGATTCCATAACACTTTCTGTTTTTCACACAAAGAAGTTATAGAGATTCTCATAAGAAAGATATGGGTGTTTTTCATAACGCCTCCCATGCTCCTTCCATGGAAATTCCCCAACTTTCCTCATCTTCAGCATTATCATCAACGTTCCTGTTTTTCACTTAAAAGATTACACAATAGATTATTAATAACCCTATAATGTCAAGGCAACCTCTTAGGAATCTCAAACCAAGCCAAGGACACAATACTTTGCAACCTTACAGAACTTTAGCAAAATAACAAGTTACATAAATGTTCTGATCTCTAGAAGGTCAGAGAACAAATATGGACCCTGTCTGGTTCTTTATATTCTTAGGTGTATAAGGTAAATTTTTACATATAACATCAACAAATGAGCAAAAATGAAGATATAGTGGATAAGGAGACTGGGTTATGGGCGGATTTGTGGGAGAAATGTCAATACAAGAATGTAATCGGAGAAATGTTTAGATTAAATAAGGAAGATATAGATGAAGATAAAGATGAGGAGTGTGAGAAACGAATAAAAAAACATAAGAATTGAAGCACTGTTGAGGGCAAGAGACGAGGGATAGAAAGTATTACTACCTAAATATTAAGGAAGCTAGATTGTAAGTTGGAGAAGCAGAAATAAATTAGGGGAAATTTTGTTTCTTTTTCTTGGAACTAAAAAAAATTGATAGAAAGATTAAAGGTTTATAGATCCTAGGCGTTTTTCTCTCTCTTAATGTAAGCTCAAATAATGTAAAAAGATTTTTTACATTTGATTGAGATAAAGAATATCAATATTGGATTAATAAATAATAGATAGAAAGATTAAGGGTGTTAGATATGTTAGATATTTTCTTTTTATGTAAGGTTTAAATAATATAAAGATGATTATATTTGATTGTGATAAAGAATATGAATATTATGGTAAATTGGATTAATACGAATGCTGCTCAGAATCAACACTGTTCACATATAATATGGATGTATATTAAAAATAAAATAGAAAGGGAGAGGAGAGGTAAAAAGAGGAGAAGGAAGGAGAAGGAAGGAGAGGGAGGAGAGGAGAA
Source organism: Laticauda colubrina (assembly GCA_015471245.1). Taxonomy (NCBI): domain Eukaryota; kingdom Metazoa; phylum Chordata; class Lepidosauria; order Squamata; family Elapidae; genus Laticauda; species Laticauda colubrina. The sequence continues at coordinate 2,575,031 of BLBF01000031.1, forward strand.
GGAGAGAGAGAAGGAGAGGGAAGTGGAGGGGACAAAGAGAAAGAAAGAGGGAAGAAGGGAAAAGGGAAGGCAGGGAAGGTGAAGGAAAGACTCAGAAAGAGTGGATTGTTGATGTAAAAATTGAAAATATGACATATTATGAAGGAAAATGCATAACAAAAATATTTTTTTAAAAAAAGGAGTTACCCTTTTTAAGATAGGTGGCCAATAAATTTTCTAAATAAAATAAAGGATGCAGGATGATGGAGGAAAAAAGAGCCTTGACTGTGTATTGGATAAACTGGCCAGAATTTATATTTATTTTTCAGGACAATATTGTGGCCAGATTTTTTGTTTGCTTTTATCATCTTATTGATCTGGTAATCTGATTTAGAGGAGTGAGATGACAGCTAGCTACATTGCAATTGAGCCAATAGTAGGGGGAGATAGATACAATATTTCTAGAGCAATATTGCTCTTTTCCCTGCTACCAGCATTCCTACTATATTGGAATTTCCTCAAGAAATTTCCCTACAAGCATGAATGGTGGGACGACAAAATAGACAAAGTAGTAGAAAATGAAGAAGCTAAAGTATGCTAGGACATTAGAATTCAACCAGAGAAGTATTTGTCACATAACAATGCATAATTAACAACTGTCAATAAAAAAGATTAAAAAAAAGTCTGCGTAGTGGACATCACAGCTCTATGTCCATCGCATAGTGGACATCAAATAAAAGAGAAAGAACCGAAGAAAATCACAAAATATAAGGACCTACAAATAGAAGTAGAAAGCAAAGGGAAAGCAAAGCAAAAGTAATAATAGAAAGCAAAGATAGTATCAATAGTAATAGGCGCCTTGAATCCCAAAATATCAGGAGTAGCCCTTGAATGCCATTGGTATCAACAAAATCACCTTTAGTCAATTGCAAAAGATATGTTTACTTGGAATATTTTACACCCTGGGATTATCTTTAATGCTATCTATCAATAATCTCTGCCTGTCCCAAGTCCTTGTAAGGATTCGATAGTGGATAAAAATGCCAAATCAGTCTAAACATCTGACAGTGTGACCAATGATAATACTTTCTTCTGTTACCTTGTTTTGTTGTTTACTACTTTTCACATTCTTTCTGCATGACTAATATGTATGTATCATAAACTATAACCAATCTCATCCTCTTGCTTCAATTGCCATAGTACAGTGGAGCCGAAGGTTATGACCGTAATCCCTTCCAGGATTTTGGTTGCAAGCCAATTTGGTTATGGGTCAGAAGCACGACTGCGCATTCACGGACCAAAAATATTCTGTCTTGGGCCAGTGCTCTTCATCACCTTCATAAATGATCTAGATAAAAGGGTCGGCTCATCAAATTTGGAGATGATACCAAGTTGTGGGGGATTGCTAACACTTTGCAGGATAGACTCAAGATTCAGAAGGATCTGGGCAGACTTGAACATTGAGGCCTAGGTAACAAAATGCAATTCAGTGGTGTGCACCTAGCCAGGAAAATAAAATGCAGAGATATAGAATAGGCATTATCTGGCTCAGTAATAGCAGCTGCATAAACAGAGGGATAGCATGAAGGACACAAAAAATGATAGGGCTGCTTTATACTGCACTAGAGATAATGGAATATTGCCTCCAATTCTGATCAATACCAATAAAAAAAACACACTCTGAAACCTTCGAAAGAGTGCAGAGAAGAGCAACTAACAAGATTAGGGTCTGTAGGATAAGGAATGAATAAGGGAAGGCATGTATAGCCTAATGAGGAGAAGAATTAGGAGCCATAGTGGTACAATGGTTAGAATGCAGTATTGCAAGCTAATTCAATGTCAAGCGTTCGATGCTCACTGGCTCAAAGTTGATTCAGCCTTCCATCCTTCCGAGGTCAGTAAAATGAGGACCCAGATTATTGGGGGCAATATGCTGACTCTGTAAAATGCTTAGAAAGCACTATGAAGAGATATATAAGTCTGAGTGCTATTACTAATTAGGAGTGACATGATAACTGTTTTCAGTACATGATGGGCTGCTATAGAGAAGTGGGAGTCAACTTATTTTTCAAAGCTCCCAAGGTTAGGACAAGAAGCAATGGATAGAAGTTCATTATAGAGATCCAACCTGGAACTACAAAGAAACTTCCTGGCAGTAAGAACAAGTAACCAATGGAATAGCTGTTCCTATTTGAATACCATAGCTCTGTCACACTTGGCAAGAGAACCTGGATAAGCCCACTGATTTCACTATCCAACACTTTCTTTCTTTTCCAAACTATCATGACCCAGTGGCTCAAGCAGGAGATCCTATACCATTTCGCTAATGACTATCCAGTCTCTTGAAAATCTCCAGTAAAGAATTTCCACAACTTCTGACTGCAAGTTGTTCCATTGGTGGATTGTTCTCACTGTCAGAAAATTTCTCCTTATTTCTAGGTTGAATCTCTCCTTGATCAATTTCCCTCCCTTGTTTTTTGTCTGGCCTTCAGATGGTTTGGAAAATAGGTTGACCCTCTCTATGACACCTCCCCCCCCATCAAGGTTGCATTGTATGTAAGGAATTAATACACCTCCATAGAAATACACAATACTAGGGACTAAAGCTTTCTTGAAAGTATTTGGGTAAATAGTATAAAAATAATATCATACAAAAGGTATGATAAAGAAGACCTCCAAGATCCCTTCCAGCCCTATGATTCTTTGTTCTGTGAAAATGACTTTGCTATAGATGTGTACTACAGTCCAATCAACCAACCTGAGGAAATAGCTGAACTCTTCACTAATCAGTTAGTTGAAGTGTGCAGGAAATACACCTCAATAGTAATGTAGTAAAGGGTGAATTTAACTACTCTGACATCAACTGGGAAACAAACACTGCAGGAAGTGGGAGATCAAACATATTCCTCACAAGCCTAGGTGATAATTTTATCATACAAAAGGTATGATAAAGAATACCTCCAAGATTCCTTCCAGTCCTATGATTCTATGTTCTTTGAACAATGAATAACCATGCAGTCAAACACTTTAAAGTATAAATATCTAGCAGTTGTTTTGCAAAGCAATAGGAAATCAAAGGTTCAAATAATCTATGTCGTTGTGAAGATGCAAAAGAATTCCACAGCCATTCCAAGATTTTACAGATATTAAGAAGGGAAATTAATTCCAGTAGAAAATACATTGTTGCCTGCCAAAGAATTAGAATGAATGATGTATGGAATCCACCTTAACATTTTATAACCAACAGATTCAATGAGCTTTCTTGATGGCTATAATAGTATTCTGAGATAAATGTCTAAACTGTAACTGAAACAGAAAATAGGCTTGCCAAATATTGAAACCCTGACTTGATTCAGGATACTAACAACTAGATCAGAGTTATTTTAAATCCCAACAGGATTTAATCCCAACTATAATTATGACAATTAGTTTGTGAACAAACATTTATTATCAATGACTGAACATATAAGCCAACTGGATATTAGATGACACGAGAATGCTTAATGAAAGGATAGCTGATATGGAACACTGGAAAGAGCTGGGTCAAGCGTTAGACTTCTGTCACTCATTGGTTGAAAGTACTATTGGTGCCCTGGCCAATCTATATATTACTAAAATTCTTCTTCCTGTATCTTTGTAGCCTTTAATTAGACAAACAACTTTTGAGAAACAACTTTTGAATCAGCAAACTTCCAATGGGCTAATTTACAGTATTTATCCAAAACCCTGCACCCATGATTCCCATGGGTTTGAAATTTGGAAAAGTTGTTGGCCAAAAAAGTGCTGCCACGTTGCCATGGTCAGCCAGTAATGTGACTGTTATTTCCAATGTTCCCTGCCAACTTCTTATAAGGAAAGTCAACGGGGAACACAGCAGAAAGTCAGAAATTGCTCCTGCTCCCATTGTTTTTTGCCCACCCATTGTCAGATCCGTGTATCTGCCATTCTTCAGTGGAAGAAGAAGGGGGGGGAGTTGGTACAAGTAATCCTTTTTGATGTAACCTGTATATATTAAATCTTATGTTGAATCTGTATAACTTGCACATAATATACTGAAGGACTGGAGCCAGTGTCTCGAAACTTGTCACCTCATGGAGAGATAGCAAGAGGAGAAGGGACAATAAAAATACCAGCTCTGGAAGATACCCCTGGGAAACTCTTTTAAGATACATACCCAGATAAGGGGAGGGGGAATGAACATGTTGGTTCTTTGTTTGAATAAATCCACATCTAAATAAGGGGAGGGGTTCCAACTCCCTTCAGCTATTACTGTATGCCTGGAAGCATCTTAGATTCTGCTTTGACTAGTACTGGATTCACTTCCTTTTAACAAAGAATTCATTTTGAAATATCTAGCTTTCAGAAGTTCATTCTTTTCGGTCAAAGAGGAAAAGTCCATTGCTTACATAAAGCAGAATCTTCAACAGAGGTCAACCTGGAGAGGATTTTTTTTAAAAAAACTCCACTCTACCGAGGGGACCCTGAAAAAATATCTGAATATAGCAAGGAGCAAGGTGAAGCTGAATGCTGGTGAGAAACTTCAACAATTCCCCAGCCAGACATTGACTTTGTGTACCCCATCGAAGACAGTGAAGCTGCCTGTGAAAACTCCACAAAGCCCCAGGGTCTACAGGCATGGGGAAGAGCTAGGGTGGAAGAACCAAGGGAGTAACCCTCACTCGGGGTAGCCATAAACCCAGGTGGAAAATGGAGCTGGAGGCCCTCTCTGATCAGGAAGAATGGGTTGAGGAACTACTGGCAGATGACCGACTGAAACGGTACATAAATCACTTTGTGAGGGAAGCCCTGGAGGACCTCAATGTGAGGGATGAACCTCACCAGTTCATCAGTGTAGGAGATGAGTGAACCAGAAATTGAGAGAACCCAAGCTGTCACCCCTCATCCAGCTGAGAATGATCAAGCATTGGAACAAGTTGGAGGACCAGCAGCTACACCAGGTACCCGACCCCTTGCTGTCCCAGAGCAGGGGATTAACTCTGGCCAACCCAGAGACATAAAACTGCAGAGAAAGATCCTGCCCTTGGGGGTAAAATTCAATGAGGACCCCCAGAAATTGGGATTTTTCCTGGTGCAAGTCCTCACCTACATGCAAGAATATGGGTGGAATTTCCTGACCTAGGGGCCCGAGTGCAAGTTGTCACCCTGGCCATAGAAGGGGCAGGAGCCAGATGGATAATGACTCTCCACAACATCAATGCCCCAGAACTGAGGAATCTCGATCGATTCATGACAGCACTATGCCACCGCTTCGAAGACCCCCTCACCAATAGAAAAGCCTGTGATTGCATTAGAGTCGTAAAGCAAGGCCATTGCCGAGGAATTTACTGAGGTACCCAAATCGACTAGCCAGAAGATATCCTAGTCTGTTTGTTCAAAGATGGACTCAATGACAACCTGCACACTGCCTGCCTGATCTGTGGGGCCCCAAACCTCCTGCATGAATGATACCTAATGGCAGAGGAGGCAGAGATAGACATGAACTGTAACCAGTATTGCAGTGGCATTCTTCAATGGAAGAAAGGGGGGAAGTTAGTACAAGTAATCCTTTTTGATGTAACCTGAATATATTAAATCTTATATTGAATCTGCACAACTTGCACATGATATACAACTGGAGGACTGGAGCCAGATATCTAGAAACTTGCCACCTCTTGGAGAGATAGCAAGAGGAGAAGGGACCATAAAAATTCCAGCTCTGGAAGATACCCCTGGGAAACTCTTCTAAGATATGTACCAAAGATAAGGGGAAGGGGGAATGAACATGTTGGTTCTTTGTTTGAATAAATCCACATCTAAATAAGGGGAGGGGTTCCAACTCCCTTTATCTATTACTGTATTCACTTCCTTTCAATAAAGAATTCCTTTTGAAATACCTAGCTTTCAGAAGTTCATTCTTTTCAGTCGAAGGGGAAAAGTCTATTGTTTACACCGATGGTCATTCTATTTATTTGTTTAGATAAGGAAATACCTCTAAAATGGGTCATGCTTGTCTAGTTATTTACAAAATCTTCTAAACTACCCTTTTTATGGTGAAGCCAGATATAGGATAATTCTGCTTCCTAAAAGGTTTGAAGAGGAATCCAGAGAATTTTACCTTCACCTATTGTTGGATAATATTTTGATACAAGTTGCAAGATTTTGCTTTGAATATGTACAAAAGCATATGTGTCTTATAGTTAAAAAATCAGCAGAACTAGCAAGGCAAAATTCTACATTGTCTTCCACTTTATTTACTTCCTCTGTTTTATTTTTTAAATTTATGTCTTATATACATAATCAAGGATTGTAAAGTAGCAAAAGAAAATAGATAATGTTTGATAGTTAACAGATTTAGTAGGTTTAGTTAACTAAATTAGCTAAAAAGATTCCAGTTTATATTTTTATGCTATCTTAGCAATACCGACATATATATCTGTATATCAATATTTTTCCTGTTTTTCCTTTTTACAATGATAATTGATCATAATGTTTGTTCCATATTTTCTACCACTTATTATTTTCTAATAACAACAATCCAACATGATTTTGAGTTTAAGTTTATGCCTTAATTTTAAAATAGTTTGTCATATTTCATAGAGTTAAATTAAACCTTATGCAATAGTTTATAAAGGATTGTGCTGTTTCCTAAGGAACATAATTATGAGAAGAGCAATAAAAAAAAATATTACCTTTTCATTATTTTCTACCTTAGGATGCAAATTGCTTTCTCTATTGCTTGAAAGAGGCATTTCACTTTTTCCACCACAAAGCATATTCTCTGCAACATGAATGTTTGGTGCCAGGAACGTAAATTCATTCTTTCTGGATTCCGAGGAGAGGCAAAGCTGGTAGGAATAAGGCAGAGT
>BLBF01000031.1:2681754-2710508 GCA_015471245.1 Laticauda colubrina
ATCTATCTATCTATCTATCTATCTATCTATCTATCTATCTATCTATCTATCTATCTCTATTTTGTTAATATTTTTCCATCATAAAGTTCCTAATCTCTGCATCTGTTTTCTTACCATTTGTATAGTAGATCCCATGTTAAATAACACTGCTTCTTCTTTATCCTTAGTTTCATCATTAACCTGTCCCTTTCGGCACAATCTAATATTTTTTAAAATACATTTTCATCTGTAAGTATACTTTCATTTTTCCAGTTTCATGTATATGTTATAGCTGCTGTTATTACATGTAACATTAATCATATAATTCTTTAATTGTATTTCCCTGGTAGTATACCTAATAAGAACAGTTCTGGTTTTATATCTATTTGTTGTGCTGTCATTTATTCTAATCACCTTTTTATCTTTAACCAATATTTTTCTGCCAATGGACAGGTCCACTAGGTATGGTAGTAGGATCCTGGTATCTGTTTACATTTCCAGCACTCTGACAATACGTTTTGGAACATTTTTGCCATTCTTGCTGGTGGAAGATGCCACCTATAGAACATTTTATACAGGTTTTCTTTATATGCTGTTGACATTGTGAATTTGAAATTTATTTCCCACAGTTTTTGCCAATTGTCTAGTTCTATGCTATATCCAAAAATTTTGGCCTATACTATTATGGTTTCTTTTACGTATTCTTCTTCCATTTTAACATTCAGTAAGTAATTATAAATTTTCTTTATTAATTTATCATCTGTTTCCAACAATTTCTGATCCAATTCTTGGGCTTCTTTATACAATCCATATGTTTCTGCATCTTTCTTATGTCTTATTTGTATTTGGATATGTGGCCACTAGGCCAAGTCAATTCCCTGATTTTTTTAGTTCCTGTTTTGATTTTAGGTCCCCTTGTTCATTTAGAATATCTTTGTACTGTACAATTTTATCCAGTTTTAAGGCATTGGGATATATTAACACTTCCATCATGGAAAGACAGACTGGTATTTTCATATAGTGCTTTTGTTTAATTTTTTCCCATACTGACAACAGAACATTATTGATATAGTATCTTTGGAAGTATCTATGTAGTTTACTTTTCCCGTACCATACAAATGTGTGCTACGCCAATTGTAAATCATGCCCTTCTAATGTCAATATTCTTTTGTTCTTCAAATTTATCCACCCCTTTATCCATGTGAACATTGAAGCCTGATGATACAGCTCCCAGTCCGGTAGAGCCCCCCCCCCTCATTTTTAGTGTGTTGTAGCATTTTCAGTTTGATTCTTGGTTTTTTTCCTTGCCAGAAGAACTTTGAAATCAATTTATTTAAGTCCTCAAAAAAAATTTTTCCTACTTTTATTGGGATTATTTGGAATAGAAATAGCAATTTCAGTAAGATATTTATTTTTATTGTGGTTATCTTTCTGACCAATGACAGCTGTAGAGTTTTCCATTTTTCCAAATCTATCTTTATTTGATTTATTTATATAGTCTTATTTAATGGATGTGCATCTTTCTGTTAGCCAAATTCCCAGGTATTTAACTTTTTTAGTTGTCTGCATGTCCATCTTTTCCATCAGTTCATTTTTCTGTTTCATTGTAAGATTCTTTGTCGATATTTTGGTCTTTTCTTTGTTTGTTTTAAGTCCTGGCACCACACCAAACTCTTCTATTTTCTTTATTAATTTGGGTGCCATTTATAGAGTTTCCTCCAAAATAAATACTAAGTCATCTGCAAATGCTTGTACTTTGTAGTGTTCTTTTTTTATATCTAAACCCTTTATATCCGGATCTTGTCTAATCTATCTAAGCAAGACTTCTGAGGATAGTGTAAATAAAAGCGGGAATAATGGATATCCTTGTCTATATTAAAGTTTTCTGTTGTTTCTCTGTTTACTATTACTTTCGTCATTTGATTGGAACATATTGCTTGGATCGCATTACAAAGTTTTCACCAAAGTCCATTCCTTTCAATTGTAGTATCATGAACTGCCAACTCATATTGTCAGAAGCTTTTTGTGTGTCCAGAAAAATCAATGCTAGCTGTTTTTCAGAATGGGCTTCATAGTATTCCAATACATTCAAAATGATCCTCATGTTATTTTTCAGTTGTCTTTTTAGGTAGGAAACCATTCTGGTCAGGATGTATAAATTTGTTTAAGGTTCTTTTAAATCTTTCTGAAATTATAGAGGTATATATTTTGTAGTCTACGTTTAATAATGATATTGGTCTGTAATTTTTTATCTCTTGAGGATCTGTGTCTTCCTTTGGTATTAATGTAATATATGCTTCTGTCCAAGTTTTGGGAAACTTGACTTTGATAGTGCTTTGCTGTAGACCTCCAGCACTGACAGTCCTAGTGCTTCTTGTAGGCTTTTATAAAGTTCCGTCAGAAGTTCACCTGGTCCAAGTGTTTTATTTTTTTTTTTGTCATTTAATTGCTTCCATTATTTCCATTGTCATTATTCTTTCATTTAACATTGTTCTCACTATCTGGTATTTTGGGTAGACCAGTCTTTGCCAAATATTGTTTTATTGTATCTTCTAACATTTTCTCTTGACTATAGTTTCCTAAATAATTCCTGGGTTATTTTCTTTTTGTCTTCATTCTGGTGATAGAGGATCCCCTTTTCATCTGTCGGTTGGTGTATCATTTTATTCTCTTTCCTTTTTTTCAATTTGAACACTAGCCATCTACCTGGCTTATTTGCACATTCAAAAAAGTTTTGTTTTGCCATTTTAATTTTTGTGCCATTTCATCTTGCACTATTAGGTTCAGTTTATATTTTATTAAATCAATTTTCTCTTTTATCTTATTTTTTTGGGGGGTCATTCTGCAATTTTATCTCTAGTCTTTTAAGCTCTTCTTGTAGTGAATTTTGCTGTTGTTTCTTTTTCTTATTTCTTCTTGCTATGTATGTTATTGCTAAGCCTTGAATGTATGCTTTTGTCATATCCCAGACATTTTGCAGTGATGTTTCTTCTTTTCTATTTTCTTCAAAGAAAAAATCCATTTCTTTTTCCATCATTTGTATAAACTCCTTGTCTTTTAAAATAATTTGATTCATTGTCAGTCTTGGTTTCTTCTTTTGTCCCTTCCATGTAACTTGTATAGAATTGTGGTCTGCCCATATGTTTGTTTCTATATCAACCTTTTGGACATCTATTCTCATCTATGATGTCATCCACACCATGTCTATTCCCAACCATGATTGATGTCTGTTCAAGTAGAATGTATATTGATTTGTTCTTGGGTTTAGCTCTCTCCGTATATCCTGTAAGCCTATTTTTTGTATCATTTCAAAAAAGGTATTTGGAAATGTTCTTGGTTTTTTTTGCTTCTTTTACTGCTTCTATAATCTGTTTTGGTGTCCACAATTTCATTGAAGTCCCCTATTATACATATATTTTCATAGTCTGTGTCAATTATCTTTTTATAAAAGTCTTATAGAACGCTTCCTGCTTATTGTTTAGTGTGTATATTGAAGTCAGAAGGACTGGTTTCTGGTTTATCAACATCTGTACCATTAGTATTCTCCCTCCTCCTCCTCCTCCTCCTCCTCCTCCTCTCCCTTCTATATATTTTTTATTAAGTTTCCATTATTACAACATAGAACATCATGGTTTCAACAGCATTCTTGACATCTGTACAGGTTCTTATCTTAAATATCTTAACATATTATATTTACATTTATCTAATATTAATTAATAGCTTTAACTATAATTATTATTCTTACATATTCTACATATTTACAGTTTACTTTCTTGAGGTCTCTTAGAGTTTAGTTTCTGATCTTATTTCTTGTTTCTGTTTGTTACCCAATCATACCATTTATTCCAAATTAAAAAGTATTCAGAGTCTTCTCTCTCTTTCAGTTTCAGTGTTAACATATTCATTTCAGCACTTTCCATTATTTTTTGTTATATTAATTCTTCATTAGGAATGTTAGGAGTTTTCCATACTTGTGCAAAAGCTATTCTGTTGAGATATGTAAATTAGATATTTTACTTTTTCTGGAATTCAATCTTTAATAATTTCTAGAAGAAAAGTTTCCAGTCAGAGCTCACTCTGGTGATCCCCTTATTGTCAATTTTTAATTTGGATCCAGAATGTCCTGGTCTCGAGGCATAGCCACCACATATAGTAGAATGTACCATCAACTTTTTTGCATCTCCAACATTTTGGGCATATATTGGGGTATATTTTTGCCAATTTCATTGGGGCCAGATACTATCTGTAAAACATTTTGTACAGATTTTCTTTATATGCTGAAGATATTGTTAGATTATGGTTTATGTTCCATATTTTCTCCCATTCTTCTAACTTTATCCTATATCCAAAATTCTGCACCCAAGCTATCATTGTACCCTTCACTGTCTCCTCTTCCATTTTGATATCTAATAAGTATTTGTATATTTTTGATACAATTTTTTGTTCTCATCCCATTAAAATTTTGTCTTATTGGTTTTGCCCTTTATCAAATCCAAAATCTTCCAGATCTTTTTTATACTTATTTTGGATTTGCAAATATGTCTACCAATCAATTACAATTCCATTTTTGTTTAATTCTTGATTTGATTTTAATTTCCCTTCATTGTCTAATAATTCCTCATAATTTACCATTTTCCTTATATCTAACCTATTTGGGTGGATCATGGCCTCCATGGCTGACAGCCAATGTGGTATTTTCATATATTTTTTTAAAAATTTTCCTCCATGTTGTAATAAATGAATCTCTTATTATGATTAAAGTAAGTATGTATATTACTTTTTTTCTCCCACAAAAATGCATGCCAACCTATCTGGAAGTCATGACCTTCTAGTGTTAAAATTCTCTTGTCTCTTAGCTTGACCCAATCTTTGATGCAATTTAACCCTGCTGCTTGGTAATAGACCTCCCACTCTGGTAGTCCAAGACCACCTCTGCTCCTATTATCTTGTAATAATTTCATTTTAATACATGGCTTTTTGCCCAACCAGACAAATTTAGATGTCATTTTGTTTAATTCTGTAAAAAAGGGTTTTCCTAATTTTATCAGGATCATTTGAGATAGGTATATTAGTTTCGGTAAAGTATTCATTTTCAGTACCGCTATACTTCCCAAAAAAGACAATTTAAGTTTTGCCCATGATTCCAATTCTTTTCTAATTTGCTTTACGAATTTTATGTAAATTGGTATTTTATGTAGTTATCATCTTTTATTCACGAGCATCTGGAGGATAGCCAAATTCCCAAATAATTCACCATTTTATTGCAATCCTATTTTATTTTCAAATATTGTTTTCTGCTTCATAGTACAGTTTTTAACCATCATCTTGGTTTTGTTTCTATTTATTTTAAGTCCTGCTACTTCTCCAAATTTTTCTATTTGTTGTAGTAATGTTTGTCCCATATTCATTGGGTCTTCCACTATAAATGTCAGATCATCCGCAAATGCCTGAAGTTTATACTCTTCGTTTCTAATTTTAATCCCTTTTATCTCTGGGTTTTGCCTGGTTGCAGCTAGAAGCACTTCTAAAGATAAAATAAATAGCAGAGGTGATAATGGACACCCTTGTCTCACTCCTTTCATAATTCCAAAATTGTCCGTGCGGTCTCCATTTATCAATACACTCACTTTTTGGTTTGAATATATTTCTTGTAGTGTTTTTTCTGTGATGGTACCGAAATTCAATTTTTTTATTTCATGCAGCATAAATTGCCAATTAAGATTATCAAATACGTTTTGCATGTCCAAAAAGATTAAAGCTTCTTGTTTTACTGGGTGTGCTTCATAGTATTCAATTGAATTTAATACTAGTATTCTCCCTTCTTCATCTGTGTATATTTGTTTGGATTTTAACAATTCTCTAAAGCCCATGTCACACTGCACCAGCGGATGCAAAGAGGATGTAAAACAGACAAAAAAGCTTGCCATCCATTTGAAAACACAATGCATCCATTATGTACTCACTGCATAGTTTTTCATACTCTCAATCCGTCCAGCATCCGTCTACTGTGATTTCATCCGCTCAAAAAGTTTTGAGCTGCACAAAACTTTTTGAGTGGATGAAGTATCCAACGCGTCCATTCTACATCTGCAACGCATACGGGGAACATCCGTTATATGTCCGTTGTCATCCGTTACGTGTCTGCTATATCCACTAGGCATCCACTGCACATCCGTGCAACTCAAATCCGCTCCAGCAGAAAATGGACACAGGCAGGAAGCGAAACGGATGCGGAACGGACAGACAGCGTTAGAATCATGGACGTAGAAAGGATGAAAGCGGATGCAGCTCGGATATAAAGCATTAAAATGGAAAAAACGTTCGTATAGGGGATGTATCTCAGATATTTAGGATGTCTGGAGGATGTCTGGAGGATGCAGAAGGACACCTAGCAGAAAATAGACATTTCCTATAAAAAGGGGGAGGAAATCAACTGGATCTCACTTTCAGTCCAGCAGCCCTGGTGTGCAGACCTCTTCAGCCTTGCTCTTGCTCTTCCACAGCATCCATTCTTCTCCACCATGGATCATTGCATGCTCCTTTTGGTAGCCGCCATCATTCAACACCAGAACCAAGCCCTCTTCAGGCTCTTTCACCTTTTCTATGGGAAGAAAAGGAGGCGGGCAAGAAGTGTCTGGGTCTGATGATGGATCAGGAGAAGAGCGGAGTTTGGACTCTGTGACAAGCTGATGGTGGAGCTGAGGAACAAAGACACTTGCGCATTCCAGAATTTCATGGGGATGCCACCAGCCATGTTTGACGAAGTTGTGGAATGGCTGAGACCCAGGTTGACCAAGGCAAACACCAACTTCCGGGCCAGCCTGGACCCTGGGCTGAAGGTGGCACTGACTCTGCGCCACCTGGTCTCCGGGACCACCTACAGGAGCATGCAGTACGGCTGGAGGGTGCCACACAACACCATCAGCATTGTGGTCAGAGAAGTGGTGCAGGCCATCATCGAAGAATACCTGGAGGAGCTCCAGTGCCCCTCCACTGCCCCTCCAGTGCCCCTCCACTGAAGAAGGCTGGAAGAAAGTTGCAGAACAGTGGTATCAGAGGTGGAACTTCCCCCACACCGTTGGAGCCATAGATGGCAAGCACGTGGCCTGCAAAGCTCCAGTCAAGTCAGGGTCCACTTATTTCAACTACAAGGGCTTCTTCAGCATCATCCTCTCTGCCATGGTCGATGCTGACTACAAGTTCATGTACATCGATGCTTCAGGCAACGGGTCAGCTTCAGATGCCCAGGTATACAACGGCAGTGACCTCAAGGTGGGGCTGGAATGCAACCTCATCATGGGCTTCCCAGATCCAGACCCCCTGCCCAACGACACACAAGATGTGCCCTACTTCATCATGGGGATGACACCTTCTCCCTCAGAACCTACCTCATGAAGCCCTACACTTCCAGATGCCTCACCCGTGAAGAGAGGATCTTCAACAACAGGCTGTCCAGGGCAAGGCGGGTGGTGGAGAACGCCTTTGGCATCCTGGCCAACAGGTTCCAGGTACTTCTCACCACCATGCAGCATCATCCATGGAGCATCATGGAAGCTTGCTGCATCCTGCACAATCTCATGCGCACCCGCTTCCCAGTGTTGCAGAACAGGCTTGTGGACTGTGAACAAGGGAATGGGGACATGGAGTCTGGTGAATGGAGGCAAGGGCGAAACCTGACTGACACTGTGGATGTACAAGGCCCCAACAGAGCTTCACGTGAAGGGAAGAAGCAGTGCAACCTCCTGAAACACTGGTGCAACTCCCCAGCTGGAGCAGTGGAGTGGCAAGACAGGATGGTAGATGCTTAATGGATGCTTCCTTCAGCCTGTCTCATCACACTGATGAGATTGTGCCATGTATGTTCAGTGGCCTTACAATGAATAGGGCATTAATAAAGAGTTGTGTTTATGTTGAAATGTGTGGATCAATGATTAAATTGTTATTGATAATAAAGGGCCATAGGTGTGGCACCTGGGAGGGTGGACCATACAGTCCCACTATGTTTGCACTGGAGGATTATCTATCCCACAGCTATTACCCATCCCACAGCTATTACCCATCCCACAGGTATCCCTGACCATCCCACAGCTATTACCCATCCCACAGATATCCCTGACCATCCCACAGCTATTACCCATCCCACAGGTATCCCTGCCCATCCCATAAGCATGCAAAGGCTTAGCTATTTTCTAAAACTTTCCACCAACACTTTATTAATGAAAAGAAATGACCCAAGTGTGTGAAGCAAAGATAACCTTTATTAATAACAAACTGTAAAAGCAAAATGACCCAAGTAAAGTGTCCCAAGCAAAGATAAAGTCAACAGGTAGCAACCCTGTCTCTGGCAATGTTCTCAGTCACTCTGAGGCATGTCCATGGTCTCAGATGTAAAGGGTCCAGGGGCTGAGGAGCTGGCAGTGGCTGGAGTGCTGGTCTGAGGTGCCATTGGGGTACCTGGCCCTGAGAGGACAACAGGAGGTGGTGTGTTCAGGAAGCTCTCAGAAAGCTGGCTCAGCCCAGTGAGGTTAAGAGGCCCTTCATTCAGGACCTGGGATGTCAGGCACAGGACCGATGACAGATGTTCTGAGGACGGGCTTGGCTGTGGGGTGGAGGAAGGAGGAGTGTAGTGGGGATGTCTGGTGTGCAGCTGGGCAAGGTGAGGCATCTGTGGCATGCGAGAAACATCTGTGGCGTTGGTGGCATCTGTGGCATTGGTGGCATCTGTGGCGTCTGTGGCATCGATGGTATCAGTGGCATCGGTGGCACCTGTGGCATGCGAGGAACCTGTGCCTGGACTGGGAAGGGCTGCCTGTGCTGCTGGAACTCCTGGTATCCGTAGCCTTGGTTGGTGAGGGGCTGTTGAAAGCCTTGGAAGAGCTGTGACATCGCCTGGGGTGGAGGAGCAGACCTGGAGTGGGTGGGAGCAGGTTCAGCTGGGCCTTGAGGGTGGTGCAGCAGCACCGTGATCCTTTCCTTCATCACCTGGTACTGGGGCTCGGGCATGTCCATGAGGGTCTGGGTCACGTAGGTGAGGAAGGGCATGCGGTTTGAGGATGGAATCTCAAAGTGTTCCAGCTGAGAGAGGAGATCTGCGCTGGTCTTGATGGTGTCCCTGATCTCCAGCAGGACAGTATGGCTCTGTCCCTCTGGTCTGCTTCTCTGCCTGCTTTCTGTGGAGGTGGAGCTGGGGGTGGGGTTGGGTTGATCCCTGGTGGTCGCTGCTTCTTCTTGCTCCATGTGTTTGAGAGAATCCTACACGTCCTCTGGCATAGGGTGTGCAGCTGTCGGGCGGGTCTCTGTCGTGGGGCGCTCTGTGGACACCTGCCCGGACACAGTCGCTGTCTCCTGGCCAGAAGAGGACTGGCTGTCTGTGGGCTGCCTGAGAGTGAGGGTAGACTGAGGGGATGCTCCTTGGTGGCGGACCTCACCCTCCAGGAAGCTGCACTTTGCTTAGGTCTCCTGGTCGGTGAGCTTGACCGCGGCCTGGCCAGACTTCTTCAGGTGCAGCTTCCCGTACCAGGTGTGCATATGCTTCCACCACCTGAGGAGGACATCAGCAGTGTAGCCCAGGCTCTCCGCCTTCTGTCTCCAAGCCACCTGCTTCCGCTTGGTGTCTCGATACAGCCTGTGGCCCTTCCTCCACATGTACTCGTTCTCCCTCAGCCACTCCAGCACCTCCTCCTCATGCTCCTCTGCGATGGAGTACTGCTTCCTCTCTCCCTTCTCCTTCTCCTTCTCCTTGCCTTGTCTCTTCCTCCCTCTGGCAGGGCCTTCAGCATCAGGGCTTTCAGGACTTTGGAGCTGGTCCACCACAGCATCAGCAGGAGAAGCAGCAGGAGAAGCAGCAGGAGAAGCAGCACCAGCCCCAGCACCAGCAGCAGGAGAAGCACCACCACCACCAGCAGCAGCAGAAGAAGAAGAAGCAGCAGAAGAAGCACCAGCAGCACCAGCAGCAGAAGAAGCAGCAGCAGCACCAGAGTCAGCACCAGGAGGTGGGATGGAGGATCTATCCCTCTTGGCAGGGCTGGCAGAAGATGGCACAGGCTTCCTCTTCTTCCCCATGGTCTCTGATGAAGATGTCTCTGGCAGCAGGTTTTCCTCTGAATGGTGAGCTGCCTCCTTTTATATCCGTGGGGCTGATACAATGCATCCTCCCCGCATGCGCAGTGATCCGCTAAGCATCTGCTACGCATCCGCTCTGCATCCGCTCTGCATCCGCTACGCAACCGCGTCATCTGCTACGCATCCGCTGCGCATCCGCTTCATCCGCTACGCATCTGATCTTTCCGCTACACGTCCGCTTTACTATGCTCCCCCGGAAGCCCTGTGGACATGCCATCCACTTCCATCCGCTTTCATCCTCTAGGCTTCCATTGAGCATCCATTTTACATCCACGCTACGTCCTCCCCCCGTCCGTTCTTTTCCGTTCTCTTTTTGCAAATTTGGGGCACTTTTGAGAGCGGATAACAACGGATGGAAAATTTGCTCGTCCGCTGTGTCCTTTTTACATACGTTTTGCATCCGTCGGGCGATGTGACTTTGCCTTAACATATAGTGCCATCCCTCTTTTCTTTTGGTGTATTTGTGATGAATACAATTTCCCAATTTTGAGGTATTCCAGTCGGTTGCCATGTTACTTTTTGATATGCACTTCTTGATGACAAATTATATCCAATTTTGATCTTTGTAATTTTATTAAGGTTTTCCCTCCCTTTTTATGGGGGAGTTCAGTCCAGTTATGTTAACAGATAGCATCTTTACTTCCTCTTCCATCTTTTCATTTTCTTACCCTTCTAGTGGTTCTCTGTCCTTTTTTTCTTGCACCTTCTCATTCTATCTACTCTTTTTCCACCCTCACTCTTTCTTCTTGATCTAAGACTTTTTCTTGTATTTGGATTTCATCTTGACTTTTGCTTTTTATCTCATCTCTGCTTTCTTGTTCTTCATTTTCAGTGAAGTTGTGTTCAAAGAATGTGTGTCTTTTCTAAGGTAAACCCTGATTTTTTTGTCTTGCCAGGTAACCAGAATTCCTTTTGGCATCAGCCAAAAGTCATGCTATATTTGATCAGCTGTACTGTCAAAAATTGGGACTATTTCCTCTGCTCTCTAACTCTCCTGGGTATCTGTTTTAAGGTCACAATTTATCTCCCTTTATACTTCATGGGCTCATCTCTAGTTCTTTCATCTCTCAGTGACTTTTTGGTAAACCTCACACTCACTATTTTGGTAATGTATGCCTTCTTGCACAATTCATATGGATTCTAAATATTTCATCTATTTCTTTTTGCACATCATGGTTATTTTTCTGTAATACTCCAGCCAGCAGCTCTGTCATCACGTCAGCCAGGTCTTTCTCTTTCACAATATTTTGAAATCTCAGATTAATAGGCCACTTTTTCCATCTCAAGAAAGATTACTGTTTTCTTCTAATTCTCTATTAACTTGTGATAGCCTTTGGTCCATTTCTCCCTTTCCCCCCTTATTTGCTCAGCCCTTATTTCTATTTTCTGTATCTTCTGTTCATTCTTTGCTATCATTTGATGGAAGCTCCCTATCTTTTCATCTATCTTACATATATCCCCCTTCATCTCCCCCATTTCATTTTTGATCTCGTCATGGTTTTTTCACATAGCTTCCTGGCTTTTGGTCATGGCTTCTTGGATTGATAGTGATATCACTTATATACTCTGAATGGAACTTGACTTCTCCAGGCCTAGCATGCTTTCTACTGATCTTTGATTGGATGGGCTTGATGCTGCTGCTGCTGTTGCTGTTGCTGATGAGGGTGTAGATGAAGCTTTCTTTCCTATCTTCAATATGTTTGATGTACTTGTCATCTCTAATACTCAAAAGGGGCTTATCAAAAATAGGCAACAAAATAATTATTTTTACACAGCTAATACCTATTTCCCACACCCTTTGGTGTATTTCTTTCAACTCTCTGGTAAAATAAAGATATATCTACAATCACAAATTTCCAATCCTCCTCGTTTAACAAACAGTATATCTTTTGGTCTACAAGATTAATAGCTCTATCAGGTCTATTTGTTACTCATAAGTCCCTTAAAGATAGGTGCTTTCTCAATTTCTTCTTCCTCCAACAGTCAAATTGATAATCCATGCAGATCTATCCACGCTGTTAATTATTATAGTCATTTTAAAGATCCTTTTATGAGTTAAAATTTGTAATCCACCAAGGCCCCAAAACCCATCAGGACACTAAGCTTTCTTTTCAAAACAGTACCGAGATGAAAACACAATTTCCAAGTTCACCAAGGATATTTCCCCTTCTTTTTTCACTTTTCCACCATTCAAGTTGGTTAATGTCCTCACAGATTGTCTCTGGATATCACAAGAGTCTTTATGGAGTCTTTATAAACATTGCATCAGACACTTCTTTTTTGTATACACTCTTCTGGTCAGTAGGTGGAACCCTTACTCTTTTTTTAAAAAAAAATGCTGAAAAAGCTTCTCCTTAGGTATTCTAAATCCAACATCAGTCAAAAAAAAAAATAGTAATAAGTATATTCCCAATAATCTTTGAATATTTAAAGTTTTTTCAAAGTAGTTGATCTGGACTTTCCTCTAACTCAGACTCAGTTCCTTTATAATCATTTCTGTCATTCTCTCCCGGATATGTCAATGGCTCTAAAAGCTCAGTCACCGCCATTTTCACAGGGCAGAAATCCTGCTCCACCCTTTTTTGAGTCCCACTTTTTTCACTTTCTACTATTCAATCAAGATAAATTCACTTGCAGAAGATTAGAAAGCTCACACCAGTACAGCCACGTTGCTCTTTGATTTTTCCCTTTCTGTCTCTCACCAAGCTGTCACAGCTTCAGGTTGGTCGTGCTGACCATCTTCTCTCATGTTGGCTCAAAGGGGTTTCCCTTCATTCTAGCAGGAGATTGACTTTCTCCATGCAGTTTTCAGGGTTTCCACTCTACCTTCATTAACCCCTCCAGGGTTAACTGTGACCATTGAGGGTCTCCAGACAGGTGAAATTGTATGGGAATAATGGAGTCCCATTTCTCTGATCCCACTGTGACATCACTACTGGAAGTTTTATTGTACTGTTTATTGCCTTGATGCAGACTCTTAAAGCAACTGCAATGGAAAAAGAACACACTCAGAAATCTTTAAACTTAAAGAGAATATTTAAAATTGTCCCTAAAATTTTAATTTCAGGCTACAAACTGATCAGAGTATGGTTAACATTTTCCTTTTACTGCAATTATATTTAACCATGTGGGAACTAAACCCTGCTATATATCAACTGCTGTAATTTCTACTGCATTGTATTGTATTGTATAGATTTGACAATTGTTGATCTTTTCCCCCAAATTTTCAATTTTTTCAGAATTTTCATTTAAAGCTACTTACCTTAAAAATTGGTTGTGTTGTATTTAAAGATGTTTACATTATATTGCTTTTTATAAGAATATACCTGATTACAGAATGCGTAACACAATTTCTTCCCCAAAGAATTGCAATCAACAGCAGTTATACCCATTTAGTTGATGAGTCTGTGAAGTCTTTATGGTGAATGATCTCATAAATTTCCCCTTTTTTGAATAATAAAACATAGATCAAAGAGTTTACAAATTAGTTGATCGGGAAAGATAGTCCATTCAACTAAGAACTGATGACTTGTTAAATATATTCAATTAAGGGAAACCAGATCTTGAGTTTGTGAAAGGCTAAACTTGATTTTTTTTCAATCAGTATAAACTGATGACCCAAACAGGGATATTTCAAAAGGAACTACGAGTTTTGCTGCTACTGCCAACCTTTTTCCTGGTTTCAATATTCTTCTATTTTTTTCCTCGATTACTTTATATGTACAGTATCTGGGAAAACATATTAAGATTGAAGATGGAGAAAATATAGCATAGCACTGTCATTATGTTAACAGATTTACACATTTACAGATAATCAGAGTTGAAAGGGACCTTGTAGGCCATCCAGTCCAACCTCCCGCCTAAGCAGGAGACCCTACCCCATTTCTGACAAATGGCAGTCCAATCTCTTATTGAGTCTCATCAAATGATGACGCTCCCACAATTTCTGAGGGCAAGCTGTTCCACTGATTGGCTGTTCTCACTGTCAGAAAGTTTCTGCTTATGTCCAGGTGAAACCTCTCTTTGTTCAGTTTTCATCCATTATTTCTTGTCTGGCCTATAGGTGCTTTAGAAAATAGCTTGACTCCTTCCTTTCTGTGGCAGCCCCTCAAATATTGAAACACTGCTATCATATATCCCCTGGTCCTTCTCTTCACTAGACTAGCCATACCCAGTTCTTGTAACCATTCTTCATATGTTTTAGTCTCCAGTACCCTAATCATCCTGGTTGTTCTTCTCTGCAATTTTTCTAGAGCCTCAACATCTTTTTTATTGTGTGGTGACCAAAACTGGATGCAGTACAGATACAGATAATCAGAGTTAGAAGGGACCTTGTAGGTCATCTAGTCCAACCCCCCACCCAAGCGGGAGACCCCACATCATTTCTGACAAATGGCAGTCCAATCTCTTCTTGAAAATCTCAACTTCCGAGGGCAAGCTGTTGATTGTTGATTGTTCTCACTGTAAGAAAGTTTCTCCTTATTTCCAGGTTAAATCTCTCCTTGTTCAGTTTCCATCCATTATTCCTTGTCTGGCCTACAGGTGCTTTAGAAAATAGCTTGACCCCTTCCTCCCTGTGGCAGCCCCTCAAATATTGGAAGACCGCTATCATGTCTCCCCTGGTCCTTCTCTTTACTAGACTAGCCAAGCCCAGTTCCTGAAACCGTTCGGTGTATGTTTTAGCCTCCAGTCCCCTAGTCATCCTGGTTCCTCTTCTCTGTACTTTTTCTAGAGCCTCAACATCTTTTTTATAATGTGGTGACCAAAACTGGATGCAGTACTCTAGGTGTGGTCTTACTAAGGCTTTATAGAGTGGTATAGTACTTCCCTTGATCTATCCCTCTGTTAATACAACTTAGGATTGCATTAGCTTTTTTGGTTGCTGCTGCACACTGCTGGATCATATTTAGCTGGTTGTCCACGAAGACTCCAAGATCCCTCTCACAGTTACTGCTATTGAGCCTGGTTTCACCTAGTCTATATGTGTATTTTTGGTTTTTCTTGCCTAATTGTAGGACTTTACTTTTCTCAATATTGAATTTCATTTTATTAGATATGGCCCAGTGTTTTAGTCTGTCAAGATCCATCCGGATCTTGAGCCTATCTTCTTGGGTGTTAGCTATTCCTGCCAGCTTAGTATCATCTGCAAATTTGGTAAGTTCCCTTTCTATTCCCTCATCTAAGTAGTTAATGAAGATATTGAAGAGTACTGAGCCTAAAATGGAACCTTGTGGCAGCCCACGGCTTACTTCCCTCCATGTAGACTTAGATCCATTAAGGACTACTCATTGAGTACGGTTTGCCAGCCAGTTGCAAATTCATCTAGTGGTGGTGTTATCTATTCCACTTTTTTCTAGCTTACTAAGAAATAGGTTGTGGTCTACTTTATCGGATGCCTTGCTGAAATCTAAATATATTATGTTCACAGTATTTTGCTGGTCTACTAACGAAGTCATGTGTTGAAGAATGAAATAAGATTGGTTTGGCATGATCTGTTTTTAATAAACCCTTACTGACTACTAGTTTTTACTTTACTTGTTTCTAGATGTTGGCATATCTGGTTTTTTATTATCTTTTCTAGTATCTTCCCAGGTATTGATGTTAGGCTGATTGGTCTATAGTTTCCTGGGTCTGTTTTTTTTTTCTTTTTTGAAGATGGGAACCACATCAGCTCTTTTCCAGTCCTCTGGTAGTTCCCGGTGCTCCAGGATTTTTGAAAGATATGGTGCAGTGGTTCTGAGATGACCTCTGCCAGCTCCTTTAAAACTCTGGGATGTAATCCATCAGGCCCCGGTGATTTGTTTTCATCAAGATCAGACAGGTGTTCTCTTACTATTTTTTTTTGCTTATTTTAACTTTTATTTCTGGTCTGTCTTTTACAGTTATGTTTTTGGTGGGTTGAGCTATAGTTTCTTTTTGTGTGAAGTCAGATGCAAAGAATGAGTTAAGCAGTTCTGTTAATTCCTTGCCATCTTCTCTCTTTAGTGGACCTATTGTTTCCTTGATTTTGTTCTTGTTATTGATATGTTGGAAGAAACTTTTTTTATTATCTTTGACTTTTGTTGCAAGTCTTTGTTCGTTCTGAGGCTTTGCTATCCTGACTTCGTCTTTGCAGATTCTGGCTATCTGCTGATATTCCAGTTGTATTCCAGTTGTATGTCCTTCTTTCTATTTTTTGTACTTGTCCTTTTTTTCTTTCAATTTGCCAGAGAGATCTTTGTGCAGCCATGCTGGTTTCTTCTTGGATTTCTTGTTTTTCTTTCTCAGTGGTATTGTGCTGGTCTGGGCTTCTATGATCATACTTTTTAGAGTTTCCCAAAATTCTTGAGTTGTTTTCCCCTTTAGGATTTTCATCCATGGAATCTTTCCCAAGTTCTCTCTGAGTTTATTGATATCAGATCTTTTAAAATCCAAGACTCTGGTGTCATTATGTTCTGTTGCTTGTATTTGTGTTATGTTGAATTCTAGTATGACATGGTCACTCTCACCCAAGGTTCCTGCAGTTTCAACTCCCTCTATCACTTCTTCTCTGTTTGTAAGAATTAAGTCCAGGATGGTTGTCCCTCTAGTTACACCCTCCACTTTCTGGACAACAAAGTTGTCAGCTAGGGTGGTTAGGAACTTATTTGATTTCTCACTTGATGCAGAATTAGTTTTCCAATTGATATCAGGATAACTGAAGTTTCCCATTTCTATTGTTGTGTGTTTCCTGCGTATGTTTGTTAGTTGGCTGGCAAAAAGAACACCTATTTTTTCTGCTTGATTGGGTGGCCTATAATATACACCTATGGCCATGTCATTCTTTTTTTCTTTTATATTGACCCATATGCATTCTGGGAGGTTTTCATCTTTGGTTTCATGCATTTCTGCAGCAATATAGTGGTCCTTTACATACAGTGCAACTCCACCTCCTTTTTTATGGGGTCTGTTTTTTTTGAATAGTTTGTATCCTTCTACCAGTATGTTCCAGTCATGGGATTCATCCCTCCAAGTACTTAAGTGTGGTCTTATTAAGGATTTATAGAGTGGTATTAGTACTTTACTTGATCTTGATTATATCCCTCTGTTAATGCAATTTAGGATTGCATTAGCTTTTTTTTGGCTGCTGCTGCGCACTGCTGGATCATATTTAACTAGTTGTCCACTAAGATTCCAAGATCCCTTTCATAGGTGTTGTTATTGAGCCTGGTTTCACCTTGTCTATATGTTTATTTTTGGTTTTTCTTCCTAAGTGTAGGACTTTACTTTTCTCTACATTGAATTTCATTTTGTTAGATATGCCCAGTGTTTGAGTCTGTCAAGATCTGTTTGGATCTTGAGCCTCTCTTCTTGAGTGTTAGCTATTCCTGCCAGCTTAGTATAATCTCCAAATTTAATAAGTTGCCCTTCTATTCCCTCATCTAAGTCATTAATGAAGATATTGAAGAGTACTGGGCTAAGACAGAACCTTATGGCATCCCATTCCTTACTTCGCTCCATGTAGACTTAGACCCATTAAGGACTACTCGTTGAGTATAGTTTGTCAGCCAATTGCGAATCCATCTGGTGGTGATGCTCTCTATCCACTCTTTTCACATTTAAAACATTTAACCATTATTAATAATTAAACATGAGTTGTAAAAAGCTTCCTTAATATTGCAATTATATCTCTAAACTGTGAATCCTTGCCATCCTTAGTATTAAATATATATCCATAAACTATCACTCTGAGTTTTTTTTTCCAATTTTTCCAATTCCACCCTGTCTCCCAAAACCCTCACTCCTCATTTCTACTTCCCTCTAGGAATATAAACTAGAAGGATATAAATATAATCTGCATTAATACACTTTGAATGGTAGTTCTAATATCATAATCATCACATTCATCAACAGAATAGAAAAGAATAATACAGTTGGAAGGGACCTTGGAAATCTTCTAGTCCAACTCCCTGCTCAGGCAGGAAACCTTACACCACTTCAGAAAAATGGTTGTCCAATCTCTTCTTAAAAACTTCCAGTGTTGGAGCATTCACAACCTCTGGAGGCAAGTTGTTCCACTAATTAATTGTTCTAACTCAGGAAATTTCTCCTTAGTTCTAGGTTGCTTTTCTCCTTGATTAGTTTCCACCCATTGCTTCTTGTCCTGGCCTCAAGTGATTTGGAGAAGGAGCTTGACTCCTTCTTCATTGTGGCAGTCCCTAAGATATTGGAACACTGCTATCATGTCACTCCTAGCCCTTCTTTTTATCAAACTAGACATACCCAATTCCAACAACTGTTTTTATATGTTTCAGCCTCCAGTCCCCTAATCATTTGTTGCTCTTCTCTGCACTCTTTCTAGAGTCTCAACATCTTTTTTACATTGTGGAGACCAAAATTGGATGCAGTATTCCAAGTGTGGCCTTATCAGTGCATTATAAAGTGGTATTAACACTTCACGTGATCTTGATTCTAACCCTCTGTTAATGCAGCTTAGAACTGTGTTGGCTTTTTTTGGCAGCTGTATCACATTGCTGGCTCATATTTAAGTAATTGTCCACTAGGACTCTCACAGATACTCCTACTCCTACTGCAATTTGGCAGATCGAATCCCACCAGACTCAAGGTTGACTCAGCCTTCCATCCTTCTGAGGTGGGTAAAATGAGGACCCAGATTGTTGGGGGCAATATGCTGACCCTGTAAGCCGCTTTGAGAGGGCTGTAAAGCACTATAAAGCGGTATATAAGTCTAAGTGCTATTGCTATTATTGAGCAAGGTACCACATATATTTATTTTAATTTTTTTGTCAATTGTTTACAAGATAATAGGTATAAGTTAAAACATAGTTATGAATACATGGACACAGAGGAACTCTGACAGGTTTTCAAGATTCTGTTATTATACTCTTTAACAATAAAGCAGATTCCTGGAATCCTTGCTATGCCTCTTTTATTTTATTTTATTTTATTTTATTTCATTTTATTTATTTGATTTGTCAATAGCTTACAAGATAATAGATATAAGTTCATACATAGTTGCTGTGGCCCCGATTCCTGAGCCTATGCTGTCAGAGGAAGAGGACCTGGAAGATGAGGAGGAGGAACTGGGAATGCCTTCCTCCCCAGGACCTTCCTCCCTGATAATGCCTCAGGTTCCATCAGACAACCAAGAGGAAGAGCCTGAGATTAATCAGGAGGAAGGCATATTGGAGCAGCCCCTGATAGGGAGTAAAGAGGAAGAATGTTGGCTCGATCCTAAGTAGTGTCGGTTGGAGAAATATGAGCAGCGATGTAGGAGGTGTGGGAGGGTCAGAGAGTGAGCAGAGTTAATGAGCCACACCTCACAGGGGATAAAAGTGGGTGTGTTTTCTCCTGAAACTTTGTACGGGACAAAGTTTAACCTTACTTCAGATTTTCTTTGTGGACTGCCTTGTGATTTTCTGTGAGTAAAATTTTATTTACTATCAGTTTGGACTTGGCAGGTAGGACGTGTTGGAATGCCAAGAATATTATCAGTTCCAAAGAATTAACTCTGTGAAATCCGAGCCAGCTTGCCTGCCTATGTTTGTGTGTGTTTGTACTCTTTCATCTTTTGAGAAAGAGGAAAAGCGAGGCATAACATTTTTGTCCCGTACTTGACTTAAACCATCTTTTACCTAAGATGGACCACCAGCAGCAGTTTCAACAACAGCTGCAAGATGAAAATCAAACTCTACAACAGCAAGTGGCCCATTTAACAGCCCAACTTGCTTTGCTGCAGGCTCATGCAGCTCCTTCTCCCCCTCCCTATCGGGAGGGGGATGGCTGTGCCAGATAAGTGCCCAGTGGCTGTGCCAGATAAGTTTTCTGAGCAGCCTGAGATGTTTCCGGCTTTCATGGGAGAGTGCCAGGTATTTATGGCTATGAGGCCAAAGGATTTCCCAGATGACTGGGCTCAGGTGATAAGCCTCCTTTGTGATAAGCCTCCTTTCTGGCTCGGCCGCCAGAGGGGCCACACCTTTGCTGGTCAAGAACAGCCCGTTATTAATTAATTACCAGGGTTTTTGGCAACACATGCGCCGCATGTATGAAGACCCTATACAAGTGCACATGGCAGCCAGGCATCTTAAGGACCTTTTGCCATGGGAGGTGCCCCCTGCTAGAGTTTATTTCTGAATTTCAGCTTTTGTGCCTGGACTCCAACAGGAATGACGCAGTGTTAATGGATGCCTTCCAGGATGGCCTGTCAGATGAGCTGCAGGATGAGTTAGTTCGAGTGGAAGCGGCTGCAACCCTCGACGCTCTGGTGGTGCAATGCTTGCGTATTGACGCACGTCTCCAATGGCAAAAGAACTGTCACACCGTCCAGGAGCAGCCATCTGCATCTGTACTGCAGCGCCCTATGCTAACAGTGCCCTGGGTCACCCAACGTTTCGTGGCAATGGCCGAGGAGCCAATGGAGTTAGGAGCAGTCAGGCCTCGCCTGACGGTCCAGGAGTGAATGCGGAGATGCCAAGGGGGGTTGTGCTTGTATTGTGGGGGGGCAGAACATTTAGCTATTTCTTGTCCTCTAAAGCGAAGTGGGGCACTCAAGCCTGTGCCTGAATCTCGGCATGATCAGTCGGGAAACGGGGCAGACCTGTTCTGGGGAGAAACCCTAGGCCGGACACGTATCAAACACCTGTCTGAATTAGTGGAGGTTGACTTTGGGCCCCCTCAGCATCTGATTTTGGACACTCAGGTTTTCTTGGCTAACCAGTCAGAAGGTATTCCAGTGAATGCACTGGTGGACTCAGGGGCCATGAGTCTTATGGACCAGGCCTTTGCGGCCCATTTTGATGTCCCCTTGGTTCCAGTGGAACCTCCGATGAGGGTTGAGACTATTGATGGGCGGGAACTTATTGCAGGACCCATTAAATTAGCTATCCAGCCTTTGCACCTAGTCATTGGAGAACATGAGGAGGCAATCCATTTTTATGTCACCGCGGACCTCCATTTCTCATGAGTCCCTGGCATGGCTTGGCTTAGGATTCATGATCCTCAGGTGGCATGGTCATGGAATGCCATTTCTTTTCTGAGTCTGCAGTGCGTGGACCACTTCCGCCACACCTATGCTGGCCAGGACATCACCACCTCTGCCGTCTCCATACCTTCTGAACTGATGGACTTCATGGATGTGTTCATTGAGAAGGAGGCAGACCGGTTACCCCCGCATTGGCCCTATGATTGCCCAGTGGACCTTCTGCCCAATGTACCACTGCCAAAGGGACGTTTGTACTCCATGTCTGAGCCCGAGCTGGCTGCACTACAGGACTTTTTGGACAGAAACTTGGCCCAAGGGTTCAGATGGCCTTCGTTGTCCCCTCTCTCAGCCCCAGTCCTCTTTGTCAAGAAGAAGATGGGTTGACTTACATTTGTGCTGTGATTACCATCGACTAAACGCTATCATGGTGTGGAATAGCTACCACTTGCCGCTCATTCCGGAATTGTTGGAGAGGTTGAGGGAGGCCACTATCTTCACCAAGCTCGATCTTCAAGAGGCCTACAACCTGGTTTGGATGCGAGAGTGGGACGAATGGAAGATGGCATTTGGCACTCGATACGGCCATTTTGAGTACACTGTGATGCTGTTTGGGTTGACCAACACCCCCGCAGTCTTCCAGCACCTGATGAATGATGTGTTTCGGAATATGTTAGATTGGTTCATGGTGGTGTACATGGATGATATTCTTATCTATTCTGCGTCCAGGGACAGTCACCTTCAACATGTTCGTTGAAGGAAGGCATATCAGAGCAGCCCCTGACAGGGAGTAAAGAGGAAGAGTGTTGTCTCGATCCTAAGTAGCATCGGTTGGAGAAATGTGAGCAGCAGTGTAGGAGGTGTGGGAGGGTCAGGAAGTGAGCTGAGTCATTGAGCCACACCCCACAGGGAATAAAAGTGGGTGTGTTTTCTCCTGAAACTTTGTACGGGACAAAGTTTAACCTTACTTCAGATTTTCTTTGTGGACTGCCTTGTGATTTTCTGTGAGTAAAATTTTATTTACTATCAGTTTGGACTTGGCAGGCAGGACATGTTGGAATGCCAAGAGTATTATCAGTTCCAAAGAACTGATAATTCACTCTGTGAAATCCGAGCCAGCTTGTCTGCCTGTGTTTGTGTGAGTTTGTACTCTTTCATTTTTTGGGAAAGAGGAAAGGCGAGACAGAATACATAGCTATGAATACATGAAATGGGTACATGTAAAAAAAATAAAAGAAACAATAGGACAGGGATGGTAGGCACGTTGGTTTGCTTTTGCACACCCCCTACAGATCTCTTAGAAAAGGGGTGAGGTCAGTTGTAGACAGTCTCAGATTAAGGTTTTTGGGGTTTGGGGAAGAAATCACAGAGTCAGGTAGAGTATTCCAGACATTGACCACTCTGTTGCTGAAGTCGTATTTCCTGCAATCAAGTTTGATGTGATTAACCTTGAGTTTGTATCTATTGTTTGCTCTTGTGTTGTTATGGTTGAAGCTGAAGTATTCATTGACAGGACATTGCAATGTATGATTTTATATACTATACTTAGATTGGACCGAAGGCGGCATAGTTCTAGGTTTTCTAGGTCTAGAATTTCGAGTCTGGTGGCATACGGTATTCTGCAATGAGTGGAGGAGTGGAGAACTCTTCTTATGAAATATTTCTGGACTTTCTCAACTGTGTTAATATCAGATACGTAATGTGGGTTCCAGACTGATGAGCTGTATTGGAGTACTGGTCTAGCAAATGTTTTATGTGCTCTAGTTAGTAGTGTAATATTGCCAAAAGCTATGTAAGATTAGGTTAACAACTCTTAATGCCTTTTTGGTTATGTAGTTACAGTGGGCTCCAGCATTTAGATCATTAGAGATTAATACTCCAAGATCTTTGACAGAGTTTGGATCATCAACAAGGTCTTGACTATTCAGCCTGTATTTTATTTTCTGATTTTACCAATATGTAAGACAGAGCATTTATTTGTTGACATTTGAAGTTGCCATTTGTTTGGCCATTCTGATACATAGTCGAGGTCTTTTTGAAGGGTAGCAGTATTGTCTGTGGTGTTGAATAACTTTATATAGTCAGCGAAGAGGACGCAGTTGCTCTTAATATGATCACTTACATAATATGATCTCTACATAATAAATGGTCATTTATGTAGAGTATGAAAAGAATTGGTACTAGAACACTGTCTTGGGGGACACCACTGTTGATAGGTACAGAAATTGACGCTCCCAATTTTGACCATTTGTTGTCTGTTTGACAGGAATGTTTCTATCCAGTTATTCAGGTGTCCAGAGATATCGTAAGATTTTAGTTTTAGTAGTAGTTTGTCATGTACCACTGAATCAAAGGCTTTACAGAAGTCTATGTATATTGCGTCCATTGCTTTGCCCTGATTGAGTTGTGTAGTCCATATGTTTTTGCAGTGTAAGAGTTGCAGATTACATGATAGTTTTTTTTCTGAAACCAAATTGTTTATTGGAGAGTAGGTTGTTTGTCTCTAAGTGGAGGATAATGGATTGGTTAATTATTGATTCCATGACTTTACAGGTGATGCAGCATAAAAAGATTGGTCTGTAATTTTCAACTAGGCTGGGGTCTTTCTTTTTGAAGATAACCATGGCTTGTGACCATAGTTTTGGCAAGAAGCTGGTCCTGAAAGATTTTTCAAATATTATACTTTGAGGTTTGGCTATGGCAGTGGGTAGCTTTTTTAAGAAGTAGGCACTTATTCCGTCCAGTCCAATAGATAGAGATGATTTTGGATTGCGTAGTGCTTTTTCAACATTGTCTTTTGTAAAATTGTTATGTATTAGATCATTGTAGTTGTCTGTGGTTCAACTAGGAAATACTGGGCATGATCCATTGCTGTTTACAAATACTGAGCCAAAGAATGTGTTAAAGAGGTTGGCTTTAGTAGTGTCGTTGTTGCAGTCTTTACCATTAGGTCCTTTCAGGGGTGGGATGGACCTTGATCAGGGGTTATACTGTATACTGTACCTGTGCATTTTGGTTTTTTTTTTCTTTTCTTTTGTATATGTTTTATTTGTAATTTTCCTTTAACATATTTTGTGGACAGTGCATTGGCTGGGTCAATATACTTTTTACACAATGCTAACTATAATAATACAATTAAATATACATAATCATAGTCTTTCAATGTCTAACCTTAACATACACATTGTAATTATAATAAATTCTATTATATATCAGTGTATGTAATACTATTTCCCCAATTTGTACTCATCTTCTCCCTCCCCCCATTTGTTTTGGTTTTTCTACATTCACATCTTTCTCTTTAAACAATACCTTTCTTCCTTATGATTCTTTGTCACTTCTTAATAGATACATTTAAACATCAATAACATTTCTTCATACAATGTATTTGAGTCACTAATAGTTTAATATTAAAAATTACTCAATATTCCACCATCATTCCAATATCCCAATTATCTAGGAACACCAATAAGGCCAATTATTAATAAATCAGTCCTGGGATTATATCTCCAAGTCCCCTAAATTTATAGTCCATGAGAGCTATAAGTTTCAATATAATTTTAACACATTGTTAATAATAATAATACAATTAAGTATACCTAATCATAGTCTTCCACATTCTAACCTTAATATGCTTATGACTATAATAAATTCTATTATATATCAATATGTATACAACTATTTTTCCAATTTATACTTTCTACTTTAAAAAAAAATGAATACAGTCACTATGTTAAAAGGTATTTTATCTCTTAAAATCATTAGTCCTGCATATAATAACAGCAGTGAGATTAGCACTTGCACAATGTTGGAAAGGAGATTCGATGCCGACAGATAGTTTAATTATCCAAAAGACCTTTGACTGCGTGGGGATGGACAAACTTTCATTAGAATTAAAAGAGAAGGATTATTGTACAGTTTGGGAAAATTGGTACCATTGGATAAATTATAGAAATAAACAATTAATATTTATATATATATATACAAATATACATACAGAAGCCTGATGGTGGCAGATGAGATTCTGCTGAAACATTGCTACAACTTTAAAAGCACTACAATGACGTGGGATAATACCCGAAGGAAGCTGAACAGCACACATGTAAGTACCCGCGAAAACTTAAACACACACACACACACACACACACACACACACACACACATATATGCACAAATAGGAGTATAAAATATGCACTGGAATAATAATTGACAGTGCAAGCACTGTCAAAAAGGACTGTAATATACAGAGCACTTTTATTTTAAATATTTGTATTGTATTTTAATGTTTTAATTTTTCAATAAAGGTTTAATAATTTTTTTAAAAGGTATTTTATCTCTATTCATCATCTCTTGACCTTCCATCATTTATTGACTTTTTGGTAACTCTTTTATATTTCTCTCTTAGAATCTTATATCTCTTCCTAAGATTTTTATACAAACTGAATATTCCCTCTGCCTTACCTCTGGTCTCCTTCTGCTGAATCTTTTGAATACCCATCCATAATCCTTTCATTATTTTTGGGAAATCTTTCTTTTTCTCTGTTCTATTGTAAACTCTTCAAGAATTATCTATTTGATTCATAATACTTATTGTAACTTGAATGTCTTTATCTTCTTGTAACTTATTTTGATTTGTCTTCTCCACCAGTCCTTCTGGTTTCTCATCGGTTTCATATAATATTATGTTAATCTTTGTTGAGGATCTTCTACATTCACATCTTTATCTTTGAAGAATCTCATCTCCTTATGATTCTTTGCAACATCTTCAAAAATACTTTTAAGGATCAATAATATTTCTTCATAACCTTTATTGTCCCTTGTAGAGTCATTTTGTAATAGTTTAATATGTTAGGAATTACTCAATATACCACTAAAGTTCCAATGTCCCAATATCTAAAAACTCCAAAAAAGCCAATTATTAATAAAATGTAGTCAGTCCCAGAATTATACCTCCAAATCCTCTAAATTGATATTTTACAGTCTTTATAATTTTCCAGTTTACACCTACCCAATTACCCAATTTTTAAAGTCTTATTTAGCTTTTCTTCTTTTTCTTCTGCTTTCACCTTTCCTCTTTTGCCTCATAGGATGTTCTGTCAAGTAGCTTAATCCAAATCCAAATTGGCCCATCAAATTTCCTCAGATCTTTCCAATCACCCTCCAGTGAACAGCTTCAATATAGTTTTAGTTATTTGTAATCCAGTTTGTTTAAATGATCTTCAAAGAGCTTTCCAACATTTCCAAACATCCAAAACACCTATAGAAATAGAATCAAAGTCAGGTGGCCTTCCAGGTGTTGTTTACCTTCCATCATTTCCTTTATTTATATCAAACAATTACCATTCTCCCATGAGTTTCCCATGCTGCAGTGATCTTCCTCCAATAGATGGCTCCCCTGCTCTAAATTCCAGTGAAAAAATAAAACAGCTGACTGTCAGCAGATCAAGAGGGGTTAAAAGTAAAAATAAGAAAAACAGTTTCTCCCAATAATCACTTTTCCAGTTATTGTTAAATCTTCTCCAGGCTTTCGATGTTTTAAAGCTTCCATTAGACATTTCTTTTGCATCTGAGTCTTTGACCTTTCTCCATGAATCAAACTGCCACTTTCTTGATGTTTGGAGATTATTTTTTGGAATTCTTTAATTTGAATTAAATCTCTAAAATAAAAGTTGGACATTATCTTACCCAGTTTCAATGCTCTACCCACAAACTGGTCCATCACATAATTTTAGTTGTCCTAGTTGTCACTGATCTCGCCAGTGTGGAATCCCATGGTGAAGAGCCCTGGTTCTGTTGCTCTGATCAGCTGATAAGAGAGCCAGGAATTCTGACCAGAATCTGCATCTACTGCCATTGTTTAGTGACCAGGTAACCTGGCTCAGTAGAGCGAGGGGCCAGCTCTATTCCAGTGGAGCCATCAGCGGGAGGAGAGGAGTACAGGATCTCTGGCACATTGTCATTCTGGTCCAAGATGAAGAGAGCCACTGAGATATTAGAGTTGAGCAATGGGGACCCACCATCCTGAGACTTGACATGGAACAGAATCTCTTCAATCTCATCAGTCCAAGGGATTTAGGGCATAGATGGTCCCTGTCTCAGAATTAAGTGAGAGGTAGGAGAAGAGGGGTGAGTCCTGCATTAGGCTGGATGGAGTAAGTTATACTGACATTAGGATGGAGTAAGTTATACTGACATTTTCTTCCCAGTCTGGATCACTTGCTTTAAGGAAAAAGGCTAAGGCACCTTTTGGATTATTTTCTAGAAGGTAGGAGGTATATTTTGACTCCAGAAACTGTGAAGAATTGTCATTTGTATCTAGAATCTAGACAAAGATTTCAGTGACTGTAGTGAGTGGTGCATTTCCATGATCAGTAGCTGTAATGCTTATATTAGAATCTAAATTTCCTATCAAGATCATTGTCACCAACCTATAGAAATTATTGAGATATTTTTTTAAAAAAATTGGAATGTTAAGTTACTGGGAACTGAGCGTGTGACCTTCCTATTGATTCCATCATCTTGTACATTCAGGAGGGCAATAACTGCTCCTTTGGTGAATTCTCAGATATAGTAATGATGAAAAAGTTTATAGTTACTTAAGGTGTATTGTCATTAAGATCCATTACAATGACCAAAATTTTGAACAATCACATAATTACCTCCATCCTTGGCTTTCACTTCAAATTCATGTAAGGATGATTCTTCATAATAGTTATTGCACCAGATTTTGAATTTAAAATAAATATTTTGGAACCTTCTTTTGTGAGTTTTTTGGAATGAATTATTTATCTCTCTTTAGAGTCCTTCATCCAGATCGGTAGCTCTTACTGAAACAATTGTGAAGCCTTTAGGAATGTTCTCCTCAATGCTGATTTCATAGATAGGTTGGCTAAAAATCGGCACATTATCATTGGCATCCAATACAATGACTTGGATTCTTGCACTTCCAGATTTCACTGGTTCACCTCCATCACTAGTTGTGAGGATAAAATCATACATTGATTGCCATTCCCGATCCAGATTTTTTTTTAGCACTAGCTCATCCTGTCCAGTTCCATTTGCTTTTATTTGCATATCCAGATAAAAATAACTCTTACCTGTAATTTCATATCTCTGTATAGAGTTTATACCCAGATCTGGACCTTGAACTTCTGGTAAAGGAAACTGGGATCCAGGAGTAGAAAAGTCACTGATTTTGATTTCATGTTTTCCAGGTGTAAACTGAGTCACATTATCATCTATGTCTGCAATTTTCACTTCAACCCCGTAAGTTTCTATTTTGCTCTCAATAATAACCTCAAAACTTAGAACACAATTCTCTGTCCATCCACATTTTTTTTCTCAGTCTATTCTTTCAGAGGGATGTAAATATCCATTATTGTTAAGCCTGGGTTCCCCAACCAGGGTTAGGTAAACAAGCTAAACAGAATGTGCAGTGTTAGTCAGATAGGCACACAGATAAATGAGTGAGCTAAGCTTGTATGTTTATTAACATACAGTAAAAATAACAGATACGCTTGTGCTATCAAGAATATATTTTATTCCAGTATAAGTTTATAGCATAGTCAAAAACAGTCCAATATTCATTTACCATGTAGTCAGTCCATTCAGGGATATTCAGTTAGCAAAGTCCATGTAGAATATCCTATTGTCAGTTCACATAAATCAGTCCGTTGTTGTCTCTCCCGTTCGAGCA
>BLBF01000031.1:2719669-2738346 GCA_015471245.1 Laticauda colubrina
GCTGCGCATAGCATAGAATAGAAGCCTAAGCAAGAATCTCCCCCCCCAACTTATACAGTTCTGTTTTGTAACACCTCCAGCTCACTTCCCAAAACCATTCCCCCCTCCTCCCCCCATTATTTATGACAGCCAAAAGATGCAAAGCAAAAAGAGAAAATCTTGAAAATCTAGAATGGACTTTTGTCCATTCTAGATGAGTTCAAATCACCAGCAGCAGATGGATTACATCCCAGAATTCTGAAGGACCTGGCAGATATAATCTTGGAACCACTGAACCACATTTTTCAAAGCTCCTGGAGCACCAGGGAGCTACCAGAGGACTTGAAAGGAGCTAATGTGGTTCCCATCTTCAGACAAGGGGAAAAAACAGACCCAGGAAATTACAGACCAGCCAGCCTGTCATCAATATCTAAGAAGATTCTGGAAAAGATAATCAAGCTACAGATATGTGAACACCTAGAAGCAAACAAAGTTATAACAGAAGCCAACATGAGTTTGTCAAAAACAGATCACGCCAAACAAATCTTATTTCATACTTTGGCAACATGACTAAATTAGTAGATGAGCAAAATGCTGTGGACATACAGGTAGTCTAACTTACAACAGTTCATTTAGTGACCACTCAAAGTTATAAGGGCACTGAAAAATGTGACTTATGACTGCAAAGTTACAACCTTTGCAGCATCCCTATGATCATATGATTAAAATTCAGATGTGTGGCAACTGGTTCATATTTATGACCATTACTACGTGCCAAGGTCATGTGATCACCTTTTGTGACTTCTGACAAGCAAAGAAAATCGGGAAGCCAGATTTACTTAACAACCAAGTTCCTAACTTGTGAAGTGCAAAGATTCATTTAACAACTAGGGCAAGTGTAAGGACTTGCCTCTCCTATCCCCTCAAGAAAGCTGAACTCTTGAAACAGGCAGCATTTCAAAAGGAACTTTTATTGGCAGATGGTGACATCAAGGAAATAGGCAGGATTTGAAGTTCCCACTCAAAATCATTAGGTTAAACAATATAGAAACCCCTTCCTTTTGTCCAGTCCAAGGTAAGCCAATCCACAGGTGTGAGGTTGTTGTGG
The DNA here is from genome assembly GCA_015471245.1 of Laticauda colubrina. NCBI lineage: Eukaryota > Metazoa > Chordata > Lepidosauria > Squamata > Elapidae > Laticauda > Laticauda colubrina. The sequence goes on from BLBF01000031.1 coordinate 2,720,757, forward strand.
AAACCTAGAGCTGAGAAGATGATAAGTTTCAAGAATAAAAATAAGAAGTGCAAAAAACTATGCTACTCCGAACATCGTAAATTTTTAGAAGACACTTGGTTGATACCTAGGGTGCTGGCAACAACTTGTATCAACCATCAGTGCCAGTCAATGATATTTGTCATACATTTTAAAATGTTCAGTTGACTGAGTTTCATGTTTAATGAGTAAAAGATAATAATAATAAATAATTTAGTTTGATAAGATGAGCCAGTCATTTTCCAAATATATGGTTTCCAGTTTTTGTGAAGTACAGTCCATCCGTTGCCAATAGCCCTGCATTAAAGTAATGCAGACATTACCTGGGAAGCCAAAGTTCTGTTGATGACACCAATTTTTAAGCCACTGGTTCATTTCTAAAATCCTTTGCTGCATTGGCCTTTTGTTGAAAATATAGATGAAAACCCTACTTATGCTCCTAATTCTTTAACTTTCTTCCTTAGATGTTCATCATCTCTTATTATTGTTTTCAAATTCATTGTTGTGTCATTGGCCCCCACATGTAGGAGAAGAAAGGGGTAGTAATCTGTGAGGTTGATTATTTTAGTAAAGTGCTCAGTTACATCCAGGGGTGGGATTCAAATAATTTAATAACTGGTTCTATGCCCTAATGACCAACTGGGTAGGGATGGCTGGGTGGTCATGTGACTGGGTGGGCGTGGCCAACTCGATGTCACTCACATTGAGGGGTGCTTCTCCTTGCCTGGCCTCTTGTGACCATGGGGATACTGCAATGGTTGTAACTTTGAATGGTCACTAAATGAACTGTTGTAAGTCCTGTTGTAATTATCTGTTGTAATTACCTGTACAAAAATACAAAAAGCTTCTTTGCTTGCAAAAAGCTACTCTAAATACCAATAATTACATTAAAAAAACCTGCAAGCTGGAGTTACAAATCAGGCAGGATGCCAGAGCACCTTGAGGAATTACAATAGCTAAAATACAGTGATAACTATCAGCAGCCAACTCTTGTTCATAAAGTGATACCCTTTAGCAGAGAGTTCATTTAAGCTCTCCAGAAACAGCACACCCATGAAAAGCAATCCTTCCATCCATTTGCACCACTTAAAGATACCAGCTGGTCTCACTCACCTCACAAGATATCCTAAGGAAATCATCCAGATTTAAGGAAAGATCACATGTCCCCCAGAAAGGCAGGAAGTATATCCCAAAAGGACAGTACGAGGAACCACTAAAGCAGTGAAGGAAGACCCACTCCCTGATTGAAAAAGAAACCATGAGGCAGGAAAACAATTCAAACACAATAAAAATAATTAAATCACAATAGTAGCTGTTGCTAGTTAAACCAATTACCAGAACAAATAGACACAGAAACTAGCCAGATTTCTCAACCCAGTTTCTTTTCAGGAATAGAGATTAACCTTTTTCCTTCCAAATAAAGCTGAATTGGGAAAATTATCCCATCAATAAATACAGGATTAAACATCACCAAGCACAGAATTAAACTTCACCAAAAACCAGTTTTAAACCAAAGCTCAGAAAGGGTATGTAAACTCATGTTTGAATGTCAATCTTTCTAGCTAGCCAAGAAGTTTTGGTGAATGTCACTCATCTTGATTCTTTGTCATTGAAAGCTTCTTTCCAGCAGCTCTGTTTCATTCTTCAATAATTTTTTCAAAGTGCTGATCATTGCATCCTGTCTGGAAGAACTCCAACAGGAGTTTTCCTCCCAAGCATAAGCAGCGTAAGAAGCTTAATACAACCCTTCCCCTTTAAGAAAGTCAAGCAGCAAGCCCCAGCAAAGAAAAAGAAAAACTTCAGAGAAGCTCAGGCTACAGGAAGTCTAGGAGTAGTGCCAAGAATATAATAGGGTTAACAGAGAAATGGAGAGGCAGTTTCTGTAAGTAGAACAGCAAAGATTAGGCTAGAAACAACACCAGAATTTTTTTCAGAAGTTTGTTCCCTCTTGTGTTTGATTTGGGTGTATCAGTTTTCTTCTTTATATTCATATATGGAATCATCATTTTTTTAGAAGATGTTTGCTCCCTATTGTATTTTATTCTGGGGTAATCTTCTTAGGGATTTCTCACATTGCTCATTGGGTGGCTAGAGTTGCCTCTAAATCCTTTACTTTTTCTTCTAGTAATTCAGGTAGTTTACATTTGATACATACATAGTTTGGGTCTTCTGTGGGCATAACCTGAAACATATGGCACACTTTGTAAGTCACTATAGTGTCAGTCTCTAATCTCCAAGTCTTTTTTGTTTGTTTGCTAAAAAAACTAAAAAATTCTAAAAATTTAAATATTCTACAGGTGTGAAGTGTCAGTTTACAAGAATTCTTGACTTTTTGCTCTTTGTCTTGAAAAATTCATCACAATCTTCCCTATTTTAAATGTCTGTCTCTTTCTGTGTTTTTTTATTTTCCTCTTAGATCATTAAAGATTTTAAAACTTCCAAAGAATTAAAATAAGTAAACTGTTTTTTCAATAGTGGAAAAAATAAATTGAAAAGTTGAAAAAATTGAAAAAAGTATTAAAAAATGTAAATGTTAAAATTTAAAAATTCAAAAAAATTGAAAAAAGTATTTTATAAAAAGTTGAAAAAATGAAAATTGAAAAAGATTTAAAAATTAAAAAGAATTAAAAATTAAAAATTATATTTAAGAGTTGAAAAAAGATTAAAATTGGAACAAGGAATTGAAAAATTGAAAAAAGAAATTGAAAAAATTGAAAAAAGAAATTGAAAAAATTGAAAAAAGAAATTGAAAAAATTGAAAAGGATTTTTTCTTAAGAAAGGGAATTCAGATATTTAAAATATTTCAGAATTTACAAGAATTTTTGGCCTTTTATGAAGTAATATGCATTTTTTTTGTTGGAAATCTCAGGCTATTTTGTAAGAGATGCTTTGCTCTACTCCCTGACTTGAAAGTTTATCCCTTTCCACAAGTGTTTTGTACTTATCATTTTTTCCCTGCTTTCTTGCCCTTCAGTTGCCTGGCCACTGCTAGGATTTTTGCTGATATGGGCACTCTGCTTAGCTGGTCCACTGCAGTGCTTTCAGCTGCTGCTGGTCTGCCACACTGCAAACAGATGCTGCTGTGGATGCCGCTGCTCAGTTGGTCCTCTGCACTGCTCTCAGCCACTGCTAGTTCACCACACTGCTCAGGGTACTTCACTTCTCTACCTGTCAGGCTACAGAACTTTTCCCATTCAATCAACTAGAATGAACTTCTGAAAACATATCAAAATGTATCCACCCCCTTTTTAGAATGATCTTTTTCAGAGTTTTCCAGGACACATCTCACTGTGGAATGTTTATGGCCTCTTCATCTCCTGGCTGTCTCTGTCAAAGGTGATAGGTTCCGGCCATCTGGGTTTCATCCCTCCATTGTATCATTTGTAGGTTATACAAATTCAGTATAAGATTAAATATATTCAGCTTACATCAAGAAGGATTTCTTTATCAGTCTCCCCCCCCTTTTTCTTCTTCCATTGAAGAAATGACAGATACATGGATCTGACATCCTGCCCTCCTTAAAAAACAGATAGGTCCACCTGGAAAAAACAAAAACCATGTGTTACATTTGCAATTTAGGATGGTTTATGAGGGTATTTTAGGTGGAACTTTCATGGTAATGTGGGTGCTTTTACATGTCATTTGGCTACCTCATTTTCTGAGCTACTAAATATTGTGTAAATCCATGGTGAGTGCGCAAATCAAGGATATCTTTAATTTTAAAATGTTGTTCCCCATGTACCATGATGGGAGTTGGAAGTGTGGGAAGGGGGAATCTGAGGTTTAAAGTGATCTCTGGTTTGAGCAAACTACAATGAAATACTGGATGAATCTGCCTAAGTGTTTTGGGAAGTTGAAGCTCTACTGTCACGGGGTTAATAATTCTGGAGATGGAGAATGGGTCAATGAATGGGTCAATGAGTTTCTTAGAGGGTTGTAATGATTTTAAGAATTTTGGGTCAAATATACATGGTCCCCAATCTTGAAAGGTTTAGGTTTGCAGGTTTTTTTGTCTGCTTGAGCTTTAAAAAATGCTCTAGCTTCCTGGAAAGATAATCTTACCACTGGCCACATGGCTTGTAAATTATTGATCCACTCCTTAAGGGTGGGGATTTCAGGTTTTTTTGTGGGTAATTCTGGCATGGGTTGAATTCTTGATTCAATTCTTGATCCGTGGCTACCTGGAATGGGATGAACCCTGTGCTGCTATGGACTGAGTTATTGTATGCTACCTCTGCAAAAGGAAGGTCAGTCCAATTGTCCTGTTGGTAATTAATAAAGCATCTTAAATATTGTTCTAATACGCTGTTGATCCGCTCTATCAATCCATCCATCTAGGGGTGACTTGATGATGACAAACCCTGGGTGGAGCCTAATAAGTTCAAAAATGCCCGCCAAAGTTTGGATGTGAACTGAACACCCCTATCTGAAATAATCTGTTGGGGAGCTCCATGAAGGTGATAAATGTGTATTAGAAACATCTTTGCCAATGCCTTGGCAGTTGGGATCTTTTGGCATGGAATAAAGTGAACCTGTTTGGAAAAAAGATCAGTTACAACCCAAATGACAGTATTTCCAGCACTTTCGGGAAGCTCCACTATAAAATCCATAGAAGTCTCTTTCCAGGATGCCGAAGGGTCTGCTACTGTTTGTAAAAGTCAGGGATATTTTCCTTGTCTTCTCTTTGCAGCAGCACAGGTAGGGCAGCTCGCAACATAGTTTTCAATGTCCTTTTTTTGAGACAGCCACCAAAATTGTTTTTTGATGAGGTGCAGGGTTTTTACAAACCCAAAGTGACCCACTATTTTGGAATCATGGCAGCGTTTCATGCAATCCATTCTCTGGTTTGCAGGGACATAAAGTTTGTTTTCTACCCAGGCCAGTCCATCTTTGAGTAAACAAGTGTTTTTGTTATCCTGGAGCCAGTTGTCCTTAAATATCGACGTTGTTGTGTCTTCAGTCAGTGATGATTTTTTTTTTCTTTTGTGCCTGGGTGATTACTTTGACTGCTAGTTGGGTTGGTTGGATCATTGGTTTTATAACCTCAATCTTTTTGCTCTTGTATTGGGGTTTTCTGGACAATGCACCTGCTAAGAAGTTCTTTCTCCCAAGAAAATATTTGAGAGTGAAATTAAACCATTAAAATATTGAGCCCACCTTACTTGTTTTTCAGAGAGTTTCTGTGGATTTCTCAGGGCTTCCAGATTTTTGTGATCAGTCCATACTTCAAAGGGGATTTGGTTTCCTTCCAGGAAATGTCTCCATGTGAGCATTGCCCACCGCACAGCATATGCCTCTTTCTCCCATATGGTCCATCTTTGCTCAGTTTCTGTCAGTTTCTTGGATGTATAAGCACATGGTTGTAATTGTCCACTTCCATTCTTTTGGAGGGGGACTGCTCCAACTGTAACATCACTAGCGTTTGCTTGGATGACAAAAGGTTGTTCAGAATCTGGGTGCTTAAGGACTGGTCCTGCTGAAAATAGACGTTTGAGTTTTTCGAATGACGTTTGGCATTCCATTGTCCAGAAAAGGGGTTGCCTTGGTTTGGGTTTCTCCCCCCCCCCCTTTCATTTTTAGCAAGTTCGTGATAGGGAGGGCAATGTTTGCAAAAGCTGGAATGAACTGGCAATAAAAGTTTGCAAACCCCAGGAAGCTTTTCAGCTGCTTGCGTGTATGAGGTGGATCCCAGTCCATGACAGCTTTTACTTTCTGTGGGTCCATCTCTATTCCCTTGTGGGATATTTTATACCCCAAATAATCAATTTTTTTCTTGGTGGAATTTGCATTTAGAGAGTTTTGCATATAGTTTAGCACCTAAGAGTTTTGTTAGGACTGCTCGGAGTAGCTTGATGTGTTCTTCTATCATTTCCATGTAGATTAAAATATCATCAAGATACACTAGAACCCCTTTATAGAAAAAATCATGAAGGGTTTCATTGATCAATTCATTGCATAAACACAGCAGGCACTCCTTGCAGTCCAAAAGGGAGCATTTTAAATTGGAAGCATCCCAATGGTGTGTTAAAAGCTGTCTTCCACTCAACCCCTTTCTTTATTCTGATGTGGTAATATGCCTCTAGTAGGTCTAACTTTGAATTTTTTTTCCTTTTGAGAGGTGAGCTAACATGTCCTTCATGAGGAGGGTTTCATCCCTCCATTGTATCATGTGTAGGTTATTCAAATTTGAAATAAGATTAAATATATTCAGCTTACATCAAGAAGGATTTCTTTATCAGTCTCCCCCCCCCTTTTCTTCTCCCATTGAAGAAATGACAGATACACTGATCTGACAACCATGTAGTTCTGCACCACTGCTTCTCAAGATCTGCCGTGCTGCTTACAGTCACTAGTCTAATGCTACCTAGCTCTGTTTCACTGCTGCTCAGTAGCCTCCATTTACACCACATTGGCTCCGCTCAGGTGTGATACTCGGTCACTGGGCTGCCTCTCCATCTCTCAGCTCAGCTGTCTTGCTTCTCTCAGATGGGTCACTGGGCCACCTGTCGGTTGGTACACTGGGCTGCCTCTCAGCTGGGCCACCCCTCAGTTGGGTTACCTCTCGGTTGGGCCTCCTCTCACCTCTTTGTTCAAGGAGTTCAATTTCTCTTTTAATCCCTTCTAAGTTTGACACCCCTGTACTAATGGAATACCAAAAAAACCCTAAAAGGATAAAACAAAAATAAATGGATAGCAATCTGCAACCTCTAATACCTCAGGTTTTCAAGTGTTCCTACTTGAAAATACATATTGAATCTCAAAATAATTGAATTACAGGTAGCATGTTTTGAATGCTGATAGGTGGAAAACAATAGTAGAAGAAAGCTATCTTGTTTGTTTCCATCCTGTGAGTATGTACTATTATGATGGTGATGATAACTTCAATATCAAGGTTTGATTTCACCTATTAATTCCATTTAAAGAATTTACAAATCAATTTTATTAATTTTGAGCATACAAATACTTAAATTCTGGCTTACAATATGTATATGGTATTTTTATTTTCATACTGATACAGTGCATAAAGCAAAATGGGTGTACTATATTCCACATCCTTTAAAGCATTTATTTATTATCTTGCTGATTCCAGTTGTTTCCATATTGCATCCTTCATTATCTAACCTGCTACATCAATATACTACTACTTGCCACTCTTTTTCATCCACAGATATATATCTCTTTATAATTGTGATTTTTGTGATTGTTTGAACACAATACTACTAGCAAAACACAAAATGTACAGACATCTCATTCAGCTATATAAGCACAAAACTAGAAAATTATTATAAAACATATAGGTTTTTTAAGAGTAGTCCTTAATAGAAGTACTTTCTTATGAATTTACTGTTGAATTGCTCTTTTTTGCTGTAGAATGTACTGTCAATATTAGTGTTAAATCTCATTTAATTACCCATGGAACATTTCTGATCGCTATAAGTGAACAGGCAGCAAAGGACTGAGGGAGCTTATTTAGTCCTCTTAACTAGAATGACACTGAGGGCACAGCGGTCTTTTCAAATTGTGCATAGTTTATTCCACTTTTTCCAAAGGAAAATTAGTTACCTTGCAGTATATTATGTGTGTGTGTATGCAAGTGTGTGTATATGAATGCACAGTATGAAATACAGTGTGTGTATTTTCCACTGTGATGGAAAACAAGAATAATTGTTTATTACTGAAATTCCATTTTGCATGTAGACATGCACACGTACTGTTTGGGTATTGTGAAAATCACTATTTCAAGCATTACCTCAGATAATGATGTAACTGAGGACTTAGATACATCAAGGATACAATGTGCACCATCATTAGGAATGACTTGTGTTATCAGAAATTTAAGTAGGTACATTTTGTTCGTTATATGAATAAAATGTCCAAAGAATTAATATAACTATTTAAAATATTTTATGGAGAGCAGCATAATCTCATAAATCAAAGAAGAATCATAATGATAAACATGCAAATGGGTCTCCTAGGCAAAAAAAAAAGCAGTAGCCTCTTGTAAAATTCTACAAAGCAGAAATAATAAATCAGTTATATATTAGGTAAAATGTATGCATATAATCCAATGGTATATCACTTCACACAAATTCAGTCAAAGTGAATGAAACAACATAAGGGCATTCTTGTTTTAAAAAGTTTTCAAAATTTGTCTCTGATGTTCTTTTATACAGAGGACCCATTATTTTCAGGCTAGAGGATTCTTGCATGTGTCTTCTGACAGAGACAGAACAATAGATGGAGTTGGTAATTGTCATCTAGTGATAGGAAAGCCAGTTGCTTTGACCAGAGTTCATATTTGCACCTATTGCTTGATTTACAGTACAACTTGGGCCTCCAGATTTAGCAGCAGGATCTTCAGACAAAGGAACTTTGCCCTGCAAAATTGTAAAAGGAAGAAATGTAATTTTTCAATACTGAATTATATTTGCATAGCTACTTTTAGCATATTATTGCAATATGAAGACAAACTATAAGGTGCCTTGCCTCGTATATGAATAAAAACAAATACAGCCAACTTCAAAGATTAACCTATTGGCACATTTAACTTGAGCCCAACCAGAAGAAGAAACAAAGAGAAGTTTAATTGATGGTACAACATTAAGCAAACTTGTACTCGAGGAAGTGACTAAGGAAAATGTCAAAACGCTCAGAAGCAACTGGGCAGCACTGGGATGAATAACTCCATTCTGTTCTGATTTAGTATTTGGATTAGTACAACGGTAAAAAAAAACACTCCATGTTTTGAAGGATTTCTGTTTAAAAGATTTGTAGGAAAAAAATCTGTAATGTTAATCGGCAAGTTTCACTAATATATGAAAATTACAAGAAAGTGAAAGAGCAAGGAACTAGAGGGAAAATATCTGCAACCTATCCTATTGGAAGCCGACAGCAAAGCATAGCTAGCACTATTGGAACCCACTGCCCCGACAGAAGAATGAAATATTTTGGGAAATAATAATAATAATAATAATAATAATAATAATAATAATAATAATAATAATAATACATCAAGAGGTCCACAAAATACTAAAATCAGAACTGAATACTGGAAACATAATTAAAGCCATTAATACAAGGACAGTTCCAGTGATACGCTATCCAGCTGGAATCATCAACTGGACTTTGGCTGAACTGGAAAATTTTGGCTGGAAACATGTAAACTTTTGAACATGTATCATGCTTTACATCCATAATGTGACATTGACAGGCTATACCTGCCAAAAAGAATAGGTGGCAGAGAGCTATTGCAAGTCCATCAAATGTAGGAGTAAAATTTGAATGACTATCTGTACAGAAAAATTGCTGCAGGCTGTGAAAACAGAGAACATTATTAAAACAACAGAAACAGAGGCAGAATATAAGGAAAAACAGCTAGATTACAGATTAAATAGATGGAAAACCAAAGCTTTGCATGGACAGCATTTGAAAAACATTGAAGGAAATGTGATAACAACTTAACATGGGCATGGCTTAAGATGGGAACCATCAAGAAAGGGAGGATTTAATACTCGCTGCTCCAGAACAAGCACTACAAACTAATGCCATGAAAGCGAAGATACAAAAAACCACCAACAATCCAAACTGTCAGCTTTGCAATGACAAAGTTGAAACTGTTTCACATTTAATATGTGAGTTCAGCAAAATCACACAAATTGATTACAAAGCTAGACAGGACCGAGTTGCTAAACTAATCCACTGGGCATTATGTAAAAAATATGACTTACCTGTATCTAAAAAGTCATGGGAACACAAAGTTGTCGAAAATGAAAATGTGAAGATCTTGTGGGACTTTCAAATACAGACACATCGTCATTTAAAACATGCCAGATAGCAGAGACATCAAAAACCGAAGCATACAATTTATTGATATCACTATATCAGGAGATGCCAGATTCAAAGAAAAAGAACTAGAAAAAATCATGAAATATCGTGACCTGGCCATCGAAACTACCCGATTATGGACAAAACATGTGACAGTGTCATTGTGCCCCATTGTCCCATTGTCATTGGGGCACTTGGCACCATGTCCAAGAATTTTACACAGTACATCAAGAAATTGCAGCTTCCTGCAATAACACCAGCAGAACCACAAAAAACTGCACTACTTGGAACATTGTATATTTAAAAAAAAATACTTGGTCGAAACCTAGAATGCTGGCAGCAATCCATATCAACCATCAGTGCCAGTTAATAATATTTGTGATACATTTTTAAATGTTCAGTTAACTGAGTTTCATGTTTAATGAATGAAGATATTAATAATAACAACAACACAACAACACTTATTGTCATTGTACACACACACACACAAACATACATATTCAAACAATGAATTTGATTTTGCTCCTGCTGGTGCTATCCATAACAAAAATACAGCACAACATAAATAATATAAAAAATGGTCCTTATACAAGTAATTCGGGAGAAACCAGTCATATGTTTTCATATATGCATCGAGTGATTGTAGTTGTACAATCTTTGTACAATATTTAGGAGTCTGACAACCCATGGATAAAAGCTGTTTAAAATATTAAAAAAGGAAGGATAAAATATTTTCCCTAAAGGAGAAATGAAAAAATCTTAAGGGAGGCAGAAACCAGCCCCAGTTTCCCTGCCCCAGACAGAAAGTGAGGAGACCAGCTTTTAGAAATGCAGATTTGCAGATTTGGTAATCCATTCAGAAAGACTGGGTCAAGACAGCAACTCATATAAGCGATAAACAAAAAGTTGACAAAATTAGCTCAGACAAACACCTAGGATTTGCATTTCCTCTTTTGCCAATAGAGTCGGTTATGACCCCTACATAACCGCTACATGATCCCCATAGGAATTCAGAAGTTATAAAACCCACCCACTCTAAACTCCATTTTGTCAGTTGCCCCAGAACCCTAGTGGTTCTGTTTCATCAATTTCCTATGTGCCTCCAGCCTCCATTTTATTTCCAGCGTCTTTTTCCCATCTTGAAACTGAACCAGAGGGGTTTTCCTTCCAACAGTACTTTATCAATAAAAGGAAAGCTAGTCAGGCACATGGTGGAAGTTATTCAAAGAGTGGGTTGGAATGTGAGAGTCTCCAGCCGTGTAACAATAAGTATGTGAAATCAAGTTGGACTGCCTGCACTGCCTGCACTGGGAAGAGAGACTTGGGAGTGCTTGGAAGAGGCCAAAGATTTGGTGAATGAAAGAAAAGAAAATGAGGTAACAGCATTTGAAAGAGGAGTGAGTATTTTGATAAAGCAACCTTTTGGTTGCCTAGAATAACTTCAGTGATTGAGGCACACCAAAATGATAGTAAATACATAAATGGTTAGACATATTTGAGACAGATGGACTTCCCTAGACATCAGAATGGTAAGGCTTATTCTTCAAATCCATACCTTTTGGAAGGTGTTAAAACTGGCCATGTTGATACATTTCTTTAAGGGCCTGTCACATTGGCCGAAGGATGCAAAATGTTTGTAAAAAGGACACAGCGGACTAGAAAATGTTCCATCCGTTGTTATCCGCTCTCAAAATGCCCCGAATTTGCATAAGCAGAGCGGACAACAACGGAAAGGAACGGACGGGGGGAGGATATAGCCAGGATGTAAAACGGATGCTTCACGGAAGCCTAGCGGATGGAAGCAGATGGGAGCGGATGGCACATCCGCGGGGCTTCCGGGGGAGCACAGTGAAGCGGACGCGCAGTGGAAAGAGCGGATGCCGAGCGGATGAAGCGGATGCAGAGCGGATGCCTAGCGGATGCCTAGCGGATGCAGAGTGTTCACTGCGCATGCGGGGAGGATGCATTGCGTCAGCCCCGTGGATATAAAGGGAAGCAGCTCGCAAGCAGGTCACCATTCAGAGGAAAGACCTGCTGCCAGACACAGCTCCAGCAAGCCAGCCAGCCAGCCAGCCAGCCAGCCAACAACCATGGGGAAGAAGAGAAAGCCTGTGGCATCTGCTGCCAGCCCTAACAAGAGGGACAGGGCCACCATCCCACACCCTGGCCCTGACTCTGCTTCTGCTGGGGCTTTTGCTGCTGGGGCTGACTCTTCTGGTGCTGGAGCTTCTGCTGGTGCTTACTCTGCTGGTGCTGCTCCTGGTCCTGCTGGTGCTGCTGGTGTTGCTGGTGCTGCTGGTGCTCCTGGTGCTGCTGGTGCTCCTGGTGCTGGTGCTCCTGGTCCTGCTGGTCCTGCTGGTGCTTACTCTGCTGCTGATGATCCTGGTCCTGCTGCTGCTGCTGCTGGTGGTGGTGGTGGTGGTGTTGCTGGTCCTGCTAGTCCTGCTTTTGCTGCTACTGCTGTTGTTGCTGCTGCTGCTGGTGGTGGTGTGGAGGACCAGCCCTTACAACCTCGAAGCCCCTCTGATGAGGGCCCAGATGGCCCTGCCAAAGGGAGGAAGAGGTATACGCGAGAACGAGAATGGGAGAGGAGGCAGTACTCCATCGAAGAGGAACGTGGGGATGAGGTGCTGGAATGGTTGAGGGAGAACGAGTATCTTTGGTGGAAGGGACACAGGCTCTATCGAGACACCAAAAGGAAGCAGGCTGCTTGGAGAGAGAAGGCGGAGAGCCTGGGCTACACTTCGGAGGTGCTCCTCCGCTGGTGGAAGCATATGCACACCTGGTACGGGAAGCTGCACCTCAAGAAATCTGGCCAGGCCACGGTCAAGCTGACGGACTGAGAGACCTACATGATGGCCAAGTGCAGCTTCTTGGAGGGTGAGATCCGCCACCGAGGAGTAGCCCCTCTGACAACCCTCTATCACAGGCAGCCCGCAGAGAGCCAGTCCTCTTCTGGCCAAGAGTCAGCTCCTGTGTCCAGGCAGGTATCTATGGAGCGTCCCACGATGGAGACCCCCCCCCCGACAGCTGCACTCCCCATGGTGGAGCATGTGGAGGACCCCCTGATGCAGTGGGAGCAAGGAGGGGGCACTTCCACCAGAGAACAACCCACATTCACCCCCAGCCCACCTCCACAGAAAGCAGGCAGAGAGCCAGACTGGAGGGGCAGAGCCACACTGTCCTGCTGGAGATCAGGGACACCATCAGAACCAGCGTAGATCTCCTTTCTCAGCTGGACATCCCATCCTCCAACCGCAAGCCCTTCCTCACCTACGTCAACCAGACCCTCATGAACATGTCAGAATCACAGTACCAGGTAATCAAGGAGAGGATCACCGGTCTTCTTCACAACCCTCCAGACCCAGCTGAACCTGCTCCCACCCAGTCAAGGTCTGCTCCTCCACCCCAGGTGATGTCACTGCCCTTCCAAGGCTTTCCACAGGCCCTCACCTCCCAAGGCTACGGCTATCAGGAGTTCCAGCAGCACAGGCATCCCTTCCCAGTCCAGGCACAGGTACATCGTATGCCACCGGTGCCACTGATGCCATTGATACCACCGATGCCACCAATGCCACCGACGCCACTGATGCCACCCACACCACAGATACCACCCACACCACAGATGCCACCCATGCCTCACCTCGCTCAGCTGCAGACCAGACATCCCTACTACACTGCTCCTTCCTCCACCCCACAGCCAAGCCCGGCCTCAGTACATCTGTCTTCGGTATTGTTGCTGACACCCCATGTCATGGAGGAAGGGGCTCTCAACATCACGGGGCTGAGCCAGCTGTCTGAGAGCTTCCTCAACACACCGTCCCCTGTTGTCCTCTCGGGGCCAGGCACCCCAATGACGCCTCAGATCAGCACTCCAGCAGCAGCCACCTCCACAGCACCAGGACCCTTCACCCCTGAGACTGGGCACGCCTCAGAGTGACTAAGAAGAGTGCCAGAGACTGGGTGGCTACCTGTTGACTTTATCTTTGCTTGGGACACTTGGGTCATTTTGCTTTTACAGCTTGTTATTAATAAAGATTATCTTTGCTTCACACACTTGCTTCATTTATTTTATTAAATAAAGTCTTGGTGGAAACTTTTAGAAATGGTTTAAGACTTTGTATGCTTGTGGGATGGGTAAGGATAGCAGTGGGATGGGCAGGGATACCTTTGGTATGGGTAATAGCTGTGGGATGGGCAGGGATACCTTTCGGATGGGTAATAGCTGTGGGATGGGCAGGGATACCTGTGGGGTGGGCAGGGATACCTTTGGGATGGGTAATAGCTGTGGGATGGGTTCAGATACCTGTGGGATGAGTAATAGCTGTGGGATGGGCAGGGTTACCTGTGGGATGGGTAATAGCTGTGGGATGGGCAGGGATACCTGTGGGATGGGTAATAGCTGTGGGATAGATAAACCTCCAGTGCAAGCATAGTGGAACTGTATGGTCCACCCTCCCAGGTACCACACCTTTGGCCCTTTATTATCAATAACAATGTAATCATTGATCCACACATTTCAACATAAACACAACTCTTTATTAAATTCCCTGTTCATTGTAGGGCCACTCAACATACATGGCACAATCTCATCAGTGTGATGAGACAGGCTCAAGGAAGCATCCATTAAGCATCTATCATCCTGTCTTGCCACTCCACTGCTCCAGCTGGGGAGTTGCACCAGTGTTTCAGGAGGTTGAGTTGCTTCTTCCCTTCACGTGAAGCTCTGTTGGGGCCTTCCACATCTACAGTGTCTATCAGGTTTTGCCCTTGCCTCCATTCCCCAGGCTCCATGTCCCCATTGCCTTGTTGGAGGTCCACGAGCCTGTTCTGCAACACTGGGTAGCGGGTGTGCATGAGATTGTTCAGGATGCAGCAAGCTTCCACGATCCTCCTCACGGTCTCTGGGAGATGCTGCATGGTGGTGAGAAGTACCTGGAACCTGTTGGCCAGGATGCCAAAGGCGTTCTCCACCACCCGCCTTGCCCTGGACAGCCTGTAGTTGAAGATCCTCTCTTCAGGGATGAGGCATCTGGAAGTGTATGGCTTCATGAGGTAGGTTCTGAGGGAGAAGGTGTCATCCCCCATGATGAAGTAGGGCACATCTTGTGTGTCGTTGAGCAGGGGGTCTGGATCTGGGAAGCCCATGATGAGGTTGCATTCTTGCCTCTCCTTGAGGTGACTGGCGTTGTATACCTGGGCATCTGAAACTGACCCGTTGCCCCGAGCATCGATGTACATGAAAATGTAGTCAGCATCGACCATCGCGAAGAGGATGATGCTGAAGAAGCCCTTGTAGTTGTGATAAGTGGACCCTGACTTGGCTGGAGCTTTGCAGGCCACGTGCTTGCCATCTATGGCTCCAACGGTGTGGGGGAAGTTCTACTTCTGATACTACTGCTCTGCAACTTTCTTCCAGCCTTCTTCAGTGGAGGGGCACTGGAGGAGTTCCTCCAGGTATTCTTCGATGATGGCCTGCACCACTTCTCTGACCACAATGCTGATGGTGTTGTGTGGCACCCTCCAGCCATACTGCATGCTCCTGTACGTGGTCCCGGAGGCCAGGTGGCGCAGAGTGAGTGCCACCTTGAGCCCAGGGTCCAGGCTGGGCCGGACATTGGTGCTCTGCTTGGTCAACCTGGGTCTCAGCCACTCCACAACTTCATCAAACATGGCTGGAGGCATCCTCATGAAGTTCTGGAATGCACGAGGGTCTTCGTTCCTCAGCTCCACCATCAGCTTGTTATACAGTCCATACACTGCTCTTCTGGCGATCTATCTTCGGACCCAGACATTTCTTGGCCACCTCCTTTTCTTCGTGTAGAACAGGTGAAAGAGCCTGTAGATGGCTTCGCACTGTTGTAGAACGATGGTGGCTACCAAAAGGAGTGTGTGATGATCCATGGTGGAGATGACTGGATGCTGTGGAAGAGCAAGAGCCAGATGAAGGCTGAAGAAGTCTGCACCGCAGGGCTGAAAGTGAGACTGAAAGTGAGATCCAGATGAGTTCCTCTCCCTTTTTATAGGAAATATAGGTTTTCCGCTTGGTGTCCTTTTGCATCCTCTTGGCATCCTGCAGACATCCTAAATATCCGAGGTACGTCCCCTATGTGAACATTTTTTCCATTTTAATGCTTTGTATGAGAGCTGCATCCACTTTCATCCTTTCTCCGTCCGTGCTACTAACGCTGCGTGTCCGTTCTGCATCCGTTCACTTCCTCCCTGTGTCCATTTTCCGCTGGAGTGGATTTGAGTTGCGCGGATGCGCAGCGGATGCCTAGCGGATATAGCGGACACGTAACGGATGACGACGGATTTAGAACAGATGTTCCCCGTATGCATTGCGGATGCAGAACGGACGCATTGGATACATTTTTCGCTCAGAAAGTTTTGTGCAGCTCCAAACTTTTTGACCGGATGAAATGTCAGTCGACAGATGCTGGACAGATAGAGAGGATGAAAAATGGACGCAGTGAGTACAGAACGGAAGCATCGTGTTAACCAACAGATGGCAAGTGTTTCTCTCCATTTTATATCCTCTTTCCATCCGTTGGTGCTGTGTGACAGGGGCTTAAATTATCATAAAACAACCCCACTCCAACAAAGATAGCCATGATTTCAATACTTATGAGTCAGTCCAATTTGAAGCAGTACTCTGAGTCCAAAAATCAAGTCATCCCTCTGTCTCTAGAACCCTATTGGTATTTAGAACCCTATTGGTTCTAAATTATAGAACCAATATAGAAACAATGTCCTGAAGACCTTTTAGGTTCAATATTAAAACAATATCAAAGCTCTAAATCAAATCCAATATTTGAAAAACAAATATTATTTTGATTTGGTACTTTGCTTCAAATTTGGCCACAAAATCAACATGCCCCGAAAAACAATGCACAGCCATACTAGTTACAACTATAAAATAGTTCACAAGAATATTATCATAATTCCTTGCAACCAAATATATTGAATAAAGTACAAGTGTTAGAAAACAAGAAGTAAAATGGCAAAACACTTGCTTTATGTATCATAAAACTGTAAATCTATGATAGAACTATCAGTTAAAAACACAGCTTATATTTTGTTTTTGTTCTTTAAATTATAGCTGTCCTGCACAAATATAGAACATATAACTTTCTTGTAGGCGCTTGCTATCATAAAAATAGTATGTTTTTTTTGAAAACAATGTATACTATTCAGTAGCTTATGAAAATTCATACTGATTCCAGAAATAAGTTTATTCATATAACATATATATTATAAATATAATTTGTATATTTTATGTATATATAAATGTGCTATAAATTTATTGTTGGCAAATATGTGCCAAATATGTTCTTACCTATATCAATCTGTAATACTTGTATTTTAAAATAATGAACATAGGTAAATTAACATGAGGAAAAAAATGAAAGAAGAGAAGATGAAATCAGAATGGAAAGAAGATAAATGGAACAAAAATATACGAAACAGAAAGGAACACCTTTTAAAATATTTTTAAAATAAACGTTTTACAACTTAGCAAAAATAAGGATTGCAAAGATAGCATTAACAAAACAGTTTTCTCACCTCTTTCTTTGCAGCAATGTTTACAATCTGTTCAGAAGTATCCTTGATGCCTGAAGAAATCATAGATTTCCCTGGGACATCAACATCTCCCATGGAAAAGACCGGAAAGAGAGGCCTAAGAAATCGGAATTCACTACTTAAGGATCCACCAGTCAAACAAACATCATAACGGTAAGTCCT
>BLBF01000031.1:2747799-2762361 GCA_015471245.1 Laticauda colubrina
GAAGGAAGGAAGGAAGGAAGGAAGGAAGGAAGGAAGGAAGGAAGGAAAGAAGGAAGGATCTTTGACTACTTTATTTCTGGATGGGGTAACTACCCTGTTCAGACCCAGTTCACAACTTAGGGGCTCTCCTGGACTCATGATTCCTGCAGGGCTCCCTGCACTCAAGCCCTAGTCATGTCTTGCCTGGATTATTGCAATGTGCTTTACACAGGGCTACTTGTAAAGTAGAACAAAGATCTTGCTGGCTTGATACCATCAAAGCTTTGATATCATCAAAGCTGATATAAAGATGAACATCCAACAACTGAAAGAAGCTGTGCTTGAGAGGATAGCATGGAGAGCACTTCCCTATAAAGCCACCAAGAGTCAGACATGACTCTTGAAGTGTATTCAAAAGCTTCAACTGGTACAAAGTGTGGCAATCTTTTGGGGGCCCCTAGAATAGCCCTTGCTATACCACTGCTTCACAAGCCACACTGGGTGCAAGTTTGCCTCCGGGTGCAGTTCAAGAGTTATGAACTTTAAAACTCCATGGTATGAGTCCAGGTTACTTGATGAGTTTTCAATTGTAAGGGATGTAAATTTAGGAAAGAAGATGGAGGTTTTGTAAAAGGTCAGGTATCTGACAGGTGCTACTGCCAGCAGAGACAAGAGGTGTATTCTCAAGATAATCAAGAATGTCAGTAAGGACTGTGATGTTGATGTTATTATATATCTTGGCACAAATGATCTGTCCCCAAAGGATGTATTTTTCTGTGCAGAATGACTTCCAGAGCTTGGGGTATGAACTTAGTAGACCAGGTTGTAGGCTTATCTTTTCAGAGGTTTTACCAGTATACAAGGAACAAAAAGGTAAAGGCCAGTGTGTAGCCAGAGTTTAATGTGTGGCTAAAGGAGTAGTGTAAAAGGGAAGGCTTTGATTTTATTAGTCATGATGTCTGCAGCTGGTCCAATGAAAAACTGTACAAAAGAGATGGTTTACATCCATCAAAGAAAGAGACTGAGTTACTTGGCATTAAATTCACAGATTTTCTGGATAAACATTTAAACTGAACAGTGGGGACAGAGAATTAACTGACATAGAACATTTCTGTCCCCAGCAATCTAAAATTAATAGGGTTATCAGTGCATATAACATAGATGTTTGTGTGGGTAAGATTATCAACCTTGGTGTCAAGAAAACCAAGCATGTAATAGTAAGTACCATACCATGTGCTCTGATCAAATAGCTGGCAAGAAAGTAGGGGTAGTCAGGGACAACACAGATTATGTAGACAGTAAACACAGGGTCAATCAAAATGAACTCATATGTCTATACACCAATGCATAGAGTATGAGGAATAAACAGGGTGAATTAGAAATTCAAGTAAATGAGGGTAAACCGGATATTGTTGCTATTATGGAAATTTGGTGGGATGAAACCCACAAATAGAACATACGGATAGAGGGATTTAAATTATTTAAAAGAAATAGACCAAATAAAAGAGGAGGTGGAATTGCACCTTATATAAGAAATAACTACATCTCAATAGAGCACAACAATGAAAATAATCTTGAATGCATTTGGGTCAATATTAAAAGGGGGGGGAATTACATTGCCATAGGTCTATAGGTCTATACTATAGGCCACCCAACCAAACAGAGGAAATCAGTGAACCTTTTGCTAGTCAGCTAACTAAGGTATGTAGAAAGCACATCACAATAGTAACAGGGGATTTCAACCACTCTGACATCAACTGGGAGACAAACTCTGCATTAAGTGGAAGATCCAACAGGTTTCTAACAAACCTAGCAGACAACTTTGTTTCCCAAAAAGTAGAGAAGGAAACAAGGGAATCAGTCATATTGGACTTAATTCTCACTAACGGGGATGAAATGATAGAAGGTGTTGAAGATACAAGGAACCTTGGGGGCAAGTGATCATGCAATATTGGAATTCAACATTATGCAAGTACAAGAAGTAAAACAAAATCAAACTAGAGTCTTGGACTTTAAGAGAGCTAATTTCAATAAACTTAGAGCTTCGGAAAGATTCTATGTATGAGAATCCTCAAGGGGAAAACAACTCAAGAAGCTTGGGAAATTTTGAAAAGTGTGATTATAAAAGCCCAGTCTAGCACAATACCAATGAAGAAGAAAAATAACAGCTTCCAAAAGAAACCAGCATGGCTGCATAAAGAACTCTCAGACAAATTGAAAGACAAAAAGGACAAGTATAAAAAGTGGAAAGAGGGGCAAATAACTAAGGCGGAATATCAGTAAATAGCCCGAGCCTGTAAAGATGAAGTGAGAAAAGCTAAGGCCCAAAATGAACAAAGACTTGAGACAAAAGTAAAAAAATAACAAAAAAAGCTTCTTCCAACATGTTAAAAACAAGAAAAAAGTCAAGGAAACAATTGGTCCATTGCTGGGAGAAAGTGGCAAGAAGATGACAAGCAACAGGGAGAAAGCTTAACAAGGTTCTGAAGGAACTGGCAGACGAGATCTCAGACCACTGAACTATATTTTTCAATCAAATCCTGGAGCACTGGGGAACTGACAGAGGACTGGAAGAGAGCTGATGTCGTTCCCATCTCCAAAAAAGGAAAAAAAAGTAGATCCAGAAAACTACAAACATATCAGCCTGACCTCAATACCAGGCAAGATTCTGGAAAAGATAAACAAGCAACGAAACAGCGAACACCTAGAAGCAAACAAAGTAAGAACCAAAAGCCAACATGGGTTTGTTAAAAATAGGTCACACCAGGCTAATCTTATTGCATTCTTTGACAAAGTGACAAAATTTGTTGACCAGAGGAATGCTGTTGATATAATTTACTTGGACTTCAGTAAGGCATTTGATAAAGTAGACCTTAACCTAGTACTAGATAAAGTAAGCAAATGTGGGTGAGACAGCATCACCACCAGATGGATTTGTAACTGGCTGACCAACTGCACTCAAAGTGTAGTCCTCAATGAAACTGTATCTACATGGAGGGAAGTATGCAGTGGAGTATCCCAAGGCTCTGTTTTAGGCCCAGTACTCTTCAACATCTTCATCAATGACTTGGACAAGGGGATAGAGAGGAACTTGTCAAATTTGCAGACCACACCAAGCTAGCAGCAATAGCCAACACACTAAAAGTTAGGCTTAAGATACAGAAGGATCTTGACAGACTTGAACATTGGGCGCTATCTAACAAAATTAAATTCAATGGTGAAAAAAGTACAGTTCTACATTTATGCAAGAAAAATCTAACGCACAGGTACAGTATATGTGGTACCTTCCTCAATAGTGGTAACTGTGAGAAAGATCTTGGAGCCCTAGTGGACAACCATTTAAATATGAGCCAGCAGTGTGCAGCAGCTGCCAAAAAAGCCAACACAGTTCTAGGCCGCATAAACAGAGGGATAGAATCAAGATCATGTGAAGTGTTAATGCCTTTATAATGCCTTGGTAAGGCCACATTTGGAATACTGCATTCAGTTTTGGTCGCCAAGATGTACAAAAGATGGTGAGATTATAGAAAGAATGCAAAGAAGAGCAACAAAGATGATTCGAGGACTGGAGGCTAAAACATATGAAGAATGGTTGTAGGAATTGGGTATGTCTAGTCTAATGAAAAGAAGGACTAGGGGAGACATGATAGCAGTGTTCCAATATCTCAGGGACTGCCACAAAGAAGAGGGAGTCAAGCTATTCTCCAAAGCACCTGAGGGCAGGACAAGAAGCAATGGGTGGAAACTAATTGAGGAGAGAAGCAACTTAGACAGTTAGAACAATTAATCAGTGGAACAATTTGCCTCCAGAAGTTGTGAATGCTCCAACACTGGAATTTTTAAAAAGGTGTTGGATAATCATTTGTTTGAAGTGGTGAAGGGTTTTCTGCTTAGGCAGTGGGTTGGACAAGAAGACCTCCAAGGTCACTTTCAAGTTCCAACTCTCCTCTTCTATTATCATCCTGCTTAGACAAACCTGCCCTAACTTGTGCCAGCAGAGGAGACCTATTGCAGATCCCATTGGTCGAGGAACTTTAACTGGTGGGATCCAGAAGAAGACCCTTCCCTACTGTAGCCTCTGGAGCATTCTGCCTCCCTGAGTTAGTTAGTTTTATCCTCCCAGAAGAGCTGAAGACTTGGCTCTGCTGGTTGGCTTAGGGTCCCACTGGAGGGGGCTACTGAACTAACTAGCTGACCCCACTTCTCCCCTGCACTTCCTGCTCTCCATCCTCTCATTTTTAATTCATATTACTTTACTTTTCTTTATTTTTATTGTTTTCATTGCTCTGCTACTGTTCATTTTTTTATAATTTTCTCTGCTTTCCTGTTCTAAGCCCCAGCGAGATGGACAGCAAATAAATTTAACAAACAAACAAATAAATATCCAACACTCTTACCCAAGGCAACCTGCAATGAAGACAGACACTGGCTTCCTCTCTTTCTTGTCACCTAAAATATCAATATCTATGATAGGATTGCCCAATGAGAATCAGCTCAGGTTATTATGTTCACCATGTACATGGATACATTAATATATTACAATTTGCATCAGATCCCATGCATCCTGAAGAGCATGTTAGGGATTTATGGTTCAGTAAGGGAATAGCTAGTGGACAGACCTAGGTCAGTTTTAGATTGGAAAACCAATGCACATTAATGTTATAATGATTTGACAGAATCACTGGATGTATCAGATTGGCTTCCTGAGTATTGCTGGGAGATCTATATCTTGAATCTCAGCAATATTGTTGAACATGTTTCATTGGCAAAGGCATCATTCAGTATTTTCAACTGTGCAAATTATAATTAATCAAAAAGATACTTTTAGCACCTCCCTTATACTACAACAAACAATTGATCATTTATTGCAGCTGAACCTGCACAACTCCAGCAAAGTTTTCCAACTTCTTACATTTTGAATCTGAGAGTTTTATAAAGAAAGCTTGTTTCAAATCTATCCTGCCATTAGGTTTGTTATATTCAATATCATTATTTACCTTAATAGCTACTGCTTCAACATTCCACACACCCTTCCCATTGTTTATTTTTATTTCTGGATCAGTAAAACAAAACTGAATTTAGCCAATCATAGATTGATTGGTGAAGATGATAATATCATTAATCACATGATACATATTTTTGAATACATGTTTCAGATGTCCCTTCTGATGTGATATCAATATTAATATTTAAGCCTTAAGGGAACCTTTTGTTGAAGTTCTGAAGTTTGCAGATGATACAGACACAGATTATCAGAGTTGGAAGGGATCTTGTAGGTCATCTCGTCCAACCCCCCCAAGCAGACCCTACACCATTTTTGACAGATGGCAGTCCAGTCTCTTCTTGAAAGCCTCCAGCAATAAAGCTCCCACAACTTTTGAAGGCAAGCTATCCCACTGATTGATTGTTCTCACTGTCAGAAAAATTCTCCTTATTCCAGGTTGAATCTCTCCTTGACCCGTTTCAATCCATTATTCCATGTCTGGCCTTAGGTGCTTTGGAAAATAACTTGATCTCCTCCTTTCTGTGGCAGCTTCTCAAATATTGGAACACTGCTATCATGCTCCCCTGGTCCTTCTCTTCACTAGACTGGCCATGCCCAATCCAGTTCCTGCAACTGTTCATCATCTTGATTGCTTTTCTCTGTACTCTTTCTAGAGTCTCAACATATTTTTTGTGGCGTGGTGACCAAAACTAGATGCAGTACTCCAGGTCTTACTAAGGCTTTATAGAGTGGTGTTAGTACTTCACTTGATCTTGATTATATCCTTCCGTTAATGTAACTTAAGATTGCACTGGCTTTTTTGGCTGCTGCCACACGCTCATATTATATTGGTTGTCCACTAAGACTCCAAGATTCCTCTCAGAGTTACTGCTGTTAAGCCTGGTTTCCTCTTCTATTCCCTCATATAGGTCATTTATGAAGATATTGGAGAGTACTGGGCCTAAGACAGGACTTGGTACCCCACTACTTACTTCTCTCCATGTGGTTGTTGTACCATTAAGGACTACTCATTGAGTATAGTTTGTCAGCCTGTTTCAAATCCATCTGATGGTGATGCTATCTATCCCACTTTTTTCTAGCTTACCAAGAAGTAAGTTGAGGTCTATTTTGTTGAATGCCTTGCTGAAGTCTAAATCTGAAGTCTGATACAATGATTGTTGGACACATTTGAGATGGTGATGAGTCCGGTGGTAGGCTGGTTGTTGAAAAATTGGCCCTGTGATGCAGCTGTAACAATCTGGAGCTGAAGATGTTTAAAACTGTAGAGATGAGAATGGACTTTAGAAGGAGCTATTCTATTCTACTGCCTCTTACCATATTAGACAGCACAGTATCAACAATAGAATCCTTCAAATTTTTGGGTTCTATAAGCTCCCAGGATTTGAAATGGACACAACATTAAAACCAAAAGGCACAACAAAGAATGTTCTTCCCGCATCAACTTGGGAACTTCAGACAGCCTCAAGAGCTGCTGATACAGTTTTACAAACAAATTATTGAGTTGGTTATTCCTACTTTTGTAACTGTCTGGTTTGGTACAGCAACCAAACAGGACGGGTACAGACTCCAAAGGAAAAGCAGTTGCAACCATACTGCCTTCCATTGAAGGCCTGTATATTGCATGGGTGAGAAGGAGGGCTGAGAAGATATCTGCATATCCCTTATAATCTGAACATAAAATGTTTCAACTCTTCTTCCTGGGATATCAATTGTGTGTTACATTCTTTCCTGGGTGTATGACCACATCTTCTCTTTCTTCCCATCTTTCCAAGTAGCCTACGCATAAAGTGTCCAAAGAAAAATAATTTAAGCCTGGTAATCTGTGCCTTGAGTGAAAATTGTTCATTAATTTAACAAAGCATGAAAAAGCATCAATATGCAGCACTTGAAAACAGATTTAAAACAAACATTTCCATCTTGGTTAGTCCTTTGATAACAACTTATAAACCTTCATTTACTATCATGGTTAAAATACCTTAGATATTTGCCTTGTATGATACAAGTTTGCAAGTATGGAATTTGGGATGGGGGGAAGGAGGAGGTGGGGGGAAAAACTATTTTTCCTAATGCACTGGAAAAATGTGCCTAGAAGACATGTTGCAACCATCCAGTAAATATCCCAGTATCTTGGCATCCTGTCCCCACATCTTTCCATACTGGAAAAGATAATTAAAAAAAGACTTTTTAAAACAATGCAATAATTGCAGAAGGAATGGTGATCTCTATTATAAACTAAATCTTAGAGCCAAGCCTGATTTCTCAACAAATAACAAAATAGTTGCTCAGGAATAACTAAAAGAGCAAAAACACAAAAAGTGGAAATAGATAGAAAAAGGCCAGATAATTTGCATGTTTTCCTCACCTCTTTCTTTGCACCATAAATTTCAACCTGCTCAGATATATCCTCGGGTCCAAAAGAAGTCCAGTGATTGCCTGCGATGTTGGCATCTCCCAATGAAAAGACAGGAAAGAGAGGCCTAAGAAATCGGAACTCGCGACTTAAGGATCCACCAGTCAAACAAACATCATAACGGTAAGTCCTGGAAAGCGACCCGTTCTGTGAATCAGCACAGTTCTCTTGGGTATCAACACTGGCAGGTGGGAAGTGAGGAACAGCCGCAGTAAAATGGCTTTGGGGATCTTTCTTGCAGACTTTCATCACAATAAACACAACAATGCAGATCAGGAACACAAAGGAGACTGCAGCCAAGCAGATCACCAAATATTTGGTCAAGGTTTTGTCTTCTTCCGGTTCTTGCACACTGACATCCACCCTCCTCAAGAAGGGATCCGAAAAGCCATCCACAAGAAGAACATTAAGCAACGCCGTGCTGGTCTGTGGAGGAAGACCGTTGTCTCTGACCTGTATCACCAGCCTCTGCTTGTTAGTGTCTCGTTCATTCAGGGCTCTCTTGGTTTTCACTTCCCCATTCTGCACTCCTATGCTGAAAAGGGCTGGGTCCGTGGCCTTCAGCAATTCATAGGAAAGCCAAGAGTTCTGGCCAGAATCTGCATCCACTGCAACCACCTTGGTGACCAGATAGCCGGCCTCGGCTGACTTGGGAACCAGCTCATTGTATGGGGATGTGTTATTCTGGAGGGGATACAGGAAGAAGGGAGCATTGTCATTCTCATCTATAATGTGGATTTGGACAATCACTTCTGAGCTCAGGGAAGGAGAACCTCCATCAGATGCCCTCACAGTAACTCTGAAGCCTCTTATCTGCTCATAGTCCAGGGATCGGAGGGCATACATGTTTCCGGTTTCAGAGTTGATTGAAATGTAAGAGGTCACCAGGCCCTCACTCTTCCCGGGCAGAACTAAGTAACTTACTTTAGCATTCAGCTTTGCGTCCAGATCCAGAGCGTGAACTGAGCCAATGAGCAAGCCTGGAATATTATTCTCCTGGATCTGCATGTCATATGAAGACTTTTCAAAAAGGGGAGAATTGTCATTGATGTCAGAGATCTGAAGATTAATCAATCTTGTTGAAGTGAGCCGAGGAGATCCCCAGTCAATGGCCGTGATGGTGATGTTGTACTCAGAGACTGTCTCTCTGTCTAGGGGACTTTGGAGCACAAGCTGATAAAAGTTGTTTGTGGTGGCTTTCACTACAAAAGGGAGATTCATCTCCACAGAGCAGACCATTTTGCTGTTGCCTCCAGAGTCTTGGTCTCTCACACTGAAGACGGCCACCATTGTGCCCAAGGGAGAATCCTCCTTTAAAGTGCTGGTCAGAGATATGATGGACACTTCTGGGGGGTTGTCATTCTCATCTTCAACCTCTATTAGTACGTTGCAGTGCCCAGAAAGACCCCCTCCATCTGTTGCTCTGATATTCATGTTATAGCTTTTCTCTTTTTCATAATCAATCTGTCCCCAAACAGTTATTTCACCAGTAATTTCATTTAAATAAAACAAATTGTTTATTCGTTCAGGCACTTGATGGAATGAGTAGAGGATCTGTGCATTTGAACCCACATCACTATCTGTAGCTTCCACCTTCATCACAAGAGTGCCCTTAGGGAGATTCTCCTTTATTCTTGCCTTATAGTCAGACTTACTGAACAGAGGAAAGTTATCATTATTATCCAGAACATTAATATTAATTTGAACTGTGCCGGTTTTCTTTGGAACTCCTCCATCAACAGCCATTAGAATCAATCCAAGGTGTGACATCTTCTCCCTATCTAATGTTTTCTTCAAAACAAGGTATATATTGTCTTTTCTATCTTCATTCTTTTGTACTTCAAGATGAAAATGCTCATTGGGACTAAGAATATAATTTTGGATGCTATTTTCTCCCAAGTCCTCATCCTGGGCAGGTTCCAAGGGGAATGTTGTAGTTTCAGGAACATTCTCAGGAATGTCCACCTTAACTTCATTTTTCCAAAATTTGGGTGCATTGTCATTCACATCTTCTATCTTGATTTCAATATTAAAGATCTCTAAGGGGTTTTCCAAAACCAACTGAGAAAGAAGTAGACAAGGATCACTCTGGCCACATAAAGCTTCTCTGTC
This sequence comes from Laticauda colubrina, assembly GCA_015471245.1. Taxonomy (NCBI): domain Eukaryota; kingdom Metazoa; phylum Chordata; class Lepidosauria; order Squamata; family Elapidae; genus Laticauda; species Laticauda colubrina. The sequence goes on from BLBF01000031.1 coordinate 2,757,306, forward strand.
TATTTTATCATTAATCAACAGATTCCCAGTTTGAATATCAAGGTGGAAGTATTCCTGGGTGCCCTCAGCAACTAAATGTGCTTTGCGTGTGAAGAGCTCCCCTGTTTCCAGTTTCAATTCCTTGAGCACATTAGCCACCAGAAACCCCCTTTTCTTTTCTTCAGGAACAGAAAAGTGAATTGAAGCACACATTACTCTAAGGAATGAGAAAGAGAGAAGGACATACAGACCTTGCCTTTTCCAAAAGCAATTCTCCATGATTCCAGTCTCTTCCTTGTAGCCTCAAATTCTGCCCCAAAATTCAGTCCTTCTTCCTTTATGATTTAATTGTTCAAATCATATTCAATTGTTCAGTCTTTTGCCACTTATAATCTGCCAATGTTTCACTGCCAAAGTCAGATTCCTTTTGTTCAATTTGGTATTACTGTTTGCCCTCATTCTGAGAAAGCCGAACTAAATTTCTTTGTTAATATCGCCACCATGTGGTGAACTCGACAAAAATTCTATTTACATGGGTTAGATTTGATAATCACATTAAATCCATTTTTAACAACCCACTAGCTAGCCTACCAAGCAGATTATCTCATTATCTGTTTAATTATATAGAAAAAGAATCAGAGTGATAATCTGCACAAAAAAATGTCAAAGTTGCTGATAAAGGCTGTAATCTAGTCCTTTCACATTTGAGTTCATCCAGTGACTCTTTAAATGGCTTCTGTTGTGTTATTAGGTTATATATTACAGATTAACAGAGTTGGAAGGACCTTTTAGGTCATCTAGTCCAGGGGCCCTGCACCATTTCTGACAAATGGCTATAAAATCTCTTCTTGAAAGCCTCCAGTGATGAAGGCAATGTCTGAAGGCAAACTGTTCCATTGGTTGATTGCTCTCACTAAGGAGAAAATTTATCCTTATTTCCAGGTTAAATGTCTCCTTGCTCAGTTTCTATCCATTATTCCTTGTCTGGCCTTCAGGTGCTTTGTAAAATAGCCTGGCCCCCTCCTCTCTGTGGCAACTCCCCAAATATTGGCACACTGCTATCATGTCTCCCCAGGTCTTTCTCTTCACTAGACTCGCCATGCCCAGTTCCTATTCAAGTCCATACCTATGTAAGGAATCATTTCTATTTTGAGACACTTTGGCAACACCTTTCAAGGCATTCCGTTTGGATTACAGGTGACAACATCATTCCACAATTTTTTGCTGCTGCATCTTGTCCCATGGGGGGTGGGTTTGAAGCAGTTTTTTGTTCCTGTCAATTGCCTAGTTTTATTGAAAACTTTCTTGGAATAGGTTTGCTTTTGCCTCCTTCCTAGGCATCAGTTTTTTGTTCCTGTCAACTGCCTAGTTCCTGTCAACTGCCTAGTTTTCTTGAAAATCTTCTTGGAATAGATTTGCTTTTGCCTCCTTCCTAGGCATCAGAGAGAGAGATTGACCCAAGATCACTTTTCCATGTTACTGTCTCAGAGAAAAAAATGTTTATTAAATTCATTTTTTGGTGTGCGTCCTCATCTTCTCTTTGCTTCCACCTTTCCAAATATTCTCCAGAGAAGTATGTCTTCGCATAATGTGTCAAAAGGAGGATAATTTAAGCCTGGTCATTTGTGGCTCGGGTGAGAACTTTAATTAATTCATTAAAGCATGAAAATGCATCTGTATGCAAACAGATTTAAAAAATTTTTTTTGATTTTTGTTAGTCCTTTTTTTGTAACAAGTTTTTATTTTATAACATACAAACATTCCAATTTCAATTGAACAGCATGTTGCATGGGTACAAATCATTTTAGGAAATAATAATCACAATATTTACAACAATATTCATTGTATTAATATCAATTATATTGATGTTAATAACCATAATAATCATACTATTTGTTTAACCAAGTTAACGTATCTTCCTTACATCACTAATCCTTTCATATATTCCCCTGTTTCTAGCTCCTGTTTTTGTCAGTTAAGTATTGATAAAATAAGTCCCAAGTCAATAAATATTCGATTTCTTCCTTTTCCTTAATTGTGTTAGCTTAGAGGACTTCTGGTGGTGATGTTGTGATGGTGAGAAGAGAAGAAGAACGGGCTCTGTTCCTCAAACCCATTTCTTTGCATTGGGAGGACCCCTGAGGGATACACAGATCCTGAAGAAATTCATGGCGAAGTGGGGAAACTCGAGGAGCAGTGTGGCGGAGGGCAACCATCCCTGCAACGAACAGACACCCTTCTAGTTCAATGTGTAAGTGGCTGCCATCCTTGAATGTTGGCCCTGAAGTTGCAACAGCCCAGTTGAAAGAAGGAAGCAGAAGTTTAGAATAACTGACTGTGGCACTGATTGGATTGGGATGTGCGAAGATCGTGGGCAATGAAAAGATACTGTTCAGAAAGAAGGTTCATAAACTGTGGAGGGCGAAAGAGGTAGGAAGAAAGCAGATTCGAGCTCCAAAAACAGCAGTGAATGGGCAGTGGTGAGAGCAATAGCTGAGAGCAAAGGATTCACCCAAGAGAGCAGAGTTAGGTGAATTGGAATGAACAAAGAGACAAAAAGAGACTTGAGACCTTAAAAGATACTTAGACTCAGAAGAAGAATTTGGACTTTTAGGGGACAGATGATAGTTTCCAGACCACTTTCATTTGACAGTGTTAAAGACATAGAGAAACGGAAAAGTAAGTGGCTGATGCAACAGAGATGATCGGAGTCCATTGAAAAGAAGAAAAAGTATTACACAGCAAATTTTCTTTTGTGATAACTAAACTGAGGAAAGCACTATCTAAGGATGAAAGTATTCAATGAAATGATGAAATGATTGTTGATTTTTGACTGATTGAATCTTGATTAATGAAACATATTTATATTTATATCATTATATAATTCAATTTTTGAAATATAGAGTTTCGTTTAATCAGTAATTTGGGATTAGAGAATTAGAGAGTAATTGTTTATACTAGATGATATTATATTTATTTATTTATTTATTTAAAACTAGAGATATTTTTATTGGGAATTCTACCTGATACATACAGCAAAGATTTAAAATATTTGATTGTAAATGTATTAACAGCAGCTAGGATTGTATTTGCTAAAAATTGGAAAAATGAGAAAATATCATCACAGGAGGAAACTATCAAGAAAATATTGGAATGTGCTGAAATGAATAGATTGACATTTGAAATTAGAGAACAAGAGGATAAACAATTTTACAAAATTTGGGACCTTTTCTATCAATGGCTAGATAACAAAATATAATAATAGAATAAGTAGAATTTTAGAAAATAATGAATATATAAAGATGTATTTCTTTTTTCGTTTTTAGGATAGATTTGGGAGGACTATATGAATTGCTATAAAATAAACTAAGTAAAGTATAGCTATCTCGCAAAGTATGAATGAATAAAATTATAGTCAAATGATTGATTAATAATAATACTAGGATATTCAATTTTTGATTGATAATATAAGTTATTATGTAATATAACTGTAACTGAGACTGTGAAATCGAGGCACAAAAAGTTTGCAAACCAGCCGACACACTGCTTGTATATTTATGGAGGAAGGATGGATGTTTTTATGTTTTGTTTGTTTTTTGTTTGTTTTTTAAAATCAATAAAACTTAATCAAAAACAACAAGAAGACCTAAAAATGACAGCAAGAACCCAAAGAGACACAAGAGCCAAGAGATGACAAAAACTAAGATACAATTAAGAGGATGGGAGAAGAAATTAAACTATTATCTATAAATATAAATTGATTAAATTTGGCAACCAAGAGAAAAAGAAAATTGGCAAAACTAATTAAACAAAAGGTGGATATGGTATGTTTGCAAGAAACATATCCAAAAAACAGATGAAAAATATTTAGAATGTCTTAAATTAGGAAAACTATATTTAGCATCAGCAGATGAGGGGGAAAAAAAAGGAATAGCTGTATATGTTAGGGAGGAAATAAAAACAAAGTTAATTGTTAACTTTGTAACAATTAAGATTCCAAAGGAAGTATACAAAGTAAGATTCCAAAGGAAGTATACTAATGACGGAAATGTGGATAGCTCAAAAATCAGTATTACTAAGTGGTAACATTTGCACCCAATGAAAATCAAAAAGAGTTCTGTAAAAAATTACATGAGAAAATTATAGAAACAGGACAAAGAAATATATGCATTGTAGTCTCCTACAATGCAATAGTAGACTATAAAAAGGACTATAGTAGTAAAAAGAAAAATAGAAGGGAAAAAAACTATTACCAAAAATGTGTTTTGAAATGATAGCAGAACTAAATTTAATAGATTTATGGAAATAACTGAATGCAGATAAAAACCATTTCACCTTCTATTCTAACCCACAGCAATCATGATCCCGGATTGATATGGCCTGGATGGGTGGGTAAATAGGAAAAGAAGTGGAAAATATAGAAATACTACCAAACAGAAGAATATAAATTACAAGTCTTTCAGGATGATCTGGTATTTATTATTGAAAACCCCATAGAGACAGGAAATGTGCTAATTAGAGAATTGAAAAAGTATAGGGAAATATCTGGCCTCAAAATTAATAGACAAAAAACTAAACTGCTAACCAAGAATCTGATAGAACAACAACAACAAAAAAAGAACTGGAAAGAGTAATGGGGTTACAAATGACAAAGAAAGTAAAATACCTAGGTATATAATACCTAGATATTTAACTGCAAAATGCACAACAATAAAAGAAAATAATTATATGAAACTCCTACAACAAACAAAGACAGATTTGGAACTATGGGGTAAACTACAATTATCACTATTAGGAAGAATAGCGGCGATTAAAATGACTATTTTACCCAAATTTTGTATTTATTTCAAATGATCCCTCTAAAATTAGAGAATTGTTTTTTAAAGAGATAAATAAAATTATGGCAAAATTCATATGGCTGGGGAAAAAAACCCAGAATAAAAATGAAAGTGTTACAAGACAGTAGAAGCCGAGGTGGCCTTGGACTGCCAGATTGGGAACTTTATTATAAAGCAGCGCTGTTAATTTGGACTAAAGAATGGGTTAATTTAAATAATAAGTGAATACTAAGTTTGGA
>BLBF01000031.1:2762761-2778667 GCA_015471245.1 Laticauda colubrina
TAAGTTTGGATGACTTAGTAAGGATGACATTCCTTTTTGTGGGGAAAAGGAACCAAGAAACAAAATACTTTCATAGGCATTTGATTAGAGATTCATTATTACAAAACTGGATTAAAATTAGAAATTATATGAAAATTCTGATCTGGTTATCCACAATAGAAGCTATGATACACCCTAATAATTTGGACCTATGTAAAATGACAAAATGTAAAGATGTCCAGATGAACAGGGAAATTAAAATCAAATCAGGATATCCAAAAACAAGGGATACTCATTGACTGGTGGCCATATCTCCAATTGCAAAATAGAGATAAAAAGATATAGAAGAATGTGGAATATATACTGAACTACAATAATTGGATAAAATTCTAACAAGCCTGGATGAAAAAATATTAAAAAAAATTATAAATACTTATTAGAAGTAGAGCTAGAAGAAGAAATTGTTAAGGGATGTATGATAGTGTAGGCCAAAAACATAGGGCATAATATAAATCTAACAGAATGGGAAAGTATTTGCAATCAAAACTATAAATTAACAAGATCCTCAGCACACAAAGAAAATATATACAAGATGTTCTATCAGTGGCACCTACTTCTAATGAGACTGGCTATAATATATCCCAACATGAATCTGGCATGCTGGAAATGTAGAAAGAAACAAGGTACCTTCTATCACAAGTGGTGGTCCTGCCCAGAGGCTCAAAGATATTGGATTAAAATAAAACAATGGTTATAATAAATTGTTAAAGAACAAATAGAGCTGGATCTGGAGTTATTTATGTTAGGAATATTTAAAAGGAAACATGAAAAAATATTGTATTACATATATTAATGGCGGCTAGAATATGATATGCACAATGTTGGAAGCACAATAGTATTCCCCCCAATGTCATTCAAAAAATCATTCAAAAAATCATGGATTGTGCTGAAATGGACAAATTGACCTATCGTTAAGCCCATGTCACACTGAACCAACGAATGCAAAGAGGATATAAAATGGACAAACAACTTGCCATCCGTTGGTTAACACGATGTATCCGTTCTGTACTCACTGCCTCCGTTTTTCATGCTCTCTATCCGTCCAGCATCCGTTTATGGACGTTTCGTCCGCTCCAAAAGTTTTGGGCTGCCTAAAACTTTTGTGCGGAAAATGTATCCAGTTCGTCCGTTCTGCATCCGCTACGCATCCGCTATGCATCCATTACGCATCCGTAACGCATCCGCTATATCCGCTAGGCATCCACTGCGCATCCGCGGAACTCCATCCGCTCCAGCGCTAAACGGACGCAGGGAGGAAGCGGAACGGACGCAGAACGGATGCAGAACGGATGCCTAGCGGATGCAGCACGGAAACAAAGCGTTTAAAATGGAAAAAACATTTGCAGAGGGGACCTATCTCGGATATTAAGGATGTCTACAGGATGCCTAGAGGATGCCTAGAGGATGCCAAGCGGAAAACCTATACTGCCTATAAAAAGGGGGAGCAACTCACCTGCATCGCACTTTCAGAACAGCAGCCCAGCGATGCGGACCTCTGCAGCCTTCGTCTGTCTCTTCCTCTTCCACAGCATCCAGTCATGTCCACCGTGGATTGTAACAAAGTCCTTTTGGCAGCCACCATCGTTCTGCAACAGTGCGAAGCCATCTGCAGGCTCTGTGAACACTACTGCGAGAAGAAAAGGAGCCACCCAAAAAGAGTCTGGGTCCAAAGATGGTTCGCCAGTAGAATGGAGGACGGACTGTACAACAAGCTGATGGTGGAGCTCAGGAGCGAAGACACTCGGCCGTTCCAGAACTTCATGAGGATGCCTCCAGCCATGTTTGACGAAGTTGTGCAGCGCCTGACACCCAGGTTGACCAAGGCAAACACCAGCTTCCGGCCCAGCCTGGAACCTGGACTCAAGGTGGTACTCACTCTGCGCCACCTGGCCTCAGGGACCTCCTACAGGAGCATGCAGAACGGCTGGAGGGTGCCATCCAACACCATCAGCATTGTGGTCAGAGAAGTGGTGCCGGCCATCATCGAAGAATACAAGGAGGAGCTCCTCCAGTACCCCTCCACTGAAGAAGGCTGGAAGAAAGTTGCAGAGCAGTGGTATCAGAAGTGGAACTTCCCCCACACCGTTGGAGCCATAGATGGCAAGCACGTGGCCTGCAAAGCGCCAGCCAAGTCGGGGTCCACTTATTTCAACTCCAAGGGCTTCTTCAGCATCATCCTATTTGCCATGGTCGATGCTGACTACAAGTTCATGTACATCGATGTTTCAGGCAACGGCTCATCTTCGGATGCCCAGGTATACAATGCCAGTCACCTCAAGGAGGGGCTGGAACGCAACCTCATGGTGGGCTTCCCAGATCCAGAGCCCCTGCCCAACGACACACAAGATGTGCCCTACTTCATCGTGGGGGATGACGACTTCTTCCTCACAACCTACCTCATGAAGCCCTACACCTCCAGACTCCTCACCCGTGAAGAGAGGATCTTCAACTACGGGCTGTCCAGGGCAAGGTGGGTGGTGGAGAACGCCTTTGGCATCCTGGCCAACAGGTTCCAGGTACTTCTCACCACCATGCAGCATTGCCCAGAGTCTGTGAGGAGAATCATGGAAGCTTGCTGCATCCTGCACAATCTCATGCGCACCTGCTACCCAGTCTTGCAGAACAGGCTCGTGGACCTCCAACAAGGCAATGGGGACATGGAGCTTGGGAAATGGAGGCAAGGGTGAAAACTGATAGACACTGAGGATGTGCAAGGCCCCAACAGAGCCTCAAATAAAGCGAAGAAGCAGCGCAACCTCCTGAGACAATGATGCAACTCCCCAGCTGGAGCAGTGGAGTGGCAAGACAGGATGCTAGATGCTTAATGGATGCTTCCTTCAGCCTGTCTCATCACACGGATGAGATTGGGCCATGTATGTTTGGTTGGCCTACAATGAACAGGGCGTTTAATAAGGAGTTGTGTTTATGTTGACATGTGTGGATAATTATTACATTATTATTGATAATAAAGGGCCACAGGTGTGGCACCTGGGAGGATGGACCATACAGTCCCACTATGCTTGCACTGGAGGTTTATCTATCCCACTGCTATCCTAACCCATCCCACAGCTATTACCCATCCCACAGGTATCCTAACCCATCCCAAAGCTATCCTTACCCATCCCACAAGCATGCAAAGGCTTAAACCATTTCTAACAGTTTCCAGCAAGACTTTATTAAAAAAAAGAAATGAAGCAAGTGTATGAATCAAAAATATACTTTATTAACAAGAAGCTATAAAACAAAAATGAGTCTCTGGCACTCCTCTGGGTCGCTCAGTCTCATGGGTGAAGGGTCCAGGTGCTGTGAAGGTGGCTGGTGCTGGAGTGCTTGTCATCAGCTCCTCCAGAAGCAGAAGCAGCAGAAGTGCCAGCCCCAGAAGAGCGAGCCTGTGCTGCAGAAGCCCCAGCAGAACCAGAGTGAGGGCCAGGGGCGGGATGGTAGCCCTGTCCCTCTTGCCAGGGCTGGCAGCAGATGGCTGAGGCTTGCTGTGCTTCCGCATGGTTGTGGGGTTGCTGGCTGGCAGGGAGGCTGGCAGGAACCAAGGCTGGCAGAAAAGCTGGCAGGGAGGCTGGCAGGGAGGCTGGCAGGGAGGCTGGCACCAAGACTGGCACGCTGGCAGGCACCAAGGCTGGCAGGCAGACATGAACCAAGGCAGGCAGGAAGGCTGGCAGGGAGGCTGGCAGGGAGGCTGGCAAGAAGGTTGGCAGGCAGACATGAACCAAGGCTGGCAGGAAGGCTGACAGGCAGACATGAACCAAGGCTTGCAGGCAGGCTGGCAGCGAGGCTGGCAGCGAGGCTGGCAGCGAGGCTGGCAGTGAGGCTGGCAGCGAGGCTGGCAGCGAGGCTGGCAGCAAGGCTGGTAGCGAGGCTGGCAGCGAGGCTGGCAGCAAGGCTGGTAGCAAGGCTGGCAGCAAGGCTGGCAGGCAGACATGTAGGCAGGGCAGGCAAGGCAGTCGATGTGCCCGGTAGCAGGTCTTTCCTCTGAATGGCGTCTTGCTTCCAAGCTGCTTCCGTTATATCCGCGGGGCTGATGCAATGCATCCTCCCCGCATGCGCAGTGAACGCCAGGCATCCGTTAGGCTTCCGCTGTGCATCCGCTAGGCTTCTGCTCTGCATCCGCTTCATCCGTTTGGCGTCCGCTCTGCTTCCGCTCTTTCCGTTCCACGTCCGCTTCGCTGAGGCCCCCCGGAAGCCCTGTGGATGTGCCACCCACTCCCATCCGCTCCCATCCGCTTCCATCCTCTGGGCTTCCGTTCCTCATCCGCTTTGCACCTGCTCTGCGTCCTCCCCGCGTCCGTGTTATCCGCTCCGGTTATGCAAATTTTTGCCCCTTTTGAGAGCGGATAACAACGGATGGAACATTTTGCTCGTCTGCTGTGTCCTTTTTGCATCCGTTGGTCAGTGTGACATGGGCTTTAAAAGATAAAGAAGAGTCTGATTGCTATAAAATTTGGGATATGTGGTACAGTTGGCTGGAATCTAGACAGACAGAAAATAAGCGAACTTAAGACAAGCAATCTATAGAAAAATGTATATAATCATATAACAATGCATATAAATGTTAATATGCACAAGAGATAAATATGTACAAGATAGATGCTACAGTATGGTTAATGTTATGATTAATTTTTGATTTTAAAAGAAGTAAAAGAATAATAAAGTTTATTTTAAAAAAAATTGTGTTAGCTTATCCATTTCTGCACATTCTAATACCGTGTTTCTCATATAATAAGGCCGGGTCTTAATTTTTTTTTTTTGAGCCCTGAAAAAATGGCTAGGACGTCTTTTGGGGGGTGACTTAATTCCCCCCCTTGCATCCTTGGGTGGGAGGGTGGAGACTGCTTGGATGTTGACCTCGGTGTTGGCGGGGCACTTCGTATCAGGAGACTTTCCACCACTGTTGCTTTCCCTTCTCCCCGTGCTGCCGCAGCATTTGGAGCAACGCCATGGCATTTGATGCAGCCACGCAGCATTTGGCGCAGCCACGTGGGGCCAGCCAAGGCCCCTTCCTGCAACCAGAGCCCGGCGGAGATACTCAGCTTCAGGCATTCCTGTCGCTGCCTTCCCAGGCATTTTTTGTTTGAAGTTTGAAGGCAAAGCCCGTTCTTTTAAAAACAATGCCCTACTACTGATATGACAAATCCTCCCCTGCCTAAGAGGGCAGCCCAACCCCAAATCAGGAGGCAAATCTCCTAGGGCTGCAGTGCAGGATTGGCCCACCCCAGGAGAAATGCCCAGCCACTATCCCTGTCTGGCACTGGGCAGAGCGCGAAGAGCTTTGCCTGGGGTTCCCAGTGCAGCTGACAAACGGGCCCTCCTGCCTGGCGGTGAAGCTCTGGTCAAAGCAGCGAGTGCCTCCCCGCCAGACCCTCCGCTCATCCCCCCAGGGCCGCACCAGAGCTGGGCGGGCTTGGTGGAGTTGGGAAAGCGAGCCGCTGGTGCGTACCTGCCTGCCAAGCGAAAGAGCCGGGCCAACCCGAGCTTGGCTTCCTTCCCAAGTCCCTCCAGCCTGACCCTGAAGGGGCCACTGGTAGAGTCCACCCAAGACAGTGATAGCACCCACCCATCCGTGGACAGGGAGGCAAGGTGATGGCCCACACCGTGTCCTCCTCCGGTCTGAGCCTCACCGAGTGAGCGCCTCTGCCCGATGCCTGTGCTGCTGCAGAATTTGGAGCTACCAGTATGTTTGGAGATGCATGGGGACAGGGATGGGCTGGGTGAGGGGTGGAAAGGACAGGTGGCTTTGGGCTCTCTCCACTGGACCTGCCGGCCAGGGACTCAGCACCTGAAGCTGAGTGTCTCTGCCAGGTTCTGGTTGCAGGGAGGAGCCCTGGTTGGCTGCACGTGGCTGCGCCAAATGCCACATGGCTGCGCCAAACACCGCGGCATTGCTCCAAACGCCGCAGCAAGCCCCCCCCATTACCCCCCATTTTGCATGTTTTAATATAGGCCTTAATTTGGGGGGTGGGATTTAATTTCATTTCATGCCTATAAAACATGCTGGGACTTCCTATTGGGGGAGGCTGTATTGTTGGAGAAACAGGGTTTTTTTCTAATCACATCTTCATTTGTTGGGATCTGTTCACTTTTCCATTGTTGTGTAAATACTATTCTCACTGCAATCAATACATGTAAAATCAGATATACATTCCTTTTGTTATACCTGTTTGGTAGAAATCCCAGCAAAAAATGTCTCTGGTTTCAAATCTATATGTTGTTTTATCGTTTTTTCAAGCCATGTATGTATTTTTGTCCACTATTTTTTCACTTGTTGACATGTCCACCACATATGATAGTATGAACCAGGTATCTGGTGACATTTCCAACATTTTGCAGATTTATCCTTAAACATCTTTGCTAACTTTGAGGGCAAAAAATGCCATCTATAAAACATTTGATAAAGATTTTCTTTGTATGCAGCATACATTGATAATTTATCATTTCTATTGATCTAATTCAATCAAATAGTTTTATTAATTTTTCATCTGTTCCTATTAATATCTGATCTAGTTCTGTTAATTCTTTATTTAAATCTGGGGTGTCAAACTCAAGACCCAGGGCCAGATCTGGCCCAAGGGGTACTTAGATCTGGCCTGTGGGCCTGCCCTGGAAACAGCGAAGGACCGGCCCGTGGTACCTCTGCCAGGAAAAATTGAACTTGTGAGGGCTGTGTGCAGCCCTCCTGAGCTCCGTTTTTGCTTGCAGTGAGTTGCAGGAGACCATCCCAGCCAGAAACCAAGCTCATGAGGACGGTGTGTACTGGCAGGATGCCGTCAAAGCTGAAAATGGAGCTCGGGAACTCTGGCAAAATGCTCAGGCCACTTACAGGCACCACCCCCGACACAAGCGATGCCATGCTGACCAAGCCCACCCTGGCCTGCCCCCCCACCCCAAGGTCAAACACAACCCTGATGCAGCCCTCAATGAAATCAAGTTTGACACCCCTGATTTAACCCATACATTTTAACATCCTTCTCATATCTCAATTATGTCTGCACATATGACCACTATATTATCTCAATTCCTTGATCACTCAGTTCCTGTTTAGTTTTAAGTTCCCCCTTTTCATTTAAAATACATTTATATCTGGGAACATTCTCTATGTCAATAACATTTGAATAAATCAGTGCCTCCATTGTGGAAAGCCAGATCGGTGTTTTCAAATAATGTTGTTCTTTAATTTACTCCCATACTAATTATAATGCATTCCTAACAAAGCGTCTTTGGAAATAGCTATATATTTTGTTTTTTCCATACCATAAAAACATGCCAATCTAGTTCAAGATCATGTCCCTCCAAGATCAGTAGTCTTTTGTTCCTCAATCCAATCCATTCTTTCACCCAAGTAAGTGTTGAAGCCTGATAGTACAATTCCCAGTCTGGTAGCCCAAAACCACCTCTTTTTTTAGAATCTTCCAACATTTGCAACTATTCTTGCTTTTTCCCCTTGCCAAATATATTTTAATATTGTTTTATTTAATTCTTTGAAATATTTTTTCCCAGTTGTATTGGTATTGTTTGAAATAAATATAGTAATTTTGGCAAGATATTCATTTTTATGGTGGCTATTCTTCCCATCAATGATAGTTGTAGATTTTTCCACTTCTCCAAATTCATTTTAATTTGTTCCACCAATTTTTAATTATCTTCCTTAATCGTTACACATCTTGTTGTTAGTTGAATTCCTAAATATTTATCTTTCTTGATTATCTGTATACCTATTTTCCTCGTTAGCTCTTTTTTCTGTATGTCTGTAACATTTTAAACTATTATTTTGGCTTTTTTCTTTATTTGTTTTCAGTCCTGAAACTTCACCATATTCTTCTATTTTCCTAATTAGTTTAAGTCCATTTTCTTGTGAGTCTTCCAAGATAAAGACCAAATCATCTGCAAATGCCTGAAGTTTATATTGTTCCTTTTTTATTTCCATATCTTTTATTTCTATTCCTTGCCTAATATTTCTGTTTAGCACTTCCAATGTCAATATGAATACAAAGGGAGATAGTGGGTATCCTTGTCGTGTGCCTTTTTGTATATTAAAATTCTCTGTTGTATCTCCATTTTCCATCACCTTTGCCGTTTGTTTATGGTATATTGCCATTATCATGTTCATAAATCTTTCACCAAAGATTTTAATTGTAACAACATAAATTGTCAATTTAAGTTATCAAATGCTTTCTGCACATCTGAGACCAACACCATTTGTTTTCCAGGGTGTGCTTCATAATATTCCAATTTATTTAAAATAATTCTCATATTGTTGTTTTTTATCTGTCTCTTAGGCAAGAAGCCATTTTGATCTGAATGTATAAATTCATTATATGTTTTATTATTCTTTTGTCTCTTGATTGCTTCTTACAGTTCCATCATTGATATTCATTCATTTAACATAACTTTTACTTTTTCTAGTACTTTAGGTAGTTCCGCTTTTTCAAAATATTCTTTGATTTTGTCTTCTGAAACTTTTTCTTGCTCATACAGCTTTTCATAATAATCTTGAATTATTGTTATTTTTATCCTCATTTTGGTAGCATAAGTTCTTTTCTCAACTACCAGCCTATGTATCAATTTCTTCTCTTTCTCTGTTTTCAGTTTATATGCCAACCATCTTGCTGGCTTATTTGCATTTTCAAAAAAGTTCTGTTTAGCATTTTGGATTTTTTGTGTCAATTCTTCTTTATCTAATAAATTTATTTTATATTTTATTAGGTCAATTTGGTTTTTTTTATAATCTTTTTGTTTGGTTCTTTCTGTAGTTCTAATTCCAGTCTCCTGTGTTCTGCTAATATCTTTTGATTTTGTTTCTTTTTCTTGTTTTTTCCCCGTGTATGTTACAACTAGTCCCCAGATGTATGCCTTAGCAGTGTTCCATACATTTTGTAATGAAGTTTTTTCTTTTCTGTTCTCTTTGGGGAAAAAAATTCCATTTCTTTTTCCATATTTTGTATAAATTCCTTGTCTTTTAATATTGATTGGTTCAATGTCCATCTCCATTTTCTCTTTTGTCCTTTCCACTTAACTCCAATTGGATTATGATCTGCCCAAGTGTTTGCTTCTATTTCTACTTCTTGCATATTTGACTTTAACTCTGATGACATCCATATTTTATCTATGCTTGATCAGGACATATGCCTATTTGAATAAAATGAATATTGATTTATTTTAGGATTTATTTCTCTCCATACATCTTGAATACCTATGTCTTCCACCATATTAAAAAACATTTTTGGAAATGTTTTTCTAGCTTTTTTGCTTATTTTACTACTTTTATAGTCCAATTCTGCATCTACAATCACATTAAAATTTCCTACCACACAGATATTTTCATATTCCAATTCAGTAATTTTCTTGTGTAGTTTTTCATAAAAATTTTCTTGTTTATAGTGTGTGCATATATTGCTACCAAAAGTATTTGCTTATAGTTCATTGTTACCTCCACCATAAATATTCTCCCTTCTTCATCTGCAAAAATTTGTCTTGCTTTTATTGTTTCTTTAATATGTAGAACCACGCCTCTTTTCTTTTGTTGTGCTAATGAGGAATACAGTTTACCAATTTTAGGATATTCCAATAATTTTTTGTGTTCTTTTTGATGTGGATTTCTTGGAGACAAATAACATCTAATCCAAGAAAAAAAAATCCATTTTTATTAGTCCTTTTGCAGTATAATTACTTATAATTTTTCCTTTACAATCATGGTTAAAATACCTTAGAGATTTGCCTTGTATGATACAGATTTGTACGATGGAAATGGGGCCGGGTGGAAGGTGAAAGAGGAGGAGGGGAGAGGTTCTACTCTTTCATCATTTCTCTAGGGAACAGGGTTCAAAAGTACTGAGGTTAGCCTGTAAGGAAGAAAAATACTGCAGCCAAAATAGTCTAGATTACACAGTAGGAGGAAGATTACTGTCAGAGATACCATCCTTCACCCACAGCTATGCTTTGCTAGATGCCAATCTGTCATTAGTTATGGAGGGATGCAGCTGTGGGGAGATGGGGGAAACTGAAGCCAATTTTCATGCCATCTTGAGACATCTCAAGGCTGCAGACCTGGGAATGGAATGCAACACCTATCCATCTACCCAAGGTGGTTGCAAGGACAGTTACCAAAACATAGTCTTTGAATATGACTGGACAATGAGGAGATAACAGGGGGTGGACCAGAGAATGGAAAGTTAACTAGGAATCTTCATGTGCAAACTCTTAGTTCTGGCTTTGCTTACTCTAACCATTTGGCTTTTAGTAAAAGGTAACCTTTTCACTACTAATGGGGTCAAGAGTGTTTTTTTCCCAAGAGGAAAACCTGGGCCAGGTCTGACAATTACTTTCAAACTACACTAGGAAAATGTGCATGAGGTCCCAAGAGTCAGAGAACTAAGAAGACCATACCAATTTTTAACAACATTGCTGACTAAACATAATATTAACTTCAGATGGCTAATGCAGGAAGGCATATTGGTGACATAGAGAGAAAAGAGACATAGAATAGACACAGTAGACAAAGCGGAGGAATTCGCTTTGAGGAGGAAATGGAATTGTGAGGAGGAAATGGAAGAGAGAGAAGTCATGACACAAGGGTCAAAAGAATATAGGTGAGAGGAAAAAAGGAACCACAATTAAAAGAGAGAGGAAAAGAGAAAGAAGCTGGACCAGAGAGTCAAGAAGAAAGGGCTAAAAGAACCAAGAGAGATCAGAGCAACAAGAAGCACAAGACCTAGATATCGCTAGAGACATGCAAGAAAAATTAAAGATTTTATCATTGAACATTAATGGCTTGAATTCCCCCCAGAAAAGGAAAAAAAATTCTTACTAAATTACAGTGACTGAACCTAGACATAATAGCGCTACAAGAAATCCACATCAAAAAACAACAAGCAGTTATTGGAATACCTCAGACTGGGGAAATTTTTCAGGGCATGAGCACAACAGAAGAAGAGGGGGTGGTTTTATATGTTAAGGAAACAATCCAGACCAAGCAAATCTATCAGGATGAAGAAGGAAGGATAATGATTGTGGAATAACATTGAATCAAAAACAGGTGTTACTAGTCAAAATTTATGCACCAAACAGGACAGGAAATTTTTTATAAAAAGCTACATAGCATCATGCAAGAGACAGAGAGTGACAATGTATTCATTTTAGGATATTTCAATGCCACAACAGACAAGAAACTAGATTGCAAAAGTGACCCCAAAAAAGGAAAGGAATCAGAAGGATATTACCCAGAACATTTTTTCAAATGGCAGAAGAGCTAAACATTCAGGACATATGGAGAGAGAGAAACCAGGAGAGGAAACAATATACATACTACTCAAACAGAAATGAATCCTGGTCCAGAATTGATATGGTTTGGATGTCAATGGAGCTAATCTCAGAAAAAAAGGAAGTAGAAATAGACAAATCTCTGGGCAGACCATAATCCTTTGAGAATCACCTGGAGAGGGCAAAGGAAAAGTTCAAGATGGATACTTTTCTCAGCAATCTTAAAAGATGAAGATTTTATCTAGAGGATCAACAAAGAATTGGGATTCTTCTTCATAGAATACAAGAAAGGAGATACACCGATACAAAATCCATGGGATATGGTGAAAGCATTCATGAGGGATGTCGCTATATCATTTATGGCTAAGAAAAACAAAATTAAGAAGCAAAAACTAAAAGATTTGGAAGAAGAATACAAAAGAAGCCACAAAAAAGGAGTCTAAAAGAGCAAATGGACCTAACTAAATGTAAGTTGAACATCCTCAAAAAAGAAGAATTGGCACAGTATATAAAGAAAGCAAATCAAGAAAAATTTGAGAATGCAAACAAACCAGGGAGGTGGCTAGTGTATAAACTGAAGAAACAGAAAGAAAAGAAATGGATCAATGAATTGCAAGATGAAGATGGAAATATCTGTTACCAAAATGAAGAAAAAATTTCAGGTCTTCTATGAGATACTATACAAAGAAAATGAAGGCTATACAGAAGAAAAAACTCAACAATATCTAGAAAAGGCTGAACTGCCAAAAGTACCAGAATAAATAAAAGGTATGCTCAACAAAGAATTAAGAATGCCAGAACTAATAGAGGCTATCAAAAAACAAAAGAACAGCAAAGTATGGGACCCCGATGAACTCCTAATAGAACTATCTAAAGAACTTCAAGATAGTCTAGGCCAAATGCTACTAAAGGTTTATAATGCCATTCTTACAGATACCACCATCATGGGTGAGGCCAACATAATGTTGATTCCAAAGGAGGATGCAGACTCAGTGCTAATCCAAAATTACAGGCCCATTTCACTACTGAATACAGACTATAAAATATTTGCATCTATAATAACTGAATGTTTGAAAATATTCCTTAATACATTCATTACTGTGGATCAAAATGGGTTCCTACTTAAAAGGCAAATAAAGAATAATATGAGAACAGTACTAGACATATTAGAATATTACAAAACACATAGCAAGAAACAAGTGGCACTGCTTTTTTTAGATACCCAAAAGACATTTGATAATATAAATTGGAATTTTATGTTACAACAAGTGAGGTATATGGATTTTGATGACAAATTTATAAATATGTTCAGAGCGATATATTCAAAACAAGAGGCCAAAGTAATAATGAATGGTGACGTGACATGAAGCTTTGCAATACCAGAAGGCACAAAACAAGGTTGTCCTTGTTTTCACTGCTGCTGTTTATCCTAACACTGAAAGTATTGACAAGGAATATCCGGAAAGATGAACAAATTAAAAGATTGGAAATCAGAAGAGAAAACTGCAAATTACAAGCCTTCACAGACAGTTTAGTTTTTATTTTAGTCTGGCGTGAAGCTTATGGAGGAACTAGTAGAATATGGAGAAGTAGCAGGATTAAAAATAAAAAAGGAGAAAACTAAAATGATAGTTAAGAACATGACAAATAAAGAGAAGGATGAATTGATAAAACGAATGAGTATGCAATTAGCAAAAAAAAGTGAAGCATTTAGGAATATACCTAACAGCAAGATGCATAACGTTTAAAGAAGATAACTATACTAAATTAACAAATCAAATAAAGGTGGATCTAGAGAGATGGAAGAACCTGCAACTCTCCTTAATGGACACAATAGCCGCAGTCACAATGAATATTTTACCAAAGATACTCTTTTTATTTCAAAACATCCCTATAAAGTTAGAGAAAAGCTTCTTTAAAAATTTGAACCAAACAATCAAAATATATATGGCAAGGAAAGAGACTGAGAATCAAACTGAAATTAATGCAAGATGCCAAAGAGAAAGGAGGGTTTGGCCTGCCTGACTGGGAGTTATATTATCAAGCTGCAGCACTTATTGAGATAAAAGAATGGATTACATTAAGGAATAAGAGGCTATTAATACTCGAAGGCCATGATATTCAAGCAGGATGGCATACTTTCAGAGACATTACATAAGACAGGCACTCTTGGGGATGTGGAAAAATTAAACACCAAAATTACATGGAAATTCCAGTCTGGCTAGAAGCACTAATATACCCAAATCTGATAAATATGGGGGAAATTGTTGTATATAAGGGAACGAGAAAGGAGAATTGAAAACCAGATCAGAACTAATAGCACAAGATGTAGAATTGGAGTGGTGATCATATCTACAAATACAGTCATGTTACACACAGGATGTGAAAACATGGGGCATTAACAACACTAGATAAACTGTTAGTAGGGATTGATGATAAATTGATTAAGGTGATATATAAATACCTATTAGACTATAAAATGAAGGAAAAACAGGTTAAAGAGACTATAATGGTATGGGCCAAAAATTTCAGATATAACATTGAATTGGCTAGATGGCAGAATATTTGGGGAAAGAATAGGAAATTAACACTGACCACATTATATAAGGAACATTTATATATTTATACTGGGAACAGGCTCTCATTGTTCCTCTGCCTCGCTTATGTCAGATTCTGGAGGCTCCAGAGTCAGCACAGAATGCTCTGATAGCCCTGGCCCCATCTCTGTGTTGGACACAGATCCCTCGTCTGACTCCTCCCCAAACTCCAGGACCGGCCCATGTTCCTCCCTACTGTCCAACTCTGCTGCCAGCTCCACAGGCCTCCAGCAAGCCACAACAGTATCCAATAACATTTTACTTTTAGGAATTCAATTCTCCTTAGAGTGTTTCTATGTTTTGGGGTTCACTAATTGGACAGTTGACAGTTGGGGTGGGTGGAAGGAGGAGGAGGAGAAAGATTACTTTTCTTACTGCACTAGGAAAATGTGCCTAGAAGTCATATTTGCAGTTGTAGGGAGATAAAAGAAGGCTGACGTTTTCTATTTCTGCTCTCCATAAGTGGTTGAAGCCCCTTTCAGGGCACAAGACAACTAGGCAGTGTAAATCAAGCCACTACAACCATCCCTTTGGAATGAGTGCTTATACTAAATGTACTGGTCATCCTTGGAAGCTGATAATATCCAGTAAATATCCCAGTAATGTTGGCATCCTATCCCCACATCTTTCCATGTTGCAAAAAGTGATACTGGAAAGATAATAAAAAAACAGATCTGCAGACATCTAAAAAACAAATAGTTAAACTAGAAGCCAGAATGGATTTGTTAAAAACAGACCACACAAAACCAATCTTATTTCATTCTTTGACAAAGTGACTAAGTTAGTAGACCAGCAAAATGCTGTGGACATGGTGTACTTAGATTTCAACAAGGCATTTGACAACATAAACCACAGCCTACTTTTGGGTAAGCTAGAAAGATGTGAGATTGCAATCAGAACAGAAGTTGTATTTAGCAGGTTTTGAGCAGTTCTGGAGAACTGGTTGCGGAAATTTTGAATAATTGAGAGAACTGACAAATACCACCTCTGACTGGCCTTGCCCCATCTCGTCTCTGCCTCCCAAGTCCCAGCTGATCAGCTGGGCCTTCTTTTGTTGCCCTGAACAGGAGAATGGAGCTGGAAAGTACATTAGTGGGGTGAGGAGAGAATGGGAATTTGCAGTAACCTTCCCCCAGGAGTGGAGAGAGAATGGGGATTTTGCAGTATGCTTCTCCTGCCACACCAACCAAGCCATGCCCACAGAACCAGTAGTAAAAGTTTTTGAATCCCACCACTGTGTCATAAGTTTTTAAGAAGAAACCGGATTGTCACTTGTCTGAAATGATGTAGGTTGTCCTGCTTGAGCAATGGACTGAAGGAGCTTCAAGATCTTTTCCAGCTCTATTCTCATTGATTCATTTTGGAGAGAAACCTCCTGCAGTCTGAATGGCAAGATTTTGTTCAGTCAAACAACTCTCTGCCTACCCAAAGTTTTCATTTTGACTGAAGAAGTGACTTGGATGAGTTACAAAATGTCTCAGTTTTAATAAACTTTGATCCAGTGGCCATGATTTATCAAATTGGTTGATTTTCACTGACCAATTCTGCATTACAAATACCTAGAATTGGACCTAGAAGCAGGCATGCTGTCAATGCCGATCACCGATATTACATGGGCCAGTCTCCAGGCCCCAAGAATTGCCCATGCCACCACACTGTAAGAGCAGCAGCTTCCAAATTTCCAAAACCTTGCAAATTGTTTCCTTCTGGGAAAACTGTATGATTTTCTTTTAAGGCAGTGCATATTTTATAGCTTCTCACCTAACAGATTACGTAGGACAATGCAGGATAAATACCCATATAGAAACTAAAATACATGTAAAACCAGTACACATTTCTCAGTACGTTACTCTAAATAAATTATTTTTTTGGAAATTCACAGTAATGTACATTAACAGACAATCTCTCATTTTTAATTAATTATGAGTTACTCAAACCATATAGGTTTATAACATATTACATGAATAATTATTCTCACCTGGGATATATGCTCTCTTTCCTCCAA
>BLBF01000031.1:2793667-2819288 GCA_015471245.1 Laticauda colubrina
GGAAGTATTCCTGGGTGCCCTCAGCAACTAAATGTGCTTTGCGTGTGGAGAGCTCCCCTGTTTCCAGTTTCAATTCCTTTAGCACATTAGCCACCAGAAACCCCCTTTTCTTTTCTTCAGGAACAGACAAGCGAATTGAAGCACACATTACTCTAAGGAATGAGAAAGAGAGAAGGACATACAGACCTTGCCTTTTCCAAAAGCAGTTCTTCATGATTTCAGTCTCTTCCTTGTAGCCTCAAATTCTGCCCCAAAATTTAGTCCTTCTTCCTTTATGATTTAATTGTTCAAATCATATTCAATTGTTCAGTTTTTTGCCACTTTATAATCTGCAAACGTTTCACTGCCAAGGGCAGATTCCTTTTGTTCAATTTTGTATTACTATATACCCTGATTCTGAGCAAGCAGAACAGAACTAAATTTCTTTGTTAATATCGCCACCATGTGGTGAACTAGGCAAAAATTCTATTTACATGGTTTAGACTCAGTAATCACACTGAATCCATTTTTAACTGTCCACTAGCTAGCCTACCAAGCAGATTATCTCATTAGCAGTTTGATTATTTAGAAAAAGAAACAGACTGACAATCTGCACAAAAATCTTATATTCTGTTTCCCATGAATGATCAAAGCTTCCAAAACCAGTACCATAAAAGGTTGATTTGGAATTCAAATTAAAATAGGTAAAAATATATAAGAGAACACTTGTCCACTGGAAATGAACCTATGTGGTTCTCATCTTCAAAAAAAAAAAAAAAGGGGTGGGTGATGGTGATGGTGGAAAAACAGATCCAGGAATTTACAGACCACTCAAGCTGACAATACTTGAGAAGATCTTGGAAGAGATAATCAAGCAACAGATATGCAAACACATGGAAGAAAGCAAACTAATCAGAAGCCAATATGGACTAATCAAAAACCAATCTTGCCAATCTTATTTCATTCTTTCACAAACTAAAATGACTACATTAGTGGACCAGTGAAATGCTGTGGACACCATATATTTGGATTTTAGTAAGACATTAATAAAGTAGACAACAACCTACTTTTGGGGAAGCTAGAAAAATGTGGGATAGACAGCATTACCACTAGCTGGATTTGTAACTGGCTAACAAACCATACTCAATTAGTAGACTCCATCCAGCCATCTCATTCTCTGTCGTCCCCTACTTCTATTGTCCTTAATCTTTCCCAGCATTAGGCTCTTCTGCAGTGAGTCCTTCCTTCTCCTTAGGTGGGCAAAGTATTTGAGTTTCATCTTCAGGATCTGGCCTTCTAAAGAGCAGTCACTGTTAATCTCCTCTAGGACTGAGTGGTTTGATTGCCTTGCAGGAGTCTTCTCCAGTACCATAGTTCAAAGGCCTTAATTCTTTCTTATGGTCCAACTTTCACAGCCATACATTGCAACTAGGAAAACCATAACCTTCACTGTGCACCGTTTTGTTGGCAGGGTGATGTCTCTGCTTTTTAGTATGCTGTCTAGATTTTCCATAGCTTTCCTCCCCAGGAGCAAGCGTCTTTTAATTTTTTGGCTGCATTCCCCATCTGCAGTGATCTTGGAGCCCAGGAAAATAAAATCTATCACTACCTCCATTTCTTCCCCATCTATTTTCCAAGAATTGAGAGGGCCAGATGCCATGATCTTAATTTTCTTAATGTTGAGTTTCAAGCCAACTTTTGCACTCTCCTTCACCTGCATCAAGAGGCTCTTTCGTTCCTCTTCACTTTCTGCCATTAGAGTGGTATCATCTGCATATCTCAGGTTGTTGATATTTCTCCCGACAACCTTAAGCCCATGTCACACTGAACCAACGGATGCAAAGAGGATGTAAAATGGACAAAAAACCTTGTCATCCGTTCGAAAACGCGATGTACTCACTGCCTCCGTTTGGCTTCCTCTCTATCCGTCCAGCATCCGTTTATTGACGTTTCATCCGCACCGAAAGTTTTGGGCTGCCTAAAACTTTTGCGCGGAAAATGTATCCAGTTCGTCCGTTCTGCATCCGCTACGCATCCGTTATGCATCCGTTACGCATCCGCTATATCTGCTAGGCATCCGCTGCACATCCGCGCAACTCGCATCCGCCCGGACACAGGGAGGAAGCGGAACGGACGCGGAACGGATGCAGAACGGATGCCTAGCAGATGCAGAATGGAAACAAAGCGTTTAAAGCGGAAAAAACGTTCGCAGAGGGGACCTATCTCGGATATTAGGGATGTCTACAGGATGCCTAGAGGACGCCTAGAGGTTGCCTAGCGGAAAACCTATACTGCCTATAAAAAGGGGGAGCAACTCGCCTGCATCTCACTTTCAGAACAGCAGCCCAGTGGTGCAGACCTCTGAAGCCTTCATCTGGCTCTTCCTCTTCCACAGATGCACGGATGCCTAGCAGATGCAGAATGGAAACAAAGCGTTCAAAGCGGAAAAAACATTCGCAGAGGGGACCTATCTCGGATATTAAGGATGTCTAGAGGATGCCTAGAGGATGCAAAGGGACAACTATACTGCCCATAAAAAGGGGGAGCAACTCGTCTGCATCTCACTTTCAGACCAGCAGCCTAGCGGTTCAGACCTCTGCAGCCTTCATCTGACTCTTCCTCCTCCACAGCATCCAGTCATGTCCACCGTGGATTGTGACAAAGTCCTTTCGGCAGCCACCATCCTTCTGCAACAGTGCGAAACCATCTGCAGGCTCTGTGAACTCTACTACGGGAAGAAAAGGAGGCACCCAAAAAAAGTCTGGGTCCAAAGATGGTTCACCAGAAGAGCAGAGGACGGACTGTACAACAAGCTGATGGTGGAGCTCAGGAGCGAAGACACTCGGGCGTTCCAGAACTTCATGAGGATGCCTCCAGCCATGTTTGACGAAGTTGTGCAGCGCCTGACACCCAGGTTGAGCAAGACAAACACTAACTTCCCACCCAGCCTGGAACCTGGGCTCAAGGTGGCACTCACTCTGCACCACCTGTCCTCAGGGACCACCTACAGGAGCATGCAGTACGGCTGGAGGGTGCCACCCAGAGAAGTGGTTCAGGCCATCATCGAAGAATACAAGGAGGAGCTCCTCCAGTGCCCCTCCACTGAAGAAGGATGGAAGAAAGTTGCAGAGCAGTGGTATCAGAAGTGGAACTTCCCCCACACCGTTGGAGCCATAGATGGCAAGCACGTGGCCTGCAAAGCGCCAGCCAAGTTGGGGTCCACTTATCACAACCAGAAAGGGTTCTTCAACATCATCCTCTTCGCCATGGTCGATGCTGACTACAAGTTCATGTACATCGATGCTTCAGGCAACGGCTCATCTTCAGATGCCCAGGTATACAACGCCAGTCACCTCAAGGAGGGGCTGGGATGCAACCTCATGGTGGGCTTCCCAGATCCAGACCTGCTGCCCAATGACACGCAAGATGTGCCCTACTTCATCATGGGGGATGATGCCTTCTCCCTCACAACCTACCTCATGAAGCCCTACACCTCCAAATACCACACCCGTGAAGAGAGGATCTTCAACTACAGGCTGTTCAGGGCAAGACGGGTGGTGGAGAACGCCTTTGGCATCCTGGACAACAGGTTCCAGGTACTTCTCACCACCATGCAGCATAGCCCAGAGACTATGAGGAGGATCGTGGAAGCTTGCTGCATCCTGCACAATCTCATGCGCACCCGCTACCCAGTCTTGCAGAACAGGCTTGTGGACCGTCAACAAGGCAATGGGGACATGGAGCCTGTGGAATGGAGGCAAGGGCAAAACCTGATCGACACTGAGGATGTGCAAGGCCCCAACAGAGCCTCACGTGAGGCGAAGAAGCAGCGCAACCTCCTGAAACACTGGTGCAACTCCCCAGCTGGAGCAGTGGAGTGGCAAGACAGGATGGTAAATGCTTAATGGATGCTTCTTTCAGCCTGTCTCATCACACGAATGAGATTGGGCCATGTATGTTGGGTTGGCCTATAATGAACAGGGCGTTTAATAAAGAGTTGTGTTTATGTTGACATGTGTGGATAATTATTACATTATTATTGATAATAAAGGGCCGTAGGTGTGGCACTTGGGAGGGTGGACCATACAGTCCCACTATGCTTGCGCTGGAGGTTTATCTATCTCACTGCTATCCTAACCCATCCCAAAGGTATCCCTGCCCATCCCACAGGTATCCCTGCCCATCCCACAGCTATCTTAACCCATCCCACAAGCATGCAAAGGCTTAAACCATTTCTAAAAGTTTCCAGCAAGACTTTATTAAAAAAAGGAAATGAAGCAAGTGTGTGAATCATAAATAGACTTTATTAACAACAAGCTATAAGACAAAAATGAGTCTCTGGCACTCCTCTTGGTCGCTCAGTCTCAGGGGTGAAGGGTGCAGGTGCTGTGGAGGTGGCTGGTGCTGGAGTGCTTTTCATCAGCTCCTCCAGAAGCAGAAGCAGCAGAAGCGCCAGCCCCAGAAGAGCGAGCCCATGCTGCAGAAGCCCCAGCAGAATCAGAGTGAGGGCCAGGGGGCAGTATGGTAGCCCTGTTCTTCTTGCCAGGGCTGGCAGCAGATGGCTGAGGCTTGCTGTGCTTCCGCATGGTTGTGGGGTTACTGGCTGGCAGGGAGGCTGGCAGGCACCAAGGCTGGCAGGCAGACATGAACCAAGGCTGGCAGCAAGGCTGGCAGGCAGACATGCAGGCAGGGCAGGCAAGGCAGTCGATGTGTCCGGCAGCAGGTCTTTCCTCTGAATGGCAGCTTGTTTCCGAGCTGCTTCCATTATATCTGCGGGGCTGACGCAATGCATCCTCCCCGCATGCGCAATTAACGCCAGGCTTCCGCTGTGCATCCGCTGTGCATCCGCTTCATCCGTTCCGCATCCGCTTCGCTGAGGCCCCCCGGAAGCCCTGAGGATGTGCCATCTGTTCCCATCCGCTTCCATCCGCTGGGCTTCCGTTTCACATCCGCTTTGCATCTGCCCTGCGTCCTCCCCGCATCCGTGTTATCCGCTCCGGTTATGCAAATTTTTGCCCCTTTTGAGAGCGGATAACAACGGATGGAACATTTTGCTCGTCCGCTGTGTCCTTTTTGCATCCGTTGGCCAGTGTGACATGGGCTTTAATTCCAATTTTTGATTCATCTAGTCCTGCCTTTCTCATGATGTGCTCTGCATATAAGTTAAATCGGCAGGGCGACAGTATATAGCCTTGCCAGACTCCTTTCCCAATTTTGAACCATTCAGTGGTTCTGTGTCCAGTTTTGTTCACTGTTGCTTCTTGACCCACATATTGGTTTCTCAGAAGACAAATAAGATGGCCTGGTACTCTTTAAGAACTTGCCACAATTTGTTGTGATCCACACAATCAAAGCCTTTAGCATAGTCAATGAAGCTGAAGTAGATATTTTTCTGGAACTCCCTAGCGTTCTCCATGATCCTGCATATGTTGGCAATTTGATCTGCCTCTTCGAAATCCTGCCTGTACACCTGGTAATTCTCAGTCCACATATTACTGGAGCCTAGCTTGTAGGATTTTGAGCATAACTTCATTAGCATGTGAAATGAGTGCAATAATGTGGTAGTTTGAACATTCTTTAGCATTGCCCTTCTTTGGAGTAGGACTATAAACTGACCTTTTCCAATCCCATGGCCACTGTTGAGTTTTCCAAATTTGCTGGCAAATTGAGTGTAGCACTTATACTGCATTGTCTTTTAAGATTTTGAATAGCTCAGCTGGAATACTGTCACCTCCACTAGCTTTGTTGTTGCTCAGATTTCCTAAAGCCCATTTCACTTCGCATTCTAGAACCATGATGGCAAACATTCATGCCACAGGTGGCACCAGAACCATTTGTGTGGGCACGCGAGCCCCAGCCAAACTTACCTGCACTACACATGTGGGCACCTCCCAGCTGATTTTCGACCCATTTGAGGCAGTTTTCACCCTCCCGGAGACTCTAGGGAAGCCTCTACAATCTTGGGAGGCATTGTAGAAATACTGGAAGTGCCAAAACGGGCCCATTTTCAGCCTCCCAAGGCTCCAGAGGCTTCTCTGGAGCCTCTGGGAGGGTAAAAATGGCCTCCCCATGGCTCCAGAGGCCCTCTGGGGGCTGAAATCAGGCACTTCTGGTATTTCAAGAATGCCCATTTTTTGGCGTCCCAAGGCTGCAAAGGCTTCCTTTGAGCCTCCAGGGAGGGCGAAAACAGCCTCAAATGGGCTGAAATTCAGCTGGGAGGCATGCACATGTGCAGTGCAGGTAAGGGGGTGGAGCGGTGGTGTTGTACACACATGCATGGGGGCCATTGCATTGTGGGTTACAGCACACATGCATGCGCACTTTCAGCACACCATAACAAAAAGTTTTGCCATCACTGTTCTAGGATGTCTGGCTCAAGGTCAGTGACCACCCCATTATGGTTATCAGGAATGTTAAGCTTGGTCTTGTACAGTTCTTCTGTGTAATTTTGCCACCTCTTCTTAATCTTTTCTGTTAGGTCCCTGCCATTTTGGTCCTTTATCATGCCCACCTTTGCATGAAAAATTCCCTTCATATCTCCAATTTTCTTCAAATGATCTCTGGTCCTCCGTTCTATTGTTTTCTTCTATTTCTTTGCACAGTTCGTTGAAGAAGGTATTCTTATCTCTTCTAGCTGTTCTTGGGAATTCTGCATTCAGTTGGGTGTATCTTTCTCTTTCTCCCTTGCCTTTCACTTCCCTTCTTTCCTAAGCTATTTGCTCAGCTTACTTCCTCAGACAGCCATTTTACTTTCTTGCATTTTTTTTTCTTTGGGATGGTTTTAGTTGCTATCTATTGTACAATGTTGTGAACCTCTGTCCATAGTTCTTCAGGTACTCTTTCTATCAGATCTAATTCCTTAAATCTATTTGTCACCTCTACTGTATATTCATCAGAGATATGATTTAGTTCATACCTGAGTGGCCTAGTGCTTTTCCCTACTTTCTTCAATTTAAGCCTAAATTTTGCAATGAGAAGCTCATGATGTGAACCACTGTCAGACCCTGGTCTTGCTTTTACTGACTGTATAGAATTTCTCCATCTTTGGCTGCAGAACACAATCAATCTGATTTCTGGGTTGACTGTCTGGTGATGTCCATGTGTAGAGCCATCTCTTGGGTTGTTGGAATAGAGCGTTTGCTATGATCATCGTATTCTTTTGACAAAATTCTATCAGCCTATGCCCTGCTTCATTTTGTACTCCAAGATCAAACTTGCCTGCTATTCCAGTTATCTTTTGGCTTCCTACTTTAGCATTCCAATCCCCCATGATGATAAAGACATCATTTTTGGTGTTAATTCTATAAAGTGCTGTAGGGCTTCATAGAACTGGTCAGTTTCATCCTCTTCAGCACCAGAGTTGGGACTTGGACTACTATGATATTGAATGGTTTGCCTTGGATTCGAACTGAAATCATTCTGTAATTTTGGAGATTGTATCCCAATATTGCTTTTCCTACTCTTTTATTGACTATGAAGGCTACTCCATTTCTTCTGAGGGATTCTAGCCCTCAGTAGTATACCTGAAGGTCATATGAATTAAATTCATCGATTCCTATCCATTTTCTCTGATTCCTAAGATGTCGATGTTCAGTCTTATGTCCAGTGAGGGTGTGGAGATGGACCCTGGAAAGGTGAGGGCCATTCTGAAGTGGGAAGTCCCTGACACCAGAAAACAACTGCAGAGCTTCCTGGGCTTCACCAACTTCTATTGACAATACATCCCCTCATTCAGATAGATAGCCAGCCACTCTCTTGGAGTATGGAATGCCAACTGGCTTTCAGAAAGCTTAATAGGCTGCTTGGGGTAGAGCCAACTAAGCACCTGAACCTGGAGGAGCCATTTATAATACAAGTTGATGCCAGTGATGTGTCAGTGGGCCATTTTACTCTAAAAAATGTGAAAGGAATGCTGCAACCCTGAGCTTACACTTCCCGGAAGCTGACTGACACCAAATGGCATTGGGCAATGTGGGAGAAGGAAGTGCATGCTGTTCGATTGGTGCTGCTGACTTGGAGGCAATTCCTAGAAGGCAGGAAGATTCCATTTCAAGTATGGACTGACCACAATAACCAGGAAGCCTTAAGAACCTTGAGAAAGTGTCCACTGTAGCTTATTGAAGCCCTTTCAAGCAGGGATGGGCTTCAAAAATTTCAGCAACGGGTTCTTTGCCCAAGTTGCTGGGTGGGCATAGCCATGGCGGGTGTGGCCTAGTCAGCCTCCTGCACCATGGGGGGGGGGTATTTTCACCTTCCCCAGGCTCTGGAGGCTTTCCTCAAGTCTCTGGGAGGGCAAAAATTGCTTCCCCTGGGCTCCAGAGGCCCTCTGGAGGCTGGAAACGGGCCCATTTTTTCGGATTTCTGGAATTTCTGGCAGCCCATTTTTTCCCCCTCCTTGAGCTTCTGCGCAGGCCCTGCACTTACCTTGCATCCAAAATGGGCTGTGTGGAGACTCCTGGGTAGGATGGGGTGGGCAAGGCCAGCCAGGGGTGAGATTTGGGGGTTCTCCAAACTCACCATAATATTAGCAATGGATCCTCCCAAACGTGGCCAAACCCGTAGCAACCCACCCCTACTTCCAAGGCTCCAAGTTAAAGCCAGTCAAGAACAAGCTGCCTCCTCCTGTAATGTGGGATGGGGAACACTACGAGATAAAGAGGTTATGGGACTCAAGATACTTTAAGAGGAAATTACAATATTTAGTGCAGTGGAAAGGATAACCCCAGCCAATGCAGAGTGGGTAGGTGCCCAAAATGTTAGTGCAGACAAGTAAGTAGAAAGGTTCTATGCAAAATAGCTCAAGTGGCAAAAGAGATTAGTGAAAGCTAAGACTATCTAAGCAACAATAATTAACCTGTATTGGTATTTTCCATGTGCCCTTTTCCTTCAGCGGGTCGGCATGTCAAGATTGAACCGCTTTCCTTCTTTCAAACCTAATGCCTTTCAACTTGCCAATGAACTGAAGGGAGGGAAATGGAATGTGAAGAATGTATGCTGAGATCATGAGAGCTTGGAGCCAGCAAGGACACCATGCTTGAGAAAGAGAGGGACCGTTCTCATAACAAAAGACCATCTCACAGTTGGACAATGTCATCAACCAGGGGTAGGGAGAAGGAGAAAGTATTGTTTAACAAGGCAAAAACTAGTTTCATTTCTTCAGTATCAACATGATGTATCCAATAAAGTTTTACTTTTAGGAATTCAATTCTCCTGAGAGTGTTTCCTTGTTTTGGGTTCGCTAATTGGACAGTTGACAATTGGAGTGGGTGAAAGGAGGAGGAGGAGGAAGATTACTTTTCTTACTGCACTAGGAAAATGTGCTTGGAAGTCATATTTGCAGTTGTAGGGAGATAAATTGTTAGGAACATAAGTCACCTAACAGGTATTTGGGTGAGAAATATATAAACCAGGATAAACATTTTAGTACTATGTCTTTAAGAGATTGCAAAAACTGCAATTGGGTGTGGTTTTTCAAATGGCCATAAGATGGAGCCAGAAACCTGGGTTGTTTTAGTCTTAGTCTGAGTCTCAGAAGAGAGTGTATCTCTGTTTCCTTCTGTTGGAAAGTATTGCAGTTGCTCCATTTTTCCTAATTGGCTGATATTCCTGGATTTAATGTAAGTCTGATACTGAACTGTTTTTTGACACTGGACTTTGATATTTGGATTATCCCTGGATTGAAAACTGACTGATTTAACCTGTGAGTGCTTATTTCGGACTTTGCTTAAACCTTTCTGGAAGTAAAAACCTACATTTACTGAACAATGTATCTGTGTGCTCTGTGTGTATTATTCCAACACCACTCTCTATATGTCTCCCTGTACGCAGTCATTCTCCTAACGAGGAATTACTCAACACTGGTTATGGGCCCAGGCCATACCAGGCTCAGATAACTGAGAGTTAGTGTGAAGGCACAGTACTGTATACAAAAAACAGCTGTTTACTGTTTAATTGTAAAACAGCTGTTTACTGTTTAACTGTAGTTTACTATTCTGATAAAAATGGCACAAGTCACTTCAACTAGTCTATCACTGATAACCTGGTTGGATGGAACAAACTATGTTTCCTGGTCTATGAAGTGCAGTTTACTTCTGCATAGAGAAGGTTTATGGAATGTCGTTCAAAATCCAGCAGATGTAAATGCTTGGGATCCAGAAAATGAGGATGATGCCAAGAAGCTTGCTGACTTTAAATAGAACAACGAATGAGCTCTTTGTATAATTGGACTAACACTGAGTGACCAGCAGCTGGTCCATATTAATGGAGAAGAGTCTGCTGCTAGGTGTTGGGTGAATTTGAAGAAGATTTATGTTCGTGACAGTGTAGGTGCACACATACATCTTACACGTAAACTGTTCACAGCACGTCTTTTGAAAGGTGGAGATATGTTAGCTCATTTAAACTTCATGAAAAGAACTTTTCAAGAGCTACATGAAAAAGAACTAATATTTTCAGAGCTGCATCAAGTTTACATCATTCTTTCCTCATTGGATGAAAGTTGTGATGATTATGTATCTTCACTGGAAGTCCTGCCCAGAAATAAACTGACAATGGCTGACATAACTGGAGGATTGCTAGAAGAAGCAAGAAGACGGCTGGATAGAGACAACTGAGGAAGGAACAACCACAAGAAGAGAATTTGTCTTCAACTGTCTATAATGTTAGGAAATGTTTTTCTTCTGGGGCTAGAGGATATATAGCTAAATTCTGTAAGAAGGGAAAACAACAGAATACTGGCAAACACCAGAAAGCCAAAAAGAATGTTAGTTTATCTATGTATAGCAATTCAACTGTAAACCATGATTTGTGGGTTGTTGATCGTGGAGCAACACAGTGCATTACTAAAGACAGAAACAGGTTTATAAAGATGTCCACGAGTAAACAACATGTATCATTGGCAAATGGATGGAAGATTAAGGCATCAGGTGAAGGTACTGCATATTGTTCTTGTATAAATGAACATTTATGTTATATGTACCTAAATTGAAATGTAATTTATTATCAGTAAGGGCTTTAGTTAATATTGGTTATATAGTAACCTTTAGGGGAGATAACTGTATAATAGAGAAAGAGGGTAAAAGTGTCACTGCTACATTAAAAAATGATATATATGTAATATGTGATGATCAGCTGAAGATGGCTAACTCAGTTTATAACAGTGTTAAGCCACATGATGAATGTATACATTTACTGCATAGACGTCCAGGGCACATTAATTTCAAAATGCTCAAACAAACTATTGAATTGGCAGAGGGAGTAAAATTGAAACCCTGTAGCAAGTATTTACACTGTAATGCTTGTTGTCAAGAAAAGAATAAGGTTACTCCAGCAAACAGACAAAATGGGTTTAAGACCAAAGAACCTTTAGAGGTTGTGTTTGCTGACATAATTGGTCCTAAGAAACCTAGTTTCAGAGGTGCATGTTATATTTTGATTATTATGAACCATTACTCAAGATATGGATGGTTTCTGCTATCTTATGAAGAACAAAACAGAAACATTGCAACATTTCTTTAACTGGCTAAGGTTTGCTGAGAGAAAAATGAAAAGTAAAGTAATTACTTTAAGGTCCTGTCACACTGGCCGACGTATGCAAAACATTTGTAAAAAGGACACAGCGGACGAGAAAAATGTTCCATCCATTGTTATCCGCTCTCAAAAGGGGCAAAAATTTGCATAACCAGAGCAGACAACACAGAAAGGAACGGACGGGGGGAGGATGTAGCGAGGATGGAAAGCGGATGCTCCACAGAAGCCTAGCGGATGGAAGCGGATGGAAGTGGATGGCACATCCACAAGGCTTCTGGGGGAGTGCAGCAAAGCGGACGCGGAACGGAAAGAGCGGATGCAGAGCGGACGCCGAGCGGATGAAGCGGATGCACAGCAGAAGCCTAGCGGATGAAACGGATGTGTAATGGATGACGACGGATGCAGAACGAATGTTCCCCGTATGCGTAGCGGATGCAGAACGGACGCGTTGGATACATTTTCTGCTCAAAAAGTTTTGAGCAGCTCAAAACGTTTTGAGCAGATGGAACCTCAGTCAACGGATGCTGGATGTATAGAGAGGAAGAAAAACGGATGCAGTGAGTACAGAACGGATGCATCGCGTTAATCAACGGATGGCAAGTGTTTCTTTCCGTTTTACATCCTCTTTCCATCCGTTGGTGCAGTGTGACATGGGCTTTAGTTACTGATAATGGGACTGAGTTTGTTAACAAAAGATTCCAAACTATGCTGAAATTGGCTGGTGTTGAGCATAAACGTTCTGCACCTAACAGACCACAACATAACTCATTTATAGAACGAAGAGGACAAACATTACAAGCCATGGCTCGCACTATGTTATTGGATTCAGGTTTACCTGAAACACTGTGGGGTGAAGTCATAATGTGTAGTAACCATGTTTTGAACAATGTAGTTAATACAACAACTGGAGAATTGCCATTCACTCGTTGGCATGGCAGAAAACCAAATTTAAGTTACCTACACACATTTGGAGCTCCAGCATGGGTGCAAATTCCCTCACAAGTAAGACTGAAAGGGCAACAAAGAGCTAAGAAATTATTTTTTGTGGGTTATGAGGCCAACCATAGATCATTTAGTTTCTGGGATCAAGGCACAGTTCACGTTTACTGTAGTGCTAGTGGAAAATTTCTAGAGCATGTTGGGTGGGATTGTCAGCCTTCAAGATCTTCTACTATCGCTTTGCATATTTTGGCTGTCATAAGAAATGGGGGGAGGGGAGGTAGGGATAAGTCTGGGAAGTGAGCTGGAGGTGTTACATTCTTCTGTTGTGTAAATGAGGGGGGGAGCATACAATAGAGTTAGGTTTCTATTTCTCGCTTAGCTTTCTTTTCTCTGTGCAACTGCAACCCGTTATCAAAGTATGCCAAGGTCAACAGACAGAGGCCTCATCATCACCTGAAGATGCCCACATGATCACATTCACAACTTCTAATTGGAAGTTTCATCTGAACTATTGGGGGTGGGAACACTTCCATCACTTTGTATATGTGAATTGCGCGCCTAATTTCTCAGATTCAGAATTCTTTGGTTGCTACCATTTCACTTTCAGTAAAATACATCTTTTCTCTAAATTAAAGAGTCTAAGTATTTCTTTCCTGGATTTTGAATGGAGCTCCACCTGACATTATTCTGAATCTCTGCTACCAGCCCACCCGGAGAGAACACCCAATTTGCTTCCGAGGGGGCCTGAACATCATGTCATCTTCAACTAGTGATCAGGAAGACCTGGGAGCCATTGGAGGGCAAGATTTTTGCTGGTACAGGAAGCCCAATCGCTAGCAGAGCTCAGTCTGGAAGAGGATCCAGCTGTGAAGCCCAGATGGTCAGTGGGGGTGGGTTGGAAAGATCTGGAGAAGGACCCCCCCCCCGGGATCACAACTACCCGCCGGCGTGGAAAAGAGGAGCCATGGCAAGAGAAGGAAAAGAGAGAACTCTCACTGAATCAAGCCAGGAGACTCCTTGATGAAGACTTTGAACAACTCCAAGCTGCACAAAGGTATGAAGGGGGAGGGGAAGTAGCCCCAGCCAGAAGAAGCAGAACAGCCCCCTCTCCCATAAATCAACCCAATCCAGCAGCAGCCCCGTGGCCCTCAGTGGGAAGTGTAATTCCCAGAAGGCGTAGAGCTCCTAGGCTGCCTCCGTTAGAAGTAAGATATGGGGGAGATCCCAAAACCTTGGGATTTTTCCTAGCCCAAGTTTGGAGCTATATGGAAGAATACGGGGAGGATTTTCCCTCAGAAGCAGCCAAAGTGAGGTGTGTTACCAGGGCTCTGGAGGGAACAGCTGCAGAGTGGATGGTGACCTTGCATAATGATAATGCTCCCGAGTTGCTGAACTATAACCTGTTCATGACTGCACTGCGGGCTAGGTTTGAGGACCCACTGGCAGAGCGCAAGGCCCGGATTAAGATGAAGACCATAAGTCGGGGAGGAGGTCAGTGGCTGACTACCCCCAAGAATTTAGACAGTTAACTGGTCATATCCGAGGCTGGTCCCAGGAAGCCCTGATAGAAGCGTTTAAAGATGGTTTAAATGAAGATGTGTACCAGAGATGCATTGCTAGAAGAGACCCCAATGACTTGCAGATGTGGTACTTGCTGGCAGAAGAAGTGGAGATTGATTTAACCCTAAGCAGACGGAGGGGAGGTTCTGGGTGGAGCAAGCCTTCCCCCCCATGTCCTCAAGAGGTTCCCAAACCTCAGAGGGGAGGAGTGGCGGCAAGACCCAACCCCTCGGCCTGCTTTCGATGCGGGAAGGAAGGTCACCGGGCTGTGAACTGCAGAGTCAATCTGGAACCAAAGGGAGCGCTAAAAGAAGGGAAGAAATCTGAAAAGTCCCCAGCAAAGCCTCGCAAAGCAGCACTATAGTCGAAAGAGACAGCAGAGGTCACCCCTCCCGCAGGAGAGGAATCTGAAATCCCAGTGACCCCTGAGGAGGATGATTTCAACTCGGAAGACGACTTCCTGGTAAGTCGTATGACCATTCTGGTGAAGTTGAGGGTACCCAATTCAGGGGTCGAAGGGGAAATGCTAGCCCTGTTAGATTCTGGGTGCACAAGATGTATAATCAACATGGAAGTAGTGAAGAAAATGGGCCTAAAACTAAAACCTTTGAAGATGCCCATTTCCTTTTGCCAATTAGATGGATCAATGGCTGGAGGTTGCCCTGCATGTTTTGTCACGGAACCGATAGAAATGATCATGGGAGAGCATGATGAGACTCTGTGTTTTATTGTGGTCCCTGGGATGGAGCAACCATTAATACTGGGATTGCCCTGGCTCCGGAAATGGAACCCCCAGGTTAACTGGAGAAAGGGGTTGTTGCGCATACGCACCAAGCAGCGACTGGGAAAAGAGGGCAGATCCCAGCCGAAGCTTCAGGACCCGATTGAAATAGCTTCCACAGGTACTGAGCCCGTGAAAGGGGAGGAGAAAATTCCCAAAGAGTATTGGGATTTAAAAGAAGTGTTCAGTGAGAAGTCCTCGGATGAGCTTCCGCCTCATTGGCCAACAGACTGTGCTCTTGAGATTTTGCCTGGGTTGAAGCTCCCGAAACCGAAGTTGTACTCAATGACACCACAGGAATTGGAGGAGCTAAGATTTTTTATAGATAAAAATCTGGAACGTGGTTTCGTCCAACCTGCTAGGCCCCCGGTAGTGGCCCCCGTGTTGTTCTATGAAAAGAAAGATGGTTCCAAACGCTTGGTGGTGGACTACAGAAATTTGAATGCTATTTCTGTGGAAAACGCGTACCCCCTTCCTTTGCTGAAGGACATGTTGGCCCATCTAGCGAAGGGGAAGATTTTCACGAAGTTGGATTTGAGAGAAACATTCTACTGAATTCGAATTAAGGAAGGGGATGAGTGGAAGACCGCTTTTAACTGCCCGATGGGTTGCTTCCAATTCAACGTTCTTCCTCTTGGTTTACAATGGGCCCCAGCTGTATTCATGCAGATGATCAATCAAGTATTACATGAACATTTATACAGGGGGGTTCTGGTTTATTTTGATGATATCCTTATCTACACGGAAACTCTGGATGAACATGTGAAACTGGTGAGGTCTCAACCAAACATCTAGCCGCCCCAGTGATCACCAGAGCCCAAAAGAAGAAACAAGAAGTGGATTTATCAAATGACCTAATCAAACGACTAAAAGAAGCTTTAAAACTGGACGAATGGTTCCTGGCTCATTCAAGTGACTATACAGTTAGAGATGGTTTGGCTTGGGTGGAGACCAAGTTGTATGTGCCACAGGTGCTGAGGGGCCAAATACTACAACAAGCTCATGATTCTAAAGCAGCTGGTCACTTTGG
The DNA here is from genome assembly GCA_015471245.1 of Laticauda colubrina. Lineage (NCBI taxonomy): Eukaryota > Metazoa > Chordata > Lepidosauria > Squamata > Elapidae > Laticauda > Laticauda colubrina. The sequence continues at coordinate 2,809,489 of BLBF01000031.1, forward strand.
ATTTGTGAAGACCTTACACCTGGTTAAGCGGCAATTCTGGTGGCCTACTTTAAAGAAGGACATTGAAGCTTATGTAGCTAGCTGTCCAATTTGTGCTTCGGCAAAGAGACCTCCTGGTAAGCCAGTAGGGTTGTTACAAAATGTAGCTAGACCAACGGCCCCCTGGAAGGAAATCTCTATGGACTTTATAGTAGAATTACCCAAAAGCGGTGGAAACACGGTCATCTGGGTAGTAACTGATTTGTTTTCCAAACAAGTACATTGCACACCTTGTTCCAAGATTCCATCTGCTAAGATGCTGGCTAAACTGTTTATTTCACATATCTATAGGTTACATGGCATTCCGGAATGCATAATCTCTGACAGAGGGGTCCAGTTTACCTCAAATTTTTGGAAAGAGTTCCTGAAGTTGATAGGCTCCGCCCAGGGCTTAAGCTCCGCCCACCACCCTCAAACCAATGGGGCCTGTGAGAGGACTAACGCAGTGTTAGAACAGTATCTTAGATGTTACATAAATTATCAACAAGATAACTGGTCCGACTTACTACCATTTGCCGAAGTGGCATATAACAACTCCGTACACAGTAGTACTGGATTTACTCCATTTAAAGTAGCTTCAGGACAAGATTTCGTACCCAGACCTGAACTTCCTCGTGAAAAGCCTAACATCCATTCAACTCCAACTTAACTGGCCAGTGACACGCAAAGCATTAGATGAGGACCATCAAGCTCATAAGAAGTTTGCAGACAAGAAAAGATCTCCACAGAAAGTATATAAAGTGGGCGACAAAGTTTTCCTGTCCACCAGATACCTGCAGACCACTCAAAAGTCAAAGAAGCTTGGTCCTAAGTATGTTGGTCCTTTCACGATTGAACGGATTATAAATCCTGTAACAGTCCAGCTGAACTTACCGAAAACTCTTCAACGAATTCATCCAGTTTTCCATGTTCGTTTTCTAAAACCTGAACATACTTCTGACTTAAGACCCATCCAGGCTGACCCTCCCATACCAATACTGATTGAAGGTGAACAACATTTTGAAGTTAAAGAAATTCTGGACTCTTGCAAATGGAGGGGTCGACTCCAGTATCTTGTAGCCTGGAAACATTTCCCTTCTTCACAAGCCGGATGGGTTAACGAAACCGACGTTAAAGCCCCTAAGTTGATCAAGGCATTTCGTTCCAAGTATCTTGATAAGCCTTAGGATTGTATTCTTTTGTAATTGTTTAATGATTAATAATTGTCTTTATATTTTCTCCTCTCTCTCTTTTAAGACTGATGGTTTTCCCTTTTCTAGGAGGGCCGAATGTCAGCCTTCAAGATCTTCTACTATCGCTTTGCATCTTTCAGCTGTCATAAGAAACGGGGGGGGGAGGGGAGGTAGGGATAAGTCTGGGAAGTGAGCTGGAGGTGTTACATTCTTCTGTTGTGTAAATGAGGGGGGGGAGCATACAATAGAGTTAGGTTTCTATTTCTCGCTTAGCTTTCTTTTCTCTGCGCAACTGCAACCCGTTATCAAAGTATGCCAAGGTCAACGGACAGAGGCCTCATCATCACCTGAAGATGCCCACATGATCATATTCACAATTTCTAATTGGAAGTTTCATCTGAACTATTGGGGGTGGGAATACTTCCATCACTTTGTATATGTGAATTGCGTGCCTAATTTCTCAGATTCAGAATTCTTTGGTTGCTACCACTTCACTTTCAGTAAAAGACATCTTTTCTCTAAATTAAAGAGTCTAAGTATTTCTTTCCTGGATTTTGAATGGAGCTCTGCCTGATATGGATAAACTGGAACAGGAATCCAGCAATGATATTATTATTGACACCCAAATAGTCCCTAAAGATGAAATCAGTAAATCACAAATAGCCATTAAAGAGGAAGGACAGGAGGAAGTAGGAGGTAGAAGAAGAGGAGCAGGTGGCACAGGAAAGTCCAACAGTAAGCCCTGTATTACCAAGACGTTCAACACGACCACCTGATAGATTTCAGGCTAGTGTTGTATGCCAAGTGAACACAGTTCCTAGTAACTATAGCAAACTGAAAATGTATCTGCTAAGAATCAGGCTGCTTGGCAGAAAGCAATGGATAAGGAACTGGAGTCATTAAAAAAACTGGATGTATGCAAAAATGTTAAGTTACCACCAGGTAAACATGCCATAGGATGCAAATGGATATATAAACTGAAGACAGGTGTAGATGGGACTGTTACCCATAAAGCCAGGTTAGTAGCACAAGGATTCAATCAAACAGCAAATGACTATGATGAGGAGTTTGCACCTAGTCTGGAGGCTACTACATTAAGAGCAACATTAGTGTGGGCAGCTAGGGAGAAATACATTGTAAATAATTTGGATATAGAGACAGCTTATCTACATGCACCATTGCAACACACTATATATTTAAAGAAACCTTTAGGTCTCAAAAATGATAATATTGATAATAATGATCGCTGGAAATTGAAAAAGAGTCTTTATGATTTAAAGCAATCAGAATATGAGTGGAACCAATGTATAGTTAAATAATTAACTAATGTTTTGTAGCTGGCATGTTTGTTTACATGTTTGTTTAAAACATTTAAATGTTTGTTTTTCCATGTTTATTTAAAAGAGAAAGTGATGATATCGTGTCATTTTTGTTATTATTTACTGATGACATAGCATTAATCACCAAAACTGAACAAGAAGCTACTGAGATAATTTCACGATTGGAACAGAAATTTAAGATAAAACAGTAAGGAGAAATCAAACAATATCTTGGTTTAAAGATAGATAGAACTAGGAAAGGACACAAAATCTCAAGCCCATGTCACACTGAACCAACGGATGCAAAGAGGATGTAAAACGGACAAAAAACCTTGCCATCCATTCGAAAACACGATGTACTCACTGCCTCCGTTTGGCTTCCTCTCTATCCGTCCAGCATCCGTTTATTGACGTTTCATCTGCTCCGAAAGTTTTGGGCTGCCTAAAACTTTTGTGCGGAAAATGTATCCAGTTTGTTCTGCATCCGCTACGCATCCGCTACACATCCGTTCTGCATCCGTTACGCATCCGCTATATCCGCTAGGCATCCATTCTGCATCCGCGCAACTCCATCCGCTCCAGCGGTAAACGGACGCAGGGAGGAAGTGGAACGGACGCAGAACGGATGCAGAACGGATGCCTAGCGGAAACAAAGCGTTCAAAGCGGAAAAAACATTCGCAGAGGGGACCTATCTCGGATATTAAGGATGTCTAGAGGATGCCTAGAGGATGCAAAGGGACAACTATACTGCCCATAAAAAGGGGGAGCAACTCGTCTGCATCTCACTTTCAGACCAGCAGCCCACCTGTGCAGACCTCTGCAGCCTTCATCTGACTCTTCCTCCTCCACAGCATCCAGTCATGTCCACCGTGGATTGTGACAAAGTCCTTTCGGCAGCCACCATCCTTCTGCAACAGTGCGAAACCATCTGCAGGCTCTGTGAACTCTACTACGGAAAGAAAAGGAGGCACCCAAAAAAAGTCTGGGTCCAAAGATGGTTCACCAGAAGAGCAGAGGACGGACTGTACAACAAGCTGATGGTGGAGCTCAGGAGCGAAGACACTCGGGCGTTCCAGAACTTCATGAGGATGCCTCCAGCCATGTTTGACGAAGTTGTGCAGCGACTGACACCCAGATTGAGCAAGACAAACACCAACTTCCCGCCCAGCCTGGAACCTGGGCTCAAGGTGGCACTCACTCTGCGCCACCTGGCCTCAGGGACCACCTACAGGAGCATGCAGTACGCCTGGAGGGTTCCACCCAGCACCATCAGCTTTGTGGTCAGAGAAGTGGTTCAGGCCATCATTGAAGAGTACATGGAGGAGCTCCTCCAGTGCCCTTCCACTGAAGAAGGATGGAAGAAAGTTGCAGAGCAGTGGTATCAGAGGTGGAACTTCCCCCACACCTTTGGAGCCATAGATGGCAAGCACGTGGCCTGCAAAGCACCAGCCAAGTCGGGGTCCACTTATCACAACTACAAGGGCTTCTTCAGCATCATCCTCTTTGCCATGTTCGATGCTGACTACAAATTCATGTACATCGATGCTTCAGGCAACGGCTCATCTTCAGATACCCAGGTATACAACGCCAGTCACCTCAAGGAGGGGCTGGAAAGCAACCTCATGGTGGGCTTCCCAGATCCAGACCCGCTGCCCAACGACACACAAGATGTGCCCTACTTCATCGTGGGGGATGACGCCTTCTCCCTCACAACCTGCCTCATGAAGCCCTACACCTCCAAATACCTCACCCGTGAAGAGAGGATCTTCAACTACAGGCTGTTCAGGGCAAAGCGGGTGGTGGAGAACGCCTTTGGCATCCTGGCCAACAGGTTCCAGGTACTTCTCACCACCATGCAGCATAGCCCAGAGACCATGAGGAAGATCATGGAAGCTTGCTGCATCCTGCACAATCTCATGCGCACCCGCTACCCAGTCTTGCAGAACAGGCTTGTGGACCGTCACCAAGGCAATGGGGACATGGAGCCTGGTGAATGGAGGCAAGGGCAAAACCTGATTGACACTCAGGATGTGCAAGGCCCCAACAGAGCCTCACGTGAGGCGAAGAAGCAGCGCAACCTCCTGAAACACTGGTGCAACTCCCCAGCTGGAGCAGTGGAGTGGCAAGACAGGATGATAGATGCTTAATGGATGCTTCCTTCAGCCTGTCTCATCACACGGATGAGATTGGGCCATGTATGTTGGGTTGGGCTACAATGAACAGGGCGTTTAATAAAGAGTTGTGTTTATGTTGACATGTGTGGATGATTGATTATATCGTTATTGATAATAAAGGGCCATAGGTGTGGCACCTGGGAGGGTGGACCATACAGTCCCACTATGCTTGCTCTGGAGGTTTATCTATCCCACAGCTATTACCCATCCCAAAGGTATCCCTGCCCATCCCACAGGTATCCCTGCCCATCCCACAGCTATCTTAACCCATCCCACAAGCATGGAAAGGCTTAAACCATTTCTAAAAGTTTGCAGCAAGACTTTATTAAAAAAAAGAAATGAAGAAAGTGTGTGAATCATAAATAGACTTTATTAACAACAAGCTATAAGACAAAAATGAGTCTCTGGCAGGTGCTGTGGAGGTGGCTGGTGCTGGAGTGCTTGTCATCAGCTCCTCCAGAAGCAGAAGCAGCAGAAGCGCCAGCCCCAGAAGAGTGAGCCCGTGCTGCAGAAGCCCCAGCAGAATCAGAGTGAGGGCCAGGGGGCAGGATGGTAGCCCTGTCCCTCTTGCCAGGGCTGGCAGCAGATGGCTGAGGCTTGCTTTGCTTCTGCATGGTTGTGGGGTTGCTGGCTGGCAGGGAGGCTGGCAGGAACCAAGGCTGGCAGCAAGGCAGGCACCAAGGCTGGCAGGCAGACATGCAGGCAGGGCAGGCAAGAAAGCCAATCCTTCTGGCAGCAGGTCTTTCCTCTGAATGGCGACCTGCTTCCGAGCTGCTTCCGTTATATCCGCGGGGCTGACGCAATGCATCCTCCCCGCATGCACAATTAACGCCAGGCATCCGCTAGGCTTCCTCTGTGCATCCGCTAGGCTTCCGCTCTGCATCCGCTTCATCCACTGAGCATCCGCTCTGTATCTGCTGTATCCGTTCCGCATCCACTTTGCTGAGCCCCCCCGGAAGCCTAGTGGACGTGCCATCCGCTCTCATCCACTTCCATCCTCTGGGCTTCCATTCCGCATCCGCTTTGCATCCGCCCTGCGTCCTCCCCGCATCTGTGTTATCCGCTCTGGTTATGCAAATTTTTGCCCCTTTTGAGAGCGGATAACAATGGATGGAACATTTTGCTCGTCCGCTGTGTCCTTTTTACATCCATTGGGCAGTGTGACATGGGCTTCACAAGCAGATAAGATTAACCAATTACTAAAAAGTTTTAAAATGGAACTTTGTAAGCCGGCTAAGACAACGACAGCCAAGAGTTTAGCCATAGTAATGTACAAAATCCTATTTTGATAAGAACATTTACCAGTCCTTGATTGGTCGTTTACCTTATCTCAGTAATTGGCCAAGGCCAGACATTGCATACAGCATTAATCAATTAGCGAGATTTAACACTGAGCCAACTGAAAGGCACTGACAAGCTGCTAAACGTGTGTTAAGATATCTGAAACAGACAATGCATTATGCATTGTATTTGGATCCAAAAGGTGAGCTGAATTGAGCGGAGTTGAGTAATTCCCCGTTAGGAGAATGAGCGCATACAGGGAGACAAATAGAGAGTAGTGTTGGAATAATACACACAGAGCACACAGATACATTGTACAGTAAATGTAGGTTTTTACTTCCAGAAAGGTTTAAGTATAGTCTGAAATAAGCACTCCAAAGTCATTCACAGGTTAAATCAGTCAGTTTTCAATCCAGGGATAATCCAAATATCAAAGTCCAGTGTCAAAAAACAGTTCAGTATCAGACTTACATTAAATCCAGGAATATCAGCCAATTAGGAAAAATGGAGCAACTGCAATACTTTCCAACAGAAGGAAACAGATACACTCTCTTCTGAAACTCAGACTAAGACTAAAACAACCCAGGTTTCTGGCTCCATCTTATGGCCGTTTGAAAAACCACACCCAATTGCAGTTTTTGCAATCTCTTAAAGACATAGTACTAAAATGTTTATCCTGGTTTATATATTTCTCACCCAAATACCTGTTAGGTGACTTATGTTCCTAACAATTTATCTCCCTACAACTGCAAATATGACTTCCAGGCACATTTTCCTAGTGCAGTAAGAAAAGTAATCTTTCTCCTCCTCCTCCTTTCACCCACCCCAATTGTCAACTGTCCAATTAGCGAACCCAAAACAAGGAAACACTCTCGGGAGAATTGAATTCCTAAAAGTAAAACTTTATTGGATACATCATGTTGATACTGAAGAAACGAAACTAGTTCTTGCCTTGTTAAACAATACTTTCTCCTTCTCCCTACTCCTGGTTGATGACATTGTCCAATTGTGAGATGGTCTTTTGTTATGAGAACGGTCCCTCTCTTTCTCAAGCATGGTGTCCTTGCTGGCTCCAAGCTCTCATGATCTCAGCATACATTCTTCACATTCCATTTCCCTCCCTTCAGTTCATTGGCAAGTTGAAAGGCATTAGGTTTGAAAGAAGGAAAGCGGTTCAATCTTGACATGCCGACCCGCTGAAGGAAAAGGGCACATGGAAAATACCAATACAGGTTAATTATTGTTGCTTAGATAGTCTTAGCTTTCACTAATCTCTTTCGCCACTTGAGCTATTTTGCATAGAACCTTTCTACTTACTTGTCTGCACTAACATTTTGGGCACCTAGCCACTCTGCATTGGCTGGGGGATATCCTTTCCACTGCACTAAATATTGTAATTTCCTCTTAAAGTATCTTGAGTCCCATAACCTCTTTATCTCGTAGTGTTCCCCATCCCACATTACAGGAGGAGGCAGCTTGTTCTTGACTGGCTTTAACTTGGAGCCTTGGAAGTAGGGGTGGGTTGCTACGGGTTTGGCCACGTTTGGGAGGATCCATTGCTAATATTATGGTGAGTTTGGAGAACCCCCAAATCTCACCCCTGGCTGGCCCTGCCCACCCCATCCCACCCAGGAGTCTCCACACAGCCCATTTTGGATGCAAGGTAAGTGCAGGGCCTGCGCAGAAGCTCAAGGAGGGGAAAAAATGGGCTGCCAGAAATTCCAGAAATCCGAAAAAATGGGCCCGTTTCCGGCCAATTCGTTCAACTATACAAAGAGCTTGTTCATTGTTCTGTTTAAAGTCAGCAAGCTTCTTGGCATCATCCTCATTGTCTGGATCCCAAACATTTACATCTGGTGGGTCTTGAACGACATTCCATAAACCTTCTCTATGCAGAAGTAGACTGCACTTCATAGACCAGGAAACATAGTTTGTTCCATCCAACCGGGTTATGAGGAATAGACATGTTGAAGTGACTTGTGCCATATTTACCAGGACAGTAAACCACAATTAAACAGTAAACAGCTGTCTGGATGCAGTATTGTGCCTTCACACTAACTCTCAGTTATCTGAGCCTGGTATGGCCTGGGCCCATATCCAGTTTTGAGTAATCCCCGTTAGGAGAATGAGCGCATACATTGAGACATATAGAGAGTAGTGTTGGAATAATACACACAGAGCACACAGATACACTGTACAGTAAATGTAGGTTTTTACTTCCAAAAAGGTTTAAGCAAAGTCCGAAATAAGCAATCCAAAGTCATTCACAGGTTAAATCAGTCAGTTTTCAGTCCAGGGATAATCCAAATATCAAATTCCAGTGTCAAAAACAGTTCAGTATCAGACTTACATTAAATCCAGGAATATCAGTCAGTTAGGAAAAATAGAGCAAAGTCAATACTTTCCAACAGAAGGAAACAAAGATACACTCACACTCTCTTCTGAGATTCAGACTAAGACAACCCAGGTTTCTGGCTCCATCTTATGGCCATTTGAGAAACTGCACCAATTGCAGTTTTTAGCATGCTCTTAAAGAGACAGTATTAAAATGTCTATCTTGGCTTATATATTTCTAACCCAAATACCTGTTAGGTGACTTATATTCCTAACAATAGTATACTTAGACTTGAACAAGGCATTTGACAACATAGACCACAGCCTACTTTTGGGTAAGCTAGAAAAATGTGAGATTGCAGTCAGAACAGAAGTGGTATTCAGCAGGTTTTGAGCAGTTCTGGAGAACTGGTAGCGGAAATTTTAAGTAATTGGTAGAACTGACAAATACCACCTCTGACAGGCCCTGCCCCATCTCGTCTCCGTCTCCCAAGTCCCAGCTAATCAGTTGGGTCTTCTTTTGTTGCCCTGCACAGGAGAATGGAGCTGGAAAGCAGGTTAGTGGGGTGAGGAGAGGATGGGAATTTGCAGTAACCTTCCCCCAGGAGTGGAGAGAGAATGGGGATTTTGCAGTATCCTTCTCCTGCCACAACAATCAAGCCATGCCCACAGAACCAGTAATAAAAGTTTTTGAATCCCACCACAGTGTCATAAGTTTTTAAGAAGAAACCGGATAGTCACTTGTCTGAAATGATGTAGGTTGTCCTGCTTGAGCAATGGGCTGGACTAAAGGTGCTTCAAGATCTCTTCCAGCTCTATTCTCATTGATTCATTTTGGAGAGAAACCTCTTGCAGTCTGAATGGCAAGATTTTGTTCAGTCGAACAACTCTCTGCCCACCCAAAGTTTTCATTTTGACTGAAGAAGTGACTTGGATGAGTTACAAAATGTCTGTTTTAATAAACTTTGATCCAGTGGCCATGATTTATCAAATTAATTGATTTTCACTGACCAGTTCTGCATTACAAATACCTAGAACTGGACCCAGAAGCAGGCATGCAGCCTATGAAGATCACCGATATTACATGGGCCAGTCTCCAGGCCCCAAGAATTGCCCATGCCACCACACACTGCACCAGCAGCAGCTTCCAAATTTCCAAAACCTTGCAAATTGTTTCCTTCTGGGAAAACTGTATGATTTTCTTTTAAGGCAGTGCATATTTTATAGCTTCTCACCTAACAGATTACGTAGGACAATGCAAGATAAATACCCATATAGAAACTAAAATACATGTAAAACCAATACACATTTCTCAGTATGTTACTCTAAATAAATTAATTTTTTGGAAATTCACAGTAATGTACATTAACAGACAATCTCTCATTTTTAATTAATTATGAGTTACTCAAACCATATAGGTTTATAACGTAATAACATGAATAATTATTCTCACCTGGGATATATGCTCTCTTTCCTCCAA
>BLBF01000031.1:2819688-2840733 GCA_015471245.1 Laticauda colubrina
GGATCTGACATCGTGCTTCTTTTCAAAAGACTAAAGTATTCATTCTGAGTACATTCTTGGTGTTATCTGTCATAGCAAGACAATATGTTAACAGCTTTCAATCTAGAAAAAAAAATTCCTCCCAAAATGTAAAAACTATAACTTTTGGTATGATTGTGACATGAATGTAGGTATAATAATGTGTATAAAGTAAGTACAAGGATCCGGAGGTATGCTACTTGTGTGTTATATTTTTAGTTGCACCTTTTCATATCATGAGTTTATCTGGCCATGTAAGTTATACTTGGAAACAATCATGATTTTCCCTTCCACTTCTATCTACACATTTCATATTTCCTTTCAGAAGGAAATTAGGCAGCCAGGAATCTAAATTAAAAATTCTCCAGTTGCAGAAGTTGTCACTGTGTTTTGTTTGTTTCTTTTTTCTTATTACTTTGTAGAGGTTTTTACCTCTCTTGTCTGTCTAATGTTTTGTTTTGTATTTTTTTCATATTTTTGTAACAAATATGATGTAAACAGAAGAGAAAAACAGGAATTAATAATTGACAAACATGTTGGAATGGGGTGGAGACTGTTTTCTTTTATTTCATATCTAAAAATTCAGAAATTTTCAATGTATCTTTGAAGCTAAGATGTAGACAAACAACCTGTGTCACGTTCAAATTTCCAGAGGTATACCTTTCATAATTTACCTAGCAATGGTTTAAGGGCTTTGAGCTGACTTAATCAGCTGAATGGAGTGTAGGTTTTTTAAAGTAATAATATAATTATTATTATTTCTCATAATAATTTAATAATAATTGCTGTATGTGTGATGAACCATAATAATAAAAATTGCAAAGGGTATTTTTTCTTGGAACGGTTTGCAGTGTGCAATGAAATTGTTAACACCATTAAACAACATCTGCCTCTCCCAGCTCCTTGGGAGCGACACAATAGGTGAATGAAAATGCCAAATCCTGTCTGATTGTCTACCACACGGGTGTCAAACTAAAGGCCTGGGGGTTGGATCTGGCTTGCAGTGTGCTTAGACCTGGCCCACAGGGCCACCCTGGAAACAGTGAAGGACTGGCCTGCGGTACCTCTGCCAGCAAAAATGGAGCTTGGGAGGGCTGTGGGAATTAAGATGCCCTATGGAAACTGCATCAAGAGACTGGAGAAATACTTGGACATCCATCAAGCTAAGCATCTTTTAAGCACACCAGAGCTAAGAAGAAGATCAGAAATCAAGAAAGTGAAGATGATTTTAAAGTCCAAACTTAGTGGAGGAAATACCATCAAGGCAATTAACACCTGGACAAGCCCAATCATTAGATTCACAATACTAGGTATAGTGGAGTTGACTCAAGCAGAACTAAAAGCCTTGGCTAGGAAGACCAGAAAAATAATGACAATGAATTAAGCCAGAATTAAGAAGACAGCAACAGACAGCAAATAGGATTTCTGCAAAGAATCTGAAGAAATTGTGGACCACATAGATAAGCTGCTGTAAGAATATCACACAAATTGATTACAAATAATGGCATGACAAAGTAGCAACAATGGTGCATTGGAAGATCTGCAAGAATTCTGTTTGCCTGCAAGCAAGAACTGGTGGGATTATAAAATGGAGAAAAGAATAGAAAACGGAGAAGCTAAAGTGCCCTGGGACTTTAGACTTCAAACAGGGAGCATAAATAACATTCAAGACTTAATAGTTGTTGTTAAGAAAGACACCCTCCGCCACCGCCAAATAAAACCCTTGGATAGTGGATGTGGCAGTATCTGAAGACAGCAGAACGCAAGAGAAAGAACTGGAGAAGATAACAAAATACAAAGATCTGCAAATAGAAATAGAACAACTGTCAGATCCCTGTATCTGCCATTCTTCAATGGAAGAAGAAGGTGGGGGGGACTTGGTACAAGTAATCCTTTTTGATGTAACCTGAATATATTAAATCCTATTTTGATTCTGTATAACTTGCATATGATATAAAACTGGAGGACTGGAGCCAGATGTCCAGAAACTGTCACCTCTTGAAGAGATAACAAGATGAGAAGGAACCATAAAAATTCCAGCTCTGGAAGACTCTCCTGGAACTCTGCTAAGATACGTCCCCAGAGAAGGGGAGGGGGGGAATTAAAATGTTGGTTCTTTGTTTGACTAAATTCACATTTGAATAAGGGGAGGGATTCTAACTTCCTTTATCTATGAATGTATGCCTGGGGATATCTTAGACTCTGCTTTGCCTGGTGTTGAGATAAAATCCCTTTCAATAAAGGATTCCTTTTGAAACACCTGGTCTTCAGAAGTTCATTCTTTTTGACTGAAGGGGAAAAGTTCTGTGCTTACAACAACTGTGGCAAAAGAAATTAAATACAAAATTTATCCTCAGTCATGGCCAGGAATTGAATCTGGGCCCCTTATTTATTTAAAAAAACAAATAAACACAACTGCTCTGATCCTTCTCCAACTTGATACTGACCATGTCCACTTACAAACTGCATGCTGTTTTCTCCAAATCCAGGCTGGCAGTGTGGAAGTTGGATTAAATGTCCTTGGGAATAGAATATAGAGACACAAGAGTAATAAAAAAAGTTGTGCCTTCCAAGATGGCATGCACTGTTCCAAAGGACTAAGGTTAACTTATAATGGGTTTCACACTAGGGTTTCATAGTTTGTCAAACTGGATTGCAACTCAGAGTAATTTAAAGGAATGTAGAAAGCAACCTTGTCTGGACAAAATGATAGTTCTACCAAAGTATACCTTGGGCCTAAAATCTTGTTCTGATAGTAGTGTTCACAATGGTCACTGAAACACTGCAAAGAGAACTCCTGCAATATAGTGATTAAACCTTGTCTAGACAAAATGATAGTTCTACCAAAGTATACCTTGGGCCTAAAATCTTGTTCTGATAGTAGTGTTCACAATGGTCACTGAAACACTGCAAAGAGAACTCCTGCAATATAGTGATTAAAGTTTGGAAATCAATGGACCAAACCATGGTCAATTTTAAACTGACAGCCATTGCAAACCACTATTTAAAATATTTGGACATTTTGTTAAAAATGTTTGGACACAGTTGCCTAATACATCATAGAATCATAGAGTTGGAAGGAACTTTGAAGGTCTTCTAGTCCAACTCTCTGCTCAAGGCAGGAAACCTTATTGAATCCTGGACAAATGGCTATCCAGGCTTTTCTATAAAATTCCAGGGACGGAGCATTCATAACCCTGAGAGGCAAACTGATCCATTGATTAATTGCTCTTACTCTTGGGAAATTTCTCAAGAAATTTGCAGACGAGTTGCTCCCCCTTTTTATGGGCAGTATAGGTGTCCCTTTGCATCCTCTAGTCATCCTCTAGGCATCCTCTAGACATCCTTAATATCCGAGATAGGTCCCCTCTGCGAACGTTTTTTCCGCTTTAAACGCTTTGTTTCCGCTAGGCATCCGTTCTGCATCCTGAATTCCAGGTTGGATCTGTCTTTAACAAGCTTCTACCCATTGTTTCTTGTGCTGCGCTCATTCCTAAATCCTATCCACCTAAACATAGATTGACCAGACAATAAGATGATAACATCTTTGATCAATTGATAAACATGCAGTATTTCAGATACCCCTTGCGATAGGAAAATATGAAGAAGTTAAAATAATATTTTTTTAAAAAGATAATTTTAAATTGATAGGTTGTCAGATCATCTTACAAGTTCCTCAAGTTCAATACTGCCAAGAGAATCTTTCAATTCCAGGTGGTAAATTATTTTGACAATCTCTAAATGGGGAAATATTCCAGAGTATTTATTTTATAAAATTCAATCTATATGTCAAAAATTCTAAAAGATAATTATAGTAGGGAAAAATGCTCTTGTAGGGAACTGTAATAGAAACTTTAACTCCAGAGATTTCAATATTGTTTCTTTTAGGAGGATTTTTGGAATGTTTTGCTCTGTGTTGTAATCTGCAGCTGGGTAAGACTTACCTGAGCAGTTTACAACCCTCCTTGCCAGATTCCACATTGAAACTGCTTGTGGAAAATCTGTACAAAAGGTTGCAAATTGTGGCCACATGATCATGGGATGCAGAGTAATCCTATGTGTGAGCTGGGTGCCAAGCATCCAGATCGCAATCAAAGGATCATGGAAGCCCTGGGACAACTGGAACTTCTAGGATTGGTTGTAACTACCACTCAGTGCATTATAACATTAAATGTTTGCTGAAGCCAAGGATTACCTAGAAAAGAATTGTGATCTATGCTCTCAACTAAAATTAAAGTAAAATTACCTGTTTCTTTAATAAATAACCAGCATGTAGTTCAAAAATAATTAATAGAGCAAAAAGAATAGAGGGAGAATGAATAGGAAGAGGCTGAATTAATTGTATGTTTTTTCCTCACCTCTTTCTTTGCGCCATTAACTGCAACCTCCTCAGAAGTATCTTGGATGCCTGCAGAAATACTATTGTTCCCTGTGACGCTTGCATCTCCCACTGAAAAGACCGGAAAGAGAGGCCTGAGAAATTGGAACTCGCTACTTAAGGATCCACCAGTCAAACAAACATCATAACAGTAAGTCCTGGAAAGCGACCTGTTCTGTGAATCAGCACAGTTCTCTTGGGTATCAACACTGGCAGGTGGGAAGTGAGGAACAGCTGCAGTAAAATGGCTTTGGGGATCCTTCTTGCAGACTTTCACCACAACAAACACAACAATGCAGACCAGAAACACAAAGGAGACTGCAGACAAGCAGATCACCAAATACTTGGTCAAAGTTTTGTCTTCTTCCGGTTCTTGCACACTGACATCCACCCTCCTCAGGAAGGGATCCGAAAAGCCATCCACAAGAAGAACATTAAGCAATGCCGTGCTGGTCTGTGGAGGAAGACCGTTGTCGCTGACCTGTATCACCAGCCTCTGCTTGTTAGTGTCTCGCTCATTCAGGGCTCTCCTGGTTTTCACTTCCCCATTCTGCGCTCCTATGCTGAAAAGGGCTGGGTCCGTGGCCTTCAGCAATTCATAGGAAAGCCAAGAGTTTTGGCCAGAATCTGCATCCACTGCAACCACCTTGGTGACCAGATAGCCGGCCTTGGCTGACTTGGGAACCAGCTCATTGCATGGGGATGTGTTGTTCTGGAGCGGATACAGGAAGAAGGGAGCATTGTCATTCTCATCTGTAATGTGGATTCGGACAATCACTTCTGAGCTCAGGGAAGGAGAACCTCCATCAGATGCCCTCACAGTAACTCTGAAGCCTCTTATCTGCTCATAGTCCAGGGATCGGAGGGCATACATGTTTCCGGTTTCAGAGTTGATTGAAATGTAAGAGGTCACCAGGCCCTCACTCTTCCCGGGCAGAACTAAGTAACTCACTTTTGCATTCAGCTTTGAGTCCAGATCCAGAGCGTGAACTGAGCCGATGAGCAAGCCTGGAATATTATTCTCCCGGATCTGCATGTCATATACAGACTTTTCAAAAAGGGGAGAGTTGTCATTGACGTCAGAGATCTGAACATTAATCAATCTTGTTGAAATGAGCCGAGGAGATCCCCAGTCAATGGCTGTGATGGTGATGTTGTACTCAGAGACTGTCTCTCTGTCTAGGAAACTTTGGAGCACAAGCTGATAAAAGTTGTTTGTGGTGGCTTTGAGCACAAAAGGAAGGTTCATCTCCACAGAGCAGATCATTTTGCTGTTGTCTCCAGAGTCTTGATCTCTCACACTGAAGAGGGCCACCATTGTGTCTGGGGGAGAATCCTCCTTTAAAGTGGTGGTCAGAGATATGATGGACACTTCTGGGGAGTTGTCATTCTCATCTTCAACCTCTATCAGTATTTTGCACTGACCTGGAAGACCCCCTCCATCTGTTGCTCTGATGCTCATGCTATAACTCTTCTCTTTTTCATAATCAATCTGTCCCCAAACAGTTATTTCACCAGTAATTTCATTTAAATGAAACAAATTGTTCATTCGTTCAGGCACTTGATGGAATGAATAGAGGATCTGTGCATTTAAACCTATATCAGTATCTGTAGCTTCCACCTTCATCACAAAAGTGCCCTTAGGGAGATTCTCCTTTATTCTGGCCTTATATTCAGACTTACTGAACAGAGGAAAGTTATCATTATGATCCAGAACATTAATAATAATTTGAACTGTGCCGGTTTTCTTTGGAACTCCTCCATCAACAGCCATTAGAATCAATCCAAGGTGTGGCATCTTCTCCCTATCTAATGTTTTCTTCAAAACAAGGTATATATTGTCATTTTCCTCTTCATTCTTATGTACTTCAAGCTGAAAATGCTCATTGGAACTGAGAATGTAATTTTGGATGCTATTATCTCCTATGTCGTCATCCTGAGCTAATTCTAAGGGAAATATCATACTTATTGGAATATTTTCAGGAATGTCCACCTTAACTTCATTTTTCCAAAATTTGGGTGCATTGTCATTCACATCTTCTATCTTGATTTCAATATTAAAGATCTCTAAGGGGTTTTCCAAAACCAACTGAGAAAGAAGTAGACAAGGATCACTCTGGCCACATAAAGCTTCTCTGTCTATTTTATCATTAATCAACAGATTCCCAGTTTGAATATCAAGGTGGAAGTATTCCTGGGTGCCCTCAGCAACTAAATGTGCTTTGCGTGTGGAGAGCTCCCCTGTTTCCAGTTTCAATTCCTTTAGCACATTAGCCACCAGAAACCCCCTTTTCTTTTCTTCAGGAACAGACAAGTGAATTGAAGCACACATTATTCTAAGGAATGAGAAAGAGAGAAGGACATACAGACCTTGCCTTTTCCAAAAGCAGTTCTCCATGATTCCAGTCTCTTCCTTGTAACCTCAAATTCTGCCCCAAAATTCAGTCCTTCCTTCCTTCTTTTTTGATTTAATTGTTCAAATTGTAGTTAATTTTTCAGACTTTTGCCACTTTATAATCTGCATGTATTTCGCAACAAAAGAATTGCGTCCTCTCCCTCCCCAATTTTTTGTACAAGGTTTCTTCTCCCAATGTTGATCAAGATACAGAACAGACTAATTCTCTTTGTTCATACTGCCACCATGTGGTCAATCGGGCAACAATGTATTTTAACTTGATCAGTTGCTTTGCTGCTGTGACTTCACAACTTACTGCCCCAGAAAAGCAATTCTTTTGTTTCTTTGCTTACTGCAATTGGGCCATCTTGGACATAAATACACTGTTAATTGTATAAGTACATATATTAAAATAGCTATGCATTGTGAAATTATATACCATATAAAAATGTCAAAATGCACCTCAATGCTAGCATTAGAAACAGGTTTAAAATTAAAAATCCCTTTTTTGTCTGCTCTTTTGCAGTGCAAAAGAACTTCTAAACTTTAGCTTTACTATCATGATTAAAACAGCTGAGAAATTTGTCTTGGATGATAGAGTTTGCTGGTTCAAAAGTCAGCAGAAATGAGAATGGTGGCAATTTTCTTAAAATATATTTATCTATCTTATATTTATATAGTGTGGAAAGCCACACCCTTCTAGAAGAATGAAATATTTTGAGGAATATTTTAAAAAAGACAGAATATTATATTTCCCAAAGGGAGAAATGGAGAAATATTTTTTAAGAGGCAGAAAACAACCCCCACTTTCCTTAATAGCCCAGCAGATACTGAGCCCAGCTTTTAGAAATGAAGATTTGGTAATCCATTCAAGATAGGATATTTTGAAACAAAGGCAGCATAGTAGGATTAGCCCTCATTCAAGATCCAAAACAGGACAAAGCTTTTAAGCCATAATAAGAATTGTCCAACATCCTTTCAGAACACAAGCCTCTTCATTACATCATCCAAACTTCAATCAAACCTCTGAGCCTAGGATACCTAGGATTTGTACTTTGTACTTTTCCTATAGAGGCAACTATAACCCCTACATGGCTCCATGGGAGTCTGACAACAGCCAATGGAACATATATTCTTGCACAGGAACAGGAAGTTCAAGTGCAAGGAAGGTATAAAAAACCTCACTCTCAACTCCATTTTGTCAGCTGCACCAGACCCACAAACATGTGGTCCTGTTCATCAATAAATGGGCCCTCTTTCCAATCAGCCTCCAGCCTCCATTTTGTTTCCAGTGCCTTTCTCCCAGCTCAGAACTGAACCAGATGGATATTTCTTCCAGCAATAACCTATGCACCAAGACAAATTCCTTGTGTGTCCAAGCACATTTGGCTAATAAAGAATTCTATTCCATTCTATTATTTTACAGTAGCTAATTAAGTTCCCTTAGCTAGCTGAGGGCTTTCAATAGCAATGAGAAGGAGGGAGCAGGAGGAGATTCAGGGTTCTACTCATTATTCCTTTACCCTCTCAATTGAGAAGACATTCCTTCCTCTGTGAAGTAGCCCATTAACTATTGAGGTTAGCTTCTAGGGACATAATATACTCTAGCCAAAATGGTCAAGATTATTACAGTAGGAGAAAGATCACTTACAAACTGTACTAGCAAAATGTGCCTGGAAGTCAAGTTTACAACCATCTCTTTGAAATGAGCTGCTTATACCAAGTGTACTGGTCATCCTTGAAAACTGATAATATCCAGTAAATATCTCAGTATGTTGGTATCCTGTCCCCACATGTTGCAGAAAGTTCAATTTTTCATTGACCACTATGCATTATTCAAACTATTTCATATCCCTTCTGTTTTAGTCGGTATTTTTTTCTGACAAATTTTCATCTTTCTGAAAATCTTCACCACATGGTTCCCCAAATCCTGACATGTTTAAGCTTTTAATCACTTTTGTACCACAATTCAACAGTCAGAATTGAGCCTTGATCATGAGATGAATTATAAATTCTAGAATTCTAGATCTAGAAAACCTAGAACTACTCTGCCTTCAGTCCGATCTTAAGGCCCAGTCCCACTGCATTTACGGATGCAAAGAGGATGTAAAACGTAAAAAAAAACTTGTCATCTGTTGGAAAACGCTATGCATCCATTGTGTACTCACTGCATACGTGTTTCATACGCTTTATCCCTCGAGCACCCGTCCACTGCAATTTCATCCGCGCAAGAAGTTTTGAGCTGCACAAAACTTTGTGAATGGATGAACTTTTCGCCATGCACGATGTACATCCGCGACATATCTGGGCAACAAACGTTCTATGTCCGTTATCATCTGTTAAACATCCGCTGTATCCTCTCTGCATGCTCTGGCAATCCCCTCAACTCACATCTGCTGCAGCTGAAAACGGAAAGAGGGAGGAAACAAAAGGTACACGGAACGTCTACACAGCATTAGTAGCACAGAAATAGAAAGGATGTAAGCTTATGCATCTTGTATATAAAGTATTCAAAACGGACAAAATGTTTGTATCTGGGATGTATCTCGTATATTTAGGATGACTGGAGTATGTCTAGAGTATGTAGAACACCTAGAGGACAACCAATATTTCCTATAAAAAGGGGGAGAAAATCATCTGGATCTCAGTATGAGTCCAGCAGCCGTGGTGTACAGACCTCTTCACCCTTGGTCTTGGTCTTCAACATCATCAATTGTTCTCCACCATGGATGATGACACAGTCCGTAGGATAGCTGCGCTCATTCATCACCAGAACCAAAACCTGTTCAGACTGTTTCAAGTTTTACACAGAAGGAGAAGAAGGAGATGTCCAAGAGCTGTGTGGGTCCGAGGATGGATTGTGAGAAGAATGGAGTTTGGACTGTATGACCAGTTGATGGTGGAGCTGAGGAATGAAGACCCTCGTGCATTCCATCACTTCATGAGGATGCCACCAGCCATGTTTGACAAACTTGGAGAGCGTCTGAGACACAGGTTGACTAAGCCTAGCACCAACTTCCGTCCCAACCTGGACCCTGGACTGAAAGTGGCACTGACTCTGCGGCACCTGGCCTCTGGAACCACATACAGAAACATGCAGTATGCCTGGAGGGTGCCACACAACAGCATCAGCAAAGTGGTCAGAGAAGTGGTACAGGCCATCATTGAAGAATACATGGAGGAGCTCCTCAGGTGCCCCACCACTGAACAAGGCTGGAGAAAACTTGCAAAAGAGTGGTATCAGAAGTAGAACTTTCCCCACACCGTTGGAGCCATAGATGGGAAGCACGTGGCCTGCAAAGCTCCAGCCAACTCAGGCTCCACTTATTACAACTACAAGGGCTTCTTCAGTATCATCCTCTTTGCCATAGTTGGAAAACTTTATGACTTTATTAAATAAGCAAAATGAACCAAGTAAACTGTATTAAGTGTCTTAAGCAAAGATAACCTTTATTAACTTTCTTAGGTAAACTTTATGACTGTATTAAATAAGCAGAATGAACCAAGTAAAGTGTCTTAAGTAAAGATCAACTTAACAAGTAAACAACTCAGTCTCTGACACTATTCTCAGTCACTCTGAGTCATGTCCATGGTCTCAGCTGTTAAGCAGGCAGGGACTGTGGAGGTGGCTGTGGCTTGAGTGCTGGTCTGAGGCACCATTGGGGTGCTTGGCCCTGAGGGTACAACAGGTGGTGGTGTGTTCAGGAAGCTGTCCAAGAGCTGACTCAGTCCCATGAGGTTGAGAGGCCCTTCATCAAGGACTTGAGATGTCAGGCCCAATACTGATGACAGATTGTCTGTTGACGGGCTTGGCTGTGGGGTGAAGGAAGGAGGAGTGTAGTGGGGCTGTCTGGTCTGCAGCTGGGTGAGGACTGGTATCTGTGGCATCCGATGAACCTGGGCCTGGACTGGGAACTTCTGCTTCTGCTGTGGGAATTCCTGGTAGTTGTAGCCTTGGTAGGTGAGGGGCTGTTGAAAGCTATGGAAGGGCTGTGACATCACCTGGGGTGGAGGAGCAGACCTGGACTGGGTAGGAGCAGCTTCAGCTGGGCCTTGAGGGTTGTGCAGAAGTGCTGTGATCTTCTGCTTCATCACTTGGTACTGGGCCTCGGGCAGGTCCCTCAGGGTCTGGCTCACGTAGGTGATGAAGGTGTTCCGGCCCGAGGATGCTCTGTCCAAGTGGACCAGCTGAGAGAGATCTTCTGTGCTGGTCTTCATTGTGTCCCTGATCTCCAACAGCACACTGTGGTCCTGGCCCTCCAGTCTGCCTCTCTGCCTGCATCCTCTGGAGCTGGGGATGGGGGTGGGGGTGGGGTTGGGTTGGCCTCTGGTGGCTGCTGCTTCTTCCTCCATTTGTGACAGCAGGGCATCATCCTCCACGGGATCCTCCAAGTCCACTGGCATGGGGAGTGCAGCTGTTGGGGGGGTCTCTGCCGTGGGGCCCTCTGAAGACACCTGCCTGGCCAGGGTAGCTGGCTCCTGGCTGGAAGAGGACTGGCTGTCTGTGGGCTGTCTGAGGGAGAGGGGTATCAAAGGGGTTGCTCCTCAGTGGCGGATCTCACCCTCCAGGAAACTGCACTTTTGCAAAATGTATACATAAAGGACACAACGTACGAGCATAATTTCGGGGGTGGCTCCATCCATTGTCATCCGCTCCAAAAAGTGGTGAAAATTGGAAAGACTTCTGATGGCAGGCAAGGGCGAGTAGAGAGGCTGAGATCCGCTCGTGATTTCAGTCAATCCTTTTCTACATTTGGTGTGACCCTTTGAGGTGCTCGAATCCCGGAGAGGTTCGTGTTGGTGTGGGGAGTACTTTAGCTGCTGTGTGGGGAAGGCAACCCCCCAGCAGTGAAGAGAAGCCCTCCAGAGCCCAACTATTAAGAGATAGCCTCCTGTTAATGGAAGCTCCGAAGTCCGGACTGTCACCGATACTAAAAGCGAATAAGTGACAACTTGTGAGATCGTGTGAAAGATGTGTGGCTGAGGGAGTATAACGGTGGAGAGATGAAGAGAAAAGATTACCAACTGACAATTGATTAAATAAGTGACTCTTGAAAGCCTGAAAGAAAGTGGCTAGAAAGCAGCGAAGAGGAGCGTGGGCAAAAGGATTTGTTGAACTAAAGTGAAAGCGTGGATTGCGAAGAAAGAAGCCTGTGTTACTGCATTAGAAAACTTTAAGATAGGAAGTGATATGGAACTTTTCATCTGACTATTAAGTTGATATTTTCTTTTGAAAAAACTGTATTGAAATAGTGAAGAGATCGGGGGCGACCTGAAGGGGACAGATTGGTGCTGGATGAAAAGAGACGCCTAGAAGCCTTGGAGACTCAGTAACATTATATTTACACTTAATTAATAGACTTTTAATAGATTCCTGGGGAACTTTGCCTGAATTGAAGAGGTGTTGTCAAGAAGAAGAAATTTAAAATTGATCCTAAAATGCTTTAAAAAAGGGGAGATAGGTGGACTGGAAGATTAAGAAGACTGACTGATTGACTGTAGTCATTATTCAGCATTTTCCTTCTCCCCACTTCCGGTGCATTTGAAGGAGGAAAATAATCATGGTAATATTCTTTTTTTTTCTTTTTAGCAGAGATAAAGAACAAAGACAGACTTTGGGATTTTTTTTTCTTTTTTCTCCCCCTTTTCTTATTGATCTTTTCTCCTTTATAAATTTGCTAATTTCTTTTTTTTTTTCCCCTCTGGTCTCTCTCATTATTTACATTTGGGTGTTATCTTTTCCCGCTCTGATTACCTCTTCTATATAACGATTGTAAATTTATTTATCGAGATAATAAATATAGAATAATAGTTTAGATTGTTGATAATTGACTTGATTAATATTCTGAGAATTAGGATAATCATATTTTGACAAGATATATAATATCTTGAATTTATAATCTTATACATTATAATAATAAAAAAAAGAGAATATATTGTAAGAACATAAGGAATACTGTAAATTAACTATCAATAATTATAGGATATAATATTCAATATTGAGTATATTAAAAGTTATATGTATGGTGTATATATAGGTATTATATAGATTGTTAAATAACGCGGTATAGTGATATATAGAAATTGAATACAAACTCATAAAATTTACTTCCTTGATTTAGATTTAAGATTTGGAAAATATAGTTTAATAGATAAATTAATTCTGCATAGATTAACTGTAATATTGAGGCTATAATATTCAATGGTAATTTGGGATAATATAATTAATATAATTCAGTAACACAAACAAATATTAAAAGAAATGACTTCGACAACTACCACAGCCCTGAAAACTGGCAGGAAGACTACTCCAACCTTAACAACTACATTGGCAACAGCTTCGCCTATGGCCCAAAAAACTATAGAAGAAACATTACCAGTAGAAAAACAACCCAATATTACAAATGTTAATATTCAATCAATTTTACTAACACTACAAGAATCGATGGAGAAATTACAAGAAACAATGATAAAAAACCACAATGAAACAAGAGCATACATTAACAAATTAAGGGAGGAGATGGGAAAAATGAAATTAGAAATGAAAGTGGATATTTCTAAAGTAGATAATAAAACTGGAATACTCCAACAGGCCTTGGAGAAAAATGAAGCAACAATAAAAGAAATAGAGAAAAGGACTGAACAAACCGAAAGGAAATTGGAAAATGTAGATGAGGAATTAAAAAATGTAACCAAAGAAATGGAAGACTCATTGGTTTATTTAGAGATGGACAAGGCGGCTACATACCTAAGATTCCAGAATGTAGAGGAGTCCAAGGATGAAGACCTAGAACAATTGATGGCGAAAATATTGGCTGGAATATTAGATAAAGAAAAGGATGACATTTTAAAAGAGTTTGATGAAGTTTATAGGGTCAGTACTAGCTATGCGAGGCACCATAAATGCCCAAGAGAAGTTCACATACGCTTTACGAGAAGGAGTGTCTGCGATATTATTTTTAAGATATCTAGAGATGGAACAATTGTATATAAGGGCAAAGAAATTTTGATCCTTAAACAAGTCCTGAGAAGAATAAGAGAAACAAGACGAGATTACAAATTTTTGGCTGCTTATTTAAACAAAAAAAAAAATTGTATTCAAATGGTTAATTCCAGAAGGGATGCTTGTTACATGGAAAGAAAGGAAAATTAAAATTGATACTATAGAAAGAGCCCAAGAATACTATGAGCAATTAGTAAGTTCAGAAGATTCGAGTAGTAGGGAGGAATTGGAAATAAACCCACAAGAAGACCAAAACTATCACAGAAATAAAAAAGGAGGAACTTTAAGTCAGCAAAAATTAGGAGAGACTGGAGTTATTACAAGACAAAGAGCGAAACAGAATTAAATAAATGGAAGAAGAAAAGAAACTTATTTCAATTAACATAAATGGTTTAAATTCAATCTTACAAAGAAAAAGGATATTTACAAAACTAATTAAACATGATGCTGATATGTTTACAAGAAACCCACATAAGAAAATAAGATGAAAGATTTTTAAATTGTCTGAAACCAGGGAAGCTATTTACTGCGCCAGCAGATATAGGAAAAAAGAAGGGAATTGCAGAATATATAAAAGAGGATTTAAAAGCAGAAGTAGTATGGTCAGACCCGGATGGAAGAACTTTAGTTTTGCAGATCTGGATCAATGATATCCCAATTTTGTTAGTGGTAATCTATGCCCCAAATGAAAACCAGAAATAATTTTTTAAATATTTATACCAAAAAATAATAGGATTTGAACAAAGGAATATTTGCATTATAGGAGATTTTAACTCTATTGCCGATTGTCAGAAAGATCATAGCAGAGGGGGGAAGAATAAAAAAAGGGAAAAGAGAGTTCCCTAAGATATGTAAGGAAATGATGAGAGAATTAAATTTGGTTGATTTATGGAGGAAACTATACCCTGAAAAAAAAAATTTACATTTTATTCAAATCCACATCATGGATTTGACATGGACACGAATTGATATGGCATGGATGAATGGGGAAATAGCAAATGAAATAAAAGAAATTGAAATACTACTGAATGAATGGGCAGATCACAATCCAATTCAGATAATATGGAAAGGTAGGAAGAAACCAAAGAAAAGATGGACTTTAAATACCCAATTATTAAGAGAAAAGGATTATACTGATAAACTTAAGGAGGAATTAAATTATTTTTTAAAAGAGAATAATAATGGCATAACTACGAAACAAAACATCTGGGATACAATGAAGGTGGTAATAAGAGGCATAACAATTTCTTATAATTCTAAGAGGAATAAAGAAAAATATGCCCAACAAAATAAACTACAACAACAAATTAAGGAATTAGAAATGCTACTACAGAAGACTCCAAAAAACCCAACATTACAAAAGAAACTGATTATAAATTTGAAGATGACAAAACAAACTTACTTTGAGAATGCCAATAAGCCAGGAAGATGGTTAGCTTACAAATTAAAAAAAAAGAAAGAAAAGAGATTGATATATCAATTAATAGACGGTAACGGTGATATACAACAAGAGATAGGGGAAAAAAAGAAATTGTACATAAATACTACGAAGAGTTATTTAAAAAGGAAGAAATAAATGAGGATAGAATAAGAAATTATTCAGATGAAATTAAAGATAAAGAAATTGAAGAAGAAATGATAGAAACACTCAATAAAGATATATCGTGGTGTGAACTGAAATCGGCAATAGAGAACCAAAAAAATAACAAAGCCCTGGGCCCTGATGGAATCCCAGGAGAGTTATATAAAATAATTGCAGAACAGATTGGACCATTTATGTTCGAAATTTTTAATGAAGTATTATTGGCAGCTAAGATGCCAGACTCATGGAGGGGAGCACTGATTTCATTGATCCTGAAGGAGGATTCTGAACCCAGATATATTAACAATTGTAGACTGATTTCACTATTAAATACCGATTACAAAATATTTGCCTCCGTTATAGCTAATAGACTTAAAAGAATATTAAGTTTATATATACATGAAGATCAAAATGGATTTCTCCTGACTTGACAGATAAGCAATAACTCAAGAACAGTATTAGATATTTTAGAGTTTTATGAAGCCCACCCCAAGAAACAGATTGCACTTATGTTTTTAGATGCTGAAAAGGCCTTTGATAATTTAAATTGGCAATTCTTAATACAAAAAATATGTAATATGAAATTAGACACCAAATTTGAAAATATTATAACAACTATTTATGACACACAACAGGCCAATATTATAGTAAATGGGGAATATACTAGTCCAATAAAAATAGAAAAGGGAGTTAGACAAGGCTGCCCGCTCTCACCCCTGCTCTTCATATTCGCATTAGAAACATTACTAATTAAGATTAGACAAAATTCACAGATAAAAGGACTAAAGATTAAATCAGAAGAATACAAATTACAAGCATTTGCTGACGATTTGGTTTTTTTCATTGAGGATTCAATTGAAAGAGGACAAAAATTGATTAAAGAAATAGAACAATTTGGAGCAGTAGCAGGACTCAAAATTAATAGGAAAAAAACAAAATTAATGACTAAAAACTTAACAGAAAAGCAGAAAAAAGAACTAGAAGAAATTATGGGAATACAAGTGACAAAGAAAGTTAAATATTTAGGAATATGGTTGATAGCACATTGTAAGGTGCTTAAAGAAAACAACTATGATAAGTTGATGCTTCAGGTAAAGAAGGATCTAGAATTATGGGGCAAATTACAACTTTCACTATTGGGAAGAATTGCTACCATTAAAATGAATATCCTCCCAAAATTTTTATATCTATTTGAGATGATTCCAATTAAATTACATATTTTTTTTTTTCAAAGAACTCAATAAAATTATTGCTAAATTTATATGGCAAGGGAAAAAACCCAGAATAAATTTAAAAGCAATGCAGGATATGAAGAACAGGGGAGGGTTGGCACTTCCAAATTGGGAATTGTATTACACAGCTGCCACCCTTGTATGGTTAAAAGATTGGGTAAACTTAAATAATAAGAGAATCTTATTTTTAGAAGTCCACGACTTACAAAGGGGATGGCACGCTTTCTTATGGGATGTAGGAAAAATTTACCAGAAATACTTTCACAGACACTTAATTAGAGACTCATTGGTAACTAATTGGAAAAAAATACATAAAAAACACTATTCAAAAGTACCGATTTGGCTATCAGTTATGGAGGCAATGATCCACCCAAACAATTTGGATATTTCTAGAATGATCAAATATAAAGATTTAGTAGACGTACAAGGAAATTTGAAATCCCGTCAAGAACTTCAAGAATGGGAATTTAATATAGATCATTGGGCATATTTACAAATTCATAGTAGATATAATCAGGACAGAAAAGAATTCGGCATTAGTAATAAACCCCAGCAGCTAGATAAAATTTTAATGGGATCAGGAAAAAAAGAATATAACTAGATTTTACAATTGTTTACTTGAAGTAGAATTAGAAGAAGAAATAGTAAAAGGAAATATGATTGCTTGGAGTACGAATGTAGGACGTAATATTACTTTAAATGAATGGGAAAAAGTCTGGGGAAGTAATAATAAGATTACAAAATCGGCAGTATACAAAGAAAATGCATATAAACTGTTTTATAGATGGCACCTCCCTCCTTTGAGATTGGCAAAAATGTGCCTCAAAATGAATCCAAAATGCTGGAAATGTAAAAAGAAAGAGGGAACTTTTTTCCACGTGTGGTGGTCATGCATAGAAGCCCAAAAATATTGGAAGATAATAAGAAATTGGCTAGAAGATATTACTAAAGAACAGATCGAATATAAACCAGAGTCTTTTCTACTAGGAATTTTTGACAAATATCAAAAAAGACAAAATATATTACAATACATATATTAATAGCAGCTAGGTTGGTATTATTACAAATCTTATTTCATTCTTCAACAAAGTGACCAAATTAGTAGATCAGTGAAATGCTGTGGACATAATATACTTAGATTTCAGTAAATCATTTAATAGAGTAGATCACTACTTTTTGACAAGCTAGACAGCATTAGTATTGTTTTACAAAGCTTTAGTAAGGCAACTCTTGGAATAACACATCTTGTCCTGCTCACCACAGAAAAAAATAGAGTTCAAGACTCTGGAAAGAGTGCAGAGAAAAGCAAAAAAAATGATTAGGTGGCTGGAGGCTAAAACATGTAAAGGACGGTTATAGGAATTGGGTATGTCTAGTCTAATAAAAAGGAATGACAGGCATGACAGCATTGTTCCAATGTTTGAGGGGCTCCTACAAAAATGAGAGGTTCAAAGTATTTTCCTAAACAACAAAAGGCAAGACAGGAAACAATGTATGGAAATTAATCATTAATGGTGAGAGCAAGCATCCAATGAAATACTTGCCTTCAGAAGTTGTAGGTGTTCCATCACTGGAGGCTTTCAAAAAGAGACTGGAAAACCATTTCTCTGAAATGGCATGGCGTCTCCTGCTCAACCAGGGAATTGGACTAGAAGACCCCCAAGGTCCCTTTCAACACTATTATTCAATGTTCTAGCATACATTTCTTCATTAACAGATTATACTCACCTGGGATATATGCTCTCTTTCCTCCAATTGATTGGGAAGATCACAGCACTCATTTCCAATCTGTGGATTCAGCATAGTTCTTTGATGCTCCATAGTAAAAACAGGAAAGAAAGGTCTAAGGAACTTGAACTCACTGCTCAGAGACCCATCAGCTAAGCACACTTCATAGCTGTGGGCCTGGGAAGATATCCCAGAATTAGGATACACACACTTTTCTTGCAAATATGGTTCTCCAGGGAAATTCGATGAAGAATTAGAACTTCCTATGAACTTCCTTTGCTTCTGAAACTTGGTTGCAATAAACACCATGACAGAAAGCAGAAAAATGGATGAGATGGCAACCAAGCAGATAATCAAATACATTGTTAGAGTATGATCTCCTTCCTGCAGGATTTCACCATTAGGATTATCCATAATTTTCATGTAAGGATCAGAGAAGCCATCCACTAGAAGAATTCTTAGGGTCCCAGAGGCAGACTGAGGAGGATGCCCATTATCCCTAACTACCACAATAAGAGTATGTTTGAAACTGTCTTGGATGTTCACCGGCCTCATGGTTTTTACCTCTCCATTCTGAGTCCCAACAGCAAAGAGACTCGGATCTGTGGCCTTCAGCAACTGATAGGAAAGCCAAGAATTCTGCCCTGAATCTCTGTCCACTGCCACCACTTTGGTGACTAGGTAGCCTGTCTCTGCTCCCCGGGGAACCAGATCATTTGATGGAGCAGTGCTGTTCTGAAGGGGGCAGAGGATGAAGGGGACGTTGTCATTTTCATCCATGATAAGAACTCGGACCATTGTTTCTGAGTTCAGTGGAGGGGAGCCCTTGTCTACAGCCCTCACCATCACCTGGAAATCCTGTATATCCTCGTAATCCACAGATCGAATGGCATACAAGTTCCCAGTTTCAGAGTTGATGGAGATGTAAGATGATGCAGGCTCTTCCCTGATCTTTCCAAACAAAAGAGAGTAGGTTACTTTGGCATTTTGTTCTGTGTCCACATCCACGGCATGGACTGATCCAATGAGCAGTCCTGGAATGTTGTTTTCTCGTACGTGCAAATTGTAGAAACTTCTTTCAAACATTGGAGGGTTATCATTGACATCTGAAAGTAGAATGCTAATAACTGTAACTGAAGTGAGTCTGGGAGAACCTTGGTCGGTGGCTGTGATGGTGATGTTATATTGTGATGTTTCTTCTCTGTCCAATGGCTGTTGAGTCACAAGCTGGTAGTAATTGTTCTCAGTCAATTTTAGTATAAAAGGCAGGTTTTTCTCAGTGTTACAGGTAGTTCTGCCATTGTCTCCGGAGTCTTGATCTCTGATGCTAAAAAGAGCCACCAGTGTTTCCGGGGGAGAATTTTCTGGTAAAGGATTAGTGATGGATGATACAATTATTTCTGGAGCATTGTCATTCTCATCTTCAATATCAACAAGAACTTTACAGTAAGTGGACAATCCCCCTCCATCTGTGGCTTTGATGCTGAGTTCATAATTATGATTTTTTTCATAATCTATTTTCCCTACAAGCGTAATTTCCCCAGTATGATTGTTTAACCTGAATGATTGGAGTACTTCTACTGGTGCTTGGCTAAAAGTGTAAATGATGTGAGCGTTGGATCCAATGTCTTTGTCAGTGGCTTCAACTTTAACAACTAATGAACCTGGATGACTATTTTCCATTAGCTGCACTTTATACACGGTTTGTTCAAATTGGGGCACATTATCATTGGTATCCAGAATATCAATAATTATCTGTGTTGCGCCAGTTCTCCTTGGGATCCCTCCATCCACAGCTTCCAGAGTGAGGATAAACTGAGGAATCACCTCGCGGTCTAATGGTTTTGCCAAAAGCAGTTCTGCATATTTCCTGCCATTATTTTGACTTTGTACGTCCAGCTTAAAATATTCATTTGGGCTAAGTATGTAGTTCTGGATAGCATTTTTTCCTTTGTCTAAATCATGGGCTGTCTCCAAGGGGAAACGCGCATTTATGGGAGTCTGTTCAGGTATTTCAAAAAGGAATTGATTCTGAGAGAACATAGGGGAATTATCATTGACATCTTCTACCTGAACTTCAATTTTGAAGAATTGAAGAGGATTTTCCAGCAAAATTTCAGAGAATAAAGTGCAAGGATCACTCAGACCACATAAAGCTTCTCGGTCAATTTTATCCCTCAATATTATATTCCCAGAATGAGGATCCAGCTGGAAATTCTGCCTGGAACTCTTAGAAATCAACTGTGCTCTGCGAGCAGAGAGCTCCTTCACATCTACTTTTAAATCTTTCAGAACATTTGCTACTATTGATCCAGCTTTCTTTTCCTCAGGCACTGAATAGCCGAATGGTTCACACCACATACCAGAACCATATAGAGAAATAAAGAACAAGACCACTTGCCTGCTAGGACGAGATGCCTCCATTTTCCCAGCCTCTTTCAGGAAAGGTTATACATTCAATAAGATTCTTTGTGAAGCAATTCCTATTAATTTCCTTTGTTGTCTGACCAGAATCCAATGGGAATTATTTTTTGGTATTCATGCTCAGATATTTTCTTTGGAAATTTCTCAAGATTTAATTGAAAGCTGTTGCCTTTTGTTCTGAGATTCCTTTGTCTAATGACTAGATAATTCTGAAGTAAATGAATCTCTCTTTTTACTGTTTGGTGCAATAGCACCACCTTGTGTGTAAAGTAAAATGTAGCACTG
>BLBF01000031.1:2840743-2855899 GCA_015471245.1 Laticauda colubrina
GAGGAGGAGGAGGAGGAGGAGGAGGAGGAGGAGAGGAGGAAGAAGAAATTTTGCTTTCCATGGAAGAAACTTCATCGGTTATGACATCACTCCCACCCTTCTGCCAGGACTAATATGCCAGGATTTGCATAATTAAATCTGTTTTCATCTTTCAGATCAATTTTGTCCTGGGATGTCTATGCAGATTCTCAGCCATCTAGGTCATGATTGTCCTAAAGGTGTTTTTTTTCCCCAAAAAGACAACTGGACTTTCTTAGTTTTTTTCTTTGAAAATGTTTTACTTCTCATTCAAGAAGTCTTTCACTTTGTCCAGGGGTAGTAAATATTCTAGCAAATATCAAATAGTCAACCAGATATTGAATATATGAAACTTTTCCAGTCACCGGATAGAGATGTTATAGAATAATATATGGCTGATGCATTTTTTCAATATGTCATACTTCCATTCCTGCATCATCAATCCAGCCAGTATTGTAGTTATGAGCAAAAAATAAACAAATCCAAAATTAATTTACAAAAAACATTTCATAGATGCCTATCTCAACTATCCATAGGGCAAATGCACTCTGGTATATAGCCGCTCCTCAGTCTACATTTACAACTCAGATTCTATAGTTCCTTGAAATCTGGACTGAATTCAGCCAAATACATATCCGGAGAATAGAATAGAATAGAATAGAATAGAATAGAATGGAATGGAATGGAATGGAATGGAATGGAATAGAATAGAATAGAATAGAATAGAATAGAATAGAATAGAATAGAATAGAATAGAATAGAATAGAATAGAATAGAATAGGTCAAACTCGCTGTCAGGCTACAGAACTTTTCCCATTCACTCAACTAGAATGAACTTCTGAAAACGTATCAAAACGTATCAAGAAGGAATCCTTTATTGAGATGAGACAATTCATGAAGGAGTTCAAAGCCGCATCTGAGGTCTCTCAGGCATACAGGGATACATAAGGGAATTTAGAACCCCTCCCCTTATCTCGATGTGTATTTAGTGAAACAAAAGCCAATATGTTAATTCCTCCCCACCCCTTTTGTAAGGAACGATCTTTTTCAGTTTCCAAGGGCATACCTAATTTCCCTCCACCCCCTTTTCAGAACGAACTTTTCCAGAGGTTCCCAGGACACATCTCACTGTGGAATTTTTATGGTCTTCTCATCTCCTGGCTGTGCCTCTCAGAGGTGATAGGTTCTGGCCATCTGGCTTTTCCCCCTCCATTGTATCATGTGTGGGTTATACAAATTTGATATAAGATTAAATATATTCAGGTTACATCAAGAAAGGATTTCTTTATTTGCCTCCCCTCCTTTTCTTCTTCCACTGAAGAAATGACAGATACACGGATCTGACACTCGCATCGACGTGGTGTCATCATGTGACATATTGCAACTTTCCTCCCCTTTGCTAAAGCAGGCATGGATGTGGCCAGCACATGATGCATCCGGCCTGCGGGCTGTGAGTTTGACACCCTTGGAATAGAATAACAGAGTTATTCTAAAATCCACAAAAAGCATCCTCACATATCCCCCCCCCGCCCACTATTCTAGATGAGTCAGAGTAGTGTGAAGAGTGATGGCTATAGAGTCCTCTGTAGATCTTTTTTTTTCTGTATGCAAACTGGTGTTTATCAAATTTCCGAAAGGCAGGAAATGATGTGCCTGCAGACCAATGTCTCAAAGCACTTCATAATGATAGGAGTGAATGCCACTGGTCTGTAATCATTAAAGTTATTAATAGGGAACTTCTTTGGCAATGGAACAATGGTGGAAGCCTTCAAACAAGATGGAATAGTGGACTAAGATAAAGACTGATTTAAGATCCTGATAAAGACTCCAGCCAATTGATCAGCACAGTCTTTAAGCACTTGGCCAGAGATATCGTCAGGACCGGCAGCCTTTCTCAGGTCCATAACCCTCAAAATGTTCCTCACCTCCTGTTCCTCTACAATGAGGTGGGGGCTACAATTGGTTGGTGGTTGTATTTTATCTGTCTCTGATGTCTCCACTTCAAAGCGAACAAAGAAATGATTCAGTTCCTCTGCCAATGAAGCATCCCCCTCAGCAGGGATGACATTGGTCAGTTGATAGTTTGTAATTTGTTGAATCGCTCACCACACCTGCCTCATGTTATTGCTATAAAAGTTGTCCTCAATCTTCCTCTTATAATTAGTCTTGGCCTTCTGAATACCTTTCTTCAGATTAGCTCTGGCAACACTGTATCTTGCCCCATCACTGGAACCAAAGGCCTTGGTCTTGTCACTCAAGAGGTGCTGGACTTCCTTGGTCATCTGGGGTTTCTGATTGGGATATAGCCTTATATGTTTATCCACAGTGATAGTATCTGTGCAGTGTTTGATAGAGCACAGAACAGTTGCAGTGTGTTCCTCTAGGTTAGGGTGGTAAAAGATGTCCCAATTTGTGTTCTCAAAACAATCCTGAAGTTGTTGAGAAGCATCTTCTGGCCAAGATTTCACTGTCTGTATCATAGACAGAGCCCGTCTCCCAAGAGGGATGTACACTGGTGCTAAAAGCAGTGATATATGACATATTATGGAATACCGGGTGTATTTTCCCTAACAATCGGGGTAACTTCAGTTGCACCATGACTGGGTTGATTATCTTTACTATGGGGAATGGTCCCATAAACTTTTGTCCCAATTTCTTGCTAGGAAGTCTTAACTTCAGATATTTGGTGGAAAGGTAGACCTCCTCCCCCAACTGGAATGGCCTTTGCGGGGCTTGGTGTTTGTCTGCCTGTCTCTTAAGGTGTGTGCCACTTTTGCCAGTACTTTTTTTGACATTCTCCCAAGTTGCTTTCAGTGTTGACATCCAATTGGTCAGGCTGACTCAGGAGGGGGAATCCCTTGGATACCCAGGTATTGGGACAAAGTCCATACCCCTTACGACCTTGAAGGGGGTTAATCCTGTGCTATTATGAACAGCATTATTGTATGTGACCTCCGCAAAAGGCAGGAAGTCCACCCAATGGGACTGCTGATAATTCATGTAGCACCTCAGGTACTGCTCTACCATGGCATTCAATCTCTCTGCCCCCCACATTGGTGCTCAGATGAAAGGCCAAGCTAAAGCCCTGGGACAACCCAATAGACTGCAGGAACTCCCTCCAAAATTTGGCTGTAAACTGGACCCCTCTGTCTGAGATAATTCTCTGTAGTACTCCATGCAGGCAGTAGATATGCTTCAGAAACAGCTTGGCTAACTGCTGTGGTGGGTTGCAAAGTGGTTTACCACCACTTCAATGAGTGTGTCTTGGTGGGCGTGCTTTACACATGTGTAGAGGCTTTCTTACTCATCTCCTGCAACCCTGCATTCTCCCTGTAGCTTCAACAGCTGATGTGCGGCAATCTGTTGTGCCATGCAAAGCAGCTGCACTTCAAAAGTAGAGAACAAGGGTCAGTATGGGAGCCCAGGCGGACAGTTGGGCCCAACAACAGCTTGTCAGAAAGAACTGGTTTGGTTTCCGCTGATCTTTGGTACTACCAGTATGCCAGAACCGGGCCAAACTGGTAGAATGGCACCATTGGCTAACTGGTGGGTCGAGAGTTGTCCGCTGCAAGGTATAAAATGCACCTGTTTGGAAAATAAGTCATTACAGTCCAGATCACTGTGTTTTCCCCACTTTTTGACAACTCCACTAAGAAGTCTATTGTGATCTCTTCCCATGGTCTCGTCGGCTCCACTACCATCTGTAGCAGTCTGGGGGGGGGGGGTGTTTCTGGTTGTTTTTTCATCATGGTGCAGGTGATGCAACTCTTCACATAACTGTCTATGTCTTTCTTTATGCTGGATCATCAGAATTGCCTCCGATTTAAGTGTAAAGTCTTTAAGAACCTGAAGTGGCCTGCCAGTTTGGCATTGTGGCTCCTCTGAAGGACTAGTGTGTGTAGGGATTCTGAGACATTGAATTTTGTCCCCTTCCATGCTAGGTCATCCCTTTTTGTCAAGATGTGTTGATTGTCCCGGAACCAGGGGTCTCCTAGCAGTTCAGTTTTGAGTTTCATTGTTAGGTCATCTATGGGTTGGTCTTGCCAATTGCGGTGTTGTTGTCTGGTGGTTACTTCGGCAGCAATTTGGATGGGGGGCTGATGACCTCCTCCCTTTTGCATTTGTACCGGGGTATGCGGGAGAGGGTGTCAGCCAGAAGTTCCTTCCCCCTGGGATGTGTTTTAGCAGGAAGTCGAATCAGTTGAAGTATTGAGCCCAGTGGACTTGTTTAGGTGACAGTTTTCATGGGGTCCTAAGGGCTTCCAGATTTTTATGGTCAGTCCAGCCTTTGAAAGATATCTGCCCCCCTTCCAGCAGGTGCTGCCAGATTTGCAGTGCCCATCTCACCATGAAAGCCTCTTTTTTCCATGCAGCCCATTGCCTCTCTGTGTCTGTGAACTTGCAGGAGGTGTAGGTGCAGTGCTGTAGGCTTCTTTGGTTCTTTCTTTGAAGTAACACTGTTCCCACTACATCACTGACACGCACCTGAATGATGAAAGGTTGTTCAGGGTCAGGATGCTTCAGCACTGGTTCTTTTGCAAGCAGTTCTTTCAGTGTTTCAAATGCTTTTTGGCAGGTTACGTCTCACTGTAGGGTTGTCCCGGGCAGGTTTTCATTTCTAGATTCCCTGTCTTTAGGAGGTCCATCATGGGTTTGGCAATCCTCACAAAGGAGGGGATGAATTGTTGGTAGAAGTTTGCAAACCCCAGGAAACTTTATACCTGTCTGTGGGTGCAAGGGGCTTTCCAGACCAGAATGGCTTGTACTTTAGCTGGCTCTATCACTTTGTCCTCATTGGAGACTCAGTAGCCTAGGTAGTCCAATTGTGTGTGGTCTTTAATCCAGCTTCTTTACAGAGATGAAGAGCATCAAATCACGACGAGTTGGGAACACCTATGCAAAGTTAGCGCTGGGAGCTCTGCCTTCCAGCACTACTTTTATCCATTCAGTCAATTATTACCCCACACATCCAGTGGTCCCACACCTGGGCAGCTCTCCCCCATGTCCATCCTCCCCCCTCCCATCAATTCACCGCCTGTTTCACTAGCCATCTTCCTGTGGCTAGTGACAACGCATGTCAGCAACTCCCAACATGTCTTTGAAACTGTGCCGGTCACTCTGTCTCTGTGCTTGTCAGCTGTGAGCCGTGCTTGCCATCCTGGAGCTGTGCCCATCAGCTGTTGCCCTTGGGATGCTTCAGTGCCATTGGCTGTGTTCCCACTGTCTCCATGCTTCTCCAATCCCAATTGCCTAAAGTAAGTTGCCTCCTCCTTCCCCTCCCCAAAATAGTGAGCCCCAAACCCAGCTCGACAATCATAGTCACAGGCACACTTACCTTGAATGTATTATTGCTGGTTTGGATTTTTTGTTAGGAGCAAGCTACCCTGCTCCTCTGCACTTCTTCTTAGTCCACCTCAGCTAGCAGCTCTTCCCAGCAGCCTCTGGGAAGTTCAAATGCAATGGAGATACAACCGATAATAAGATTTTTTGGCAGGAGAATCTTATGAAAATAGGATATCAAGGCAATTGGTAAGCAATAAACATCAAACAGTTTCAATGAAGAAAACAAGATAGAGTAGTCATGTGGGTAGCTGTCCAAAAATCTCTGTGAAGTTCTGAAAACCAAAATGGACATACACTGGAGATGGAAAAGAGGTCAGTAACTGGTAAGTAGACTACAATTATAGAAGTGATGGCAGGAAGCTAAATATTAGCTGAGACTGATGTAGGGTGACAACAACATAAAAAAGCTTCTTCAGACAAAGGGTATTCAAAATGAAAGGAATATAAGTGAATATTAGAAAATTTGAGATAAACAGCATCACCACCAGGTGAATTTGTAGCTGGCTAACAAACCGTACTCAATGAGTAGTCCTTCATGGTACTACATCTACATGGAGGAAAGTAAGCAGTGGGATGCTGCAGGGTTCCATCTTAGACCCAGTAGTCTTCAATAACTTCATAAATGACTTTGGAATAGAAGGGGAATTTATCAGATTTGTAGATGGCACTAAACTGGCAGGAATAGCCAACACCCCAGAAAACAAGGATCAAAAAAAACCTTGACAGACTTGAACAATAAGCCCTAACCAACAAAATGAAATTTAATGTGGAGAAAAGCAAGGTTTTACACTTAGGCAGGAAAAACCAAAGGTACAAGTACAGGTCAGGTGAAACCTGACTCAAAAACAGTAACTGTCAGAATCTTGGATGATTATTTTAACATGCAGCAACAGCCAAAGTTGCTCTTAATACAATTTGTTAATACAATTTTGCTGCTAATACAATTTTGGGTCAGGCTTCACCAAAAAAGGATATGTGCTCCACCAAAAAAATAGTAGAGAAAAACTTGAGGGTGATAGGGTAGGATTGATGCTTGATATTGATAGCAGAAATGAAACCTGATATTGGTAAAAGCATTTTTAGAGAATATCAATTTACTTTAAATATACATGAATTTAATTTATGAATGAATTCATCTAGGGGCAGAGGAATAGTATTATACAGAACTGAGAGGTTTTTCTGATGGTTACATTGAACTAATCTTCCTCTCTCCCTCCCTCCTTTTATCCTATCTAGGTTTATCTACCACCTCTATTCAAATGGACTGTAGATTTTGTGCAATAATTAAAAATGTAAGAGTTTGAAATATAACAATAGTAGCAAAACCCTCTAGTAGGCTACAAGTAGAAGTTGAGGACGGCTTGTGGCAACAGGCCTCAAATTTTCTTACATACAGAAGACTACTTGATTACTAAAAGCTTTTAAGGATAGCCTCTGAAGCCAAAAGTTGAAAAGAACTGCAGGTAATATTTTCCATGACAATAATATACATGACAGTTATAGGTTCATTAATGTTTTTCCACATATTTCCCCTGTGCAAATACTGCACAAGCACATACCTTAACCACATGGCCTACTTTGTATAACATACTGAGAGATACTTTCAATTTATTTTAAAAAAAATCTATTTAACTTAATATTTGTATTTATTCTGTATAAAATGCTGGGCCCAACATAATATCATGATCTCAAGTGATGCAGTTATAAAAGGACAGTTACCACTCTCCCATATTTATTGGACTTCATTGTTTTAGATAAGCAAGTCTTATGGAATTAGAGAATACTTACAGAAAAAGTGATATAAAAGAATATAGCAAAATAAAGATAAGAAATCTGTACCTTCATTCAAAGGTTAACTCACCTCTTCCTTTAATTGGCTACCTGCACTCTGCTGAGCAGTATCTTGGGAATCAGAAGATGTTCTATGGCCCTGAAGGCTGTTTAGCTCTCCCATAGAAAAGACTGGAAAGAGGGGCCTGAGAAATTGGAACTCGTGACTTAAGGATCCACCAGTCAAACAAACATCATAACGGTAAGTCCTGGAAAGCGACCCATTCTGTGAATCAGCACAGTTCTCTTGGGTATCAACACTGGCAGGTGGGAAGTGAGGAACAGCCGCAGTAAAATGGCTTTGGGGATCCTTCTTGCAGACTTTCACCACAATAAACACAACAATGCAGATCAGGAACACAAAGGAGACTGCAGCCAAGCAGATCACCAAATACTTGGTCAAGGTTTTGTCTTCTTCCGGTTCTTGCACACTGACATCAACCCTCCTCAGGAAGGGATCTGAAAAGCCATCCACAAGAAGAACATTAAGCAACACCGTGCTGGTCTGTGGAGGAAGACCGTTGTCTCTGACCTGTATCACCAGCCTCTGCTTGTTAGTGTCTCGCTCATTCAGGGCTCTCCTGGTTTTCACTTCCCCGTTCTGCGCTCCTATGCTGAAAAGGGCTGGGTCCATGGCCTTCAGCAATTCATAGGAAAGCCAAGAGTTCTGGCCAGAATCTGCATCCACTGCAACCACCTTGGTGACCAGATAGCCGGCCTCAGCTGACTTGGGAACCAGCTCATTGCATGGGGATGTGTTATTCTGGAGGGGATACAGGAAGAAGGGAGCATTGTCATTCTCATCTGTAATGTGGATTCGGACAATCACTTCTGAGCTCAGGGAAGGAGAACCTCCATCAGATGCCCTCACAGTAACTCTGAAGCCTCTTATCTGCTCATAGTCCAGGGATCGGAGGGCATACATGTTTCCAGTTTCAGAGTTGACTGAGATGTAAGAGGTCACCAGGCCATCACTTTTCCCGGGCAGAACTAAGTAACTCACTTTAGCATTCAGCTTTGTGTCCAGATCCAGAGCATGGACTGAGCCAATTAGCAAGCCTGGAATATTATTCTCCCGGATCTGCATGTCATATACAGACTTTTCAAAAAGGGGAGAGTTGTCATTGACATCGGAGATCTGAACATTGATCAATCTTGTTGAAGTGAGCTGAGGAGATCCCCAGTCAATGGCTGTGATGGTGATGTTGTACTCAGAGACTGTCTCTCTGTCTAGGAAACTTTGGAGCACAAGCTGATAAAAGTTGTTTGTGGTGGCTTTGAGCACAAAAGGAAGGTTCATCTCCACAGAGCAGATCGTTTTGCTGTTGTCTCCAGAGTCTTGGTCTCTCACACTGAAGAGGGCCACCATTGTGTCCGGGGGAGAATCCTCCTTTAAGATGCTGGTCAGAGATATGATGGACACTTCTGGGGGGTTGTCATTTTCATCTTCAACCTCTATTAGTATCTTGCAATGACCCAAAAGTCCTCCTCCATCCATTGCTTTGATGTTTATGCTATGACTACTTTCCCTTTCATAATCAATCTGTCCCCTTACAGTGATTTCTCCAGTCCTTTCATTTAACTGGAACAAATTATTTATTCGTTCAGGCACTCGATGGAATGAGTAGAAGATCTGTGCATTTGAACCGAAATCAGGATCTCTAGCCTCCACCTTAATCAACAGTGTGCCCTTAGAAAGATTTTCCTTTATCCTTACCTTATATTCAGATTGAGAAAATTGAGGAGAGTTGTCATTTATATCTAGAACATCAATATTAATTTGAACAGTACCTGTTTTTTGTGGCACTCCTCCATCAAGGGCCATCAAAGTTAATTGAAGATGAGGCATCTTCTCCCTGTCTAGTGGTTTCTGTAGAATAAGGTCAACATTTCTTTTTTCATGTTCATCAGTCTGTACTTCTACTGTGAAATGTGAATTTTTAGTGAGTGTGTAATTTTGGACACCATTTTTTCCTAGATCAGCATCTTGAGCAGACTCCATCTGAATTCGGGTATTCACTGGGACGTGTTCTGATATTTGTATGGTAAATGTATTTTTTGTGAAGTTAGGAGCATTATCATTCACATCTTCGACCTGTATTTCAATACTATGAAATTTCAGTGGGTTTTCTAGAACAATTTGTGATAAAATTAAACAAGGCTCCTTTTGACCACATAAAGCTTCTCTGTCTATTTTATCATTTATCAACAAATCTCCATTTTGGATATCAAGGTAGAAATATTCTTTTGTGTTGTCAAAAATAAAACAGGCTCTGCGAGTAGAGAGTTCTCCTTTTTTCAATTGCAAATCCTGCAATATATTAGCCACTACAAACCCATTTTTCTTTTCTTCAGGGATAGAATAATGAACTGAAATACATAGTGTTCCAAAAAGATTGAAAAGCAAAAGATACAGACCTTGTTTGTCCTTGAGGAAGTGATCGTCCATTTTGTAGGAAATTTCTTTATCTTCAATTTTTGCTCCAAATGCTACCTTCCTAATTTTTATCCAGCAAAAATGCCTGCTGACAAGAAAAACCTGTTTTGCTTTGTAGTGTGGATATTTGATTCCACTGAAATTTTGCTCATATTCTATGCA
Source organism: Laticauda colubrina (assembly GCA_015471245.1). NCBI lineage: Eukaryota > Metazoa > Chordata > Lepidosauria > Squamata > Elapidae > Laticauda > Laticauda colubrina. The sequence goes on from BLBF01000031.1 coordinate 2,850,534, forward strand.
GTTTTTGCTTCATTCCCTAATTTCATCTCTAATAATCATTTCCTCAGCATTCCTCAAAGACAACAATCTGAGTGTCTATTAATATGTTAGCCTGTGCTGCCACTATGTGGCTGAACAAGGAAACAAATCACTTCTATGTTTCTAATTGTATGGCACCTGATTGCACAACAGGCGTACTTTTAAAATCTTGATTTATATTACTTAATAGTTTGGAACAGATTTTTTGAATTACAGCAAAGTAAAGTTTATGTGAAAACAAGCTTATGATCTTTAACTGAAAAAGTATTGAATGATTTGTGTTATAAATACCCAGACTTTTATTTTCACTCTCACTACCGTTTGAATTGTCTTTAATTAAGAAAAAGATAAAATTTGACAATGGGATATTTATGTGAAATTTCCAGTTAAATTCTTTTTTTCTTATTTTCTTATTTTGTTGATAAAGATCTTCTAACATGGAAAAAAAATTAAAGTATATCTGGGAACCTAGTCCATGTGTTCATTTCTTATTTCTCGGTGTTTTAGTTGATACCATTAACTTTTCTACTTTCAGAACTACTTTGGAAAGTCATAATCATAGAAATGTACAAATTACTTAGAATATTCAAGAAAAGTAAAATCATTAATTTCCTTCAAATTATAAAAGGAAAAAGAATACAAAGCATTTTAAGGTATGGGTATGTTACAATAACAAAGAAAAAGAGAGGCATTCTGAAGTCAAACGTGTGTATATATATATACACACACATATATTTAAATGTATTAAATTCAGGTCTACACTTTACACAATATATTGGAACAAATTCAATAAAAAATAAAAATATTCGTGCAATGCAAAATTCCCAATACCATTTTCAAATTCACCATAAAGTAAATCAACGAACAAACAAAAACCACCAAAATTATTCTCAGCTGGCTGGCATACAAATTTCTTCCCTACTTCATGACCAAAAGGTTCTGGAGATTTAATCTGTGAAATTCATGTGAAAGCTAATAGGATCCATTGAAAACAGGAGACAGAGGTCTGAGTAATCTAAACTCATGATTCAAAGATGCACCAATTAAACACACCTCATAATTATAGACCTGGAAAATATGCATCAAATTAGAATCTCCACAATTCTTATGCAAATGTTGTCTCACAGGGAAATTAGATGCACAATTAGAGCTGTCTATGAATTTCTGTCACATTTGAAACTTGGTTGCAAGAAGCACCATGATAGAAAGGAAGAAAATGAATGAGATGGTAACCAAACAGATTGTAAGCACTGGACTTTTCCCCTTCAACCGAAAAAAATGAACTTTTGAAAGCTAGGCACTTGAAAAGAAATTCTTCATTGAAAGGAGGTGATCCCAATACTAGTCAAAGCAGAATCTAAAGCCCCTGTCACACAGCACCAACGGATGGAAAGAGGATGTAAAACGGAGAGAAACACTTGCCATCCGTTGGTTAACGCGATGCATCCGTTCTGTACTCACTGCATCCATTTTTCATACTCTCTATCCGTCCAGTAACCGTCCACTGAGATTTCATCCACTCAAAAAGTTTTGAGCTGCACAAAACTTTTTGAGTGGATGAAGTATCCAACGCGCCCGTTCTACATCCGCTACGCATACGAGGAACATCCATTATACGTCCATTGTCATCCGTTATGGGTCCGCTATATCCTCTAGGCATCCGCTGCACATCCGCGCAACTCACATCCGCTCCAGCGGAATACGGACACAGGGAGGAAGCGAAATGGACACGAATGGACACACAGCATTAGTAGCATTCACGTAGAAAGGATGAAAGCAGATGCAGCTCGGATATAAAGCATTAAATCGGAAAAAACGTTCATATAGGGGACGAATCTCAGATATTTAGGATGTCAGGAGGATGTCTAGAGGATGTGGAAGGACACCAAGCAGAAAACCTATATTTCCGATAAAAAGGGGGAGAAATCACCTGGATCTCACTTTCAGCCAAGCAGCCCTGCTCTGCAGACCTCTTCAGCCTTGATCTTGCTCTTGCTCTTCCACAGCATCCAGTTATCTCCACCATGGATCGTTGCACACTCTTTTTGGTAGCCGCCATCGTTCTACAACAGTGTGAAGTGCTCTACAGGCTCTTTCACCTGTTCTACGGGAAGAAACGGAGGTGTCCAAGAAGTGTCTGGGTCCGAAGATGGATCACGAGAAGAGCCGAGTACGGACTGTATGACAAACTGAGGGTGGAGCTGAGGAACGAAGACCCTCGTGCATTCCAGAACTTCTTGAGGATGCCGCCAGCCATGTTTGACGAAGTTGTGGAGCGGCTGAGACCCAGGTTGACCAAGGCAAACACCAACTTCCGGCCCAGCCTGGACCCTGGACTGAAGGTGTCACTGACTCTGCGCCACCTGGCCTCAGGGACACGTACAGGAACATGCAGTACTCCTGGAGGGTGCCACACAACACCATCAGCATTGTGGTCAGAGAAGTGGTGCAGGCCATCATCGAAGAATACGTGGAGGAGCTCCTCCAGTGCCCTTCCACTGAAGAAGGCTGGAAGAAAGTTGCAGAGCAGTGGTATCAGAGGTGGAACTTCCCCCACACCATTGGAGCCATAGATGGCAAGCACGTGGCCTGCAAAGTTCCAGCCAACTCAGGGTCCACTTATTTCAACTACAAGGGCTTCTTCAGCATCATCCTCTTCGCCATGGTCGATGCTGACTACAAGTTCATGTACATCGATGCTTCAGGCAACGGGTCAGCTTCAGATGCCCAGGTATACAATGCCAGTGACCTCAAGGAGGGGCTGGAAGGCAACCTCATCATGGTCTTCCCAGATCCAGACCCCTTGCCCAACGATACACAAGATGTGCCCTACTTCATCATGGGGGATGACGCCTTCTCCCTCAGAACCTACCTCATGAAGCCATACACTTCCAGAGGATCTTCAACTATAGGCTGTCTAGGGCAAGACGGGTGGTGGAGAACGCCTTTGGCATCCTGGCCAACAGGTTCCAGGTACTTCTCACCACCATGCAACATTGCCCAGAGACCATGAGGAACATTGTGGAAGCTTGCTGCATCCTGCACAATCTCATGCGCACCCGCTACCCAGTGTTGCAGAACAGGCTTGTGGACCATCAACAAGGCAATGGGGACATGGAGCCTGGGGAATGGAGGCAAGGGTGAAACCTGATAGACACTGTGGATATGCAAGGCCCCAACAGAGCTTCACATGAAGGGAAGAAGCAGCGCAACCTCCTGAAACACTGGTGCAACTCCCCAGCTGGAGCAGTGGGGTGGCAAGACAGGATGGTAGATGCTTAATGGATGCTTCCTTCAGCCTGTCTTATCACACTGATGAGATTGTGCCATGTATGTTGAGTGGCCGTACAATGAACAGGGCATATAACAAAGAGTTGTGTTTATGTTGAAATGTGTTGATGAATGATTAAATTGTTATTGATAATAGGTTGTTGCCATAGGTGTGGCACCTGGGAGGGTGGACCACACAGTCCCAGTATGCTTGCACTGGAGGTTTATCTATCCCACAGCTATTACCCATCCCACAGGTATCCCTGCCCATCCCACTGCTATCCTAACCTATCCCACAGCTATTACTCATTCTACAGGTATCCCTGCCCATCCCACTGCTATCCTTACCCATCCCACAAGCATGCAAAGGCTTAAACCATTTCTAAAAGTTTCCACCAAGATTTTATTTACTAAAAGAACTGAACCAAGTGTGTGAAGCAAAGATAACCTTTATTAATAACAAACTGTAAAAGCAAAATGACCCAAGTAAAGTGTCCCAAGCAAAGATAAAGTCAACAGGTAGCAACCCAGTCTCCGGCACTCTTCTCAATCACTCTGAGGCATGCCCATAGTCTCAGGGGTGAAGGGTCCAGGTGCTGTGGAGGTGGCAGTGGCTGGAGTGCTGGTCTGGGGCGCCATTGGGGTGCCTGGCCCTGAGAGGACAACAGGGGATGGTGTGTGGAGGAAGCTCTCAGAGAGCTGGCTCAGTCCTGTGATGTTGAGAGGCCCTTCCTCCATGACATGGGGTGTCAGTCCCAAGACCAATGACAGATGTTCTGAGGCCGGGCTTGGTTGTGGGGTGGAGGAAGAAGGAGTGTAGTGGGGCTGTCTGGTCTGCAGGTGAGCGAGGCGAGGCGTCGGTGGCATCTGTGGCGTCGGTGGCATCTGTGGCATGCGATGAACCTGTGCCTGGACTGGGAAGGGCTGCCTGTGCTGCTGGAACTCCTGGTAGCCATTGCCTTGGTAGGTGAGGGGCTGTGGAAAGCCTTGGAAGGGCTGTGACATCACCTGGGATGGAGGAGCAGACCTGGACTGGGTAGGAGCAGCTTCAGCTGGGCCTTGAGGGTTGTGCAGAAGTGCTGTGATCTTCTGCTTCATCACTTGGTACTGGGCCTCAGGCAGGTTCAGCTGGGCGTGGAGGGTGGTGCAGAAGACCTGTGATCCTCTCCTTGATCACCTGGTACTGGGATTCGGACATGTCCATGAGGGTCTGGTTGATGTAGGTGAGGAAGGGCTTTCTGTTAGAGGATGGTATGTCGGTGTGTACCAGCTGAGAGAGGAGATCTACGCTGCTTTTGATTGTGTCCCTGATCTCCAGCAGGACAGTGTGGCTCTGTCGCTCTGGTCTGCCCCTCTGCCTGCTTTCTGTGGAGGTAGAGCTGGGTGTGGGTGTGGGTTGGTCTCTGGTGACAGTGCCCTCTCCTTGCTCCCATTGCATCAGAGGGTCCTCCACGCGCTCTGCCATGGGGAGTGCAGCTGTCGGGGGGGTCTCTGTTGTGGGGCGCTCCACAGATACCTGCCTGGACACAGGAGCTGACTCTTGGCCAGAAGAGGACTGCCTGAGAGAGAGGGTTGACAGAGGGGCTGCTCCTCAGTGGCGGACCTCACCCTCCACTTGGCCATCACATAAGTCTCCCAGTCAGTGAGCTTGACCGCGGACTGGCCAGACTTCTTGAGGTGCAGCTTCCTGTACCAGGTGTGCATGTGCTTCCACTACCCGAGGAGCACCTCCAAAGTGTAGCCCAGGCTCTCCGCCTTCTCTCTCCAAGCTGCCTGCTTCTGCTTTGTGTCTCGATAGAGCCTGTGTCCCTTCTGCCAGAGGTACTCGTTCTTCCTCAGCCATTCGAGCACCTCATCTTCATGTTCCTCTTCGATGGAGTACTGTCTCCTCTCCCTATCGTGCGATTGTCTCTTCCTCCCTCTGGCAGGGCCTTCTGGGCCCTCATCAGTAGGGCTTTGAGGTTCTAGGGGCTGGTCCACCACACCACCACCAGTAGCAGCAGCAACAGCAGCAGCAGCAAAAGCAGCACTAGCAGCACCAGCAGCACCAGCAGCACCAGCAGCACCAGCAGCACCAG
>BLBF01000031.1:2855909-2869586 GCA_015471245.1 Laticauda colubrina
AGCACCAGCAGCACCAGCAGCACCAGCAGCACCAGCAGCACCAGCAGGAACAGCAGGAACAGCAGTAGCACGAGCAGCACCAGCACCAGCAGGAGCAGCAGCAGCACCAGCAGAGTCAGCACCAGCAGAAGCACCAGCACCAGGAGCAGCACCAGCAGAGTAAGCACCAGCAGAAGCACCAGCACCAGGAGCAGCACCAGCAGAAGCACCAGCACCAGCAGAGTCAGCACCAGCAGCAAAAGCCCCAGCAGAAGCAGAGTCAGCGCCAGGGGATGGGATGGTGGCCCTGTCCTTCTTGCCAGGGCTGGCAGGAGTAGGCACAGGCTTCCTCTTCTTCCCCATGGTTGTTGGCTGGAGATGTGTCTGGCAGCAGGTCTTTCCTCTGAATGGTGACCTGCTTGTGAGCTGCATCCTTTTATATCCACGGGGCTGACGCAATGCATCCTCCCCACATGCACAGTGAATGCTTTGCATCCGCTAGGCATCCACTAGGCATCCGCTAGGCATCTGTGATGCATCCTCTGTATCCGCTTGGCATCCGCTCCTTCCGCTGTGTGTCCGCTTCGCTGTGCTCCCCCGGAAGCCCTGCGGACGTGTCATCCACTTCCATCCGCTAGGCTTCCATGGAGAATCTGCTTTACATCCTTGCTACGTCCTCTCCCCATCCATTCCTTTCCATTGTTGTCCGTTCTCTTTATGCAAATTTGGGGCACTTTTGAGAGCGGATAACAACGGATGGAACATTTTCTCGTCCGTTGTGTCTTTTTTACATACGTTTTGCATCCGTCGGCCGATGTGACAGGGTCTTATGATGCTTCCAGACATATAGTAATAGATAAAGGGTTAGAACCCCTACCCTTATTTAGTTGTGGATTTAGTCAAAAAAAGAACCAACATGTCATTTCTCCCCTCCCCTTTTCTGGGAACGTATCGGAGAAGAGTTTCCCCGGGAGTATCTTCCAGGCCGGATGTTTTATGGTCCCTTCTCCTCTTTCTGTCTCTCCAAGAGGTGACAAGTTTCTACACATCTGGTTCCAGTCCTCCAGTTGTATATCATATGCAAGTTATACAGATTTAATATAAGATTTAATATATTCAGGTTATATCAAAAAGGATTACTTGTACCACTACCCACTTCTTCTTCCATTGAAGAATGGCAGTTACATGAAACTGAAACAGATAATTAAATACATTGATAGTTTATGATCTCCCTCATGTGGAATTTAACAGGGCATCACTGTCTCCAATCAGTGTTTATGTCAATCACTGCCAGCACTGATCATGTTAAAACACAGAAAATCTGGAATAGGCCTTTCTTTTTGAATGGATAGAAAGGTGACCTCCATTTTTCCTTACTGTGTATCTCATATACCAACAGGGTAAATAACACAGACAAATGGCTGTCCAGTCTCTTCTTGAAATCCTCCAGTGTTTGAGCATTCTCAACTTCCAAATGAAAACCATTTCACTGGTTGGTTATTGATTGTTGGTTGTTCTCACCATTAAGAAGTTTCTTCTTCGTTCTAGGTTGCTTCTCTCATTTATTAGTTTCCATCTATTATTTCTTGTCTTGCCTTCAGGTGCTTTAGAAAATAGTTTAACTTTTTCTAACTTCAACTTTTGCAGCTTCTCAAATATTGGAATACTGCTACCATGTCATCCACGTAGACTCCAAGATCCCTCTCAGAATTACTGGCATTAAACTCATTTAGTCTATATCTGTAAATTTGGATTATAGTGCAAAACTGTAAGTGCAAAACCTTACTTTTACCTATACTGAATTTTATTTTGTTAGATAGGGCCCAGTGTTCAAGTCAGTCGAGATCCTTTTGGATCTTGAGAGATATCTTCTGGGATGTTGGCTATTCCTGCCAGCTTAGTGTCATCTGCAAATTTGAAAAGTTCCCCTTCTATTCCCTCATCTAGATTGTTTATGAAAGTATTGAAGAATACTGGGGTTAAAACAGAACTTTGTGGTACCCCACTGATTACTTCCCTCCATGTAGACTTAGTGCCCTTAAGGACTACTCATTGAGTACAGATTGTCAGCCAGGTACAAATCCATCTAAGCTGATTGGTCTGTAATTTCTTGGATCTTATTTTTCTTTTCTTTTTTGAAGATGGGAACCACATTAGCTCTTTTTAATCCTCAGGTAGTTCCCCAGTGCTCCAAGAACTTTGAAGGACATGGTTCAGTGGTTCAGAAATCATTATCTGCCAGTTCCTTCACAATTCTGAGATGTAAACCATCAGGACCCCGTGATTTGAATCCCTCTCTCTTAACTTATTTTTGCTTATTTTATTTTTCATTCTTAGCATGCTTTTTATAGTTATGCTTTTTATAAGTTGGACTATATTTCCTTTTTTGTATGAAGATAGATACAAAGAATGAATTGAGCAGTTCTGTTTTCTATCTACTGCCTGTTACTTCTTTGCCATGTTCTCCCATTAGTGTACTAATTGCTCTTTGACTTTTTTCTTATTTTTTATGTTGAAATAAACTTTTTTATCGCCTTTGATGTTTGTTGCAAGTCTTACTTCATTCTAAGCCTTGGTTTTCACAACTTAGTTTTTGCAGATTTTGGCTATTTGTTCATATTCTATCTTAAGCCCATGTCACACTGCACCAACGGATGGAAAAAGGATGTAAAACAGACAAAAAAGCTTGCCATCCATTGGAAAACGCGATGCATCCGTTCTGTACTCACTGCATACGTTTTTCATACTCTCCATCCGTTCAGCATCTGTCTACTGTGATTTCATCCACTCAAAAAGTTTTGAGCTGCACAAAACTTTTTGAGCGGATGAAGTATCCAACGCGTCCATTATACATCCGCTACGCATACGGGGAACATCCATTATACGTCCGTTGTCATCCGTTATGTGTCCGCTATATCCGCTAGGCATCCGCTGTGCATCCGTCATCAAGGCAATGGGGACATGGAGCCTGGTGAATGGAGGCAAGGGTGAAACCTGATCGACACTCAGGATGTACCAGGCTCCAACAGAGCTTCACGTGAAGGGAAGAAGCAGCGGAACCTCCTGAAACACAACCTCCAGCAACTCCCCAGCTGGAGCAGGGAAGTGGCAAGACAGGATGGTAGATGCTTAATGGATGCTTCCTTCAGCCTGTCTCATCACACTGATGAGATTGTGCCATGTATGTTGAGTGGCCTTACAATGAATAGGGCATTAATAAAGAGTTGTGTTTATGTTGAAATGTGTGGATCAATGAATAAATTGTTATTGATAATAAAGGGCCATAGGTGTGGCACCTGGGAGGGTGGACCATACAGTTCCACTATGCTTGCACTGGAGGCTTATCTATCCCACAGCTATTACCCATCCCACAGCTATTACCCATCCCACAGGTATCCCTGCCCATCCCATAAGCATGCAAAGGCTTAACCATTTTCTAAAACTTTCCACCATGACTTTATTAAGTAAAAGAAATGACCCAAGTGTGTGAAGCAAAGAAAACCTTTATTAATAACAGTAAAGTGTAGGACTTTATTTAAAAAGCAAAAGGAACCAAGAAAAGTGTCCCAAGCAAAGATAAACTTAACAAGTAAACAACTCAGTCTCTGACACTATTCTCAGTCACTCTGAGTCATGTCCATGGTCTCAGCTGTTAAGCAGGCAGGGACTGTGGAGGTGGCAGTGGCTGGAGTGCTGGTCTGAGGCGCCATTGGGGTGCCTGGCCCCGAGAGGACAACAGGAGGTGGTGTGTTCAGGAAGCTCTCAGAAAGCTGGCTCAGCCCAGTGAGGTTAAGAGGCCCTTCAACCAGGATCTGGGATGTCAGGCACAGGACCGATGACAGATGTTCTGAGGCCAGGCTTGGCTGTGGGGTGGAGGAAGGAGGAGTGTAGTGGGGATGTCTGGTGTGCAGCTGGGCGAGGTGAGGCGTCTGTGGCATGCAAGGAAACATCTGTGGCATCGGTGGCATCTGTGGCATCTGTGGCATCAGTGGCATCTGTGGCGTCTGTGGCATCTGTGGTATCGGTGGTATTGGTGGCATCGGTGGCACCTGTGACATGCGAGGAACCTGTGCCTGGACTGGGAAGGGCTGCCTGTGCTGCTGGAACTCCTGGTAGCCGTAGCCTTGGTAGGAGAGGGGCTGTTGAAAGCCGTGGAAGGGCTGTGACATCGCCTGGGGTGGAGGAGCAGACCTGGAGTGGGTGGGAGCAGGTTCAGCTGGGCCTGGAGGGTGATGCAGCAGCATCATGATCCTCTCCTTCATCACCTGGTACTGGGGCTCGGGCATGTCCATGAGGGTCTGGGTCACGTAGGTGAGGAAGGGCTTGCGGTTTGAGAATGGAATCTCGAAGTGTACCAGCTGAGAGAGGAGATCTGTGCTGGTCTTGATGGTGTTCCTGATCTCCAGCAGGACAGTGTGGCTCTGTCCCTCCAGTCTGGCTCTCTGCCTGCTTTCTGTGGAGGTGGAGCTGAGGGTGGGTGTGGGTTGGTCCCTGGTGGTCACTGCTTCTTCTTGCTCCGTGTGTGTGAGAGAATCCTCCACGTCCTCCGGCATAGGGTGTGCAGCTGTCGGGGGGGTCTCCATCGGGGGGTGCTCTGTGGACACCTGCCCGGACACAGTCACTTCTCCTGGCCAGAAGAGGACTGGCTGTCTGTGGGCTGCCTGAGAGTGAGGGTAGACAGAGGGGCTGCTCCTCAGTGGTGGACCTCACCCTCCAGGAAGCTGCAGTTTGCCATGACATTGGTCTCCCGGTCGGTGAGCTTGACCGCGGCCTGGCCAGACTTCTTCAGGTACAGCTTCCCATACCAGGTGTGCATATGCTTCCACCACCCGAGGAGGACATCTGAAGTGTAGCCCAGGCTCTCCGCCTTCTGTCTCCAAGCCGCCTGCTTCCACTTGGTGTCTCTATAGAGCCTGTGGCCCTTCCTCCACATATACTCGTTCTCCCTCAGCCACTCCAGCACCTCCTCCTCATGCTCCTCTGCGATGGAGTACTGCTTCCTCTCTCCCTTCTCCTTCTCCTTCTCCTTGCCTTGCCTCTTCCTCCCTCTGGCAGGGCCTTCAGAATCAGGGCTTTCAGGGCTTTGGGGCTGGTCCACCACAGCAGCAGCAGGAGAAGCAGCAGGAGAAGCAGCACCAGCAGCAGCAGCAGGAGCAGCACCAGCACCAGCAGCAGAAGAAGCAGCAGCAGAGTCAGCACCAAGGGGTGGGATGGTGGATCTATCCCTCTTGCCAGGGCTGGCAGAAGATGGCACAGGCTTCCTCTTCTTCCCCATGGTCTCTGATGAAGATGTCTCTGGCAGAAGGTCTTTCCTCTGAATGGTGACCTGCTTGTGAACTGCCTCCTTTTATATCCGTTGGGCTGACACAATGCATCCTCCCCGCATGCGCAGTGATCTGCTAGGCATCCACTACGCATCTGCTCTGCATCCGCTATGCATCCGTGTCATCCGCTACGCATCCGCTCTGAATCCTCTATGTAGCCGCTACGCATCCACTCTGCATCTGCTTCATCCGCTACACATCCGCTCTTTCTGCTACGCGTCTGCTTTGCTATGCTCCCCCAGAAGCCCTTCGAACGTGCCATCCATTTCCGTCTGCTTTCATCCACTAGGCTTCCATTGAGCATCCGTTTTACATCCGCGATACGTCCTCCTCCCGTCCGTTCTTTTCTGTTCTCTTTATGCAAATTTGGGGCACTTTTGAGAGGGGATAACAATGGATGGAAAATTTGTTCGTCCGCTGTGTCCTTTTTACGTACGTTTTGCATCCGTCGGGCGATGTGACCTGGCCTTTAGATATGTGTCCCTCTTTACATTTTTTTACTTACCTTTTGTTTCTTTCAGTTGGTCAGACTTCTTATGAAATCATGCTATTTTTTTCTTGAATTTCTTGTTTTTCTTTTTCAGTGGTACTGAGCTCATGGACTGTGTTTGCATCATCATATTTTTCAAAGTTTCCCAAGCTTCTTGACATTTTTTCCCCTTTAAGATTTTCATCCATGGGATCCTTTCTAAACTCTGAGTTTGTTAAAATCTGCTCTTTTAAAGTCTAAGATTCTGGTTTGAATTTTAGTGACATTGTCATTCTCCCCCAACCTTCCTATAATTTCAATCCCCTCTATCACTTCTCTGTTAGTAAGAATAAAGTCCAGTATAGCTGTCTCTCTAATTGCCTCCTCTACCTTTTGGGTATCAAAGTTGTCAGCTAGGTTGTATTGTGGCCTTCTGGCAACTGACGGAACTGGCAGCAGAGTCAGACAGTATTGAGGAGGTTGGGTAGGAACCTGGGTGCGGTCTGGAGGCTGAGGAAGACTCAGAGGAGGGCTATGCATCAGAGGCAGAGATGGGGCCGGGGCAGGCTGACAGTCAGCAGCTGCCTTCGGGTTTGGATAGCAGTGATAGCAGGGGAGCTTCTGGAACAGGTTCCCAGCCTGTGCGTGCACAGAGCTAGCAGAAGACAAGAACAATTGAGAAAGCAGGGTTGACTCAGGAGTAAGGCCACACTTCGGAGATGATTGGCCCTTCCCATAGGACATAAAAGAGGAGTTAACAGGACATGAGCTTTTGCAGGAAGCAATTAGTTCATCTGGTCGGTTCAAGCTTTGAAAAGTTCTGTTTGATTGTATCAAGTTTGGCCTTGTCCTGCATCTGGCAATTAGTTCTCTGGCTGCATTCCAAGTGTGATAAGGTGGGTGTTTATAAATATTCCCCTGAAAGACTTTGAAGCCTGGCTGGCTGTGAATGAACATAATTCACAGCTGTAGAATAGAAAAGAGGTTTTTCTGGGCTTAAGATTGTATTTCATACTTTCTACGGAAGCCTAGGTCAGAACAGGTTGGTCAGGAACAGAGGTGGTATTCAACATATTCTGACCAGTTCTGGAGAACCGGTAGCAGAAATTTTGAGAAGTTTGGAGTACCAACAAATACCACCTCTGACTGGAGATTTTACAGTATCCTTCCCCTGCCAAGCGACGCCCACAGAACCAGTTGTAAAAAAATTTGAATCCCTCCACTGGTCAGGAATCTGTTCAATGTCCCACTTGTTGCTGAGTTTTTGTCCCAGTTAATATCAGGTCATGAAATTACTATTATGTTTCTTACATACATTTATCAACTGATGAGCAAAAAAGTTCACCTATTTCTTCTGCTTGGTTGCATGGCCTACAGTATACAACTATGGCAATTTCATTCTTTTTTCCTTTTATGTTGATCCATAAGCATTCTAGCATCCTTAGTTTTGTGCATGTCTGTCCTTACTGTCTCCCCTTGTGGTTGCCTTACTGAGGTGAAATGGAACTTTGGAAAGTTTCACTTAAACTATACTTGCACTTTGCAGCAGAGTGGGGATTGAAGGTCAATGAGAAGGTGCATCCTCTGTCTCTCAGGAAGTACACATCAAGTTATAATATGATGGGCGTAGTGATTTAGGAGAGAAAAAGCATCTTCAGGGATGTTCTTCTCTTCCTTCTAGAAAAAAAATGCTTTATTTCTACACAAATAAGAAATATATGAGGGCCTATGCCATTCTACAGGGACTGAGAATTACAAGGTGTCTGTTACAGGAAGGCCATCTTGGCATGTCTACCCCTCATCAACCAATCAACCAGAACATAGTGGGTTATTGGATTGTGTATAAAATCTTATTTGGTGGGGATTAATATATATATATATATATGAAATCAATTTGACTGTAACATCAGCTTATGTGGTGCAGTATTGGACCAGGACTGAGGACATCTAGGTTCAAGTTTCCATTCAAATATGCAGCCTGTCCCTTCATCAAGTCTAACTCAAAATCATGGTTGTGAGGATAACCTAATGAGTAACCTCAAGTAGCCCCTATGGAAGCCCACAAAAAAAATGTGGGATATAAGTTATTAAACAGGCAGAAAGGAGCTGGGCCTTTACAGAACAAGCCAATCTGACATGCCTAGAGTGAATCACCTGACTCCTGAGAGCCAATAAAAGAAAATAAGGGAGTTTTAACAGTTAGGGCAGGAAGAATTTTGGTATCCTTTGAGCAAGGTTGCCAGTCAGAAGTTTTTCAACCCAGATCTGAATTTTTTTCAATCCCCATCTGCATTTCTCTTTTTCTTTTATTTCAAAATTTAATAAAATCTAAGGTTTTTTTATATATGACAGATACAGAAAGAAATTAATAAAGCTGGAAAACATGGTAGGTCCTCTTAATCATTGTGTCACCACCTTTTGGACCTCAGGGACCACCAAACTTATAATTTTAAATCCTGCGGCCCATTAAAATGAATTGAGCATGCTGCTCACCGAAGCACCTGGACTCCCACTGATGGGATGGGGTCCTTCAGGGATTTAGTTTGGCTGCCTGTTTCTGCAACCTTAAATACTCAAAGAGTCATATGGAACAATTTCCCATAGAAAACAAAACACCAAGATCTCTCATCTCTCTCTCCCCCCCCCGCTCTCTGTCCCCGGGGGTGTGGTGGGGGGAAAGGACCATCTGAACTGGTGCTAGGTGGTGAGAATCTGATGTCTGGAGGCTGATGAGCCTCCTGCTGAAGATCAAGTGGCTGATGGGAAGGTGGGGCAACAGGGATGATACCAGCGGTGGATGGACTGACATGCAGAGACACGGCATTGGAGCCCGTCTTGGGTGTTCTCTGTAGTGCAAGGGGAGGGCACAATCTCCCGAGCCCCTCCTCTCAAGAGCTTCTCTTCTTCCTCTCCAGAAACACTTTGCAGCTCCTGAGGGGAGGGGTCCCCCTCGCAACATCTTCATCTGAGGGCATCGCTGGCAGACGCTTCCTGCAGCTCAGGAGGTCCACACACTTCCCGCTGCTGCTCAGTGCACTGAGGCAAGAGGCAGCAGCCATGACATGGGTTTGCTAAGGAGACTGCAAACACCCAGGAAGGGCTCCGATGCCTCAATCTCCCCCGCGCTACCCTCCCTCCCACGCACATCAGTCCATCTGCTGCCAGTATCACCCATTGCAGACATGGATGCACTGCAGACAACCAAAATTTTCTCATGCACCACCAGTGGGCTGTGGCCCACCAGTTGGTGACCACTGATGTAGGGTGTTAGCTATTCCTGCCAGCTTAGTATCATCCACAATTTGGTAAATTCCCTTTCTATTCCCTTATCTAAGTTATTTATGAAGATATTGAAGAGCACTGGACTTAAGATGGAACTTTGTGGTACCCCACTGCTTACTTCTCTCCATGTAGATATAGTACCATTAAGGATTACTCATTGAGTATGGTTTGTCAGCCAGTTGCAAATCCATCTGATCATGATGCTATCTATCCCACTTTTTTCTAGCTTATCAAGAAGTAGGCTTGGTCTACTTTGTCAAATGCCTTGCTGAAGTCTAGTTATATTATGTCCATAGTATTTTGCTGCTCTACTTATTTAGTCACCATGTGGAAAAATGAAATAAGATTAGTCTGGCATGATTTGTTTTTAAGAAACTCATACTGACTTCCAGTTATTATTTTACTCATTTCTAGATGTTGGCAGATCTGGTTTTTTTAAATTATCTTTTCTAATATCTTCCTGGGTATTGATTAGGCTGATTGATCTGTAGTTTCCTGGGTCTTCCCACCCCACCCCACATCTTTTTCTTTTCTTTTTGAAGATGGGAACCACATCAGTTCTTTTTCAGTCTTCTGGTAATTCCCTGGTGCTCCAGGATTTTTGAAAGATGACATTTGCCAACTCCTTTAAGAACTGAGATGACATCTTCCAGCTGCTTTAGAACTCTGGGATATAATCTGTCAGGTCCCGGTGATTTGTATTCATCAAGATCAGACAGGTGTTCTCTTACCATTTTTTGTTTATTTTAACTTTTATTTCTAGTCTGTCTTTTACAGTTATGTTTTTGGTAGGTTGGATTATTGTTTCTTTTTACATAAAGACCAATGCAAAGAATGAATTAAGCATCTCTGCTTTCTCTCTGCTGCCTGTTACTTCTTTGCCATCTTCTCTCATGATGTCTTGCTTTACAACTGCATCCTTAGCTAACAAAATTTCCATCCCAATTTTGGTAGAAAGTTGGGATTACTTATAACTTTATGTTGTACCTGTCAATAAGTAGATAAAAATAATTTAGTTTAAAACTTATTTATTATACTTCTTGTTACCTAGGTTATTTTTAAGAAACTCCTCTGGCAATCCTATTTTTGAGCAGAGCTTTTGGGTTAGGGTTAGAGATGAGGAAGTTACCTCAGACAAGGCTGGAAATTCAGATGTGATTGTGTTTAGAATAGTGTTAGGGATTTTTTTTGTATTTTTTTAACTTTGTGCAATAGGTGAATCTTATCTTCTTTTGGTAGAAAAGAAGAAAAAGTAGAAAAGAAAATTGTTTTTTTGTTTAAATCCTGGAGTTAACTAATGGCCTACTAGCACCCAGCTCAGCTTGGTCAGACTGTTGATGCCAATTTTTTTGTTTGTTTGGTTGGTTGATTGGTTGGTTTTCTTTTCTGTATTTAGGAAGACACAGGTTGGATGAGGATTTCCTTATTAGCATAAACCATCATCAAAAATAGTTCAAGACACATCTAAAACTAGTGTATTTTGAAATGAGAAGTAATAAAGATCTCATGCCTGTTTTGAGTATGATACTGGAGACATCTTTATGTCCTTGTAATTGTTTTTCACCCAACTCATCCTTCTAAAACAGTGGTCCCCAACCTTTCTGGTTTTGTGGAAGATAATTTTTCCATGGACCATGGGGGGAGAAGTATGAAACCTAGTCGCAATTTTGCTTGCCTGCCGCTCCTTTCTAGCTGCGTAGCCTAGTTTCAATCAAGCCATGGATTGGGGCGGGGCTATGCACCCCAACTTTTTAACATTTTGTTTGTTTTACTATTTTCATTGCGTCTACATAGTACACTTTTCCAAATGTGATACATTACCAAGACTTTTGGAGGAAGATGACAGAACAGTTGCAGTTTGCTGAGAGCAATTTGCATTGTTCTTTGCAGAGGAAGTGTGTCTTGATTTCAGCTGCAATGTTGAAGGACACAAGAAAATAATCTCAGCAGCTTTTCTTGTTTCCTTACATTTCCTTATTTGCCATCAAAGGGCAAATAAATTGTGCAAAGAAATGAGAGCCTTCACCTATTGAAGAATAGTAGAGGTGGATTAATATATGCAATAGAAGAAGTAAGTTATGGCCTTGAAGAAAATTCTTGTCTTGCTAAAAATTGTCTCTTTCTTTGACCAGAAGAACCCAGAAGAATATTAGCTGTCTTGACCTGATATTAACAAAGAAAGCTAAGAATATAGTATTTAAAATCATTAAATGTTTAGAGTTTTTTTTAAATAAAAAAGCTGATTAATATTTTGTCTTTTATTTAAAATTTGTACACTTAGTTACCATAGGAAAAAACAAAATTTTTTACTCTTAATGAATATTTAAAATACAATGACTTTGGCGATAAAGGTGAAATCATGAAAAATAGCTATTGGGCAAAGATTCACAATTGCTATGCATGTATGTACTGTATGCTGTATTTGATCTGGATATGTACATATATATCCCTGATACATCCACCACATCCACACATATTATACTCCTGGTATCATTGTCAGCCTGATTTAAAATGCAGATGTTGCATTACCTTCATGATTTTATTTTTACTTTATTTTAACTAAAACAAAAATTAAACAGAAAAAAGCATCCAGTCTTCCTTGTATAACAACATAGCATTATGATTCTATTGCAGCTGATCCCCTCTATCTTCAAATCATTTCCAAGGCTCTAATCATTTAACATTGAAAAATTAACAGGATACTTATTTCAGATCAGATCTACTATGCACTTCCTTTTTTTAAATGCCATTAGGTATCCTGAATAACACAACTCCTTTACTCCACCCCTAATTAGAAAATAATTGGTGAAAAAGATAATGGGAACATTGAAAAAGATGGTAGTGGTACATTGTGCAAATACTCAATTTAGAATAAGGGATATTTTTCTGCACACACAACAGCTAAGTTCATACAATATACTAAACTAACTCGATACACTTGCTTTGTTATGAAACTATGTGGTCGGGCTTAGTTTTTGGGGAGGAAAATAAGGGGGGGGGATTCTGCCTCTGCCTACCAGCATCTATCAGTATTCATCTGACTAGCATCCTGTCAGTGTGTGAGAGAGTTCAGGGCTGTTTGGGAACTGAAACAGTTTTTGCTGTGTGAGCAAGAAGGAGACAGCAAGGAGCCTCGGTGTGGCTTAGCTCAACTGTTCTGTACTAAAACTGGTTGCTGCTGTGAAATTGAAACTGAAACTCCTCTCCTCTGCTTGTGTTTTGCATTTGGAACAGATTTCTTTTTAGCTGGAGATGGGAGTAGAACTCCTTAGCATCAGAGCATATTAATAATAATATACAAAATACTAATGCTTAGATGCTCATTTTGAAAAATCCTTTCTTAGTGAGCACTTAGAAGCCAAGTTTCAAGTTTGTCGACTTTATTGTTCTGGAGATTTTGTTATGATGCATGAGTGGTATTTTGTTTTTATATATGTAGATTCTTAACCAACTTCTAAATTATAAACAACTGTTGTGTTCACCCAAATGACTGTACTCAAAAGTGACTTAATATGATGGCCCGATTCACACAAAACAATGATGATAGTTGGTTCCTATTTTATGTTGCATGCAAATTATTTTATTGTATTTAATCAAGGGTGAGTTTCTACCGATTCTGTTCACCTCTGTAGAACCGGTAGCTCTGAAGAGCAGCAGACATAGAACCAGTTCTGTCTACTGATGTTTTTGCCCACCCGCCCACCTGGGTTCTTACCTGATATTTATTTCCTGATTTTTCAACTTCAGCTGCCGAACGAGGCACAGCTGCAGCTAAAAAAGCAGGAAAATAGGCTGTTTTAAAGGCTGCTTCTCTGCATGCAGCCTGCTGATGACGATTTACAGGTGTGCGGCTCCCAGTGTGCAGAGAAGCTCATAAATCCCAAACCAGTAGTTAACCCTGTCATATCCCACCCCTGCATTTAATCAATTAATTTAGCAGGTTGTGCAAACCAAACCTAACACTACTGACAGAAAATCTGCAGAAATAAATGATTTGAAATAGTTCAGTTGATCTTTGAATTAGATTAGTTCATCTACTGAACTAGTCTAATCAGGGTCAATGGAAATGGAATAAGCATTGCCTAGAGTTGGGCTTTATGAAGAAAATGTCAGTGCTAGGGGTCTGCAAATAATGTTCATAATATTTACTAGGACTACAGATTATTATTGGGCAAGCCATACCTTTTTCATATATGAACTTTGAAGCAAAAGTAACATCAGTAAAAGATTGTAGCTAATTTATAGGATCACCATATTCATATAATATGCCCTGAAATTAACTGTTGTTACAATGTTCAAAGTTACAAATTACTGAATATCATTTTATTCTAATTCAGCACATTTCAAAACCCAGCCTCCAAATTAGTTTTCAAAACCAGAGAAAAGAATCTGAGCAAAATAATATGACAAATATATAAATATTTAATGGTAACTCACCTGTTCATGTAATTGGTTATCTGCACCCTGCTCAGAGATGCCTTCACAACCAGAATTCTTGTGATACCCAGGAATATTTACATCTCCCACCGAAAAGACTGGAAAGAGAGGCCTGAGAAATCGGAACTCGCTACTTAGAGATCCACCAGTCAAACAAACATCATAACGGTAAGTCCTGGAAAGCGA
>BLBF01000031.1:2874586-2963036 GCA_015471245.1 Laticauda colubrina
TTACTATTTCAATATTGTATGATTCCAAAGGGTTGTCAAGCACAATTTGAGATGTAAGTATGCAAACATCTGTCTGGCGACACAGAACATCCCGGTCTACTTTATCAGTTATCAATATATCCCCAGTAGGAATATCAAGGGAGAAATACTGTTTAGTGCTTTCAGAAATGAGATGGGCTCTGCGATCAATGAATTCCTGTACTTCCAGTTTCAAATCCTTCAGCACATTAGCCACTTTAGAACCACTTTTGGTTTCTTCAGGTGTAGAATAGTAGATTGAAATACATAATGCTCCAGGAAGACAAAGCAACCAAAAAAGATACATACCTTGTTTACTCCTAATGCATTGTTCCATGATTCAGGACTCTCCTTAATTCTTGAACAGAATATAAATCTCCTTACTTTCATCCAGTTATTGTCTCTCACAAAGAGCCCATTTCCTGCTGCTTTACCTCACAGCTTTTATCTTTACATTGGTTAAAATCTTTTGGTTTTCTTGCACAACCCTAGTCATAGCTTTTTGTTCATTTCAGCTCACACAAAATTTCGGAATCTCCAGTCATATGTTTGCCTATTCTGCCACCGTGTGGCTGTCTGAAGAATCCTCCTGTAGGACTGATTATTATTTCATGAGTCTGTTCTAAATTAAAAGCAGTAAATCATAGTTTTGAAGGCTCTCTACCTATTCAAAATATGAAGATTCCACAGGAAATGTTGGCTCTTAAGGTTGGTGAGTTACCTCATCCCCAAACAATAATAGTATTTTTCAGCAGCACATTGAGAGAGAGGGATACAACTCTAGCATTGCAATATAATTTTCCTTCAGGGTACCCAGAAATTATATTGGAACAGAACAATAAGAGGAAAGGATCTAGGTTAATCATCTCCATTTAGATTTAACTAATTTCAGTCATAGAATAATATGTATAAAGTCCACAGGATATGTAACTGTAGGAAATCCTTATTTTGAAATTATTAGAGTTTTAATTTTAAAAAATATGAATGTGATCAAAATAGTATTAGTTCTAAGGCCCTGTCACACTGCAAAAACAGATGCAAAGAGGAAGCAAAACAGAAAAAAAATCTTGCCATCCGTTCTAAAACGCGATGTACTCACTGCCTCCGTTTGGCTTCCTCTCAATCCATCCAGCATCCGTTTATGGACGTTTCATCCGCTCCAAAAGTTTTAGGCTGTCTAAAACTTTTGCACGGAAAATGTATCCAGTTCGTCAGTTCTGCATCCGCTACGCATCCGTTATGCATCCGTTACGCATCCACTATATCCGCTAGGCATCCGCTACGCATCCGCGCAACTCCATCCGCCCGGACGTAGGGAGGAAGCGGAACGGATGCAGAACGGATGCAGAACGGATGCAGAACGGAAACAAAGCATTTAAAACGGAAAAAACGTTTGTAGAGTGGACTTATCTCGGATATTAAGGATGCCTAGAGGATGCCTAGAGGATGCCTAGAGGATGCCTAGAGGATGCAAAGGGACACCTATACTGCCTATAAAAAGGCGGAGCAACTCGTCTGCATCGTACTTTCAGACCAGCAGCCTTGCGGTGCAGACCTCTGCAGCCTTCATCTGACTCTTCCTCTTCCACAGCATCCAGTCATCTCCACCATGGATTGCGACAAAATCCTTTTGGCAGCCAACATCCTTCTGCAACAGTACGAAGCCATCAACAGTCTCTGTGAACTCTACTACGGCAAGAAAAGGAGGCACCCAAAAAAAGTCTGGGTCCAAAGATGGTTAGCCAGAAGAGCACAGTACCAACTTTATGACAAACTGATGGTGGAGCTCAGGAGCAAAG
This sequence comes from Laticauda colubrina, assembly GCA_015471245.1. Classification (NCBI taxonomy): domain Eukaryota; kingdom Metazoa; phylum Chordata; class Lepidosauria; order Squamata; family Elapidae; genus Laticauda; species Laticauda colubrina. Next base: position 2,876,404 of record BLBF01000031.1, read on the forward strand.
ACACTTGTGCGTTCCAGAACTTCATGAATATGCCTCCAGCCATGTTTGACGAACTTCTGCAGCGCCTGACACCCAGGTTGAGCAAGACAAAAACCAACTTCCCGCCCAGCCTGGAACCTGGGCTCAGGATGGCACTCACTCTGCGCCACCTGGCCTCAGGGACCCCCTACAGGAGCATGCAGTACGGCTGGAGGGTGCCACCCAGCACCATCAGCTTTGTGGTCAGAGAGATGGTGCAGGCCATCATCGAAGAATACAAGGAGGAGCTCCTCCAGTGCCCCACCACTGAAGAAGGATGGAAGAAAGTTGCAGAGCAGTGGTATCAGAAATGGAACTTACCCCACACCATTGGAGCCATCGATGGCAAGCACATGGCCTGCAAAGCTCCAGCCAACTTAGGGTCCACTTATCACAACTACAAGGGCTTCTTCAGCATCATCCTCTTCGCCATGGTCGATGCCGACTACAAGTTCATGTACATCGATGTTTCAGGCAACGGCTCATCTTCAGATGCCCAGGTATACAGCGACAGTCACCTCAAGGAGGGGCTGGAAAGCAACCTCATGGTGGGCTTCCCAGATCCAGAACCCCTGCCCAACGACACGCAAGATGTGCCCTACTTCATCATGGGGGATGATGCCTTCTCCCTCTCAACCTACCTCATGAAGCCCTACACCTCCAAATACCTCACCCGTGAAGAGAGGATCTTCAACTACAGGCTGTCCAGGGCAAGGCAGGTGGTGGAGAACGCCTTTGGCATCCTGGCTGACAGGTTCCAGGTACTTCTCAACACCATGCAGCATCACCCACAGAGCATGAGGAGGATCGTGGAAGTTTGCTGCATCCTGCACAATCTCATGCGCACCCGCTACCCAGTGTTGCAGAACAGGCTCGTGGACCTCCAGCAAGGCAATGGGGACATGGAGCCTGGGGAATGGAGGCAAGGGCAAAACCTGATCGACACTGAGGATGTGCAAGGGCCCAACAGAGCCTCACGTGAGGCGAAGAAGCAGCACAACCTTCTGAAAGACTGGTGCAACTCCCCAGCTGGAGTGGTGGAGTGGCAAGACAGGATGGTAGATGCTTCATGGATGCTTCCTTCAGCCTGTCTCATCACACGGATGAGATTGGGCCATGTATGTTTGGTTGGCCTACAATGAACAGGGCATTTAATAAGAGTTGTGTTTATGTTGACATGTGTGGATCAATGCTTACATTGTAATTGATAAGGGCCATCGGTGTGGCACCTGGGAGGGTGGACCATACAGTCCCACTATGCTTGCACTGATGATTTATCTATCCCACAGCTATCTTAACCCATCCCAAAGGTATCCCTGCCCATCCCACAGCTATCTTAACCCATCCCACAGGTATCCCTGCCCATCCCACAGCTATCTTAACCCAAAGGTATCCCTGCCCATCCCATAGCTATCTTAACCCATCCCAAAGGTATCCCTGCCCATCCCACAGCTATCTTAACCCAAAGGTATCCCTGCCCATCCCACAGCTATCTTAACCCATCCCAAAGATATCCCTGCCCATCCCACGGCTATCCTTACCCATCCCACAAGCATGCAAAGGCTAAACCATTTCTAAAAGTTCCCACCCAGACTTTATAGAAAAAAAATAATGAAGCAAGCGTGTGAAACAAAGATAAACTTTATTAATAACAACCTGAAAAGTAAACATGAACCAAGTCAAGTGTCCAAATAAAGTCCAAAAATATCCAGGCAGCCAGTCTCTGGTACTCCTCTTGGTCACTCGGAGGTGTGTGCCCAGTCTAATTTTTAGGGTGCAGGTGCTCTGGAGGTGGGTGCTGCTGCAGTGCTGGTCTGAGGTGCTGATGGAGTGCCTGGCCCCAAGAGGACAACAGGGGACGGTGTGTTCAGAAAGGTGTCGGACAGCTGGTTCATCCCCGCGATGCTGAGAGGTCCTTCCTCCATGCCATGGGGTGTCAGCCCCAGTACTGAGGACAGATGTACTGAGGCCGGGCTTGGCTGTGGGATGGAGGAAGGAGTAGTGTAGTGGGACTGCCTGCTGTGCAGCGAGCTGAGGAGTGGCATGGCTGGCATCGATGTCATCGGTGGCATCATTGGCGTGGGTGGCATCGGTGGCATCAGTGGAACAGCTGGCAACGGTGTCGCCCGATGACTCTGTGCCTGGCCTGGGAAGGGCTGCTGCCTGTGCTGCTGGACATCTGGGTAGCGGTAGCCCTGGTAGGTGAAGCCTTGGTATGGGAGGGACATCACCTGGGGTGGAGGAGCAGACCTGGACTGGGTGGGAGCAGGTGCCTCTGGGTCTGGAGGGTTGTTAATCAGCGTGCAGATCCTCTCCTTCACCAGCTGGTACTGGGGATCCAGCATCTCCTTCAGGGTCTGGTTCAAATAATTGAGGAAGGGCTTGCGGTTGGAGCAGGAGGAGTCGATGGGGACCAGCTGAGAGAGGAGACCTATGCTGGTTCGGATGGTGTCCCTGATCTCCACCAGGACCTTGTGGCTCTCCCCCTCCTGCGGTCTGGCTCTCTGCCTTCCTGTGGAGGCGGCCGTGTGGGTGGATGGGACTTCGGCAGCGGTGGACTCAATGTTTCCTTTCTCCCACCGCACCAGGGAGTCTTCCTCGCTCTCCACCAAGCTTTCAACACCTGCCTGGGGGTTCTCCACCATGGCACGCTCCACCGAAACCTGCCTGGAGACAGGGACTGACTCGGCTGGAAGAGGACTGGGTCGCAGCAGGCTGCTTGAGAGTGAGGGTAGACAGATGGGCTCCTGGTGCTGCTCGGTGGCGGATCTCACCCTCCAGGAAGCTGCACCTGGCCATGACATAGTTCTCTCTGTCCGTCAGCTTGATTGCGGCCTGGCCAGATTTTTTGCGGTGCAGCTTCCTGTACCAGGTGTGCATATGTTTCCACCAGCCGAGTAGCACCTCCGAAGTGTAGCCCAGACTCTCCGCCCTCTCTCTCCAAGCAGCCTGCTTCCGCTTGGTGTCCCTGTACAGCCTGTGTCCCTTCCGCCACAGATAGTCCTTCTCTCTCAGCCACTCCAGCACCTCATCCTCGTGCACCTCCTCAATAAAGTACTGCCTCCTCTCCCGTTGACGCGAACGACTCTTCCTCCCTCTGGCAGGGCCATATGGGCCCTCATCAGAGGGACTTCGAGGTTGGAGGGGCTGCTCCTCCACACCAACAGCATCATCATCATCATCAGCAGCAGCAGAATCATCATCATCAGAAACATCACCAGCAGGATCGTAATCAGCAGCAGCAGCAGAATCACCAGCAGGATCATAATCAGCAGCAGCATCAGCAGCAGCAGCAGCAGCAGCAGCAACAGCAGCAGCAAGACCAGGATCAGCAGCAGCAGAGTAAGCACCAGCAGCAGGACCAGCAAGACCAGGAGCACGAGCAGAACGAGCAGCACCAGCAGGACCAGGAGCAGCTTCAGCAGAGTGTGCAGCAGAAGCACCACTGCCAGGCGCAGCCACAGCAGAAGCTCCAGCAAGAGAAGAGCGAGCCCAAGCAGCAGAAGCCCCAGCAGAAGCAGAGTCACGGACATGGGGCGGGAGGGTGGCCCTGTCCCTCTTGCCAGGGATGGCGGCAGGTTGCTGAGCCTTTCACTTCTTCCCCATGGTTGTGGGGTTGCTGGCTGGCAGGAAGGCTGGCAGGCACCAAGCTGGCAGGAAGCCTGGCAGGAAGCCTATTAGGAAGCCTGGCAGGAAGGCTGGCAGGAAAGCAGGCACCAAGGCTGGCAGGCAGACTGGCTGGCAGGGAGGCTGGAAGGCAGGCTGGCAGCAAGGCTGGCAGGGAGGCTGGAAGGCAGGCTGGCAGGGAGGCTGGAAGGCAGGCTGGCAGCAAGGCTGGCAGGGAGGCTGGAATGCAGGCTGCCAGCAAGGCTGGAATGGAGGCTGGAAGGCAGGCTGGCAAGGAGGCTGCCCAGGAGGCTGGGAGGCAGGCTTGGAGGCAGGCTTGGAGGCAGGCATGCAGGCAGGGCAGGCAAGGAACTCAAAGTGTCCAGCAGCAGGTCTTTCCTCGGAATGCTGGCCACGTGCGAGCTGCTTCCCTTTATATCCGGGGGACTTGCGCAATGCATCCCCCCCCGCATGCGCAATTAACGCGCGGCATCCGTTCCACTTCTGCTGTGCATCCGCTAGGCTTCCGCTGTGCATCCGCTTCATCCGCTGTGCATCCGTTCTGTATCCGTTTTTTCCATTCTGCGTCCGCTCTCCTGAGACCCCCCTGAAGCCCTGTGAACGCGCCATCCGTTCTGCATCCACTGGGCTTCTGTTCCGCATCCGCTTTGCATCCTCCCTGCGTCCTCCCCGCGTCCATTTCATCCACTCCAATTATGCAAATTTTTGCCCCTTTTGAGCGCGGATACAACGGAAGGAACATTTTTCTCTTCCGTTGTGTCCTCTTTGCATCCATTGGGCAGTGTGACACAGACTTAACATAGGAAGAGAAGATAGGAGGGGTTGTTTCTGAAGTAAGAGCTACTGTATTCAAGGCCCCTATGCTCCCTGTCTGTTGTTACTTTTCTTTCAATACTTTGAAAACTCAAAGAATCACATGAAATATTATTGTGACTTCCTCAAAACGAACAGGATTGAAGATTACAAAAGTGAAATACAGAGAAACAGTGAGAAAGAAAAACAAAAGAAAAAGAAAGAAAAGAAATGTATACCAGACAAAGCAATCTTCTCACAGATAAATCTTTTCTAGAATTAATCAAAGAAAACAGTTCTACAGTTGACAACATATTCAAATAATAAAATATTATAAATTAAAATGTAAAACTGTTTGAAATGTTTTCATACTATTCCAACTTTGGATATCAGTTTATCTTCCTTTATATGAGTTTTGGTTTTATGGGAATCTATTGAATTTCTTGTATACATTTGGCTGCAAAGAGAGTCCATTAAAGAAAGAAGAAGGGGAAAAAACCCAGGAAACAGAGGCCTAAAGAATTGGAACTTATGAGTCAAAAATCAACCAGTGAAACCTACCTCGTAATTGTATCAGAACAAGGATCATCACCATTTTCTTGCAAATTGTGTTCCAATATTGCATTAGATACAGAACTAGTGCTGCCCATGAATTTCACCTCTCCATTCTGAGTCCCAACAGTGAAGAGACTCAGATCTTCAGCAACTGATAGGAAAGCCAAGAATTCTGCCCTGAATCTCTGTCCACTGCCACCACTTTGGTGACTAGGTAGCCTGTCTCTGCTCCCCGGGGAACCAGATCATTTGATGGAGAAGTGCTGTTCTGAAGAGGGCAGAGGATGAAGGGGACATGGTCATTTTCTTCCGTGATAAGAACTCGGACCATTGTTTCTGAACTCAGTGGAGGGGACCCTTGTCTACAGCCCTCACCATCACCTGGAAATTTTGTATATCCTCATAATCCATAGATCAAATGGCATACAAGTTCCCAGTTTCAGAGTTGATGGAGATGTAAGATGATGCAGGCTCTTCCCTGGTCTTTCCAAACAAAATATGAGTTCTGCATCCAAATCAATTGCATGAATTAATCCAATGAGCAAACCTGGAATGTTATTTTCTCTCAAGTGGAAATCATAGAAAGATGTTTCAAATTCTGGAGGGTTGTCATTGACATCTGAAATATCAATAATAATAATTCTCATTGAAGTGAGACTGGGAGAGCCTTGGGCAGTGGTTATGATGGTGATGTTATATTGTGACATTTGTTCTCTGCCCAATGGCTGCTGAATCACAAGCTGGTAATTGTTGTTCTTTGTGGATTTTAGGATAAAGAGCAAGTTTGAATATGTACCCACTCCCCCTCATTAAGGACGTGCTGACCCACCTCTCAAAAATAAAAATCTTTTCAAAGCTAGATTTATGAGAGGCATACTATCACATCAGAATTAGGAAAGGGGATGAGTAGAAGACTGCTTTTAACACCCCACTGGGATGCTATCAATTTAAGGTACTCCTTTTTGGATTACAAGGAGCCCCTGCTGTAATTATGCAACTAATTAATGATGTACACCATGAACCTTTATACAAAGGGGTCCTAGTTTATCTTGGTGACATTTTAATTTACACTGAAACAAAAGTAGAGCATATAAGACTAGTCTGAGCAGTTCTCACGAAACTCCAAGCTGCAAAACTCTCTGCAAAACTCTCTAAATGTGAGTTCCACCAAGAAAAAAATTGACTACCTGGGATATAGAATATCCCACAAGGGAATAGAGATGGACCCACAAAAAGTAAAAGCCATCATCAATTGGGAGCCATCCCAAACCTGCAAACAATACAAAGTTTCCTGGGTTTTGCAAACTTTTACTATTAGTTCATTCAGGCTTTTGCAAATATCGCCTGTCCCATTAAAAACTTGTTAAAAACAAAAGGGGGGAACTGAAACCAAGGCAAACCCTTAACATCAAGCAGCATTTGAAACACTCAAACAATTATTCACAGCCAAACCTATCCTAAAACACCCAGGCACAGAGCAACCATTCATCATCCAAGCAGACACCAGCGACATGGCAGTGGGAGCACTCCTACTTCAAAATAATGAACATGGACAATTGCAACCATGTGCATACATCTCTAAGAAATTTACAGAAACCGAGCAAAGATGGGCCATATGGGAGAAAGAGGCATATGCCGTGCGATGGGCCCTCCTCACATGGAGACATTTCCTAGAAGGGAACAAAATCCCCTTTGAAGTCTGGACTGATCCATGAAAATTTAGAAGCCCTAAAATCTCCACAGAAACTCTCCCCCAAACAAGTATGTTGGATGCAATACTTTAAACACTTTAATTTCACTCTCAAGTATCTCTTAGTTGGGAAACACTTCTTGGTCAATGCCCTTTCAGGGAAACCTCAGTACAACATCAAAAAGACTGAAATTGTTAAATCCATACTCCAACACACCAGCTAGCTACCAAAATGATCACCTGAGCACAAGCAAAAAAAAAAGAACCACTTGTTGACAATGCAACAGCTTCCAAATTTAAGGAGGCACTATTTAAGGATGACTGGCTCCAATCCCACAAAAATATTTGCTTATTAAAAGATGGTCTAGCCTGGGTTGAGAACAAATTTTACATCCCTGCCAGCCTGAGACTGGACCTCATGAAACAATGCCACAATTCCAAAATAGCTGGACATTTTGGATTTGTAAAAACTCTGTACATCAAAAGACAATTCTGGGGGCCATCCCTTAAAAAAAGACATTGAGAGCTATGTTGCTAACTGCCCCACCTGCACAGCTGCAAAAAGATGACAAGGAAAATCCCCAGGACTTCTACAAACTGTGGCAGAACCTTCAGCACCCCGGAGAGAGATTTGTAGTGGAGCTGCCTGAAAGTGCAGGAAACAGTCATTTGGATTATAATAGACCTCTTTTCAAAACACATCCATTTTATACCCTGCCAAAAGATCCCAAAAGCTAAGGCATTAGCAAAAAGGTTTTTAGTACACGTTTATTGCCTCCATGGAACTCCCCAATGGATTATCTCAGACAGGGGGGTTCAATTCACCTGCAAATTTTGGTGGGCTTTTAAAAACCTATTAGGCTCTGCTCAGGGGTTTAACTCTTTGCAACACTCCCAGACGAATGGGGGGGTGGGGGTAGAGAGAGCCAATGGAATATTAGAACAATATTTCAGATGTTTTATTAACTACCAACAGGACAATTGGACTGACCTTTTGCTGAGGTAGCTTATAACTCTGTACAAAGCACCCCATTCTAGGTAACTACAAGACAAGAATTCAACCCCATGCCAGAGCTACCCACCAAGGAACCTGACATTCCTCTCTTAAGGAGTGGATAAACAATTTACAAACCATTTAGCTGGTGGTCAGACTAGCCCTACAAGAGTCTAGCATCTTTTAAAGCTCAAACTAACAAAAAACACTGTGAACCCAAATCGTTCAAAGTTGGGAACTGCATTTTTTTATCTACAAAGTTCCTACAATCATTACAACCTTCTAAGAAACTGGGACCAAAATTCATTGGCCCATTTCCCATCACCAGAATTATTCACCCTGTCACTGCAGAACTCCTACATCCTAAGACACTGTGTTAAGCCTGGGTTCCCCAACCAGGGTTAGGTAGACAAGCTAAACAGAATGTGCAGCGTTAGTCAGATAGGCACACAGATAAATGAGTGAGCTAAGCTTGTATGTTTATTAACATACAGTAAAGACAACAGATACGCTTGTGCTATCAAGAATATATTTTATTCCAGTATAAGTTTATGGCATAGTCAAATAACAGTCCAATATTCATTTACCATGTAGTCAGTCCATTCAGGGGTATTCAGTTAGCAAAGTCCATGTAGAATATCCTATGTCAGTTCACTTACAAAATCAGTCCTTTGTTGTCTCTCCCGTTCGAGCAATGCAGTCTTGATTCCAAGCAGTAATCAGGGATCATCAAAGCCAGAGAGAGTGCAAGCCGTAGTCTTGCTACTTTTATATTGTTTTCTTAACCACTCCTTTAATTGCTATTTCACAGTTAAAGCTGTATACACACTAACATACACTAACTATGATTCATAGTTATTATTTCACCTAAACCAGTTAGGGTGAACAATGTTATCCCTAACACACTGATTTCACTGCAGCCTACTCAAACCAGAATAACTTCAAAGATCAGAACCCCTCTTCCCACACCTCCAACCCCCATTATGATGGAAGGGGAACAACATTTTCAAATTAAAGATATCCTGGACTCACACACTCATCATGGCTCCACACAATATTTCGTAGCATGGAAACACCTACCCTCCTCCCAAAATGAATGGGTGGCCAAAAACATGTAAAAGCCCTCACGCTGTTAAGGAAATTCCACCTGAAATACCCTTACAAACCATCCTAATTCTTAATGTATTATATGTTTTATGTCTTCCAGGTGAATTTTCCATTTTTGTGAGGAAGTCAATATGTCAGATCTGTGTATCTACCATTCTTCAGTGAAAGAAGGCCATTTGATACATTTAGTTCTTTTTTCTCTCTATGTATCCTAGGTGTCCTATTTCTTGCCTTGTCTTTTGCATAACTTTTTACCTGATTTGTAACCATTGCCTAGTGCCCCAGATGTTCAGAAAATTCTCACCTCTTCAGGGAATGCAAAGGGAGAAGGGTGACCATGTGGATTACAAGCGCTGGAAGATAGCCCTGAGAAAATTTTCTTATCTGCTTTCTCAGAAGCATGGTACAATAACTTCTTCATGCCTGTGGATTGGTGGAATCCACATCAGACATTGGGAAGGGTTTCTAATCTCCTTTATCCTGGTTGTATGCTCTGAGGGACTTCAGAGCCTGCTTTGAATTCTGACTTGCTTTAACCCCTTTTTCAATTAAAGGTTCCTTTTGAAATACAAAGTTTATCAAGAGTCTATACTTGTTCTGAAGGGAGGGAAAGGCTGGTCCTTACAGTTGGTTTATGTCCTTGATTACTTTTCATCCATTGCCTCTGGTCCTGTTTTCTGGTGCTTTGGAAAACAGAGTCATCCTCTCTTGTTTGTGGTAGCCCTTAGAAATTGGAACATTTCTATCATGTCACCCCAATCCTTACTCTTTCATTAAACTAGACATATTCAATTCCTGCATCCATTCTTCATATGTTTTCTCCTCCAATCCCCTTATCATCTTCTGCTGTTCTTCTTTGCACTTCTTCTAGAATCTCAACACCTTTTTTATATTATGGCGAACAAAACATAATGCCAAGTGTGGTCTTACCAAAGTGTGGTCTTACCAAAGCATTATAAAATGGGATTAATACTTCACTTGATGTTGATTCCAGCTTATTCTATTCTGTTCTGTTCTGTTCTGTTCTATCACTCTGTTAATGCAGCCTAGAATTGCATTGGCTTTTCTGGTGGCTGTAGCACACTGCTAGCTAATATTTAAGTGATTGTCCACTAAGAGTCCCTCTTGCAGTTATTCCTATTGAGCCAGATATCACTATATCTGTGCCCTGAATATGGGAAGTCTTCAGTTGTGTGACACCATTTGAATGATGGAACTAACAAGGATTAGTGAGTTTATGTAAGTCTGTTTTTCTACCACATGCTAAAAGCAAATGGAAGATTTTGTTTAAAGGTGGAGATTATGGCAAAATGAAATGATGGGGGACTCCATTTTCTCACTGGACTTTCATTTTGCTTGGCAAAAACTTGTGAGTTTTTTGGGCCAATATGTGCAGATTGGACTCATTCAACTCTTTTTACAAGATGTATAACAATCTTCATGTGATCAGCACCTAAAATCACTTGAATCATGACCAGTGTACCCATATTGCCCACATGTTTAAAAATACCTCTGTGTTTTCCAATAAAATATTGTAACATCATAACAATTGCTAATATGGTCACAACATTTGCAAGGGATCCAGCTTTAATTGGAACACCTTTTCCCAATTTCATATCCCACAATATACTGACATTTAGATTTTTCTATTTTAACCAGAAAATAATGTGAAATAGAACATACATCCTGACCATCAATGTATAAGTGAGGAAAAGATCGTAGGAGTAGTTTTTTCTGAAGTGAAAGGATTTTTTATTCAAAGCCTTTAACTTTCCTTTCAGCTGCATTTCTTTCCAGTCTGTCTGAGACTGGAAAGAATCACATGAAAATTCTCTATCTTAATAGGAAAGATGATTCTGACTTCTTTAAAAAGAAATGAATGTTACAAAAGATGATTACAGAAAAACAGTGAGAAAAAGCCAAAGGAAAGTTAAAGAAAACAAAGCAAAATAAAAGGATTTATTCAGAAATAAATGCAGAACAATGCAGTCTATTCATGGACACAACTTTTTAGAATTAACCATAGAAAATCTGTTTCCTATGACATCTTTAAACAATCAAATATTACAAATTTAAGATATAAAACTGTTGGAAAGGTTTAACATTATTCTTGTCTGAGAGATCAGTTCATTTTCCTTGACATGAGTTTTAGTATCCTGAGAGACTGTTTAATTCCTTGGATCCATTGAAAAAATGGGGAAAGCTGGCTTGAAGAATCAGAACTCACTGTTTAAAGACCCACCAGCTAAACGTATTTCATAATTATAGGCCTGACAATATGTGTCAGAAGCACGATCTCCACAATTTTCTTGCACATTTTGTTCCACAGGGAAATTCAATGCAGAATGAGAACTTCCTATGAACTTCCTTTGCTTCTGAAACTTGGTTGCAATAAACACCATGACAGAAAGCAGAAAAATGGATGAGATGGCAGCTAAGCAGATAAACAAATACATTGTTAGATCTCCCTCTTGTGGGACTTCACCCTTAGGTTTATCCATAATCTTCATCTAAGGATCAGAGAAGCCATCCAATAGAAGAATTTTTAGGGTTGCAGAGACAGACTGAGGAGGATACCCATTATCCCTAACTGCCACAATAAGAGTGTGCTGGAAACTGTCTCGGATATTCACTGGCCTCGTGGTTTTCACCTCTCCATTCTGAGTCCCAACAGTGAAGAGACTCAGATCTGTGGCCTTCAGCAACTGAGAGGAAAGCCAAGAATTCTGTCCTGAATCTCTGTCCACTGCCACCACTTTGGTGACTAGATAGCTTGTCACTGCTCTCCGGGGAACCAGATCATTTAATGGAGAAGTGCTGTTCTGAAGGGGGCAGAGGATGAAGGGGACATTGTAATTTGCATCTGTGATAAGAACTCGGACCATTGTTTCTGAGCTCAATGGAGGGGAGCCCTTGTCTACATTCCTCACCATGACTTGGAAATTTTGTATATCCTCGTAATCCATAGATCAAACGGCATACAAGTTCCCAGTTTCAGAGTTAATGGAGATATAAGATGATGCAGGTTCTTCCTGATCTTTCCAAACAAAAGAGAGTAGGTTATTTTGGCATTTTGTTCTGCATCCAAATCAATTGCATGTAATAATCCAATGAGCAAACCTGGAATGTTATTTTCTCTCAAGTGGAAATCATAGAAAGATATTTCAAATTCTGGAGGGTTGTCATTGACATCTGAAATATCAATAGTAATAATTCTCATTGAAGTGAGACTGGGAGAGCCTTGGTTAGTGGTTGTGATGGTGATGTTATATTGTGACATTTGTTCTCTGTCCAATGGCTGTTGAGTCACAAGCTGGGAATTATTGTTCTTTGTGGATTTTAGGATAAAGGGCAAGTTTGAATCAATGTTGCAGATAGTTCTGTTGTTGTACCCAGAGTCTTGATCTCTGACACCAAAGAGGGCCATCACTATTCCTGGGGGAGAATCTTCTGGATTAATGACAGACGATAGGATTATTTCTGGGGCGTTGTCATTCTCATCTTCAATGTCCACCTGGACTTTGCAGTAAGCAGACATCCCCCCTCCATCTGTGGCTTTGATATTCAGTTCATATTTGCTATTTTCTTCATAATCAATTTTCCCTACAAGAGTAATTTCTCCAGTATGATTGTTTAAATTGAATGATCTGAGCACATTTCCTGGTACATGGCTAAAAGTATAAGTAATGTGAACGTAGGCATCTTTATCACCATCACTGGCTGCAATTTTAGTGACCAATAAACCTGGAGGGCTGTTTTCCACAAGCTGCACCTTGTACACAGATTGTTCAAAATGAGGAACATTATCATTTGCATCTAAAATATCAATTATAATTTGCACTACAACAGTTCTCCTTGGGAACCCTCCATCCACTGCTTGTAAAATTAGGGTAATCTGAGGAATCATCTCACGGTCTAATGCTTTCTCTAAAATCAGTTCTGCATATTTGCTACCATCAGTGTGAGTTTGCACTTCTAGTTTAAAGTGTTCATTAGGAGTAAGTGTATAATTCTGAACATTATTTTCTCCTTTGTCTAAATCTTCAGCCTTTTCCAAAGGGAATCTGGTCTTTGTTGGAATGTGTTCAGATATTTCAAAAAGGAACTCCATTTTAGAGAATTTGGGAATGTTATCATTCACATCTTCTACTTCAACTTCAATTCCATGTAGCACTAATGGATTTTCTAGCACAATTTCAGAGAATAGAATACAGGGCACATTCTGACCACACAGAACCTCTCTGTCAATTGTATCCTTTAATATTAGGTTCCCAGAATGAAGATTCAGCAGGAAATACTCTTTAGAGCCCTTTGGAACAAGCTTAGTTTTCCTAGCAGATAATTATTTTACATCTATTTTTTTAAGTCTTTCAGCACATTAGCCACTAGAAATCCAGTTTTCTTCAGGCACTGAATAGCGCAAAGACTCACACATTTCTAGACAAAGAATATTCAGACAGAGAAAAAAAGCCAGAACTTGCCTTTTAATGCAACTTCTTTCCATTGATACAGGTTCACTTGAATGCAGAATGAAAACACAGGAATCACTGTCCACAGTTATTCCTCCCAAGAAATCTTTATTTTGTCCTATCTCTGTATCTTGAACTGGGTGTGTTTCCCCCCAGATTTCTTAAGTCTGCTTTTCATGAACTCTGTTGCCTTTGTCTTTGAGGTCCAAATAATGTCTTATTTTTGCAGGCCACCAGAAGAGCAATTGACTTTTGGATATTGTTCTCTGTTCTACAATAGCACCACCTTGTGCTGCATTTGTGATATGATATGATTCTACACTTAAAAATAGTTAAGAAAGGGTTGGTATTGTTTACCCTGACTGGAAATCACTCTCTGAGCTTTGAGAAAAGATACTAGACATGGCAGAAATGACTGGAAGATTCTGAACACAAAATGGACCACATTGTCTCTAAATGCATACTGGACAGTACATGCTTTTACTGGTTTGGCATCATGATTCAGAATGTACTGAACACACCTCTACTGGGATGACCTCATAACCTGAGAATCCTTCACAGTAGGAAAACTGGTAGAGAAAATCTCTTTGGTATGACATACAAATGTTTGGAATCAGGGTTTCATAGACATGATGGAGACACCAAGTTTCTTAGAATTCATGATTGTCTATTCATTGGTAAAGACATTTTAAAATTTTGCATTAACTATTCCAGTAAATAATAGGCTAATTTCCCATTTTAGGTGAGACACGAATAAAGAACCAAAAAAAATTGATGGATAATTGAGGTCTGTTTTCCTGGGCAATGGTAATATCTTTTTTCTCTCTAATGGTGAAAACTGTTAGAATCATAGGACTGAAAGGGACCTTGGAGTTCTTCTAGTCCAACCCTCAACTCAGGGCAGGACCCTTATACCTTCCCATCTTGTATACAGCCAGATGGTTTTCTTCTGTCATGTATGCACAGTCTTTAATTCTTCTATCATCAAAAGTTGTTGTGCACCTTTTCCTGCCTTTATCAATGTGGTTTTGTAGTGAATGAGTCTCCTTATACCTCTTCAAAAACTTAGAAATGCCACCTTTGGTTAAGTTTCCACCAATTTTTCTTCTAATTTCTTTATAACTGTAACCTTCTTCATGTAATAATACTATTTTACATCACTTTCTGGGCAACCAGTCAACTCTTTTCACCATTACTTTAATTTAATACATTTTACAAGCTTACTAAATGAAAGAACACAAAAAAACCAAACCAACTTGATAGCGATCACATAACACACTGACAAATGTCCTCCTCTCAGCTTCAATACATGACATCAATAACTTAATTCTACTGTAATCTGATTGGCTCATTGTCAAACCAAGATGACACCTAATTGGCTCTCTAAACACTCATGCTCATTGGCTACAATCAGATGAAGAAAGCTACCTGATATCAACCTGAGCAAGTTGTGCTTCCTTTTTCTGGTTATTTGGCTCTAACCTTTCATAGAATAGAGATAATTGAACAAACTTTGTTGCATTACATTCTTGATTAAACTCTTTCCATTGATATAAAATTTTATGGTACTACTCCCCAAAAAATGGTATTAGCCACCAAACCTCAAAAATACACTTTTTCCAAAAGATTTCCACAAGATTCATCCAAGTAATCTTTCCCAAGTTCTCTCTAAGTTTCTTAAAATTAGCTCTTTTAAAATCTAAGATTCTGGCATTGTGTTCTATTGCTTGTGTTTGCATTATGTTGACATGGTCACTCTTACCCAAGGTTCCTGAATTTTCAACTCCCTCTATCACTTCTTCTCTGTTTGTGAGAATTAAGTCCAGTATGATTGTCCCTCTAGTTTCTTCCTATACCTTTTGGACAACAAAGTTGTCAGCTAGGTTGGTAAGGAATCTATCAATTTCTTCTAGGTGATGTCAGGGTAATTGGAGTCCTCCATTACTATTGTAGTGTTTCCGACATAAATTTGTTAATTGGTTAGCCAAATGTACATCTACTTTTCCTGCTTGGTTGGGTGGCTTTCAGTAGCTATTGCCATGTTGTTCCTTTTTTATTTTATATTGGCCCATATGCATTCTAGGAGGTTTTTATCTTTGGTTTAATACTATATTTCTGTAGCAATATAGTGGTCTTTTACACAAAATGCAACTTCAACTCCCCTTTTATGGGGTCTGTTTTTTTTTTAAATAGTTTGTATGCTTCTATTAGTATGTTCCAGTCATGAGTTTCATCTCACCAAGTTTCGGTAATTCCAACTATATCATCTCTATTTTCATAGATTAATAATTCAAGTTCACCCTGTTTTTGTGAGGTACCACCAATCCTTTGCCAAAAGCCCATTTTTGGGGTAGTGCAGACCATGGTCCAGGAATCCAAAGTTCTTTTGGTAACACCAACTCTTTTGCCATTTGTTCTCTTACTTGATGCTGATCTTTTGTTGGCAATACAGATGAAAAAATTACTTGGGCAGCTAACTTCTTAATTTTCTTGCCTAGCTGCTTGTAATCACTCAATATTATTTTCAGGTCCATTTTCATATTGTTCGTTCCAACATATAGTAGTAGAAAAGGATTTTATTATTTTGATTAATTTCTCAGCCACATCTTTGATTTTTGCTCCAAGAAGACAACATACATCTCTGGATTGACTGTCTGGTCTACAGACAGCTGGTTCTGTTCCCTTAAGAATTGAATCTTCTATCACCAAAACTTGCCTTGTTTTTCCTAGGGAGGTTTTGGGATATTTTTCTACCTGTTTCAGAAGCACTTAATGATGCTACTTTTTAAAGGGACATTTGATGATTATTCTTTTCTAGGTGTCTGCATGTTTTCTTCCAGGGAGAGTCTATGAAATTAATTGCTCAGCACCAGTGGAGATGTTTCAGAGTGGGTTGGGTTGGACAGGGATATTGTACTATGTTTGTGTTTTTGTCTATGAGTGACTTATTTCCATCTGTCTTCTTCTAAGGGGTTAACTTTATTAGAAGTTGTTTGATCATTATTATGTTTAATTTGGGCATATTCTTCTTGCAAGGTTTGAGGTTTCTCATTTGTAGGTTGAGTTTCAGAGTGATTAGAGTTTCTTCTAGACCCTTTATTTTTTCTTCTAGTAACTCAATTAGTTTACATTTGGTACATATATAGTTTGGGTCTTCTATAGGCATGTGTATACATGGAACATGATTTGTAGATCACAATAGCATCAGTTTCTTTTTTCAATGAGTACATTAAAAAAATGTGAAAAATTGTGAAAATATAGATTTTACCACAGATTTTTTTGTATTATTATTTTTTATTTACAATTTCCATTATTATATATAAAATTTCCATACCACAAGAGCAGCCTACTGTCAGGTTACAATCTCTTTTAAATACAAATAACACACATTAATTATAACCATTATTCACTCAATCTAGTTACCATAATCTTCACTTATCCTTGTTAAACAGTTTCTATTATTTAATTAAAAATGGTTAGGTTTTATCATATAGTTAATGAATATCAGACCTTATTAATATCACATTTATTACAGCCTTCAAATCAAATAGTCATATTTCCTTATACTATTTATTCAACATTCATTATTTAGTTATACATTTACTTTATTTTTATTTACATATCCTCCTTGATTTAATTTTCTATCTTCTGCTTCTATTTCGAACGGTTGCAAGGTGAACTGTGGCCCGTTGTCAGAGACAAGGACATCCGGGAGCCCATAGGTGGAGAACAGTCATTGGAGGTGACCTTTGATGTGGTGGATTTCATTAGTATTACTTCCAACCATCTAGAAGTATGTGTTGATGATTATGAGGAAGGTTTGCCCTTGGCAAAGCCCAGCAAAGTCTACGTGTATCCAGGCCCATGGAACTGTGGGTATCTCCCATTTTCTGGGCCTCGCTGCCAGGTGGGCTGGTCTGGTTTCTTGACATGGGGTGCATGTGGTGACCCAGATTTCTATCTCTTTCTCCAGCCCTGGCCACCACACATAGCTTCTGGCCAGGGCTTTCATTCGGATTATCCCCGGGTGTCCATCCTGTAGTAGTGTCAGTACTCTATTCCTTAGTGGGGGGGTGACTACTCTCTCCCCCCAGAGGATGCAGCCCTTAAGCACTGATAGCTCAGTTTGTCTGTTCTTATATAGTTTGAATTCGTCCCCTTCTATCGCTTCCAGCCACCCCCTCCACACCCAGTTTGAAATCTGTGCCATTGTTTTGTCATGGGCTGTGAGTCTTGTGATCTCTGCAGATGTCATCACTCCAGCCTGTAGCTCCTCTATCAGTAGTACTGTGGTGGATGGCACCAGGTCTTCGTCTAGGTCTGGAAGAGGACAGCGGCTCAGGGTGTTGGCATGGGAGATATCTTTTCCTGGCCAGTGAATTAGGTGGTAGCTGTATGCGGCCAGGAACACAGTCCATCTTAGCATCCTGGGCAATAGGATGTTTGGTGTGGGTCTATCTCTGGCAAGGATGCCCAGCAACGGTTTGTAATCGGTGATCAACTCAAATTGTCTTCCATAAAGATATTCATGAAAGCGCTTAATTCCTGCGACTGCAGCAAGTGCTTCCTTGTCAATTTGGCTATAGTTCCTTTGAGTTTTAGACAGTTTGTGCTTCAGCGGTTGCCTCATCAATGGGCAGTTGCTGATAGGCCTGGGCCACATTTAATTTGGTGAATATTGTCCCTCGTTCCAGGGACTGCAGAGGGTGCTGCACTACTGGTACAAGGTAGGTGATTTGCTGGAGAGCCTTATTCAATGTTGTTTTGTAGTCAGCACAAATCTTAACTGACCCATCTGATTTAACTGGGATGACGATTGGAGACTCCCATTTGGCATGACCAACCAGCTTGAGGACCCCTTGGGCAATTAGCTTATCTAATTGTTCCTCAACTTTGAGCCAGAGAGCAAACGGGACTCGCCATGGCTTGAGTCGGACAGGGGCTATGTTGGGGTCTGGGTTAAATGATATGGGATCCCCGTGTACTTGCCCAGTATGTCATCAAAGACGTCACTGAATTCCCGCTCCAGTTCTGCAATGTCTTCTGCCAAGGTGGGGGGGAGCCTCTGCTGCATGAATGCCAGTGATGTGGATTTGGAGAGGCTGGAACCATTCTCTTCCCAGTAGGCTTGGCAGGTTCTGGTCTACAATTGTGAGTGGTAGGTTTCCTTTGAAGCGGCCATATTCTATGTGGGCTATCTTCCTGCCCAGGATGGGTATGCAGCAGCCCTGGTTGTCTTTTAATATGATCATCTGTGGTTCCAGTTGGTTGTGCCGCAGTTTGGGCTGTAGTATTTAAGGGTGTCTCACAAGATTATTGATATGTAGGACCCCGGAGTCTGCTTCCATCCTGCAGGGCTTGCCTTCGATGGACACCATGGCCATTATTTTGATGGCCTCGTAGGCATCAGTCTGCCTCACCTGGGTCTGAGCATAACCAACGAAGGTGAAGTGCGCTTCCTCCTCCCTGGCGTCATCTCTCTTTTTGAATTTCCCACCAGGGGATCTTTCGCTCCCCCTTGGTGGCCATTGTGCCTTGCTGGGGAAGATGCTTGCCTCTTTTGCTTGTTGGTCAGTTGGTTGGCTTGGCATACCTCTGTGATGTGGCCTCTGTGGTCACATCTCCAGCAAATAGTCTCTTTGAAATGGTATGCCAAGCACTGTTTAGCCCCTTGCTTTCCTTCCAGCTTACCGGACTTTATTTTGTGGATCTCTCCATTGTCCAGAGGCTGAAACATTCCTGTTGCCGTGTTGGTCGACCTGGGTGGCATGGACTATCCCGGCCTTGGCTTGGGCCTTGTCAATGGTTTCCTTGAAGGAGATGTCCACCTGGGCCAAGAGTCTCTTTTGGAGGGTTAGGTCCCTCATTTCCAGGACGATTCGATCTCAGACCATCCTTTTGGTGTCAGGGAACTTTCAGTTCTTGGATTTCCATAGGGTGGCCACGAACATGTTTATCATCTCCTCCTCCCTCTGGCTCCGTGTGTAAAATTCGTGTCAGCTTCCCAGGTAGGAGGGAGACGGGCTGAAATGTTCTTTTGGGGCTCGTTGCAGTTCATCCCAGGATATGGTGCACAGATTGTTCACCATGAGGGCATCTACCATCCCATAGAATTTGGAATCACAGTAAGTCAGGAACAGGGCTTTTTTTGTTGCATCGGGGGCTGCGTGGAGTCCATTAACTTCTAAATGCAGGTTGAATCGGCCCATGTAAGAGGATCACTTTTCCTTGGCTGGGTTGTATGGGATGAACATCAGGCGGTGTGCCATGTTGGTCGATGAGGTCGCAATCGTTGCAGTGGTCGGTGAAAATGGTGTCCAAATCCCATGAGATCTGCTTTGTTCTCTCCTCAGCTGAGGGTCCCACCTTCGTCGCCAGTATTAAGGGAGTCCATGGAGTAAAGAGGCAGGATGTTTAAGTAAGAAGCTGCTCAGCCACGGCAGGCACTGGCTTTCGTAGTTGGCTTTGTCCAAAATGTCAGCCACTGACAGGATTTTATTTCTCCCGACAGTGGATGGGCCAATGAGTGGAGTCTGCTAGCTGGCTCCACTCTATGGCCATATTTGGTAATACTTAACAATTCTTGAATAACATTGTTAGTAATCAGCAGAATAAGTATTCTGATGCTGTGCATATCATAGTGGGGGACTTTAATCAAGCTGATTTAAAAGCAGTGCTCCCTAAATTCTATCAGCATGTTAAGTGTGCTACTAGAGGAGGTTGTATAACCTGATAGACAAACATGTCTATCAGGTTATACAATTACCACATTTGGGACAATCAGACCATATGTCACTGCTTTTGGCACCAGCGTACATCCCTCTCAGGAGATAGGCTCTACCTATAATAAAGACAGTGAAATCTTGCCCAGAAGATGCTTCTCAACAACTTCAGGATTGTTTGAAGAACACAAATTGGGACATCTTTTACCACCCTGACCTAGAGGAGCACACTGCAACTGTTCTGTGCTATATCAAATACTGCACAGATACTATCACTATGGATAAATATATTAGGATTTATGCCAATCAGAAACCCTGGATGATCAAGGAAGTCCAGCACCTCTTGCATGACAGGACCAAGACCTTTAGATCCAGTGATGGGGCAAGATACAGTGTTGCCAGAGTTAATCTGAAGAAAGGTATTCGGAAGGCCAAAACTAATTATAAGAGGAAGATTGAGGATAATTTTTATAGCAATAACCTGAGGCCGGTTTGGCGAGGGATTCAACAAATTACAAACTATCAACCGACCAATGTCATCCCTGCTGAGGGGGATGATTCATTGGCAGAAGAACTGAATCATTTCTTTGCTCACTTTGAAGTGGTGACATCAAAGACAGATAAAATACAACTGCCAGCCAATTGTAGCCCCCCCACCTCATTGTGGAAGAACAGGAGGTGAGGAGCATTCTGAGGGCTGTGGACCCTAGAAAGGCTGCTGGTCCTGACGATATCTCTGGCTGAATGCTTAAAGACTGTGCTGTTCAGTAGGCTTTACCAGGATCTTCAATCGATCTTTATCCCAGTCCACTATTCCAGATTGTTTGAAGGCTTCCACCATTGTTCCGCTGCCAAAGAAGTTCCCTGTCAATAACCTCAACAGTTACAGACCAGTGGCACTCACTCCTATCATCATGAAGTGGTTTGAGAAATTGGTCTGCCGGCACATCATTTCTGGTCTTCCGCATACATTTGATAAACACCAGTTTGCATACAGAAAAAAATAGATCTACAGAGGACTCTATAGCCATCACTCTTCACATTGCTCTGACTCATCTAGAACAGTGGGGGGGCTGTGTGAGGATGCTTTTTGTGGATTTTAGTTCTGTGTTTAACACTATTCCTACACATAGACTAGTGTCTAAACTTCTGGACCTTGGACTTTCTAATTCAATCTGCCTTTGGATTATGGATTTCCTGTCTGGCCACTCAGATTAGGTAATCATATATCTTCAGCCCTTATTCTTAACATTGGTACATCACAGGGTTGCGTGTTAAATACTCTTTATGGGCATGACTGCATTCCAACTCACGCTAATAATACTATTGCTAAATTTGCAGATAATACAACAGTGGTGGGACTCATCTCCGCAGGGGATGAGTCTGCCTACTGAGATGAGGTAGACCGGTTGCTTTCATGGTGTGAAGACAATAACTTGGTCCTCAACAGCAATAAGACCAAGGAACTTATAGTGGACTATAGAAGGAACAGATCAGACATCCAGCCCTTGCTTATCAATGGAGACCGAGTGGAGCAAGTGGCCAGTTTTAAGTTTCTGGGTGTTACCATAAAAGAGGACCTGACATGGGGTGCTCACATTGCAACACTGGTTCAAAGGGCCCAGCAGAGATTATACTACCTGAGACTTCTCAGAAAACAATAACTGAATGAAAAACTACTGGTGACCTTCTACTGCTGCACCATAAAGAGCATTTTAACTTACCGCACCTCTGTATGGTTTGTCAATTGCACAGTGGCTGATAGGAAAGCACTCTAGAAGGTTAATGTCATTGCCCAGAAGATCATTGGTTGCTCTCTCCCCTCTTTGGAAGAGCTTTATAGCTCCCGGCTGCCTTAAGAAAATTCAAAACATTCTCAAAGATCCATCTCATCCTGGGCACCCTTTTTTTTTAACTATTACCATCTGGCAGGCAGTACAGATTAATAAAAACAAGGATAAATAGGCTGAAAAACAGCTTCTATCCCAGGGCGGTACTTCATTTGAATTCTGCTGTATAGTGCAGTATTGGTGTAGTGTCAGGGGTTTTTGGTTCAGTGTGTGAAAGGTGAAGGAATGTGTGTTTGTGTTTATTTTCATGGTGATGGTCATGATGTGCGCTGAAGATGGTGTTTGATTTTGTTGTACGAGATGCAATGACAATAAAGTAAACTAAACTAAACTTTATTCCTCAGATTTACCCATTCTTTCATCCATGTAAGCACTGAGGCATGGTAATACAGCTCCCAATCTGGTAACCCAAATCCCCCCTTGTTTGTAGCTCCTTGTAACATTTTCAGTTTTATTCTTACTTTTTACCCTTGCCAAATGAATTTTCAGTTCAAACTGTTTCAATCCTCAAATAATTTTTTTCAATTTATATTGGAATTGTTTTCAACACAAATAGTAGCTTCAGTAAGATATTCATTTTTATTGTAGCAATTTTTCTTACCATCAATAATTGTAGGTTTTTCTATTTTTCCAGGTCTAGCTTTATTTGTTGTATTAGTTTAAAATAATTATCTTCTCTGATAGTAACTCATCTGGCTGTTAACCAAATTCCTAAATATTTTACTGTTTTAGTTATCTGAATGCCATCTTTTCTGTCATTATTCCCCATCGGTTTGTTTTGTTGCCAATAATCGGCTCACCTCTCTGCTCACCTCACTTCAATGGGCCTCTGGTCTCTTGGGTAGGCCTCTTGGGTGCAGTTGGGCTTCTCTCAGCAGGCAAAGTTCACTGTGGGCTGCTGCCCTTGGTAGCATTTTCCTCCTAATTGTTCCACTCTTTCCTCTCATTTTCCTTTCTCCAGTCTTTTTTTCTTTTTCTATGACTTATTTTTCCCTCTCCACCTCACCTCCTACCATTTTATCTAAATTTAATAACAACTTGAATAACGAATAAACACTGATCGAGTTCTGGAGCTATGTTGCAAAACTGTACCCGGAAGTAGCAGAAAAAGCTATCATAGTGTTACTGCCATTTGGTTCCACATACTTGTGCAAGAAGGCATTTTCTTCATTGACTTGTGTAAAAACTAAGGGATTGTCTTCAGCTGCAATTTTGACTTAATTCTATCAGTAAGCACTGTCCAACCATGATACTCCTGATATTGTTGCCAGCCTGACTTAAAATGCAGATGCTCCATTCCCTTGTGGCATTATTTTTACTTTATTTTAACTGAAATTTATTTTTAAACAGAATAAAAGGATCCAGACTTCCCTGTATAATAATAAGCCATTATTATTCTATTGCAGCTGATCTCTATCTTCAAATCACTTCCAAGCAATGTAATTTTGATGTTCAATGCTATTCCACACCACCAAAAGTGCCTGTCTTATGTAGTGTCTCTGGAAGTATTTATGTACTGTGCCTTTTTCATACCAAAGAAAAGCATGCCATCCTGCTTGGATATCATTGTATTCGAGTGTTTAGTGGCCTCTTATTCCTTAATGTAATCCATTCTTTTATCTAGGTGAGTGCTGATAGTATAACTCCCAGTCAGGCAGAGCACACCCTCCTTTTTTCTTTGGCATTCTGCATTTGATTCTTGGTCCCTTTCCTTGCCATATGAATTTCAACATTGTTTGGTTTAAATTTTTAAAGAAGCCTTTCTCTAATTTTATAGGGATGTTTTGAAATAAAAAGAGTTTCTTTGGTAAAATATTCATTTTGATTGTGGCTATTCTGCCCATTAAGGAGAGTTGTAGGTTCTTCCATCTCTCTAGATCCGCCTTTATTTGATTTGTTAATTTAGTATAGGTATCTTCTCTAAGCGTTATACACCTTGCCATTAGGAATATTCCTAGATACTTAACTTTTTTCATTATTTGAATACTTGTTCCTTTTATCAATTCATCCTTCTGTTTATTTGTCATGTTCTTAACTATCATTTTAGTTTTCTCCTTGTTTATTTTTAATCCTGCTACTTCTCCATATTCTACCAATTCCTCCATAAGCTTCACACCAGACTGTAAGAGCTCCTCTAGAATAAAAATGAAGTTGTCCACGAAGGCTTGTAATTTATATTTTTCTCTTCTAATTTCCAATCCTTTAATTTGTTCATCTTTCCAAATATTCCTCATCAATGCTTCCAGCATTAGAATGAACAGCAGTGGTCATAGTGGGCAACCTTTTCTTGTACTTTTCTGTATTGCAAAACTTCATGTCACCTCACCATTCATTATTACTGTGACCTCTTGTTTTGAATATATTGCCTTGAACATGTTTATAAATTTGTCACCGTCAATATACCTCAGTCCATATACCTCAGTTGTTGTAACATAAATTTCCAATTTACATGATTAAATGCCTTTTGGGCGTCTAAGAAAAGCAGTGCTACTTGTTTCTCGCTATGTGTTTCATAGTATTCTTATATGTCTAGTACTGTTCTCATATTATTCTTTATGTGCCTTTTAGATAGGAAGACATTTTGGTCAGCATGTATAAATGTATTAAGAAATCTTTTCAAATGTTTGGCTATTATAAATGCAAATATTTTGTATTCAGTAGATCTATAATTTTGAATTAGCATTGAGTCTGCATCCTCCTTTGGAATCAACACCATGTTGACCTCCACCCACGATGGAGATATTTTTGCTTCTGTGAGGACGGCACTGTAAACCTCGAGTAGAGTTTGGCCTAGACTATCCTGAAGTTCTTTATATAGTTCTGTTGGGAGTCAATCGGGGCACGATACTTTGCTGTTCTTTTGTTTTTTGACAGCCTCTATTAGTTCTGTCATTCTTATTTCTTCATTGAGCATATCTCTTATTTCTTCTTGTACCATTGACAGTTCAGCCTTTTCAAAATATTGTCAGGTTTTTTCTTCTGTGTAGCCTTCATTTTATTTGTATAATTTCTTATAGAAGACCTGGATTATATTCTTTTTGTCTTATATCCTTTTGTCTTATATTCTTTTTTACCAAAAATATTTTGGTAAAATATATTTTCCTCTTCATCTTGCAGTTTATTAATCCATTTCTTTTCTTTCTGTTTCTTCAATTTGTATGCTAGCCACCTCCCTGGTTTGTTCACATTCTCAATTTTTTTTAATTTGCTTTCTTTATATATTGTTACAATACTTCTTTTTTGAGGATGTTCAGCTTATGTTTAATTAAGTCAATTTGCCCTTTTAGACTTCTTTTTTGTGGCTTCTTTTGTAGCTCTGCCTCTAAAGTCCTATATTCTTCTTCCAGATTTTTTAGTTTTTGCTTCTTACTTTTGTTTTTCCTAGCCATAATTGATATAGTGACACCCCTCATAAATGCTTTCACCGTATCCCACAGATTTTGTTTGGATGTATCTTCTTTTTTGTTTCCTTTG
Source organism: Laticauda colubrina (assembly GCA_015471245.1). Taxonomy (NCBI): domain Eukaryota; kingdom Metazoa; phylum Chordata; class Lepidosauria; order Squamata; family Elapidae; genus Laticauda; species Laticauda colubrina. The sequence goes on from BLBF01000031.1 coordinate 2,901,702, forward strand.
AAGAAAAAACTCTTTGTTGTTGTTTTCTTTGAAGAAGAACTCTTTGTTGATCCTCTGGATAAAATTGTTTGGTTAAGTGTCCATCTTGAGCTTTTCCTTTGCCCTCTTAGGGTCTCCCCAGAGATTTGTGTCTATTTCTATTCCCTTTATTTCTTAAATTAGGTCCATTGACATCCAAACCATATCTATTCTGAACCAGAATTCATGTTTGCTCAAGTAATATGTATATTGTTTCTTCTCCTGGTTCCTCTCTTTCCATATGTTTTGAATGTTTAACTCATCTGCCATTTGAAAAAAACATTCTGGGTTATATCCTTCTAATTCCTTTTCTTGTTTTATCACTTTTGTAGTCTAGTTTCTTGTCTTTTATGGCATTGAAATCTCCTAAAATGCATACGTTGTCACTCTGTCTCTCAGATGATGCTATGTAACTTTTGTTTGAATTTTTCCTGTCCCCTGTTGGGCACATAAATTTTGACTAGTAGCACCCATTTTTGATTTGTTATTATTTCCACCATCAGTGTACTTCCCTCTTCATCCTGATAAATTTGCTCAGCCTGGATTGTTTCCTTAACATATAGCACCACCCCTCTCTTCTTTGATGTGCTAATGCCACAAATAGTTTCCCCAGTCTGGGGAATTCCAATAACTGTTGATGTTGCTTTTCAATGTAGACTTCTTGTGGAGCTGTTATGTCTAGATTCAATTGCTGTAATTTGGTAAGAGTTTCCTTTCTTTTCCAGGTAGGGTTCAAACCATTAATGTTCAATGGTAAAATATTTAATTCTTCTTGAATGTCTCTAACTGTATCTAGGTCTTGTGCTTCTTGCAGCTCTGATCTCTCTCAGTTCCTTAGGCCTTTCTTCGTTATTCTCTGGTCTAACTTCTTTCTCTTTTCCTCTCTCTTTTAATTGTAGTTCCTTTTCTCCTCTTGCCTGTATTCTTTGTATTCTTTCTGTGTTCAGGTTCTGTATTCTTTGATCCCTTGCATCTATTACTTTTCTCTCTTCCATTTCCTCCTTATTGCCAAAAAGATGGTTGTAGAATTTGTCTGCTTGGTCTACCATGTCTATTCCATATCTCTTTTCTCTCCTGATTACCAATATGCCTTCCGGTATCAGCCATCTGAAGCTAATATTATGTTTAGTCAGCAAATTGTTTAAAAATTGGTATAGCTTCCTTAGTTCTCTAATTCTTCTTGGGACCTGCTTTAGAACTACCAGTTGTCTTTCTTTGTATACTATTGCTCGTGTCTTGTTCTATTTAACATTTTGTCTTGGATAGATTTTTTGACAAACCTCACGTGCACTTCCCTTGGAAGGTTGTGCTTTCTCACATAGTTCATTTGAATTCTATAGAGTTCATCTATCTCATTCAGCATCTCTTCTTTCCCTGTTCCGAGCACATTTGCTATCAGTACTGCCATAATATCTGGTAGATCTTCTCCCTTTTCTTCTTTCATATTTTGGAATCATAGAAAATGTGCTTCTTTCTCTGATTCTAGAAGCATTACTGTTGATTCTAACTCCATATTTGCCAATTTATCACTTAATTCATCCATTTTTTTTCTTCTTTCTCCATTCTATCTTCTATCTCCTGTAATTTCTGTTCATTTTTGATTATCTTGTTTTTGAAAGTTTTCAAATTTCTCATCCATCTTCTGTATTTTTTCTTTTAGTTCTCCAGTGTTATTCTTCACCTCTCCTATCTCTTTTTTCATTTCATCAAGGTTTCTGATCATCACTTCCTACATTGTTGCAGCATAGCCTGTAGGTCTTTGAATGAATTTGACCTTTCTCCCTGCAACATGTCCTTGATTGACCTCTGCTTCGAGGGGCTAGAGGCCACTGAGGATGCCTGGGAAGCTGGATTCTTCCCTGTCCCAATCTTTGTGAAGTTTGTGATGCTTGTCATGTTTAACAATTTTACCACTAGTTTATTTATTATCCAGCACTTCCACATCTTTTTCTCACCTGTAAACCCCTCCAGTACTTAGTCATGGTTAGACAGCCACTATTAGCCAAAATATATCAGCCAGCCTTTTCCCAAGCCCTTCTAATATCTCTATTGTCCTATTTTTAAACTTAATGAAGGTTATAGTTGTACTTATGTAATAGCAATTAAATAATAATGTAAATAATAGTGTGTAATAGAAATATTGGTAATATACACAGGAATAATATCAACACATATTTATAATAGCAATCCTATGTAATAACAATCCTGTATAATAACAATAACAATCTAGATAATAAATAACAGTAATAAGGATCACTATAATAACAATAATAATGATAATACCATAGCAATAATATCAATTCTAATGACACTGGCAATGATAGTAATACTGGTGATGGTATCAATGATAAAACCAGATAAATTCAGTCTTATAAATACCTGTTGTGATTGGGTCCAAAAAGGCGCACCTTTGCCCTTGGGCTCCTTTTTTACTGTTGAAGAGTAATTTCTTTACTGGTTTATCAAATGTCTATATATCCCATAGTCATTGAGTATATTTCCTAAGGTCCAATTAGCTGTAACAGTCTTTGACTGTAATCATGTTATAGCTGCATTATATATATTTTTAAACCCCTATTTGTCCACCAGGCTAAAAAGTTGTAGGGTACAATTTTGCTAAAAGTATAGATGAAGAAAAGGAAATCAATAGGGCTAAAGTCACAAAAAAGCACAGTCTCTCTCAATTATATGTTTACAGATATATATATGCCCACTTTGACTAGCATGTGTCCCCCTTTAGTCTCCTGTCAAAATGCACTGTCAATATCAATGTCTGGGAGAACCATTTTAATTTACATGTTCCACATTCACTTTCAGTCCCTTAGGATTGTTTTCCACCTGGTTTCACCTAGATCAGATTCCTTTACAGGCTTTAGTAGAAGAAAAAATTCAGTCAAAGCTAACCATGGAGTTAGGTTTTAATTACAGTGCCACCATTGTTTTTTCTTATCTCTTCTTTGTTAATGCCCCCTGGCATTGCTCAGCACTTTCTCTTATCACTTTACCATTCAAGGGGAGAAGGGGAAAATATCCACCCACTTTTCTTGCTTGAGCTCCTTGATCTCCTAAGCTAAATTGGGAATAACATTCACTCCGCGAAGGTCAGAACTTGCTAAAGCCAGAATCGGAGCAACCATCTTCCCCGCTGCTCCATCACTTGTTTCGGCAAGCTGTCAGCTCTTCAGTTCAACCATGACAGGGTGTCTTCTTCTGTGCAACCCTCTGCCTGCAAAAATGTATTTTGGAAGGGTCGCGTGTGGTGCTCCTGAGCTCCATTTTCACTGGCAGAGGCACTACAGGCCGGTCCTTCACTGTTTCCTGGGTGGCCCCACAGACTGGATCTAAGCACCCAGGGACCAGATCCAGCCTGCGGGCCTTCAGTTTGACACCCCTGAACTAAACTTTAAATAAGTACTATGTTCACCCAAATGACTATACTCAAAAGGGGCGTAGTACAACCAGAATCCTTGTGGTACCCAGGAATATTTACCTCTCTCACCAAAAAGACTGAAAGAGAGATCTGAGAAATCAGAAATACTTGTTCAAGGTTTTATCTTTTTTTGATTCTTGCACACTGACATCCACCCTCCTCACGAAGAGATCTGAAAAGCCAACCACAAGAAGAACATTAAACAATGCAGTGCTGGACTGTGGAAGAAGACCGATGTCTCTGACCTGTATCACCAGCCTCTGCTTGTTAGTGTCTTGCTCATTCAGGGCTCTCCTGGTTTTCACTTCCCCATTCTGTGCTGGGTGTGTGGCCTTCAGCAATTCATAGGAAAGCCAGAGTTTTGGCCAGAATAACCTACCTTGGTGACCAGATAGCCAGCCTCAGATGATTTGGGAACCAGTTCATTACGTGGGGAAGTGTTGTTCTGGAGTGGATACAGGATGAAGAGCGCATTGTCATTCTCATCTAAAATGTGGATTTGAACAATCACTTCTGAGCTCAAGGAAGGAGAACCTCCATCAGATGCCCTCACAGTAAAGGCCCTGTCCCACTGCACTTACGGATGCAAAGAGGATGTAAAACATTTAAAAAAGCTTGCCATCTGTTGGAAAACGCTATGCATCTGTTGTGTACTCATTGCATACGTGTTTCATACGCTCTATCCGTCAAGCATCCATCCACTGGGATTTCATCCACACAAGAAGTTTTGAGCTGCACAAAACTTTGTGAACAGATGAAGTTTCCGCCGTCTATGATGTAAATCCGCGACATATGAGCAACAAACGTTCTATGCCTGTTTATCATCTGTTAAACATCCGCTGTATTCTCTCTGCATCCTCTGGGCATCCTCGCAACTCACATCCGCTGCAGCTGAAAACGGAAAGAGGGAGGAAAGAAAGGGTACATGGAACATCTATACATCGTTAGTAGCACAGAAATAGAAAGGATGCGTTTGCATCCAATATACATCCGCGCGGCATCCCCTTTCTTTCCTTTAGGTGTACGTGATGCATCCGCTTCATCCGCTATGCGTCCGCTTTGAAATTCTCCCCCGGAACCCCTTTGGAGGTGTCATCTGCTTCCATCCGCTTTCATCCGCTAGGCTTCCTTTGAACATCCGTTTAACATCCCCGCTACATACTACCTACGTCCATTCTTTTCCATTCTTTTCCATTCTGTTTATGCAAATTTTCACCACTTTTTGGAGTGGATGACAATGGATGGAACCACCCCCGAAATTTTGCTCATCCTGTGTCCTTTATGCATACATTTTGTGTCCGTCAGCCAGTGGGACCTAGCCTTAACTCTGAAACTTTTTATCTGCTCATAGTCCAGGGATCGGAGGGCATACATGTTTCCGGTTTCACAGTGGATTGAAATGTAAGAGGTCACCAGCCCCTCACTCTTCCCGGGCAGAACTAAGTAACTCACTTTTGCATTCAGCTTTGAGTCCAGATCCAGAGTGTGAACTGAGCCGATGAGCAAGCCTGGAATATTATTCTCCCGGATCTGCATGTCATATACAGACTTTTCAAAAAGGGGAGAGTTGTCATTGACATCGGAGATCTGAACATTAATCAATCTTGTTGAAGTGAGCCGAGGAGATCCCCAGTCAATGGCTGTGATGGTGATGTTGTACTCAGAGACTGTCTCTCTGTCTAGGGGACTTTGGAGCACAAGCTGATAAAAGTTGTTTGTGGTGGCTTTGAGCACAAAAGGAAGGTTCATCTCCACAGAGCAGATCATTTTGCTATTATCTCCAGAGTCTTGGTCTTTCACACTGAAGAGGGCCACCACCTTCTCCAAAGGCAAATCCTCCTTTAAATGCTGGTCAGAGATATTATTGACATCTCTGGACATTGTTACTGACATCTTCAACCTTTATTAGTATTTTGCAGTGCCCTGAAAGTCCTCCTCCATCTGTTGCTCTGATGCTCATGCTATAACTCCTTTCTTTTTCATAATCAATCTGTCCCCTAAGAGTGATTTCTCCAGACCTTTCATTTAAAACAAACAAGCTGTTTATTCTTTCAGGCGTTCTATGGAATGAGTAGATGACTTGTGCATTTAAACCCAAATCAAGATCTGTAGCTTCTACTTTAGCCACTGCAGTGCCCATAGGAAGGTTTTCCTTTATTTTTATCTTGTATTCAGATTGGGAAAATTGAGGAGGGTTATCATTTATGTCCAGAATATCAATGTTAATTTGAACAGTGCCTGTTTTCTGTGGTACCCCACCATCAACAGCCATTAGGGTGATATTGAGATGTGACACCTTTTCTCTATCTAGTGATCTGTTTTGAACAAGATCCAAACTGTAAATTCCATCTTTGTTCCTTTGCACATGAAGCCAAAATATTCATTGGTGATGAGTGTATATAGTTTTGGATGCTGTTTTCTCCTAGGTCCTCATCATCTGCAGATTCCAAGGGAAGTACTATATTTGTAGGAACATTCTCAGGAATTTCTATCTCAAATTCATTTTTATAGAATTTGGGAGCATTGTCATTTTTGTCTTCTGTTACTATTTCAATATTGTATGATTCCAAAGGGTTGTCAAGCACAATTTGAGATGTAAGTATGCAAACATCTGTCTGGCGACACAGAACATCCCGGTCTACTTTATCAGTTATCAATATATCCCCAGTAGGAATATCAAGGGAGAAATACTGTTTAGTGCTTTCAGAAATGAGATGGGCTCTGCGATCAATGAATTCCTGTACTTCCAGTTTCAAATCCTTCAGCACATTAGCCACTTTAGAACCACTTTTGGTTTCTTCAGGTGTAGAATAGTAGATTGAAATACATAATGCTCCAGGAAGACAAAGCAACCAAAAAAGATACATACCTTGTTTACTCCTAATGCATTGTTCCATGATTCAGGACTCTCCTTAATTCTTGAACAGAATATAAATCTCCTTACTTTCATCCAGTTATTGTCTCTCACAAAGAGCCCATTTCCTGCTGCTTTACCTCACAGCTTTTATCTTTACATTGGTTAAAATCTTTTGGTTTTCTTGCACAACCCTAGTTCATTTCAGCGCACACAAAATTTTGGAATCACCAGTCATATGTTTGCCTATTCTGCCACCATGTGGCTGTCTGAAGAATCCTCCTGTAGGACTGATTATTATTTCATGAGTCTGTTCTAAATTAAAAGCAGTAAATCATAGTTTTGAAGGCTCTCTACCTATTCAAAATATGAAGATTCCACAGGAAATGTTGGCTCTTAAGGTTGGTGAGTTACCTCATCCCCAAACAATAATAGTATTTTTCAGCAGCACATTGAGAGAGAGGGATACAACTCTAGCATTGCAATATGATTTTCCTTCAGGGTACCCAGAAATAAATTGTTTAAATTATATTGGAACAGAACAATAAGAGGAAAGGATCTAGGTTAATCATCTCCATTTAGATTTAACTAATTTCAGTCATAGAATAATATGTATAAAGTCCACAGGATATGTAACTGTAGGAAATCCTTATTTTGAAATTATCAGAGTTTTAATTTTAAAAAATATGAATGTGATCAAAATAGTATTAGTTCTAGCCTAACATAGGAAGAGAAGATAGAAGAGGTTCTTTCTGAAGTAAAAGCTACTGTATTCAAGGCCCCTATGCTCCCTGTCTGTTGTTACTTTTCTTTCAATACTTTGAAAACTCAAAGAATCACATGAAATATTATTGTGACTTTCTCAAAACGAACAGAAATGAAGATAACAAAAGCGAAATACAGAGGAACAATAAGAAAGAAAAACAAAAGAAAAAGAAATGTATACCAGACAAAACAATCTTCTCACAGATAAATCTGTGAAAATTAATCACAAGAAAACAGTTCTACAGTTGACAACATATTCAAATAATAAAATATTATAAATTAAAATGTAAAACTGTTTGAAATGTTTTCATACTATTCCAACTTTGGATATCAGTTTATCTTCCTTAATATGAGTTTTGGTTTTATGGGAATCTGTTGAATTTCTTGTATACATTTGGCTGCAAAGAGAGTCCATTAAAGAAAGAAGAAGGGGAAAAAACCCAGGAAACAGAGGCCTAAAGAATTGGAACTTATGAGTCAAAAATCAACTAGTGAAACCTACCTCATAATTGTATCAGAACAAGGATCACCACCATTTTCTTGCAAATTGTGTTCCAATATTGCATTAGATACAGAACTAGTGCTGCCCATGAATTTCTGCCATTTCTGATATTAGATTACAATAAACATTGTGACAGAAAGCCAAAAAATGGATGACATGGCGACCAAGCAGATATCAAATACAGTGTTAGGGTATGATCTCCTCCTTCAGGACTTTACCCTTAGGATTATCCATAATCTTCATATGAGGATCAGAGAAACCATCCATTAGAATTCTTAAGATTACAGAGGCAGACTGAGGAGGATGCCCATTATCCCTAACTACTACAATAAGAGTGTGTTTGAAACTGCCTTGGAAGTTCACCGGCCTCATGGTTTTCCCCTCCCCATTCTGAGTTCCAAAGCGAAGAGACTTGGATCTGTGGCTTTCAGCAACTGATAGGAAAGCCAAGAATTCTACCCTAAATCTCTGTCCATTGCCACCCCTTTGGTGACTGGTAGCCTGCCTCTGTGTTGTGGCCTGCCAGCCGCCAGCAGAGCTGGTGGCAGACTCAGATGAATGAGGTAGTTGGGGTGGAATTTGGGCCAGTCCAGGAGCCTGGACAAGGCTCTAATGGATGCTCTGCATTGGACGCAGAGATACAGCCAGGGCTATCTGACATTGCCCAGCTGCCTTCAGTGTTGGAGATAAGTGGGGAAGAAAAACAGCTGGAGCCTGCTCCAGATGCTCATATGCACAGAGCTGTCAGGAGAGGAGAACAACTGAGGAACAGGGACTGACTTGGGAAGAAAGGTACATGTGGATGCTGAATGGCCACTCCCTGGGGAATAAATAGAAGCAAAAGGGGAGTGGTGGTTGCAGGAGACAATAGTTCATATTTCTTTTGGAATATGCTTATCTTTTGGAAGATTTGCTTATCCTCATGGAGACTGCTTGTCAGGAATTAATTTACAACTTTGCAACTAGAAGCTCTTGGCCTGGTGATTATCCAAAGACTGATAAGGTCTGTTCTTGCAATTAACCCTTAGAAGGATTAGTGCCATGACTTTTCTCTGTGTGAATACCATGAATTCACAGTAACTAAATAAAGACAGGTTTTTTGGGACAAAGAATCTGTTTCTTGGTTCTGCTAAAGATGGGTCAGAATACTCTGCTCCCCTGGGAACCAGATCATTTGATGGAGAAGTGCTCTTCTAAAGGAGGCAGAGGATGAAGTGGACATTGTCATTTTTATCTGTGATAAGACCATTGTTTCTGAGCTCAGTGAAGGCGAGCCCTTGTTGTTGTGGTCCGCCAGTGGCCGATGGAGCAGGGATCAGAGGCAAACACTGGGGAGGAACATGGACCAGTCCTAGAGTCTGGGGAGGGCTCAGATGAGGAATCTGCATCCGACACAGAGATGGGGCCTAGCTCATCTGAGAGTTATGTGGTGACTCCGGAGCCTCCAGGTCTGACATCAGCGAGGCAGAGGAACAGGGGGAGTCTGTTCTCAGTGAGTGCTCGCGCAGAGCTGCCAGAAGGCAAGAACAGTTAAGACAAATGGGGCAACTCGGAAGTAAGGCTTGGAGATGATTGGCCCCTCCCATAAGACATAAAAGAGGAGCAAAGGGATATGAGTTTTTGCAGGATGCAACTTTGTTCATTCTGATTGTTTAAAATCTGCAGCTCCGTGTTGACTTTGTGTCCCGTTTGGCCTTGTACAGCTAATTGGCAATTTAGTTGTTGGCAGCATTTAAAGGGAGATAAAGGTGGGTGCTTAGCCTTATCCTGAAAGACTGTGGCAGATTTCTGTTGGACTATTCATAAACTGTTTGGGAATCATTACGGGCTGTGTATAATAAAAACCATTGAAATAAAAACAAGGTTTTGGGGAACAGCATGTGATTGTTACTGTCTCAGGAAGCCTGGGTCAGAACACTTGTCTACAGCCTTCACCATCATCTGGAAATCTTATATAACCTCATAATCTATAGATTGAATGCCATACAAGTTCCCATACAGTTGATGGAGATTTAAGATGATTTAATATGATACAGAACCATCCTTGATCTTCCTAGGCAAAAGCAAATACATAAATTTTGGAATTTTGTTCTGTGTTCACATTCACAGCATGGACTGATCCAATGAACTGACCTTGAATATTGTTTGCTCATAAGTGAATCATACAAAGCTCTTTCAAACATTGGAGGTTTGTCACTGAAATTCGAAAATTAAATATTGTCATTGAAGTGAGTCTGGGAGAATTTTGGTCAGTAGCTGTCATGTTATATTGTAACATTTGTTCTCTGTCCAATAGCTATTGTGTCACAAATTGGGTTGGTGGGTTTCAGCTGAAAAGGTAGGTTGCAGGAAGTTAAGGCATTGTCGCCAGAGTCTCTATCTGTGACACTCAAGAAAGTCACCATTTAGGAGAGTCTTCTGGTAAAGGCCCTGTCACACTGGCCGAGGAATGCAAAACGTTTGTAAAAAGGACACAGTGGACGAGCAAAATGTTCCATCCATTGTTATCCGCTCTCAAAAGTGCCCCGAATTTGCATAACCAGAGCAGACAACACGGAAAGGAACGGACGAGGGGAGGACATAGGGCGGATGCTCCATGGAAGCCAAGCGGATGGAAGCGGATGGGAGCGGATGACACATCCGCAAGGCTTTCGGGGGAGCACAGCAAAGTGGACGTGGAACAGAAAGAGCAGATGCAGAGCGGATGCCGAGCGGATGAAGCGGATGCAGAGCGGAAGCCTAGCGGATGCCTAGCGGATGCCTAGCGGATGCCTAGCATTCACTGCGCATGCGGGGAGGATGCATTGCGTCAGCCCCGTGGATATAAAGGGAAGCAGCTCGGAAGCAGGTCACCATTCAGAGGAAAGACCTGCTTCCAGACACAGCTTGCCAGCCAGCCAGCCAGCCAGCCAGCCAGCAACCCAAGAATCATGGGGAAGAAAAGGAAGCCTCTGCCATCTGCTGCCAGCCCTGGCAAGGGACAGGGCCACCCTCCCACCCCCTGACCCTGACTCTGCTTCTGCTGGGGCTTCTGCTGCCCAGGCTCGCTCTTCTGGTGCTGGGGCTTCTGCTGATGCTGCTTCTGGAGGTGGTGCTTCTGCCGATGCTGCTTCTGGTGGTGGTGCTTCTGCTGGTGCTTACTCTGCTGATGCTGCTTCTGGTGGTGGTGCTTCTGCTGATGCTGCTTCTGGTGGTGGTGCATCTGCTGATGCTGCTTCTGGTGGTGGTGCTTCTGCTGGTTCTTACTCTGCTGGCACTGCTTCTGGTGGTGGTGCTTCTGCTGGGGCTTACTCTCCTGGCGCTGCTCCTGGTGCTGCTGGTCCTGCTGGTGCTTACTCTGCTGGTGCTGCTCCTGGTCCTGCTGGTGCTCCTGGTCCTGCTGGTGCTCCTGGTCCTGCTGGTGCTCCTGGTCCTGCTGGTTCTCCTGGTCCTGCTGGTGCTCCTGGTCCTGCTGGTCCTGCTTCTGGTCCTGCTGGTGCTGCTGGTGCTGCTGGTCCTGCTGGTCCTGCTTTTGCTGCTACTGTTGTTGTTGCTGCTGCTGCTGCTGCTGGTGGTGTGGAGGAGCAGCCCCTACAACCTCGAAGCCCCTCTGATGAGGGCCCATATGGCCCTGCCAAAGGGAGGAAGAGGCAGACGCGTGAACGGGAGAGGAGGCAATATACAATTGAAGAGGAACATGAGGAGGAGGTGCTGGAGTGGCTGAGGGAGAATGAATATCTTTGATGGAAGGGACACAGGCTCTATCGAGACACCAAGAGGAAGCAGGCTGCTTGGAGAGAGAAGGCGGAGAGCCTGGGCTACACTTTGGAGGTGCTCCTCGGCTGGTGGAAGCACACGCGTGGTACGGGAAGCTGCACCTCAAGAAATCTGGCCAGGCCGCGGTCAAGCTGATGGACCGAGAGACCTATGTGATGGCCAAGTGCAGCTTCTTGGAGGGTGAGATCCACCATCGAGGAGCAGCCCCTCTCACAACCCTCTCTCTCAGGCAGCCTGCTGAGAGCCAGTCCTCTTCTGGCCAAGAGTCAGCTCCTGTGTCCAGGCAGGTATCTGTGGAGAGCCCCATGACGGAGACCCCCCTGACAGCTGCACTCCCCGTGGCGGAGCGCGTGGAGGATCCCCTGACGCAGTGGGAGCGAGGAGAGGGCACTTCTACTACACCCCAACCCGCATCCACCCCCAGCTCCACCTCCACCGAAAGGCAGAGAGGCAGACCAGAGAGGCGGAGCCACACTGTCCTGCTGGAGATCAGGGACACCATCAGGAGCAGCGTAGATCTCCTCTCTCAGCTGGTACACACCGACGCCCCTTCCTCCAACCACAAGCCCTTCCTCACCTACGTCAACCAGACCCTAATGAACATGTCGGAACCCCAGTACCAGGTGGTGAAGGACAGGATCACCGATCTTCCTCACAACCCTCCAGACCAAGATGAACCTGCTCCCACCCAGTCCAGGCCTGCTCCTCCACCCCAGGTGATGTCACTGCCCTTCCAAGGCTTTCCACATGCCCTCACCTACCAAGGCTACGGCTACCAGGAGGTCCAGCAGCACAGGCAGCAGCCCTTCCCAGTCCTGGCACAGAGTCATCGGGCAACACCAGTGCCACTGATGCCACCGATGCCAGCCACGCCACAGATGCCACCCACGCCACAGATGCCACCCACACCATTCCTCACCCAGCTGCAGACCAGACAGCCCCACTACACTGCTCCTTCCTCCACCCCACAACCAAGCCCGGCCTCAGAATATCTGTCATCGGTATCGGGGCTGACATCCCATGTCATGGAGGAAGGGGCTCTCAACATCACGGGGCTGAGCCAGCTGTCTGAGAGCTTCCTCCACACACCGTCCCCTGTTGTCCTCTCGGGGCCAGGCACCCCAATGAGGCCTCAGACCAGCACTCCAGCAGCAGCCACCTCCACAGCACCTGGACCCTTCACCCCTGAGATGATGGGAATGCCTCAGACTGACTGAGAAGAATGCCAGAGACTGGGTGGCTACCTGTTGACTTTATCTTTGCTTTGGACACTTGACTTGGAGCAGATTTCAGTTGCGCGGATGCGCAGTGGATGCCTAGTGGATATAGCGGATGCATAACGGATGACGACGGATGTAGAACGGATGTTCCCCGTATGCGCTGTGGATGCAGAATGGACGTGTTGGATACATTTTCCGCTCAAAAAGTTTTGAGCAGCTCAAAACTTCTTGAGCAGATGGAACCTCAGTCAACGGATGCTGGACGGATAGAGAGGATGAAAAACGGAGGCAGTGAGTACAGAACGGATGAATCGTGTTAACCAACGGATGGCAAGTGTTTCTCTCTTTTACATCCTCTTTCCATCCGTTGGTGCAGTGTGACATGGGCTTAAAAGGTTGGTCAAAGATGATATGATTACTTGTGGGGAATTATTCTCATTTTCAATATTCATAAGCACCTTACAATATGCAGAGTCTTCCTCCAACTATGGATTTGATGTTCAGTTTGTAATTAGTGTATTTTTCATATCAAATTTTCCTGCAAGGATAAGTTCTCCATATTTCCGTGTAACTGAAATGATCTGAGTATTCTTTCTGATATTTGGCCAAAAGAATATGTAATATGAGCATTGGTTTTGATGTCTCTGTCGCCGACTTTCACTTTAAGCCCATGTCACACTGCACCAACGGATGCAAAGAGGATGTAAAACGGACAAAAAACCTTGCCATCCATTGGAAAACGCGATGTACTCACTACCTCCGTTTTGCTTCCTCTCTATCCATCCAGCATCCGTTTATTGAAGTTTCATCCGCTCAGAAAGTTTTGGGCTGCTCAAAACTTTTGCACGGAAAATGTATCCAATTTGTCCATTCTGCATCCGCTAGGCATCCGCTAGGCATCCGTTATGCATCCGTTATGCATCCGCTATATCCGCTAGGCGTCCGCTATGCATCCATGCAACTCCATCGCCCGGATGCAGGGAGGAAGCGGAACGGACGCGGAACGAATGCAGAACGGATGCAGAACGGATGCCTAGCGGAAACAAAGCATTTAAAAGGGAAAAAACGTCCGCAGAGGGGACCTATCTCGGATATTAAGGATGTCTACAGGATGCCTAGAGGATGCCTAGAGGATGCCTAGAGGATGCCTAGAGGATGCAAAGGGACACCTATACTGCCTATAAAAAGGGGGAGCAACTCGTCTGCATCTCACTTTCAGACCAGCAGCCCAGCTGTGCAGACCTCTGCAGCCTTCATCTTACTCTTACTCTTCCACAGCAGCCAACATCCTTCTGCAACACTGCGAAACCATCTACAGTCTCTGTGAACAGTACTACGGGAAGAAAAGGAGGCACCCAAAAAAAGTCTGGCTCCGAAGATGGTTTGCCAGAAGAGCACAGTACGTACTTTACGACAAGCTGATGGTGGAGCTCAGGAGCAAAGACACTCGGGCATTCCAGAACTTCATGAGGATGCCTCCAGCCATGTTTGATGAAGTTGTGCAGTGGCTGACACCCAGGTTGAGCAAGACAAACACCAACTTCCCACCCAGCCTGGAACCTGGGCTCAAGGTGACAGTCACTCTGCGCCACCTGGCCTCAGGGACCACCTACAGGAGCATGCAGTACGGCTGGAGGGTGCCACCCAGCACCATCAGCTTTGTTGTCAGAGAAGTGGTGCAGGCCATCATCGAAGAATACAAGGAGGAGCTCCTCCAGTGCCCCTCCACTGAAGAAGGATGGAAGAAAGTTGCAGAGCAGTGGTATCAGAAGTGGAACTTCCCCCACACCGTTGGAGCCATCGATGGCAAGCACATGGCCTGCAAAGCTCCAGCCAACTTAGGGTCCACTTATCACAACTACAAGGGCTTCTTCAGCATCATTTTCTTCGCCATGGTCGATGCCGACTACAAGTTCATGTATATCGATGTTTCAGGCAACGGCTCATCTTCAGATGCCCAGGTATACAACGACAGTCACCTCAAGGAGGGGCTGGAAAGCAACCTCATGGTGGGCTTCCCAGATCCAGACCCGCTGCCCAACGACACGCAAGATGTGCCCTACTTCATCGTGGGGGATGACGCCTTCTCCCTCACAACCTACCTCATGAAGCCCTACACCTCCAAATACCTCACCCGTGAAGAGAGGATCTTCAACTATAGGCTGTCCAGGGCAAGACGGGTGGTGGAAAATGCCTTTGGCATCCTGGCCAACAGGTTCCAGGTACTTCTCACCAACATGCAGCATCGCCCATGAGGAGGATCGTGGAAGCTTGCTGCATCCTGCACAATCTCATGCGCACCCGCTACCCAGTCTTGCAGAACAGGCTCGTGGACCTCCAGCAAGGCAATGGGGACATGGAGCCTGGGGAATGAAGGCAAGGGCAAAACCTGATTGACACTGAGGATGTGCAAGGGCCCAACAGAGCCTCACATGAGGCAAAGAAGCAGCGCAACCTCCTGAAACACTGGTGCAACTCCCCAGCTGGAGCGGTAGAGTGGCAAGACAGGATGGTAGATGCTTAATAGATCATTCCTTCAGCCTGTCTCATCACACTGATGAGATTGGCCCATGTATGTTGGGTGTGCCTACAATGAACAGGGCATTTAATAAAGAGTTCTGTTTCTGTTCAAATGTGTGGATCAATGCTTATATTGTTATTGATAATGAAGGGCCAAAGGTGTGGCACCTGGGAGGGTGGACCATACAGTCCCACTATGCTTGCACAGGAGGTTTATTTATCCCACATCTATTACCCATCCCATAGATATCCCTGCCCATCCCACAGGTATCCCTTTCCATCCCACAGGTATCCCTTCCCATCCCACAGCTATCTTAACCCATCCCAAAGGTATCCCTGCCCATCCCACTGCTATCTTAACAAGCATGCAAAGGCTAAACCATTTCTAAAAGTTTCCACCCAGACTTTATAGAAAAAAATTAATGAAGCAAGCGTGTGAAACAAAGATAAATTTTATTAATAACAAGCTGTAAAATAAACATCACCCAAGTCAAGTGTCCAAATAAAGTCCACAAATATCCAGGCAGCCAGTCTCTGGCACTCCTCTTGGTCACTCGGAGGTGTGTGCCCAGTCTAAGGTGTTAGGGTGCAGGTGCTGTGGAGGTGGGTGCTGCTGCAGTTGTGGTCTGAGGTGTTGTTGGAGTGCCTGGCCCCGAGAGGACAACAGGGGACGGTGTGTTGAGGAAGGTGTCGGACAGCTGGCTCAGCCCCGTGATACTGAGAGGTCCTTCCTCCATGCCATGGGATGTCAGCCCCAGTACTGAGGACAGATGTACTGAGGCCGGGCTTGGCTGTGGGATGGAGGAAGGAGCAGTGTAGTGGGGCTGCCTGCTCTGCAGCGGGGTGAGGACTGGCATGGGTGGCATCATTGGCGTGGGTGGCATCGCTGTCGTGGGTGGCATTATTGTCATGGTTGGCATCGGTGGCATTATTGGAACCGGTGGCAACGGTGTCGCCCGATGACTCTGTGCCTGCATTTGGAAGGGCTGCTGCCTGTGCTGCTGGACATCTGGGTAGCGGTAGCCCTGGTAGGTGAGGGGCTGTTGGAAGCCTTGGTATGGGAGGGACATCACCTGGGGTGGAGGAGCAGACCTGGACTGGGTGGGAGCAGGTTCCTCTGGGTCTGGAGGGTTGTTAAGGAGCGTGGTGATCCTCTCCTTCACCACCTGGTACTGGGGATCCGCCATCTCCTTGAGGGTCTGGTTGACATAATTGAGGAAGGGCTTGCGGTTGGAGGAGGAGGAGTCGATGGGGACCAGCTGAGAGAGGAGACCAATGCTGGTGCGGATGGTGTCCCTGATCTCCCCCAGGACCTTGTGGCTCTGCCCCTCCTGCGGTCTGGCTCTCTGGCTTACTGTGGAGGCGGAGGTGTGGGTGGATGCGGCTTCGGCAGCGGTGGACTCGATGTCTCCTTTCTCCCACCACACCAGGGAGTCCTCCTCGCTCTCCACCATGCTTTCAACACCTGCCAGGGGGTTCTCCGCTGTGGCACGCTCCATAGATACCTGCATGGAGACAGGGACTGACTCGGCCACCAGAGGACTGGCTCCAGCAGGCTGCCGGAGAGAGAGGGTAGAGATTTGGGTTCCTGGTGGTCCTCGGTGGCAGACCTCACCCTCCAGGAAGCTGCACTTGGCCATGACATAGTTCTCTCTGTCCGTCAGCCCAGACTCTCCGCCCTCTGTCTCCAAGCAGCCTGCTTCCGCTTGGTGTCCCTGTACAGCCGGTGTCATTTCCGCCACAGATAGTTGTTCTCTCTCAGCCACTCCAGCACCTCATCCTCGTGTGCTTCCTCAATGTAGTACTGCCTCCTCTCCCGTTGTTGCATACGCCTCTTCCTCCCTTTGGCAGGACCAGATGGGCCCTCATCAGAGGGGCTTCCAGGTTGTAGGAGCTGCTCCTCCACACCAACAGCAGCAGCAGCAGCAGCAGCAGCATCACCAGCAGGATCATAATCAGCATCATCGTCATCATCATCAGCATAATCACCAGCAGGATCATAATCAGCAGCAGCAGCAGCAGCAGCAAGACCAGGATCAGCAGCAGCAGAGTAAGCACCAGCAGCAGGGTCAGCAATACCAGGAGCCTGAGCAGAACGAGCAGGACCAGCAGGATCAGCAGGACCAGGAGCAACTTCAACAGAGTACGCAGCAGCAGAAGCACCACTGCCAGGAGCAGCTACAGCAGAAGCTCCAGCAACAGAAGAGCAGCAGAAACCCCAGCAGAAGATGAGTTTGGGACATGGGGCGGGAGGGTGGCCCTGTCCCTCTTGCCAGGGATGGCGGCAGGTTGCTGAGGCTTTCGCTTCTTCCCCATGGTTGTGGGGTTGCTGGCTGGCAGGAAGGCTGGCAGGAAGCCTGGCAGGAAGGCTGGCAAGAAGGCAGGCACCAAGGCTGGCAGACAGACTGGCTGGCAGGGAGGCTGGAAGGCAGGCTGGCAGCAAGCCTGGCAGGGAGGCTGGAAGGCAGGCTGGCAGCAAGGCTGGCAGCAAGGCTGGAAGGGATGCTGCCAGCAAGGCTGGAAGGGAGGCTGGAAGGCAGGCTGGCAGCAAGGCTGGCAGTGAGGCTGCCCAGGAGGCTGGGAGGCAGGCTGGGAGGCAGGCTTGGAGGCAGGCTGGCAGCAAGGTTTGCAGGCAGACATGCAGGCAAGAACTCGAGGTATCCAGCAGCAGGTCTTTCCTCCAAATGCTGGCCACATGCGAGCTGCTTCCCTTTATATCTGCGGGGCTTGCGCAATGCATCCTCCCCGCATGCGCAATTAACGCCAGGCATCCGTTAGGCTTCCACTGTGCATCCGCTAGGCGTCCGCTGTGCATCCGCTTCATCCACTGTGCGTCCGTTGTTTCCGTTCCGCTTCGCTGAGGCCCCCCGGAAGCCTAGCGGATGCACCATCCACTTCCATCCGCTGGGCTTCCGTTCCGCATTCGCTTTGCATCCACCCTGCGTCCTCCCCGCGTCCGTGTTATCCGCTCCAATTATGCAAATTTTCACCCCTTTTGAGCGCAGATAACAACGGATGTAACATTTTTCTCTTCCGTTGTGTCCTTTTTGCATCCGTTGGGCAGTGTGACACGGCCTTTAGCAACAAAGGTTTTTTCTATTTTGAAAAAAACAAAGTTTTTATTTTTTACAACAAACATATGAACAAAACATAAAAACATAAATCCATCTTTCTGGCTCTTCTTAAAAGCCTCTTGTGATGGTGTACCCACAACTTCTGAAGGCAAGCCATTCCACTGATTAATTATCCTCACCATTAGGAATTTTCTCCTTAGTTAGGTTGCTTCTCTCCTTGATTACTTTCCATCCATTGTTTCTTGTCTTGCCTTCTGGCTCTTTGGAAAACCAGCTGATCCCTCACCTTCTTTATGTCAGTCTCTCAAATATTGAAACACTGCTATCATGTCTCCTCTAGTCCTTCTTTTCAGTAGACTAGACAGACCCAATTCCTGCAACTGTTCTTCATATGTGTTAATCTCCAGTCCCCTAATAATTTTTGCTGCTTTTTCTGCACTCTTTCCAGAATCTCAGCGTTTTTTTAATATTCTGGTGCCCAAAACTGGATGCAATATTTCAAGTCTGGTCTTCCTAAGAATCACGTTTTTGTTTCCTCAGGTATTGAATATATAATGAATTCACATATGGTTGAATACATGCAAAGATAAAGAAAAAAATGCTAAAACTTGCCTGCTGTTGAGATATTTTTCCATTATTACAGGCTCATCTCAGAGCAGATGTTGAAAGAATAGGTTTCTAGGTTGTCCTTTTGACATTTTATCTGTCCAGTTTTACATTTTATAATAGGATTTTCCTCCTCTCATCAGTGTAGCTTTTTTGAAACAACAGTAAGTTCAGCTGTCTGTTTGTTGCTGTTGTCTTATGCCACTCCTTTTGCCACTTGGCTACATTTCCCTAAGAGTACAGGCACTTCCTAATCTGTTATTCTGCATTGTGTGATAGCACCACATAGTGAATTATTGGATGCAACTTCCATTCATACTGATCTACACAGAAATGAATATCTTTTGCAATAAATGTGTTTATAATTTAAATGTTATAATATAAACTTGCAATAAAAAGGTAAAAGTTCCCCTCGCACATAAGCGCTAGTTGTTTCCAGATTTGGGGGGCGGTACTCATCTCTGTTACAAAGCCAAAGAGCCAGCGCTGTCCGAAGACTTCTCTGTGGTCATGTGGCTGGCATGACTAAATTCTGAAGGCACATGGAACACTGTTACCTTCCCACCAAAGTGTTCCCTATTTTTCTACTTGCATTTTTACATGCTTTCGAACTGCTAAGTTGGCAGAAGCTGTGACAAGTACAGGGAGCTCACTCTGTTATGTGGTGCTAGGGATTTGAACTGCTGAACTCTCAACCTTTCTGATTGGCAAGCTCAGCATCTGAGCCACTGTGTTCTCTAAACATGCAATACTTAAGTATTGAACTCCATTTCTCAGTTTAGCTTATTTAATATACAAACTTATTAGCATGATATCTACTGTGGCCTGTAGAAGGAACCAAATGAATTGTTTAAATATAACAAAATCCATAGTATTAACTTGATACATATGTATTAATATGCATCCCATCTTTCAACTATAATTGCCTGACTGGGACAGTCAGTTCTGCTAATGCATAAAACTGTCTTTGATGCCAAGCTACCAATCCTTTGCATATCTGCCTTGTAGTAAAAGATGGTTATCTCCTAACCCATCTCATAGTGATAGAAAGCAGCTGCAATGAGTTAGGGAGTTCAGGCAAAAGTGAGGAAAACTCCCCCAAACCCATCAAGGGTCAAATTAGTGACCAATCAGGATTACAGATGTGGCCACATGACATGAACTACATTTTCCAAGATACATTTAACTACATTTACCATGATGCATTCCTTTAAGGGAACAGCTCATAATTCTTAAGTAACTATCCAATTCCCATAGATTGGCTAGGACAGCACAAATGCATAAAACTGTCATTGATGCCAAGCTTCTCTCCCAGATTCTAAAAAGCAGCATAAAAAAAAAACCCAACTGCTGACAGCACCGATTCCTGTTCCATCTTAGGCATTGTTGACTATAGGTGAGATTACCATTTGCCTTGCTTCATATGATGAAGTAGTACTATTACCTAACTGTAATTTAGGAGTTTTAATATATTGTAATTGGGGTGGGATTCTACCAGTTCGCACCTATTTGCTAGAACCGGTTGTTAACATTCTAAGCAGTTCAGAGAACCAATTGTTAGAAGAAATAATCCTGTAAGAAAGGCAGGAAGGAAGCATTCTGGTGTTGCTTAAAGAAACTACCTCTCCGTTAACCCTTTTTACATTCTTGGCAGAACTAGATTTCCTGTCTCAGGAATGTCTCTGGAGTTTTTCCCCCCTCCTTTGCTGGTACTTTGCTTGTGTGGAGTGACCATTCAAAGTTACAATGGCACTGAAAAAAGTGAAATTTTTCACACTTATGACTTATTGCAGCATCCCCACAGTCATGACAGGCCAGGCAAGGAGATGTGTGCCTCGATGTGAGTGATATTGAGTTGGCCACACCCAGCCAATAGCATGACCACTAAGCCATGTCCACCTAGCCATATGACCACCAAGCCATGTCCATCACCTAAGCCATACTGACAGAACCGGTTGTTTAAAATTTGAATCCCACCCCTGATTGTAATCTATTGTCAATGCCCATAAAGTTCCTAGTTCCCATGATTGGAGGGGTGGGGGAATTTAACAAGTTGGTAGTGGTATTGTGAACTCCGGGATCTGCAATCAGTCAGGAAGATCACAGTAGCTATTATTACTACTGAAGCAATGAGACCCCCAAACTCCTTTAAAGGAAGTGTAAACTCATCCAAAACAGGTAGAAGATTATCCAGATAATAAATGAATTTTAAAAGAAGTTACTTTCCCATTATTGCTATTTCTGGAAATGCTGTATTTAATTAGGAAAAATACTGCCACTTTACCATTTTTCTGAGTCTTACAAGCATAAAGTAAGGCAAACGAATGGTCCCATAACAAAATATTGTATTTTGCAGAACTCCTTTTCAGAAACTCATGTCAGGAAGGCGGAGCTTCATCTCGGTGTTACAGCTGCGATCTCGGGGCTCTGAGATCGCAGCTGATATTTTCGCCCCTGGTCGGTCCTAACAGACCTAAACCGTCCCGTAGAGACGGGGATTGTGAAGGGCACAGTCCCAGGATCCCAGAGATATTGCAAAATCTCTGGTTTGATCCGGGAGAAGCCCTTTTGCTGGCGGCGGAAAGGCAGCCTCCAAAGCTGCTGAAGTCGGGACAGCTCCGGAAAGAAAGTGGCTGGAGCGAGCATGTGTCGGCTGGGTGAGAAACTTCCTTTCTATTGTAAATTGACTGAGACTTGAAAGGACATCCTGAACAAAGAAGAAATCTGTGACTTTATTTTTCTTTGACTGGAATCTGGTTAAGCGGCGTTTTTTAAGTGATGTCAAATTGAGGCTTGGACTCTTTCCTTATTTTTTTTTTTTTTGAGGACTTTAATGTGACTCTGTAGGTAACCGGATTGAATTTTCTCTTATATATACTTTTATGCTTCTTTTGATTTTTTTTTAATTTCTTTTAGGATAGAGGCTCCCTTTTGTTATCCTTTTTTTTTCTTCTTGTTTGAGTTTTTATAAATATTTTTTCTTTTGGCTGGGGGGGGAAAGAGTATTAAGAGATGTTGCAACACTGCCAACTAGAGGCTTGAAAATATTTTATTTGAATTGGAGAGAAAAATGTATAAACACTCCTTTCAAGGACATTTCAATGTGATAAGATAGAGGGAGAACACAGTAAAATATTATTACAGGTGCTTTCCTGGACTCTTATCAACATTTGAGGCTTGGCTTTGAAGCTGCTGGAGAAGACAGTCATAATAAGAGCCTTGGATAAAGAAATAAAGCGCAGTGTGCAGTGCATATATAGATATATATATACTTGTGAAATTCCTACTCCCCAGCCTTTTTGTAAATTTTAATTCTAGTATTTTTGCTTTTTATCTTAAAGGGAAAGCCTCAGAGCTCTTTTTTTTTTTTTCCTGCTTTTTTGCTTCTTCCATCTGGATCACCTTGTTTTTCTTTTTTGATTATTTTTTTTTCCTTCTATTTTCTCTTTTTTATGGTGGATTATTTCAATTGGACTAGGGTCTAGAAGAACCTGAAGACCTTTCTTTTTCCTTTTTTCCTTTTTCTTCTTTGGTTTTGGGCTTTTTACTATTGGATTTTATTTTTTATTTTGGACTATAATTGGCTACGCTATCAGCTGGATTGAAAGCCAAAGAGAATTTGAAGCTTTGGAAGCATTAAAATGAGCAGGAAACCAAAACTACTCGGCATTTCTGCTTCTACCTCTGCTTCCCCACCATCTGAAGGACAACATTTAATTCAGACAATGTTGAAGCAAGATAAAGAACAAGAAAAAGTAAATTTACAGATGATTATGCAAGGAATCCAAGATATTAAGATAAAAATGGATACTATTGAGCAAAGAATAGAGAAGTCTGATAAAAATATTAAACAAATGATGGGGAAGTATGAGGAGAGATTCCAAAAAATTGAGGAAGAAGGAAAACAAAGAGAGGAGAAGATTGGAAATATTGACACTAGATTAACAGTGGTAGAACAAGAAAAAAATGGGATGTTGAGGTGGGAGATGGAAAGGTCAGAATTTTACCTTAGATTCCAAAATATAGAAGAGGAAAAAGGAGAAAATTTGGCTGCGATAATGATAGAAATGTTGGCAGGTGTTCTGGAAATTACAGAGGAAAAGATGATGGATGGAGTAGATGAGATATATCGAGTCTATACAAGATATGCGATGAGAAATAAACTACCAAAGGAAGTCCATATTAGATTTACCAAAAAATCTATTAAAACGCAAATATTACAAGTGGTAAGAGAGAAAACATTGAAATATAAAGGCAAAGAGATTGTGGTTTTAAAACAAATACCTAGAAGAGTGAGAGAGATGAGAAGAGAATACTGATTTCTGACCAAAATGCTACTGGAAAATGAAGTGAACTATAGATGGCTGATACCAGAAGGACTAATCTTTACGTGGCAGGAGCAGAGACATAGAATTGACTCAATTGAGAAAGCAGAATTTTTCTACGCAGAATTTTTTGGAAGAAGAAGAGAGGAGGCAGAGAAAGAGGTCTCATTAATTGAGTTCCAGCAGGAACAACTGGAGATTGAAAAAGAGAAAGGAGTTGTAGGTGGACAGGTAGACAGTAAAGAACAACGTGAAGTGAGAGCTACGAGAGTTGTTAGATCTAAATATAAAGCATAATTATGGAAGAAAAAAACTGATTACAATGAATATAAATGGACTTAATTCAGCTGTTAAAAGAAGGAAAACTTTTCATAAATTAGAGAAATTAAAATTTGACATAATTTGTTTACAAGAAGTTCATATTAAAAAACAACATGAGCAATTGTTAGTACAGCCAAAATTAGGGAAAATATTTACTTCTTTGATTCAATGTAAGAAAAGAGGAGTGGTTCTCTACATTAAAGAGGATATCCCAGCAAAACTGATCTACACGGATGAAAACGGAAGAGTATTAATGGTGGAAATAATGGACAATAATAGGAAAATACTCCTGATTGCAATTTATGCTCCGAATGATAAACAAGAAGAGTTTTATAAAAAACTACATATGGAAATAATTAGACTGGACTATGTATAATTATGATGGGAGACTTTAATGGAATTGTGGACAATAAACTGGACTATATAACAACAACAACAAAACAAAATAGAAAGGCTCTCCCTAAATCTTTTTTTAAAATGACAGATGAATTAACCTTAAAAGATATTTGGAGAGAAAGAAACGTTAAAGCTAAACAATATACTTTTTACTCTAATAGACATTTATCATGGTCCAGATTAGATATGATTTGGATCTCAACAGAATTAATATCCACTATTCAAGAAACAAGTATTGAAATAAGTACTTGGGCAGACCATAGTCCAATGACAATTAAATGGAAGGGACAAAAAAAAAAAAGATCGAGATGGACATTAAACAACACTATTTTAAAAGAGAAAGACTTTATACAATGGATGGAGAAGGAATTGGTTTTTTTCTTTAAAGAAAACAAAAAAGATACTTCAATACAGAATGTTTGGGATACAATGAAGGCATATGCTAGAGGTTTGATAATAGATTATACAAGAAAAAAGAATATTAGGAAAAGACAAGCCTCCAAGACCTTGGAAGATGAATATAAAAGACTTGAAAAAGAACTACAGAAAATGCCACAGAAAAAAGGTATTAAATTGAAACTGGATGTAATTAAGCATAAAATGGAATTAATAGAGAAAGAAGAACTGGTACAGAAAATTAGAAATTCTAAACAGAATTATTTTGAAGATGCAAATAAACCAGGTAGATGGCTAGCATATAAACTGAGAAAGGAGAAGGAATCAAGAAAAATATTGAAACTAATAGATGATCAAGGCCAAGTTTGTTGTGGTAATAAGGAAAAAAAGGAAATTATTCGAGATTTCTATGGGCAACTATATAAACAAGAGAATATTGATGAGGAAAAAATTAAACAGTATTTACAGAATATTAACTTACCGAAGATATCTAAAGAGACTGAAGAAATGTTAGAAAGTAATATAACAATGATGGAATTAAATGAAGCATTTAAGAGACAAAACAATGGGAAAGCACCAGGTCCAGATGGGCTTCCGGCAGAACTTTACAAAAAATTTCAAGAATCATTGAACATCCCATTGTTAGAAGTTATGAATGAAGTTATGTTAAAGAAGATGACACCCCAAACATGGTCAGAGGCTTATATTACACTTATTCTAAAAGAAGAGGCTGACCCATTGCAAATTAAGAATTATAGACCTATTTCCTTATTGAATGCAGATTATAAAATCTTTGCTTCAATTTTAGCAGAAAGACTGAAAAAATATTTAAATAATTTTATTCACCCAGATCAAAATGGATTTCTGCCAAAGAGACAAATTAGAGACAATATGAGAGTAATCTTGGATACTTTGGAATATTATGAGGCTCATCCTGAGAAGCAAATGGCTTTGATATTCCTAGATGCTCAAAAGGCATTTGACAACGTGAACTGGAGATTTATGTTATTACTATTGGAACAGATGGGTTTTGCCAGAAAATTTATTCAAGCAATAGAAGCCATATATAATAAACAGACAGCAAAAGTAATGTTGGAGGGAGAATTTACAGATCTTATTAATATAAGAAAAGGCACAAGACAAGGGTGTCCCCTATCTCCTTTGTTATTCGTATTGACTCTGGAAGTGTTGAATAGAAATATTAGGGATGACAAAAGTATAAAAGGAATGAAAATTAAAAAGGAAGAATTCAAATTACAAGCTTTTGCTGACGACTTAGCTTTTATTCTGGAAGATCCATTAGAAACCGCTCCAAAATTATTGGAAAAGATAGAGACATATGGTGAGATGGCTGGCTTGAAAATAAATAAAGATAAAACAAAGATCTTGACAAAAAACATGTTACTGAGACAAAGAGAAGAACTGACAGATCTTTTGAAAATCCAAGTTATAAATAAGGTTAAGTATCTTGGGATATATTTGACAGCAAGATGTAGCACATTAAAAGAGAATAATTATATTAAACTCAAACAACAGATAATTACAGACTTGAAGAAATGGGAAAGCTTGCAATTGTCATTAATAGGGAGAATTTCAACAATTAAGATGAATATTTTACCCAGAATTTTATTTCTCTTTCAAACAATACCAATTAGACTTGGAAAAGGCAATTTTGAAGACTTAAATAAAATCATGTTGAAGTTTATATGGCAAGGTAAAAAAGCGAGAATAAAGTTAAAGCTTTTGCAAGATGCTAGAACTAGAGGAGGTTTTGGCCTGCCTAATTGGGAACTGTATTATCAAGCTGCAAGTTTGATGTGGGTCAAAGAATGGATAACATTAAGAAAACATAGATTGCTGACATTAGAAGGACATGATTTACTGTTGGGCTGGCATGCTTTTTTATGGTACAAGGGAACTAAAACACAGGGGTATTTTAGAAGACATTATATACGGGAGTCTTTGTGGTTAAATTGGGAGAAGATAAAAAAACAATGTTATTTGAAAATTCCAGTTTGGTTATCGACTATTGAAGCATTTTCTTATCCTATGATCTATAAAAAGGAACAAACAGTTAGATATGGGGAATTGTTGGATGAAAAGGGTGGACTTAAATCGATTCAAAATTTAGAGAAACAAGGTATAAGGATGAATTGGTTTTCATATGCGCAAATACACTCAAGATATGATGAAGATTTTAAAACGGAAGGATTCTATGATAAACAGACTGATTTAGATAAGATATTGATGGGTACTGATGAAAAAGTAATTAAAAAATTATATGGTTATTTATTGGGATTTAAGTTAGAGGAAGAACAAGTTAAAGAAACTATGATTGCTTGGGGGAAGAATTTTGGATATGGGATTGATTTAGAGGAATGGCAAAAATTGTGGTCTCAAAATTATAAAATGACAATGTCAACAGCATATAAAGAAAACTTGTATAAGATGTTTTACAGGTGGCACTTCCCCCCGACAAGAATAGCAAGAATGTTCAAGAACAAATCTGAAAAATGTTGGAAATGTCATCAGATACCTGGCTCATACTATCATATGTGGTGGACTTGTGAGGATGCCAGAAAATATTGGACTAAAATTCACATGTGGTTGGAAAAAATGACAAAGAAACACATAGATTTGAAACCAGAGATTTTTTTATTGGGAATTTTACCTGATACATATAATAAAGATTTGAAATATTTGATTGTAAATGTATTAACAGCGGCTAGTATTGTATTTGCTAAAAATTGGAAGAATGAGGAAATACCATTACAGGAAGAAATTATTAAGAAAATATTGGAATGTGCTGAGATGAGTAGATTGACATTTGAAATTAGAGAGCAAGAAGATAAACAATTTTATGAAATTTGGGATCTTTTTTATCAATGGCTAGATGATAAAATACGATAATAGAACATTAATATTATATCTATAAAGGATTTTTAGGACTGATTTGTTATGATTATATGATTTGTTATAGAATAAATTGTTTAAAGTATTGTTATCTCACAAAGCATGAATGATTAAAAGTATAGTCAAAATTTGTTTTCTTTTTTTTTTCTTTGTTTTTAGTAATAGTAGGATATGGATTGATAATATGAATTGTTATGCAATATAATTGTAATTGACTATAAAATGAATGCACAAAACTGATGAACCAACCGACACACCGGAAGTATATATGAGAGCAGATGTTTTTAATGTTTTGTATGTTGCGTGTTTGTAGAAAATTAATAAAACTCTTTTCAAAAAAAAAGAAACTCATGTCATTTCCAAATTGTTCTATTCCCTTACTTCCTGTTTTCCAACTCACCGACCTCTTTCAAAACCAATCATAATTCATACACCAGTTTAAATGTCATTCATTTGAATAAGGAACAGCTGATATAGAACCATAGAATCATAGGGCTGGAAGCGACTTTAGAGTTCTTCAAGTCCATCCCCCAAGGTAGGAGATCTTACTCCATCCTGGACAAATGATTGTCCAATCTTTACTTGAAAACCTCCAGCGATTGAGCACCCATTACTCTCACAGGCAATCTGTGCCACTGATTAATTGTTCTCACTGTCTAGATATTTCTCCTAGATTGGATCTCTCTTTAATAAGCTTCCACTCATTGCTTCTTGTCCTATCTTTAGATGCTATGGAGAATAAGTCAACCTTTTTTACTCTGTGACAGTCTCTTAAGTAGTCCTTAATGGTACTACATCTACATGGGGGAAAGTAAGCAGTGGGGTACCACAAGGTTCCATCTTAGGCCTACTATTCTTCAACATATTCATAAATGACTTAGATAAGGAAATACAAGAGGAACTTATCAAATTTGCAGATGATAGTAAGCTGGCAGGAATAGCCAATGTCCTAGATGATAGAGTCAAGATCCAGATGGAATCTTGACAGACTTGAACACTGGCCTCTATCTAACAAAATGAAATTCAATGTAGAGAAAAATAGTCTTATTTTTCAATGAGGGATTCAATCAAAATCAAGTGAGGTACTAATACCACTCTATAAAGCCTTAATAAGACCACACCTAGAATACTGCATCCAGTTTTGGTCACCACACTACAAAAAATATGTTGAGACTCTAGAAAAAGTGCAGAGAAGAGCAACCAGGATGATTAGGGGACTGGAGGCTAAAACATATGAAGAACAGTTACAGGAACTGGGCATGGCTAGTCTAGTGAAGAGAAGGACCAGGGGAGACATGATAGCAGTGTTCCAATATTTGAGGGGCATTACAGAGAGGCGGTGACCTATTTTCCAAAGCACCTGAAGGCCAAACAAAGAATAATGGGTGGGAATTGATGGAGAGATTCAACCTAGAAATAAGGAGAAATTTTCTGACAGTGAGAACAATCAATGGAACAGCTTGCCCTCAAAAGTTGTGGGAGCTTCATCACTGGAACCTTTCAAGAAGAGACAGGACTGCCATCTGTCAGAAATGGTGCAGGGTCTCCTGCTTGAACAGGGTTGGACCTGATGACCTACAAGGTCCCTTCCAACTCTAGTCTAGTCTAGTCTAGTCCTGGAAGGCAGCTATCATCCTAATCCATTTAGAGGAGACATATCTAGTTCCATGAACCATTCATCATACAGTATAAATTCCAGATCTGCTATCATCATCATTTCTTTTGTCTGCCACACATTCCAGGCTCTCAGAATCTTTGTTGTATCATGACAACCAGAACTTTATGCACTTCAAGTGTGGCCTCACAAGTGCAACATAGAGCAGTACTAAGTCCTTATGAATCTTGAGACTATTTCCCAAAGTATCCTCCCAATTTGATGATGTCTGTAAAGGCCCTGTCACACTGCCCAACGGATGCAAAACGGACACAACGGATGAGAAAAATGTTCCATCCGTTGTTATCCGCTCTCAGAAGGGGCAAAAATTTGCATAACCGGAGTGGATAACACGGACGGGGGGAGGATGCAGGGCGGATGGAAAGCAGATGCGGAATGGAAGCCCAGCGGATGGAAGCGGATGGGAGCAGATGGCACATCCGCGAGGCTTCCGGGGGACCTCAGCAAAGCGGACGCGGAACGGAAAGAGCGGATGCAGAGCGGATGCACAGCCGATGAAGCGGATGCACAGCAGATGCACAGCGGATGCACAGCGGAAGCCTAGCGGATGCCGAGCGTTGTGGGAATAAAACTTTGACTTCAGTATTGGGTAATGATTAGTCTAAGACCTTATACATACATGTCTGCCTAAGGGTCACTGAGATAAGCAAGGAAATTAAAAACAAACACCAGAAACAATTAAGCAGCTCAGACAATTGTAAACAGTTTTGTGCACTATATCTAATTATTGTAATCCACAATGTGTATGCTTACTATGTACGAATTTCTCAACAAAAGGGGGCACTAGAATTTGCTCTAGACTCCCATCCCGAGTACACCAGCCTCTGTGTCTCATTCTTTCCATGGGAGTCCACCACAAGTGGTGACCCCGACGTGATCCACTGCAGGTGGTACGTGTCCGGACCTCCGTGTTTCCTCGCCTGGAATAGGTAAAGTACGTACTTAACTATTGCTGGACAATAGGATTATTCAGGGAGCATGGGGGGAAAACTCTCTCAACCACAGGAACAGCATGTTAGTGAGTTGCAGAAGTTAGCAAGGACAAACAACTTTATCTTTAAACCCTCCGGGGGGGAGCAAATAGTTCTTTCAAAAGATAATGTGAGAGAGCTGCTGCAAGAGATCTGGCGGCAATGTCCCTGGTATCCAGAGAAAGGCTCTTTAAAGTTAGACACATGGAGGAGAATTGGAAATATCCTTCATGAAGAGCCACGGGCAACAGCTGAAATTTTGATATTTTGGAAAATTGTTATGACTGCTTTAGAGACCCAGCAACAACCTCTTTTAAAAACTTTAATAGAACCTCTTTCTAATAAAGGAATTGTATTGCACCCTCCTTCTCCTAAACTAGAGTGTGCTTTATCATTTCCAACAGCACCTATTCCTGTGAATGATAAAATCCAATCAAAGATGGGAAAGGTTCAAGCCCTGATGCATCAGGCTTTCAATGAGGGGAAGTTAGAGTCTGATGAGATTACCCACATGAATTTGTTTCCAGTCAATAGGCAAGTGGATGCTCAAGGCAATCTGCAGACTGAATGGGTTCCGATTCCTTTAGCAATTCTTAGGGAAATTAAAAAAGCAGTAAAAGATTATGGTATTCAAAGTCCTTTTACAAAGGGGCTTCTGACAAGTTTGGCTACCTCACGCATGATTCCTAGTGACTGGAAAGATTTAATGAGAATGATATTGAGCTCTACTCAGTATGTGGTCTTTGACTCAGAATACCAAAGGGAGGCTGTCACTAGGGGAAGGAATTCGGGGGGGCTGTATACACCAGATCAAATCTATGGGGCAGG
Source organism: Laticauda colubrina (assembly GCA_015471245.1). Classification (NCBI taxonomy): domain Eukaryota; kingdom Metazoa; phylum Chordata; class Lepidosauria; order Squamata; family Elapidae; genus Laticauda; species Laticauda colubrina. Next base: position 2,932,272 of record BLBF01000031.1, read on the forward strand.
CTTGTTTGAATCCACTGCAGATCAAGCAGCTAATTTGCCTGATCATGTATTTCCAGTGGTTATGGCAGCTGTCCTTGGGGCATTGTCCCGCATTCAGGATGTGGGAACCCCAGCACGGTCTTTTTCTCAAATTAGGCAAACAGCATCTGAGTCTTATAATGATTTTGTGGAAAGGCTACAATTGGCTATTACCAGACAAATCTCTAATGAGGAAGCTGCAAAAGAACTTTTGCTGAAATTGGCAGTTGAAAATGCAAACGCTGACTGCAAGCGTATCTTGCAGCCCTTGGTGGCTAGAGGTGAGGTTACTCTGGCTGATCTGTTAAAAGCATGTGCAGTGGTGGGTTCTCAGGCTTACAACATGGAGACTTTGGCTATGGCATTGCAAAAAGGGATGAAACCTACAGGGAATTGTTTTAATTGTGGAAAGCCTGGCCATTTTAAAGCCCAGTGCCGTGCCCCTGGGGGGGGAATGGCATTTAACAAAAACAAAATTAAGGACGTCCGTCCAAAATCAGTCTGTCCAAAATGCAAAAAAGGGTTTCATTGGACAAATCAATGTCGCTCTAATCAGAACCAAAATCCAGGAAACTAAATTTGGGGCATGCAGCTAGCCCCGCTCCCAAGGCTGTCACAAAAGCATCGCCTGCAATTACTGGGAGTGCAGGTTTGGGTTTAAAAATGTTGAACTCAATTAATGTGACCTTTCCTAATCAAGTGTATATTGAGGATACTCATTTGCATGGGCCACTGCCAGAAAAAACAGTGGGATTAGTACTTCCCATGTCTTCTGAATCAGAAAAAGGGTTTTTTGTTATTCCAGGAGTTATTGATCAAGATTATAAAGGAGTTATTAAGATACAATTGTACACTGATATTCCTGCATCATTAATGGCCGGTGACTCTATTGCCCAGTTATTATTGCTTCCATACATCCCTATAAATCCTTTAATTGGGATCCCACAAACTGGTGGTTTTGGGTCCACTGAAATGGCAAGTTCTCCAGTTGCTGCAGAATTGCTAGCGCTGACAAAAAATTTGACTACAGATCAACCAAAAATGACAATTGAAATTCAGGGAAAATCATTTTCTGGACTTATAGATTCCGGAGCAGATGTCTCTGTGATACACCAAAAGGAATGGCCAAATGAATGGGCGCTTGAGGACTCTCCGGCTGTTCATGGAGTGGGTGGTATGCAGTTTGCAAGAAGTAGTGTACATTGGTTGAAGGCATTGTAATGAGAAACTGGTGAGACTGCAAGGATTCAACCTCTTGTGTTGCCCCTACATATAAACTTGTGGGGTAGAGATTTGCTGTCACAATTTCGCACAAAAATTGTTATTGGATAATGGAAAAATTACAATTGTTAACCTCTCAGCCAGTCTGGATTGACCAATGGCCACTTCCAAAAGAAAAGCTTACAGCTTTACATCAATTGGTAGCTGAGCAGCTACAATTAGGACACATTGAGCCTACTTCTAGTCCATATAACACTCCTGTATTTGTTATTAAAAAGAAAAATGGAAAATGGAGATTTTTGCATGATCTGAGGACCATTAACTCCATCCTTCAACCAATGGGAGCGTTACAATGTGGTTTGCCTAACCCTAACCCGATCCCACATAATTGGGATCTAGTTGTAGTAGATTTACGGGATTGCTTCTTTTCTATCCCTTTGCATGCAGATGACAAGAAATTATTTGCCTTTACCGTACCTGAGTTGAATAACAGTGCACCTACCTTTTATTACCAATGGAAGATTTTGCCACAGGGAATGCTAAACAGTCCAACGATGTGCCAGTCATATGTTCGAATGGCTCTGGCTTCATTCAGAACCTCTCATCCTGGGTGGAAGGTTTACCACTACATGGATGATATTTTAATAGCAGCTCCCGGCCCACCGGGAACAGTTAAGGCAGCATTACCTTGCCTTAAAGAGGTATTATTACAATTTGGACTTCATATTGCCCCAGAAAAAATTCAAAGTCAAACGCCATATGCCTACTTAGGGCATAAGGTCCTTGCAACCTATGCTCATCCGGTCATTCTGGAAATCAAAATTGAGGAAAAGATTTCTCTAGTAAAATTACAACAAATACTAGGAACAATTAACTGGGTTAGACCCTACCTGGGGTTAACCACAGCAGTACTCCAGCCCTTGTTCTTGGCCCTAAAGGGCTCTGCGAGACCGGATTCTGCTATAACCTTATCAGCAGAACAAAGGAAGGTACTGACACATGTTAATGCGTCTTTAATGCAGCGTTGGGTTGATCGATGCATTCCTGATACTCGGTTTGCTTTGGCAATTTTACAAACTCCAGCCTTGCCTACTGCAGCTTTATTTCAATTACATGAAGCTCAGGTTTATATCATTGAATGGTTGCATTTGCAGAATACTCCCAGAAAAACAGTTTCTACTATGGCTATGCTTTATAGTGAGTTAATCATCAAAGGCCGAAATCGCAGTATGCATTTATATGGCATAGATCTAGTTCAGTTATTTTTACCTATCTCCCTCACTCTGTGGGAAACTTGGTATAGTCAATCCATTGAATTGCAAATTGCTCTTGAAAATTGGCCAGGGAAGATTTCTTGCCACACCCCCAGTGACCCTCATTTCCAGTTGCTTCGAAACGTATCTGTAAATTTTAATTCAGTTATTGCTAAGCAGCCAGTTGGAGGAGTGACCGTTTATGCGGACGGTGGTAAGACCTACGGCGCTTGTGCATGGAGACAGGAAGGGGTATGGAAAACTTACTTGGAAACATATCCATTTTGTAACAAAACAATTGTTATTAGCAATGGAAGTTAGGTTTATCCGGATGACATGAAAACTAAAAATCTCACTTACTTTGTACATAATATTTCTAAATTTGATATCATATCTTTGATCAATGAAAATGGGTGTCCAATTATCCCTGCCACATGTTGTCCCATCATGATAGAAAACCAGCTGCCCAAATGTGCAAATGGGAAATACGCACCACCGCCCACTTATTTGGCTATGTTAATGGAATCTTTTGTACGATTAATCTATGCTGAACCAAATACGGTTGGTCATCTCCTGGGAGCAAATCTATGGTTGCTGTGTGAACAGATGGCCTATGATCGCATGCCAGCACGATGGAAAGGAGTCTGAACCTTTGGGAAAGTGATCCCATCTCATGTCATTTTAAAATCTTTGGGGACTGCTCATATCCGCAATGCGCGTTCCGCAACGGAAGTAAACTCTGTTTTGAATCATGACTACTGGACACAGATATCAAGGGGAGTTATTCCTCCTTTAGGAGTCATGATGAACTATAGAGATTTGCATCGTTTAAACAATTGGACAGTTACTATGTTTAAAGACACCATTAAAATGCTAAAGCTGCTTGAAGAAGAACAAGGAAAAATCCTTGACTTTGTCCTGCAAACCAGATATGCGGTGGACACTATTTTGGCTGCGCAAGGGGGAGTTTGTGCTGTGATTCATACACATTGTTGCATGTATATTTCTGATTATTCTCCAAACATTACAGCTACTATACAGCATATGGAACAAACCCTGAGTGAGAATCCATTACAATCGGAGGACGAGGGACTGGACGTGTGGTCTGCACTTTGGTCCTGGTTGCCAGATGGTTCATGGATTTGTCACCTAATTGTTGGAGTGATATTGCTTTTTATACTTTCTCTTTGTGTATGCTGTTGTATCCAATGTCTCCCTGGACTTTTAGGAATGTGTCGGGTGAAGCCTACGGAAGGAGAACTGTTGTTGCAGATGGCGAAAAGCTACCGAGGCATCCGCGATCATCAAAAAACTAAAACAGGGGAGATGTGGGAATAAAACTTTGACTTCAGTATTGGGTAATGATTAGTCTAAGACCTTATACATACATGTCTGCCTAAGGGTCACTGAGATAAGCAAGGAAATTAAAAACAAACACCAGAAACAATTAAGCAGCTCAGACAATTGTAAACAGTTTTGTGTGCTATATCTAATTATTGTAATCCACAATGTGTATGCTTACTATGTACGAATTTCTCAATAAAAGGGGGCACTAGAATTTGCTCTAGACTCCCATCCCGAGTACACCAGCCTCTGTGTCTCATTCTTTCCATGGGAGTCCACCACAGAGCGTTAATTGCGTATGCGGGGAGGACGCATTGCATCAGCCCCGCGGATATAACGGAAGCAGCTCGGAAGCAGGTCACCATTCAGAGGAAAGACCTGCTTCCAGACACATCGACTACCTTGCCTGTCCTGCCTGCATGTCTGCCTGGCAGCCTTGCTGTCTGCCTGCCTACCAGCCTTGCTGCCAGCCTCCCTGCCAGCCTTGCTGTCTGCCTGCCTGCCAGCCTTGCTGCCTGCCTGCCTGCCAGCCTTGGTGCCTGCCTGCCTGCCAGCCTTCCTGCCAGCCTTGGTGCCAGCCTTCCTGCAAGCCTTGGTGCCTGCCTGCCTGCCAGGCTGCCTGCCAGGCTGCCTGCCAGCCTTGGTGCCTGCCTGCCTGCAAGCCTTGGTGCCTGCCTGCCTGCCAGCCTGCCTGCCAGCCTTGGTGCCAGCCTCCCTGCCAGCCTTGGTGCCAGCCTCCCTGCCAGCCTTGCTGCCAGCCTTGGTTCCGGCCAGCCTCCCTGCCAGCCAGCAACCCCACAACCATGCTGAAGCACAGCAAGCCTCAGCCATCTGCTGCCAGCCCTTGCAAGAGGGACAGGGCTACCATCCCGCCCCCTGGCCCTCACTCTGGTTCTGCTGCGGCTTCTGCAGCATGGGCTCACTCTTCTGGGGCTGGGGCGTCTGCTGCTTCTGCTTCTGGAGGAGCTGATGACAAGCACCCCAGCACCAGCCACCTCCACAGCACTTGCATCCTTCACCCCTGAGACTGAGCGACCAAGAGGAGTGCCAGAGACTCATTTTTGTTTTATAGCTTCTTGTTAATAAAGTCTATTTTTGATTCACACACTTGCTTCATTTCTTATTTTTTTTAATAAAGTCTTGGTGGAAACTTTTAGAAATGGTTTAAGCCTTTGCATGCTTGTGGGATGGGTTAAGATAGCAGTGGGTTGGGCAGGGATACCTTTGGGATGGGTAATAGCTGTGGGATAGATAAACCTCCAGTGCAAGCATAGTGGGACTGTATGGTCCATCCTCCCAGGTGCCACACCTATGGCCCTTTATTATCAATAATAATGTAATCAATCATCCACACATGTCAACATAAACACAACTCTTTATTAAATGCCCTGTTCATTGTAGACCCACCCAACATACATGGCCCAATCTCATCCGTGTGATGAGACAGGCACAAGTAAGCATCCATTAAGCATTTATCATCCTGTCTTGCCACTCCACTGCTCCAGCTGGGGAGTTGCACCAATGTTTCAGGAGGTTGCGCTGCTTCTTCCCTTCACGTGAGGCTCTGTTGGGGCCTTGCACATCCTCAGTGTCTATCAGGTTTCACCCTTGCCTCCATTCCCCAAGCTCCATGTCCCCATTGCCTTGTTGGAGGTCCACGAGCCTGTTCTGCAAGACCGGGTAGCGGGTGCGCATGAGATTGTGCAGGATGCAGCAAGCTTCCATGATCCTTCTCACGGTCTCTGGGCGATGCTGCATGGTGGTGAGAAGTACCTGGAACCTGTTGGCCAGGATGCCAAAGGCCTTCTCCACCACCCGCCTTGACCTGGACAGCCTGTAGTTGAAGATCCTCTCTTCACGGGTGAGGAGTCTGGAAGTGTATGGCTTCATGAAGTAGGTTGTGAGGGAGAAGGCGTCATCCCCCACGATGAAGTAGGGCACATCTTGTGTGTCGTTGGGCAGGGGTTCTGGATCTGGGAAGCCCACGATGAGGTTGCGTTCCAGCTCCTCCTTGAGGTGACTGGCGTTGTATACCTGGGCATCTGAAGATGAGCCATTGCCTGAAGCATCGATGTACATTAACTTGTAGTCAGCATCGACCATGGCGAAGAGGATGATGCTGAAGAAGCCCTTGTAGTTGAAATAAGTGGACCGTGACTTGGCTGGCGCTTTGCAGACCACGTGCTTGCCATCGATGGCTCCAACGGTGTGTGGGAAGTTCCACCTCTGATACCACTGCTCTGCAACTTTCTTCCATCCTTCTCAAGTGGAGGGGCACTGGAGGAACTCCTCCAGGTATTCTTCGATGATGACCTGCACCACTTCTCTGACCCCAGTGCTGATGGTGTTGTGTGGCACCCTCCAGGCGTACTGCATGCTCCTGTAGGTGGTCCCTGAGGCCAGGTGGCGCAGAGTGAGTGCCACCTTGAGCCCAGGTTCCAGGTTGGGCCGGAAGTTGGTGTTTGCCTTGGTCAACCTGGGTGTCAGCCGCTGCACAACTTCATCAAACATGGCTGGAGGCATCCTCATGAAGTTCTGGAATGCCCGAGTGTCTTTGCTCCTGAGCTCCACCATCAGCTTGTTGTACAGTCCGTCCTCTGCTCTTCTGGCAAACCATCTTCGTACCCAGACGCTTCTTGGCTGCCCCTTTTTCTTCCCGTAGTAGAGTTCACAGAGCCTGTAGATGGCTTCGCACTGTTGCAGAAGGATGATGGCTGCCAAAAGGACTGTGTTACGATCCACGGTGGACATGATTGGATGCTGTGGAAGAGGAAGAGGCAGATGAAGGCTGCAGAGGTCTGCACCTCTGGGCTGCTGTTCTGAAAATGAGATCCAGATGTGTTGCTCCCCCTTTTTATAGGAAGTATAGGTGTCCCTTTGCATCCTCTAGGCATCCTCTAGGCATCCTGTAGACATCCTTAATATCCGAGATAGGTCCCCTCTGCGAACATTTTTTCCATTTTAAACGCTTTGTTTCTGTGCTGCATCCGCTAGGCATCCATTCTGCATCTGTTCCGCGTCCGTTCCGCTTCCTCCCTGCGTCCGAGCGGATGCGAGTTGCGCAGATGCGGAATGGATGTCTAGCGGATATAGTGGATGCAGAACGGATGCAGAACGGATGCGTAGCGGATGCATAGCGGATGCAGAATGGACGAATTGGATACATTTTCCGTGCAAAAGGTTTGAGCAGCTCAAAACTTTCTGAGCGGATGAAACATCAATAAACGGATGCTGGACAGATAGAGAGGAAGCAAAACGGAGGCAGTGAGTACATCGCATTAACCAACGGATGGCAAGCTTTTTTGTCCGTTTTACATCCTCTTTGCATCCGTTGGTGCAGTGGGCTGACAGGGGCTTAAATTTCATTAGTTTCCCTTCTATCCCCATATCTCCTCAAAGTTGTATACTTTGTGAAATGTGATTCTAAAATCCAAGTAAATTATACCTACAGTATTTCCTTGCACACTCATTCAGTCACTTTATCAAAGAAGGCAGTCAATTTCTCAGGCATGATCTGTTTTTAATAACCCTATGCTGGCTTCTAGTAATCAGCTTGTTCATTTCTAAGTGTTCACAAATCCACTGATTGATTATCTTTTCCAGGATTTTTCTAGGTATTGATGTCAAGCTGATTGGACTGTAGTTTCCTGTATCCACTTATTTTCTCCTGCTCGAAGGCTGGATTCACATCAGCTCTTTTCTACTCCTCTAGCAGTTTCCCCACGCTCAGGACCTCTCACCTGCCAGATCCTTCAGAACCCTGGAATGTAAACCCATCTGGTCCTGGTGATTTGAATTTGTCTAAAGTAGATAGGTGTTCTTTTACCAATTTCTTGCCTTTTTTCACCTACATTTCTATTCTGTCTCCCATGGTGCTGTTTTTTTAAAAAGACAAGTTTTATTCAGTTTTCGACATTTGAACATCTCTTTTTAGTGAACAGTATGATTACAGGTTCCACATATACATACAAATATGACCATAGTTACATATTCAATTTTTATATTTAATTTCTAGTCTTAACAATATTTATATGCATTTTCTATTTTGTTATATTATTCCAAGTGCTTATCTCATAATTTATTTCACATATATTAACTTCTTAGTTAATGTACTGTAATACTTTTGTCACATTTGTATAATCCTCTTAAGTTCTAATTAGTAACACTTCTTCTATAAATTGTTTTCCCCACTTTAATATCAGTTTAAGTGCGCCACCTCAAAGTTACATATTCATTATTTCCCTTTTTAAATCACACCAAATATTTATCATGTTATTACCTACAACTTTAAAATTATTGATTCCCTTTAAAACTCCATAACATATATAAATCAGAATCTGAATGGTTTCCCCCTTCTTAATTTTGTAAAATTTATCTACTATTTCAGAGAAGAAAAAGGATATTTATCTACTCATTTAATCCTAAATCCTAATGCCAATTTCATTTCATCTCTCCTCCTATCTCATTTCATTTATTTCAATCTATTTATTACACATATTCTATTAATTATTCCATTCATATTTAAACCAAAATAAAAATAAAAAGGAAAATCAGCATTCCAATCCTCAAAGTATTTCAATATATTTGATAAACATATTCCATATATTTATTGTATTTACCTCTTAAACATAAAGGAAGAGAGCATTGCCAAAAAATAACAATTCTATTATCCATCTTATATGTCCCCATTTCACAACTACAAATTTATCTATATTATTCCCCAGCACCTTGCAGAATCCCCTCTCCCAGTATCATTCAGCCATTATCTCTGTGTAAGAAATTTACCCTCATTTTTTAAAAATCCCTGTATTCCTTTGTTCCCAAATCCTGATTCTTTTCCTGTCAGCCTTCAAGATTTTCTTCCTTTGCTTTGCATCTTTCGGCTGCCATAAGTAATGGGGGGAGGAGGGGGAGAAGTATGGGAAGTGAGCTGGAGGTGTTGCAAACTATAACTGTATAAACTGAGGAGGGGGGAGAATACATTCTTGCTTAGGTTTCTATTTCTTCCTTAGCTTTCTATTCTCTGCACAGCTGCAAACCTTTATCAAAATATGCCAAGATCAATGGGCAGAAGCCTCATCCCCACCTGAAGATGTCCACATGATGACATTCACAACTTTTAATTGGAATAACCATTTGAACTATTGGGGGTGGGAACATTGCCATCACTTTGTATATGTGATTTATGTGCCTATTTTCTCAGATTCAGATAACAATGGATGGAACATTTTTCTCGTCCTCTGTGTCCTTTTTACAAACGTTTTGCATCCGTTGGGCAGTGTGACAGGGCCTTTTGCAAAAGTCAGGATAAATTGCCGGTAAAAATTTGCAAATCCCAAGAAGCTCTGAAGTTGTTTCCTGGTGTATGGGGGAGCCCATTCCAATACTGCATGCACTTTCTCTGGATCCATTTCTATGCCCTCAGCTGAAATGCAATACCCCAAATAGTCTATTTTCTCTTGATGGAATTCACATTTGGACAGTTTAGCATACAACTTAGCGGCACGCAGTTTCTGTAGAACCGACTGCACCAGTTTCACATGCTCATCCAGAGTTTCCATGTCGATAAGGATGTCATCAAGGTAAACCAGAACCCCTCTGTATAAATGTTCATGTAACACCTGATTGATCATCTGCATGAATACTGCTGGGAGGCCCTATAGGCCAAAAGGGAGAACATTGAATTGGAAACAACCCATCAGGCAGATGAAAGTGGTTTTTCACTCATCCCCTTCCTTAATTCAAATTTGGTAGTATGCTTCTCTCAAATCCAACTTCATGAAAATCTTTCCCTTGGCCAGGTGGGCCAGCATGTCCTTCATCAAAGGGAGGGGGTACACATTTTCCACGGAAAAGGTGTTTAAATTTCTGTCATCCACCACCAAGTGCTTGGAGCCATCTTTCTTTTCACGGAACAGCACTGGGGCCGCTACGTGGGGCATAGCGGGTTGGATGAAACCACGTTCCAAATTTTATCTATAAACAATCTTCGCTCTTCTAATTCTCGTGGTGTCATTGAATATAACTTCAGTTTCGGGAGCTTCACCCCAGGTAAAATTTCAATACCACAATCTGTTGACCGATGAGGCGGGAGCTCATCCGAGGCCTTTTCACTGAATACTTCTTTTAAATCCTAATATTCTTTTGGAATTTTCTCCTCCCACTTCAAAGGTTTCAGTACCTGTGGAGGCTAACTCAATCGGATTCTGAAGCTTCGGCTGAGATCGCCCCTCCTGTCTCTGCTTGGTGTGTATGTGCAACTACCCCTTCTTCCAGTTTACCTGGGGGTTCCATTTCCGGAGCCAGGGTAATCCCAGCATGAATGGTTGCTCCATCCCAGGGGCCACAATAAAACACAGAGCCTCATTATGCTCTCCCATGGTCATTTCTACGGGTTCTGTTATAAAGCATGCAGGGCAGCCCCCAGCCACTGCTCCATCTAATTGGCAAAAGGCAATGGGCGTTTTTAAAGGTTGTAGTTTTAAGTCCATTTTCTCTACTACTCCCGTGTTGATTACACATCTTGTGCACCCAGAGTCTAGCAAGGCTAGCATTTCCCCTTCGGCCCCTGAAGTGGGTACCCTCAACTTCACCGGAATGGTCATAGGGCTCTCATTTGGACTTACCAGGAGATCGTCTTCCGAGTCATATTCACTCTCTTCAGGGGAAGTCGGGAGTCCCGACTCCTCTCCTGCCGGAGGGGCGACCTCTGCCACCTCTCTTGTCTTTAGCACCACTTCACGAGGCTTCGCTGGGGGCTTTTCAGGCTTCTTCCCTCCTTTTGGTGCCTCCTTTGGTTCCAGCTTGACCCTGCAGTCCGCATCCCGGTGACCTTCCTTCCCACATCGGAAACAGGCAGAGGGTTTGGGTCTTGCCGCCACTCCTCCCCTCTGGGGTTTGGGGACCTCTTGAGGGCGTGGGGGGAAGGCTTGCTCCACCCAGGAACCCCCCGGCGTCTGCTTTGGGTTAAATCAAATTCCAGTTCTTCTGCTAGCAAGTACCACATCTGCAAGTCATTCGGGTCCCTTCTAGCAATGCATCTCTGGTACACATCTTCGTTTAACCCATCTTTAAATGCTTCTATCAGGGCTCCCTGGGACCAGCCTTGGATATGACATGCTAGCTGTCTAAATTCTTGGGCGTAGTCGGCCACTGACCTCTGCCCCTGATTTATGGTCTTCATCCTGATCCGGACTGTTAAGCCTGGGTTCCCCAACCAGGGTTAGGTAAACAAGCTAAACAGAATGTGCAGCGTTAGTCAGATAGGCACACAGATAAATGAGTGAGCTAAGCTTGTATGTTTATTAACATACAGTAAAAATAACAGATACGCTTGTGCTATCAAGAATATATTTTATTCCAGTATAAGTTTATAGCATAGTCAAAAACAGTCCAATATTCATTTACCATGTAGTCAGTCCATTCAGGGATATTCAGTTATCAAAGTCCATGTAGAATATCCTATTGTCAGTTCAAATAAATCAGTCCGTTGTTGTCTCTCCCGTTCGAGCAATGCAGTCTTGCTTCCAAGCAGTAATCAGGGATCATCAAAGCCAGAGAGAGAGAGAGCAAGCTGTAGCCTTGCTACTTTTATATGGTTTTCATAACCACACCCACAATTGCTATTTTACATTTAAAGCTGCATACACTAACTATGATTTATAGTTAGTATTTCACCTAAAACAGTTAGGGTGAACAATGTTATCCCTAACACGGACCTTTCGCTCTGCCAGTGGATCCTCAAACTTAGCCCGCAGCGCAGTCATGAACAGGTTATAATTCATCAACTGGGGGGCATTATCATTATGCAGGGTCACCACCCACTCTGCAGCTGTTCCCTCCAGAGCCCTGGTAACACATCTCACTTTGGCTGTTTCTGAGGAAAAATCCTCCCCATATTCTTCTATATAGCTCCAAACTTGGGCTAGGAAAAACCCCAAGTCTTTGGGATTTCCCCTGTACTTTACTTCTAATGGAGGCAACTTAGCTCTACGCCTTCTAGGAATTACACCTCCCGCTGGGCCCCCCAAGGCTGCTGCTGGCTGTTGCGCTTGCTCAGGTTGATTTATGGGAGAGGGGGCTGCTTTGCTTTTTCTGGCTGGGGCTACTCCCCCTTCCTGTTCATACCTTTGTGCAGTTTAAGGTTGTTCAAATGCCTCATTGAGTTTCCTGGCTTGGTCCAGTAAAAGATCTCTCTTTTCCCTCTCTTGCCATCGCTCCTCTCTTCCATGCCAGTGAGTGGTTGTGATTCCTGGGGGTTGTCCTTCTCTGGATCCTTCCAGCCAACCCTCACCGACCATCTGGGCTTCACAGCTGGATCCTCTTCCAAATTGAGCTCTGCTAGCAATTCAGCTTCCTGTACCAGCAAAGAATCTTGCCCTCCAATGGCTCCAGATCTTCCTGGTCACTAGTTGAAGATGACATGATGTTCAGGCCCCCTTGGAAGAAATTTGGGTGTTTCTCTGGGTGGGCTGGTAGAATGAGATTCAGAATAATGTCAGCTGGTGCTCCATTCAAAATTCAAGAAATAAATACTTAGACTCTTTAAATTAGAGAAAAGATATATTTTACTGAAAATGAAGTAGTAGCAACCATAGAATTCTGAATCTGAGAAATTAGGCGTGTGAATCACATATACAAAGTGATGGAAATGTTCCCACCCCCAATAGTTCAACTGAATCTTCCAATTAGAAGTTGTGAATATGATCATGTGGTCATCTTCAGGTGGTGAGGAGGCCTCTGTCCGTTGACCTTGGCATATTTTGATAACGGGTTGCAGCTGCGCAGAGAAAAGAAAGCTAAGCGAGAAATAGAAACCTAACCCTAATATATGCTCCCCCCTCCTCATTTTATACAACAGTAGAATGTAACACCTTCAGCTCGCTTCCCAGACTCACCTCCTCCTCCCCCCGTTACTTATGACAGCTGAAAGATGCAAAGAGATAGTAGAAGATCTTGAAGGCTGACAGTAAACAACATTTTGAAGTTAAAGAAATTTTGGATTCTTGGAAATGGAGGGGTCGACTCTAATATTTGGTTGCATGGAAACATTTTCCATCTTCCCAAGCTGAGTGGGTCAATGAGAAGGATGTCAGAGCTCCAACACTTGTCAAAGCATTTCATCCTAAATATCCTGATAAACCCTAAAAATGTGACAATTTTATGTTGCCTGTTTATTAACTATTACCTTTTATTTTTCCTCTTTTATAGGACTAACATCATTTTTTCTAGGAGGGCCGAATGTCAGCCTTCAAGATTTTCTTCCTTTGCTTTGCATCTTTCGGCTGCCATAAGTAACGGGGGGAGGAGGGGGGAGAAGTATGGGAAGTGAGCTGGAGGTGTTGCAAACTATTACTGTATAAACTGAGGAGGGGGGAGAGTACATTCTTGCTTAGGTTTCTATTTCTTCCTTAGCTTTCTATTCTCTGCACAGCTGCAAACCTTTATCAAAATATGCCAAGGTCGATGGACAGAAGCCTCATCCACACCTGAAGATGTCCACATGATGACATTCACAACTTTTAATTGGAAGAACCATTTGAACTATTGGGGGTGGGAACATTGCCATCACTTTGTATATATGATCTACGCGCCTATTTTCTCAGATTCAGAATTCTTTTGTTGCTACCACTTGACTTCCAGTAAAAGATATCTTTTCTCTAATTAAGAGAGTCTAAGTATTTCTTTCTTGGATTTTGAATGGAGCACAAGCTGACATTTTCCTTCTTTCCCCTGACATTTCTCCCTTCATTATTTCATTCCAGTTTTTAATGCCCTTTCTATTTTTAGCTACCTTCTGCGCTTCAAATTTCTGCTGATTCTTTTCCCCTTTTTTATTTTCTTGATATTTCCTCTTTATTCAATTTCCCAGACCTCCAATATTTATTCCCAATTCTTTTTCTCTTTCCTTCTGGGTTCCTTTGTTCTCGATACTGATTAAAGATGCCCCTTCTGAAATTTGCTCCAGCTCTTCTCCTGTACTTTGTTGTTCATACTCGAAAATCGCCTCTTCAAAAAATTTAAAAATGAAGCCCAAAGTTGCACCTCTTTCTTGTAAGATTTCCTTACTGTTTCCAAGTTACATATTTAGTACCTGAAGAGATATCTCCATTTTACAATTTTCTATTTAATTCAGTTGCTGTCTTTAAAGTTAATTTCCAACAGTCTGCTTTTGTTTCCTTCCTCTCAACTTTTAGTTCTCAGCTAGTCCAATACCAAGTCCATAACAGAATCAACAATTAATCCAAGGGCAGAAGCTTCCTGTGTCTTTCTTTACTTCAATATTTCAACTTTCCAAAACTCTTATTTTATTGTGTCAATTTTCCTTATATTATTAAGAAACAGAGTCTTTTTTTTTTTTAAAGTTGAATTTAACTCAGATGGCACTCTTTCTTCTAACAAATCCACACCTCCTCTTTTCTTTTCCTTCCCAATTATTCATAGCTTTTCAAACCACAATCTTCCAAAAAGATCAAATCCAATTAATATAATTTTCCTCTTTAGCTATCTATAGTTCAGCTTAAATTAGTGCTTATATAAAATCAAGATATATTTATCCAAGTTAGTTGTGTAATTCCTTCTGCAGTTTCTACCTCTCTCAACTCGAAGCTCCGTCACTGTCAAAGGCAATTCACACCTTTTTTTAACTTCTTTCAATTCACCAAATTTCATTTGAGTCCTTTCTTAAAGATACTTTGTAATGTTAATCCAGAGGGTAGTTTCCATTTAATTATATTGTTCTGTTCCTCCTGCTGTTTGCTTCTTCCACGCTCTCCTGCCCAATACTTATTCCAGTCTAATCTTCTCCTTCAGGGTGACCATTTTTGAACACCACTTTAGGCGTCTTCAGGAGGGAGCTTTGCCAAACCGGGGTGGGGGGATTTGTAGCTTCCCTCTACCAGGCTGATTTGTCTCCCCTTCCTCCGCCACCCCTATGAGGCAGCTTCTGCCCCAAATCTAAAAGATCGGGGCTCTCCCAATCAAAGCCATGGACAATCACAGTCAGTGGTAGGTCTTTGGGGAGGCTCAAAATGGGACCTCCCCATGGTGCTGTTTTTGATAGGTTAGGCATCCCCCCCCTTTTGCATGACAACAGATCCAAAGAAGGACAGTTATGCTTTCTCCCTGATGCCCACCACCTTATTGCCATCTTCTTCCATTAATGAAGCAATGTTTCTTTGACTTTCTTATTGTTCTTTATATATTGAAAGAGACATCATTATTTTTGGCATTTGTTGCAAGTCTTAGTTCATTCTGAGCCTTAGTCTTCCTGACTCCATCCCTGCAGATTCAGATTATTTGCTGGTATTCTGTTTTAGTTATGTGTCCCTCTTTAAATTTTTTATGTTTGTCCTTTTTGTCCCTCTATTTGTCAGAGAGCTCTTTGTGCAATCCTGCAAGTCCCATCAGGTGTCTTTTGTTTTTCTTTCCCTGTGGTAGGGTTTTTGTCTATTTTGCATATAATACATGCAGTGTAGTGTAGTGTAGTGTAGTCTTCAAGACAGGCTGAGAAAAAGATAGGTGATATTGTATCACCTTGTTGTACACCTCGTTGAATGTTGATTTCCACTTTAAGATCATTGAGACAAATTGCCACCACTGTTTTTTTCATATGTTGATTATAGTAAGTTTATGTAAAAGCACTGTTTATGCCTTAGATGAGCAATGCATTAATTATTGCTTGCTGGAATATTGAGTCAAATGCCTTTTCGTAGTCAATGAAAGCCATGCACAAAGGTATCGTGTACTCTTTGTGCCTTTCAGTGACTTGCTGAACAACCTGAATGTGATCCATTGTGCTAATGGATCCATGCACACATATGCACACATACACACACAATTAGTGCTTAATAAACATATCATATATCTGGGTTATTTGTTTGCTTAACAATACAAATTATATTCCTAATCTTTACCCTTTTTTCCAGTCATTGATGAAATAAATTCCATGTTTGATCGTGCTGTAGCCACTTCCAAAACCTGCCTGCTTCTTTGGCTGTACACATTTATTGTTCTCAATATATTTTTTGCGATATCTTTGTGAAAACCTTGCAGATGACTGAAAGAAGGCTTACTGGATGATAATTCTTTAAATCATCTTGGGCCCCTTTCTTGTGTATAAGAATCACTTCAGCATTTTTCCATGCATTGGGTATTTTTTCTTTTCTGAGGCATCTTGAATATTGTTCAGTTGGTATCTTGTGTTAACTGTGACCTCTAGCTTTCAGCATTTCAACCATAATACAGTCATTTCCTGAAGCTTTGCCATTTTTATTGATTGTATGATACTTATGGTACTTCCTTCATAAGGACATCAGCATTTCCTCTTTCATGGGTATTGTTATTTTTGAGTTATTTCAATCTTTGTATAGCTCTGAGTAGAATTTTCCAATTATTTTTAACATTTCCTGATTTGTTCTACATACAGAGCCATTTTCACATTTTAATGCAAAAATCTTCTTTCTTGTATTTATAAACTTGCATTTTGCTCTATTAATCCCATTTTCCCCCTTCAATTACCTTTTTTACAAGCTTCATGTTAAACTGACATGTTTCTTCTTAGATACATTTTCTCATGGTCTTGCAAAGTTCAATGTACTCCAATTTATTAATGAAACTTCCAGTATTCTTCACTGTCCATCATTTTTTCAAGAAATCAATAGTTTCATCAGAGTTTTTTTGATGGTACAAAGTGTTTTTCCAATGGTACTATAGATGAAGCAGATTCGATGATGTTTTTGACTATTTGTTTATTTTAGTCTGTAACATTCATTTCTTCCAAATCTTGCAATAGAGCAAAGTGAATTGATAGATGAATCTCAAAATTGCTCCTCTCCTCTAAAAAGCTTATCACTTTTATTTTTGTTTTTCATGATGACTTTATCATTTTCATATGTTCTTTTCAATAGTCTATCTGCACTTTAACTTGTGTTATATGAAGTTGTGAAACGGGCCTATTTCTGACTTCCGGAGGGCCTCCGGAGCCCAGGGGAGGCCGTTTTCACCATCCCAGAGACCTGAGGGAGCCTCTGGACCTTTGGGAAGGTGAAAAATGGCTCTACCAGAAGTACCGAAAGTCATAAAACAGGCCTGTTTCTGGCTTCCTGAGGGCCTCCAGAACCCAGGGGAGGCCATTTTCGCCCTCCCCCCAGAGGCCTAAAAGAAGCCTCTGGACCTTGGGAAAGTGAAAAATGGCCCTCCCAGAAGTTCTGGTAGACCATGCCACTCAGCAACCGGACAGCAAATCAGTTGCTGAGATTTTTGAATCCCATCCCTTCAGGAAAGAGGGAGAGAGAGCGAGCAAGAGGTTTTGAGGTTCCCTGTGTTTTTTAACAACTGGCTCTCTGCCCTAATGACCAACCGGGTAGGCATGGCTAGGGGGTCATGTGATTGGGTGGGAGTGAGTGACATTAAGTTGGCCATGCCCACCCAGGTTTTGTGACTCCTGATGGTTTTTTTTTCTGTGGGAAATGGATCCAAATGGCTCTTTGAGTGTTTTTAAGTTGCAGATCCCTGTTCTAGGGACTTGAAGCCAAGTTACCTTGGAGAGGAAAGAAAGGAAAAGCTTCTTTATAGGTACTCCTTAACTTATGACCTGTTGCTCAGTGACCATTCAAGGTTACAATGGATCCAAAAAAGGGAGCATGACCCAGATTCAAGCTTGATGGCTTGGAGCCTCCACAATCACACAATTGCACTTTGGGTGCTCACCAACTCAATCACATTTTAACCCATTTGCAGAATCCCATGTTCACATTAGTGTGTTTTATGATGATTTTATTGAACATTTGCATTTAGAACAGAGACTAACAGGTTGGAAGGGCCTTGGAAGTCTTCTAGTCTAACCCCCTAATTGAGCAGGAAACTCTATACCATTTTGAGCAAATGCTGTCCAATATCTTCTTCAAACTATTCAGTGATGGAGCACCCACAACTTCTGGAGGTAAGCTGTTCTACTGATTGATTATTCTCACTTTCAGGAAATTTCTCCTTAAGCCCATGTCACACTGGCCAACGGATGCAAAAAGGACACAGCGGACGAGCAAAATGATCCATCCATTATTATCCGCTCTTAAAAGGGGCAGAAATTTGCATAACCGGAGCGGATAACACGGACGCGGGAAGGACGCAGGGCAGATGCAAAGCGGATGCGGAACGGAAGTCCAGCGGATGGAAGTGGATGGGAGCGGATGGCGCAACCACAGGGCTTCTGGGGGGCCTCAGCGAAGCGGACGTGGAACGGATACAGCGGATGCAGAATGGACGCCGAACGGATGAAGCGGATGCACAGCGGATGCACAGCGGATAAAGCGGATGCACAGTGGAAGCGGAACAGATGCACAGCGGAAGCAGAACGGATGCCGAGCATTAATTGCGCATGCGGGGGGGGGAGTATGATGTAAGCCCCCCGGATATAAAGGGAAGCAGCTCGCACGTGGCCAGCATTCCGAGGAAAGACCTGCTGCTGGACACTTCGAGTTCCTTGCCTGCCCTGCCAGCCTGCCTTCCAGCCAGCCTTGGTGCCTGCCTCCCTGCCTGCCTTCCTGCCAGGCTTTCTGTCAGCCTTCCTGCCAGCCTTCCTGCCAGCCTTGGTGCCTGCCAGCCTCCCTGCCAGCCAGCAACCCCACAACCATGGGGAGGAAGCGAAAGCCTCAGCAACCTGCCGCCATCCCTGGCAAGAGGGACAGGGCCAACCTCCCGCCCTCTGCCCCTGACTCTGCTTCTGCTGGGGCTTCTGCTGAAGCTGCTCCTGGCGGTGGTGCTTCTGCTGGTGCTAGGGCTTCTGTTGGTGCTTACTCTGTTGAAGCTGCTCCTGGTCCTGCTGGTCCTGCTCGACCTGCTCGTGCTCCTGGACTTGCTCGTCCTGCTCGTGCTCCTGGTCTTGCTCGTCCTGCTCATCCTGCTCATGCTCCTGGTCCTGCTCATGCTCCTGGACTTGCTGGCCCTGCTGGTGCTTAATCTACTGCTGCTGATCCTGGTCCTGCTGGTCCTGCTGCTGATGATGATCCTGCTGCCGCTGCTGCTGCTGCTGATGATGATGATCCTGCTGCTGCTCCTGCTGCTGCTGATAATGATTATGATCCTGCTGGAGAGGATGATGATCCTGCTGGAGAGGATGATGATGATGATGATGATTCTGCTGCTGCTGCTGCTGCTGCTGCTGGTGTGGAGAAGCAGCCCCTACTACCTGGGAGCCCCTCTGATGAGGGCCCATCTGGTCCAGCCAAAGGGAGGAAGAGGCGTATGCAACAACGGGAGAGGAGGCCATACTATATTGAGGAGGCGCACGAGGATGAGGTGCTGGAGTGGCTGAGAGAGAACGACTATCTGTGGCAGAAGGGACACTGGCTATACAGGGACACCAAGTGGAAGCAGGCTTCTTGGAGAGAGAGGGCAGAGAGTATGGGTTACACTTCGGAGGTGCTCCTCGGCTGGTGGAAGCACATGCACACCTGGTACGGGAAGCTGCACCTGAAGAAATCTGGCCAGGCCACTGTGAAGCTGACAGACAGAGAGACCTACGTCATGGCCAGGTGCAGCTTCCTGGAGGGTGAGGTCCGCCACCAAGGAGCACCAGCAGCCCCTCTCATGACCCTCTCTCTCCGGCAGCCTGCTGAGAGCCAGTCCTCTTCCGGCCGAGAGTCAGTCCCTGTCTCCAGGCAGGTTTCTGTGGAGCGTGCCACGGCGGAGAACCCGCGGACAGGTGTGGTAAGCGTGGTGGAGTGCGTAGAGGACTCCCTGGTGCGGTGGGAGAAAGGAGACATCGAGTCCATCACAGTCCAAGCCGCATCCACCCCCCCCCAGCTCCGCCTCCGCAGAAAGGCAGAGAGCCGGACAGCAGGAGGGGCAGAGCCACACTGTCCTGCTGGAGATCAGGGACACCATCTGCACCAGCATAGATCTCCTCTCTCAGCTGGTCCACACCGACTCCTCATCCTCTAACCGCAAGCCCTTCCTCACCTATGTCAACCAGACCCTCAAGGAAATGGCGGATCCACAGTACCAGCTGGTGAAGGAACGGATCACCAAGCTGCTTCACAACCCTCCAGACCCAGAGGAACCTGCTCCCACCCAGTCCAGGTCTGCTCCTCCACCCCAGGTGATGTCCCTCCCATTCCAAGGCTTCCCACAGGCCCTCACCTACCAGGGCTACGGCTACCAGGAGGTTCAGCAGCACAGGCAGCAGCCCTTCCCAGTCCAGGCACAGAGTCATCAGGTGACACTGTTGCCACCTGTTTCCCTGATGCCACTGATGCCACCCACAACAATGATGCCACCGATGACAGCAATGCCACCCACGCCAATGATGCCACCGACGACAGCGATGCCACCCACGCCAATGATGTCACCCACGCCAGTCCTCACCCAGCTGCAGAGCAGACAGCCCCACTACACTACTCCTTCCTCCACCCCACAGCCAAACCCGGTCTCAGTACATCAGTACTGGGGCTGACACCCCATGGCATGGAGGAAGGACCTCTCAGCATCACGGGGCTGAGCCAGCTGTACGAGAGCTTTCTCAACACACCGTCCCCTGTTGTCCTCTCGAGGCCAGGCACTCCAGCACCACCCACCACCACAGTACCTGGACCCTTCACCCCTGAGACTGGGCACACCTCCGAGTGACCAAGAAGAGTGCCAGAGACCGGGTAGCTGGCTACCTGTGGACTTTATTTGGACACTTGACTTGGGTCATTTTTTTTTTACAGCTTGTTGTTCAATAAAGTTTATCTTTGATTCACACACTTGCTTCATTTGTCTTTTTTTTAAAAGTCTTGGTGGAAACTTTTAGAATTGGCTTAAGCCTTTGCATGCTTGTGGGATGGGTTAAGATAGCAGTGGGGTGGGCTGGGATACCTGTGGAATGAGCAGGGATACCTTTGGGATGGCTAATAGCTGTGGGATAGATAAACCTCCAGTGCAAGCATAGTGGGACTGTATGGTCTACCCTCCCAGGTGCCACACCTATGGCCCTTTTTTATCAATAACAATGAAAGCATTGATCCACACATTTGAACACAAACACAACTCTTTATTAAACGCCCTGTTCATTGTAGGCCAACCCAACATACATGGCCCAATCTAATCCGTGTGATGAGACAGGCTGAAGGAAGCATCCATTAAGCATCTACCATCCTGTCTTGCCACTCTACCGCTCCAGCTGGGGAGTTGCACCAGTGTTTCAGGAGGTTGCGCTGCTTCTTCCCTTCCCATGAGGCTCTGTTGGGGCCTTGCACATCCTGAGTGTCGATCAGGTTTTGCCCTTGCCTCCATTCCCCAGGCTCCATGTCCCCATTGCCTTGTTGACGGTCCAAAAGCCTGTTCTGCAACACTGGGTAGCGGGTGCACATGAGATTGTGCAGGATGCAGCAAGCTTCCACGATCCTCCTCACGGTCTCTGGGCGATGCTGCATGGTGGTGAGAAGTACCTGGAACCTGTTGGCCAGGATGCCAAAGGCGTTCTCCACCACCCGCCTTGACCTGGACAGCCTGTAGTTGAAGATCCTCTCTTCACGGGTGAGGAGTCTGGAAGTGTATGGCTTCATGAGGTAGGTTCTGAGGGAGAAGGCGTCATCCCCCACGATGAAGTAGGGCATATCTTGCGTGTCGTTGGGCAGGGGGTCTGGATCTGGGAAGCCCACGATGAGGTTGCCTTCCAGCCCCTCCTTGAGGTGACTGGCGTTGTATACCCTGGGCATCTGAAGATGAGCCGTAGCCTGAAGCATCGATGTACATGAATTTGTCGTCAGCATCAACCATGGCGAAGAGGATGATGCTGAAGAAGCCCTTGTAGTTGAAATAAGTGGACCCCGACTTGGCTGGAGCTTTGCAGGCCACGTGCTTGCCATCTATGGCTCCAATGGTGTGTGGGAAGTTCTACCTCTGATACCACTGCTCTGCAATTTTCTTCCATCCTTTTCCAGTGGAGGGGCACTAGAGGAGCTCCTCCTTGTATTCTTCGATGATGGCCTGCACCACTTCTCTGACCACAATGCTTATGGTGTTGTGTGGCACCCTCCAGCCATACTGCATGCTTTTGTAGGTGGTCCCTGAGGCCAGGTGGTGCAGAGTGAGTGCCACCTTGAGCCCAGGTTCCAGGCTGGGCCGGAAGTTGGTGTTTGCCTTGGTCAACCTGGGTGTCAGGCGCTGCACAACTTCGTCAAACATGGCTGGAGGCATCCTCCATTTTCGGACCCAGACGCTTCTTGGCCGCCTCTTTTTCTTCCCGTAGTAGAGTTCACAGAGCCTGTAGATGGCTTCGTACTGTTGCAGAAGGATGGTAGCTGCCAAAAGGAATGTGGTACGATCCACGGTGGACATGACTGGATGCTGTGGAAGAGGAAGAGTCAGATGAAGGCTGCAGAGGTCTGCACAGGTGGGATGCTGGTCTGAAAGTGAGATGCAGACGAGTTGCTCCCCCTTTTTATAGGCAGTATAGGTGTCCCTTTGCATCCTCTAGGCATCCTCTAGACATCCTTAATATCCGAGATAGGTCCTCTCTGTGAATGTTTTTTCTGCTTTAAACGCTTTGTTTCCATGCTGCATCCGTTCTGCATCCGTTCTGCATCTGTTCCGCATCTGTTCCGCTTCCTCCCTGCGTCCGGGTGGATGCAAGTTGCGCAGATGTGCAGTGGACGCCAAGTGGATATAGCGGATGCGTAACGGATGCGTAATGGATGCGTAGCGGATGTGTAGCAGATGCAGAACGGATGAACTGGATACATTTTCCACGCAAAAGTTTTGGGCAGCCCAAAACTTTCGGAGCGGATGAAACGTCAATAAACGGATGCTGGACGGATAGAGAGGAAGCAAAACGGAGGCAGTGAGTACATCGCGTTTTCGAACGGATGGCAAGGTTTTTTGTCCGTTTTACATCCTCTTTTTATCCGTTGGTTCAGTGTGACATGGGCTTTAGATCTGCATTGGATCTTTCCCTAATGATTGTATGCCCATTACTTGTTGTCCTACCCACCAATGATTTGAGAATAAGTCAAACCCTTCTTTGTGACAGGTCTCAAATTTTGAAAGACTGCTATCATGGCACCCCCTAGTCCTCCTCTATGTTAGAAAAGACATTATAGATGGCACTTTGCACCAGCAAAATTGGCAAAGATGTTTAAGGACAAATCAGCTATATGCTGGAAGTGCCACCAGACACCTGGATCATATTAACATATGTGGTGGACATGTGCAGAACCAAAGAGATATTGGACAAAAATACACACATGGTTGCAAAAAATGATAAAGCAACATACAGATTTGAAACCTGAAATATTCTTATTAGGGATGGCACCTGAAAGCTATAGTAAAGAAAAAGCATATATAATTATCCATGTACTGACTGCAGCTAGAATAATTGGGAAAATGAAAAAAATATGGCAGAGGGAAAGGTGATTGAGAAAATATTAGAATGTGCAGAGATGAATAGATTAATAATGGCAATCAAAGAAAAAGAAGAAACTGAATATTACATAGTATGGGATTCATTTTACCAAAGGTTGGAAAATAAAACAAGTTAAAACTGAGTAGATGAATATATAGAGAAATAAGTTAAGATTGTTACAAAGATTATAGATGTAAGAGATAATGGCTTATAAAGGAAATATTATTATTGTAATATTGGCAAGAAAATGTTAATTATAATTGTTAGCCCAAGATATATGTATCCAGTCGACACACTGTTAAAATGAAAGATACATTTATTGTAAAAATAAAATAAAAAACTTGGTGGGGGGAGATTTGAGCTGATGATTAAAAAGTAGAAAAACTAAGACTCCTAAAATCTACATTCCCCACACAGCTGCAAGGACAGGGCATGACCTCCAGTGGTGGTATGCTATCGGTTCAGCTCAGTTCAGCCAAACCAGTAGCAAAAATTATTACCAGTTCAATCAAACCAACAACCAACTGAGAAGAGAAAGAAAAGTGCAGGATTGGCCCTCCCACCCGTCCCTGCACTTTTCTCTTCTTTATCCTCTAAGCTTATTGGTGCTGCAGGCCTCAGCTGGTGTGTGGAAAGCTGTGCATTAGCATTAGGTGCACATGCATTAGGTGCACACACACACGCAATCACCAAACTGGTAGTGGAACAGGTAGGACCCCACTGCTGATGACCTCCCAGCCACAATGGAAGTCAAACAACAATAATTAGAATACTAAAAAGGTATACTCAAGCACAGGTCAAAGTACATTTCACAATGAACAGACATCTCAATCATGAAGCCCACCCAAAAATACATAAAAGCCCACCTATATCAACTCCATTTTGTCAGCCACCCCAGAAACATGCTACCTATTGCAGAGGGGGAGCATTGTAGGCCGAAGTGGTTTGGGAATGGACCAGATGGTTCTTCTTTTCTTTAAGAAGATCCATCCAGAAAGTGCTGCAGCAGAGATCTTGCAGCCGCTTCTTCCATCCCCTGCTGCTGAGGTTTTGCTCGTGGAGACGCTCCAAGTGCTCTCCAGGTTGGCAGCTGCTTCTCTCTGCCGCTACTCTTGCTGAGAAAGCAGACTGCAATTTAGCAGCTGTCAGCCAACACTGTGGGTCCTCTTAAGTTCCATCCAGAAAGTGCTGTGGCTGGAAGAAACATCATTCAACATGGCTGCTGCTTCTCTGTACCACAGCACTTTCCAGATGGGACTTAGATGACCCAAAGTGGTGGCTGACAGCTGCTAAATTGCAACCTGCTCTCCCAGCAAGAGCAGCAAAAGAGAGAAGCAACCACTGTCCTGGAAAGCAGAGATGTAGGGGAGCAGGCCCTGAAATGTTGCTCCATCAAGCCTTGCCATGCCACAAAAGCCACGCATGTGCGGAAACCGTGCACATGCACATGCGAGCGCTCACATTTTGGCAAACTGGTGGTGAGTTTATTTAAAACCCACCACTGCTTATGGTTCGGTAAAATGAACAGAGAGGAGAGGCAGACTCTTACAGTTCTACAGCTTTGGGTTATCTGTCTGTACAGTATATATGTAGTCTTTCCATTTTTAGATCTTCACTAATTTTTTTAACTTCTTCTGCTGTTCCCTGTTTTCCCCCTCATGGGAGTTTCTTTACAGTTGGATTTTTAAGAATTTCCTTCTTTAAGAAATTCTCCTTCCATTCTTTTAGCTTTTCTTGTCTGTCCTGGGTTCCTATTCATCGTTGCTCTGAGTTCATTCCAAACAGAGTTTCAATTTTGTTTTCCTCTAATAGTTCTCCTACTACTGCTTTTGCAGATAAATCTTATCCATTGATTAACAGTTGATTAATATACAGGATAGTTGATTCTCAGTATCCTCATTGTCAAGCTGAGTCAGAATTTCTTGGAAAGGACTATCTGTGAATACATTTGACAAGCCCAGAAAAATCTCTTTCTGGATTATTGTTTTTTCCAACTTACTAAGAGACAGAACAGGATTTCCTTTCCTTAATATGACTCTCCTAGGTTAGGAGAGTCCTAGAATCATCCCATAAGATCCTTCATACAGCAATGGTCTTCAACTAGCTTCAGGAGATGTGCTTCAGAGCAGCTTGTGAGCTGGCAGATGGGGGTTGGGGAACTGAAACCACTTAGTTGTTGGAAAAACAGATGTTCTGGAATTTATTTTTCCAATGGATAAGTTGTGCCTTTCATTTCTTAATCAATTTATGGGACTATTATCTTTGCTAACTATAAGATGCTCTCTTTATCACAACTATTTCTACTTTTTGAAGCTCTGAGGCATTTTTATTGTTAAAGGACAAGAAAAAAGGTTGCTGGATGCAAGCTAAAATAAGGAAATGTGGAGTATCTTTTCTTCTTAATTCTGATGGAGAAACATAAAGATCGAAAGATGTGGTTCTATTTCACTATTTTTCAAACAATCTGTAGCCCTGGATTGCTTTGTTGTGGGTGGCCCATAATTCCCTGATTTTCATGAACTCTGTCTGATTGGCAAAAAAAAACCAAACCCAAATAAATAAATAAGCTTTTTGACCACTAGAGGGAGCTGAATGGGTACTAAATATATAGATGATATAAAAAAGAGCAAGAAGTACAATTAGGTATAGAAAATTATCAACCCATTAAGACAACTTCACAAATATCTGACAATGCAAATGACTCAGTTGCAATTTTGGAATAAAAATCTGACACCTTCATTGCAATTGAAACAAGAGTTTCAAGTACAAATTTGGAACATTTTCTTGATAGATACTAACAAGGTTGAGAATTATTTGAAAAAAAGAGATCTGATAGACATCTCAGAGAATATTATTTTATTCTTTGAGAAAGAGCTCCAAGTTAAACTACAATTTTTAACAGAACAATTTTGGGATTTGTTTTTTCATGGTTATTATTAACAAGATCAAGATTTTTTTGAGAAAGGGGACTTGATAGATATTCCTGAGAAGAAAAATATTTTATCCTATGAGAGTAAGCTGGAGGAAGTGACTTAAGTTTAATGAGTTAATCAGAGTTATGATAGAATTTTTATAAGTTTGACATATGTGTTGAAAGAAAGCTTTAGTGTAGTTTTGGGTCTAAAAAATGGGTTTGTAAAAAAACCGTTTTTTTCTTTTTAGACAATGTCTTTTTACACAATGTTTGAACAATTCCTGTACAATATTATTGAAATCATATTTGAAAATATGAATGGTTAGAAATACTTTTTAAAGAAAAGAAAAAATTGTATATCATGAGGATAAATTGGAGGGTGAGACTTAAATTTAATGAGCTAATTGGGGTTAATTGGACTTTTATTCATGTGATACATATAATTGAAAGACAGCTTTAATTCAGTTTTGGGCTTTGGGTTTATAAAGTGGGTTTGAAAATGAAGGTTTCTTTCCTTTATATAATATGCTTGAGTAATTTTTAATGTTTGTAAAATATTATTAAAAGAAAAAGATGTATTGCAACTTATTGATTTTATTTATTTATTTATGGCATGTGTTAGCCAGGGATCACCAAGGTGGCTGGCTGCCTCTGTGAAAGGAATTTTTTTGAGCAGTGTTATCTTTACCCACAGGACACCTGAATGCCAGTAAGCAATCAGGGAAGGCACCTTTCTTGTCCTTCCATGATTTATTTGTTCACAGAAACTGAGCTGCTGAACTGCAGACCTCAACAGTGCATAGGCCCAGCATCTTACCACAAGAGCCCCTATGCCCCCACTATTGATTTTAAAGATATTTTTCCCCCTTATGGTTAAAAAATTCAAATCTTTCCCTTTGTGGTTCAAATTTTTTAACCATAATGGGAAAAAAAATACTTTTTCTAAATTTTAAAACAGTTAACTTTTCTTTAAAAATATTGATTTTAAAGATATTCTTAAAGAAAAGTTAACTTTTAAAATTTAGAAAAAGTGTTTTTCCCCTTTAAGGTTAAAAAATTTGAAAGAATATAGATTTGTATTAATACAAATTATGACAGTTTATAAAGATTAATGAGCAAACAGAAATATATCCCACAGCAAAGAAAAGTAGAAATGGTTAAATTGATTTCTTTATCCAAAGAAGATAATATATTTAATTTTGTTTCTATTTGGAAATTGCTTCTAGATTTTGTGTTTGTGATCGGGAAAAATAAAATTTTGGTTTTGCTGATTAAATAGGTTTGTTGTTATAAAAATGTCTAGTTTATACCATTGTGTACAAGTAAAAAGATGAAGTTGTAAATAGTATTATCCAGCGGGGGGATTCTGCCAGTTTGCACCTATTCAGGAGAACCATTTGTTAACTTCCTGAGTAGTTCAGAGAACCAGTTATTGCAAGAAATCTCCTTCCAACAGCCTTTTGTCCCCACCCCTCCACACACACATACACTTTACAGGGTTAATCCTGTCAGGAAGTCAGAAAGGAAACATTCTGGTTTGCCTCTGTTGTGTCTAGCCTCATCCTTATCTTTATTGCCCTGCTTAAGTATTTTCGGAAACTGTCTCTCCCTGTCAGGTTTCCAAGTGATGAAATCCATTTTAAAAAGAAAAGCATCAAGTCCATCTTCCAAGATAATTTATTTTATTTAGGAAAGCATTGAATTGGCAAAGTCCATGGTAATTCTGGATCTGACACAACCTGGAATTACCCCACATAACTAGAAGTTAGAAATAACCCACCCAAAAGTCACATTCTCCAATAGAAGTAAATCAATGTTGCTTGATGTCATAAATCTCCACTTCCAGTGCCTAGGCATGGAAATCTCAGGTTCCCTCAATAACTCTATCTCCACTCCTCCCCCCTTAGGAATGTGGCAAGCCAGAAACCCTTCCCCCATGACTGCCAAAGAGAAAGTAAGAAAAAGAATGTATATATGTCAATCACACTTATGTCAATATCGGACTTGACATACCCCTTGTTATATTGTAACAGGTTAATGGTTCTTCACAGTACGACCAGAGTAACCACTTCTCTGGAGTTGGGTTTGTTGTTGTTTCTTGCTGGTACTTTATTAGGGGCTTTTAAAAAAGCTTTTTACACTGTTTGGGGTATACTTTTGGGGTGTATTTCCAAGAGGTAGGATGCAAGCTTGGCACTCTGTCTGATTTTTTTACTGCATGGGATCTTTCCTTAAATCTGGATGATTTCCTTAGGATGTCTTGTGAGATGAGTGAGACCAGCTGATATCTTTAAGTGGTGCAGATGGAACTAAAGCCCATGTCACACTGCAGCAATGGATGGAAAGAGGATGTAAAATGGAGAAAAACGCTTGCCATCCATTGGTTAACGCGACGCATCCATTCTGTACTCATCGCATACGTTTTTTATACTCTCTATCTGTTCAGCATCCGTCTACTGTGATTTCATCCGTTTTGAGCTGCACAAAACTTTTTGAGTGGATGAAGTATCCAACGCGTCCATTCTACATCCGCTACACATATGGAGAACATCCATTATATGTCCGTTGTCATCCGTTACGCATCCGCTATATCCGCTAGGCATCCGCTGCGCATCCACGCAACTCAAATCCGCTCCAGCGGAATATAGACACAGGGAGGAAGCGAAACGGACACGGAACGGACACACAGCGTTAGTAGCATGGACGTAGAAAGGATGAAAGTGGATGCAGCTCAGATATAAAGCATTAAAACGGAAAAAACATTTGTATAGGGGACGTATCTCGGATATTTAGGATGTCTGGAGGATGTCTGGAGGATGCGGAAGGACACCGAGCGGAAAACCTATATTTCCTATAAAAAGGGGGAGGAAATCACCTGGATCTCACTTTCAGTCCAGCAGCCCTGGTGTGCAAACCTCTTCAGCCTTGCTCTTGCTCTTGCTCTTCCACATCATCCAGTCATCTCCACCATGGATTGTAACACACTCCTTTTGGTAGCCACCATCGTTCTGCAACAGTGCAAAGCCATCTACAGGCTCTTTCACCTTTTCTACGGGAAGAAAAGGAGGCGGCCAAGAAGTGTCTGTGTCCGAAGATGGATCAGGAGAAGAGCAGAGTACGGACTGTACAACAAGCTGATGGTGGAGCTGAGGGACGAAGACCCTCGTGCATTCCAGAATTTCATGAGGATGCCTCCAGCCATGTTTGACGAAGTTGTGGAGCGGCTGAGACCCAGGTTGACCAAGCAAAGCACCAACTTCCATCCCAGCCTGGACCCTGGGCTGAAGGTGGCACTGACTCTGTGCCACCTGGCCTCAGGGACCACATAGAGGAACATGCAGTACGCTTGGAGGGTGCCACAAAATACCATCAGCATTGTAGTCAGAGAAGTGGTGCAGGTCATCATCGAAGAATACCTGGAGGAGCTCCTCCAGTGCCCCTCCACTGAAGAAGGCTGGAAGAAAGTTGCAGAGCAGTGGTATCAGAAGTGGAACTTCCCCCACACTGTTGGAGCCATAGATGGGAAGCATGTGGCCTGCAAAGCTCCAGCTAACTCAGGGTCCAATTAATTCAACTACAAGGGCTTCTTCAGCATCATCCTCTTTGCCATGGTCGATGCTGACTACAAGTTCATGTACATCGATGCTTCAGGCAACGGGTCAGCTTCAGATGCCCAGGTATACAATGCCAGTGACTTCAAGGAGGGGCTTGAACGCAACCTCATCATGGGCTTCCCAGATCCAGACCCCCTGCCCAATGACACACAAGATGTGCCCTACTTCATCGTGGGGGATGACGCCTTCTCCCTGAGAACCTACCTCATGAAGCCCTACACTTCCAGATGCGTCACCAGTGAAGAGAGGATCTTCAACTACAGGCTGTCCAGGGCAAGACGGGTGGTGGAGAACGCCTTTGGCATCCTGGCCAACAGGTTCCAGGTACTTCTCACCACTATGCAGCATCGCCCAGAGATTGTGAGGAACATCATGGAAGCTTGCTGCATCCTGCACAATCTCATGCGCACCCGCCACCCAGTGTTGCAGAACAGGCTCGTGGACCACCAACAAGGGAATGGGGACATGGAGCTTGGTGAATGGAGGCAAGGAGTAAACTTGATAGATACTATGGATGTGCCAAGCCCCAACAGAGCTTCACGTGAAGGGAAGAAGCAGTGCAACCTCCTGAAACTGTCAGGCGGAGCTCCATTCAAAATCCAGGAAAGAAATACTTAGACTCTTTAGTTTAGAGAAAAGATATATTTTACTGAAAGTGAAGTGGTAGCAACCAAAGAATTCTGAATCTGAGAATTTAGGCGCACAATTCACATATAGAAAATACTGGAAATGTTCCCACCCCCAATAGTTCAACTGACACTTCCAATTAGAAGTTGTGGATATGATCATGTGGCATCCTCAGGTGATGATGAGGCCTCTGTCCGTTGACCTTGGCATAGTTTGATAACGGGTTGCAGTTGCGCAGAGAAAGAAGAAAGCTAAGCGAGAAATAGAAACCTAACTCTATTTTATGCTCCCCCCTTCCATTTATACATCAGACGAATGTAACTCCTCCAGCTCACTTCCCCAGCTATTCCTACCTCCCTTTTCCACCACCACCACCACCCCCCCCCCCTT
>BLBF01000031.1:2965074-2990799 GCA_015471245.1 Laticauda colubrina
AGCACCAGGAGCACCAGGAGCACCAGGAGCACCAGGAGCACCAGGAGCACCAGGAGCACCAGCAGGACCAGCAGCACCAGGAGCACCAGCAGCACCAGCAGCATCAGCAGCACCAGCAGGACCAGGAGCAGCACCAGCAGAGTCAGCACCAGTAGAAGCACCAACACCAGGAGCAGCACCAGCAGAAGCACCAGCACCAGGAGCAGCACCAGTAGAAGCACCAGCACCAGCAGAGTCAGCACCAGCAGCAGAAGCCCCAGAAGAAGTAGAGTCAGTGCCAGGGGGTGGGATGGTGGTCCTGTCCTTCTTGCCAGGGCTGGCAGGAGTAGGCACAGGCTTCCTCTTCTTCCCCATGGTTGTTGGCTGAAGATGTGTCTGGCAGCAGGTCTTTCCTCTGAATGGTGACCTGCTTGCGAGCTGCATCCTTTTATATCTGCGGGGCTGACACAATGCATCCTCCCCGCATGCGCAGTGAATGCTTTGCATCCGCTAGGCATCCGCTAGGCGTCCGTGATGCATTCACATCATCCGCTAGGCATCCGCTCTGCATCCGTTCCTTCCGCTGCATGTCCGCTTCGGTGTTCTCCCCCGGAAGCCCTGCGGATGTGCCATCCGCTTCCATCTGCTTCCATCCACTAGGCTTCTGTTGAGCATCCACTTAACATCCTGGCTACATCCTCCCCCCGTCCGTTCCTTTCCATTGTTGTCTGCTCTGTTTATGCAAATTTGGGGCACTTTTGAGAGCAGATAACAACGGATGGAAAATTTGCTCATCCGCTGTGTCCTTTTTACATACGTTTTGCATCTGTCGGCCGATGTGACCTAGCCTTAAGGATTGCTTCTCCTGGGTGAGAAAGGGTGCTTTGTCAGTTCACTGAGCACAGAAGTCTCTTGTCTATGGGGATTCTTCAGTCATCCAAGTCATAGTTGTTCCAAAGGTGTTTTTTTTAAGAGGCAAGTGAACTTTCTTGATTTCCAGAAAGGCCAGTTACCCCTTTAAAAAGCACCTTTGGGACAGGAGTCTCTTGAATTGCTTTGGAGTGGCCAAGCACATAATATTATCAGCTCACTGATAATAAGATTTTTAAAAAACAGCAGGAGGTAGGGGTATGGATTCTCCAATTCATTTTAGTTTTCTCTCATGATAATAAGGCTTTGTAACACGGCACCAGGCTTAATGTTTATTTAGATATCTGTGGTGTGTACTAATTTTATTGTGATTCTGACAAGCTTGGGAGGCTTGAACCTGGGTCTCCTATATACTTTGTTAATTTGTCTCTTTAGCTCAACATTTTGTTGCCCAAATATGCCCACCTACTTTCTGGAGAGCTTAAATGACCTCTCTGCTAAAAGCTTTCACTTTATGAGCAAGAATTGGCTTCTGATAGTTATCATTTTAACTGTTTTAATACCTCAAGGTGTTCTGGCACAGTGCCTGATTTTGTAACTCCAGCTTGCAGGTATTGCTTATGAAAAAGAAGGTATTCAGACATAATGGTTTAGGTTTCCATCATGGCTGTGGGTATCACTAATCTGCAGTATGTATTCTCCCATTTCTCATCTAATGATTAGTATTTAGGGTAGCTTTTTGCAAACAAAGAAGCTTTTTATATTTTATACTTTTGTAATCCTTGACTTACAAGTTCCCTTAGTGACCCTTCAAAGTTACAATGGCACGGAAAAAACTGATTTATGACCATTTTTCACACTTCCAACCATTGCAGCATCCCCATGGTCACAAGAGGCTGGGCGAGGCAAAGCACCCCTCAATGTGAGTGGCATTTAGTTGTCCACACCCACTCAATCACATGACCACCCAGCCATGCCATTAGGACAGAGAACCAATTGTTAAATTATTTAAATCCCAACCCTAGTGTTATCTAGTTGAAAGTCAACACTTTTTTTTCTTTTTCCCTTTCCATCCACATTTTCTCTTCTTTCCTTTTTTCTTCCCCAAGTTTTCCATTCCTTTTTATTTTCTTTCGTATTTTACATTTTGGTAAACTAATAATATTTGTAAACTGCAGGAAATTTGTAGAAATACCAGGATGACTAATTAAAATCTCCTATTGCTAGGATTTCAACTCTCTTTGAATAAGCTGCTATTTGTTTAGGAAAGGTATAATCCAAAGGCATCAACCTGTTGTTGTTCTTTGACAACACCAGTATTGTTTTTTTTCTCTTTGAAAAACTCACTATAAAGTTCTTTTCTTTGGATTTTTGAGCAAAAATGCACTTTGTAACAAAAAGGGAAACCTCCCTTTTTCATTATTTCTGCTTCTTTAATTACTATATTCCAATCAATAGAAGTCATCCTGCTAGGATTCCATGACACTAATCACCATACTGCATACACTTTTCCACAGTAAGAGTCTAGAGAAATTGAGTAAGAGTCAGGAGAAACAAAGCCTATCATCTAGGGTGTTGGCTATTCCTGCCAGCATAATATCATCTGCAAATTTGGTAAGTTCCCCTTCTATTCCCTCATCTAAGTTGTTTATTAAGATATTGAAGAGTACTAGGCCTAAAGGCCCTGTCACATTGGCTGACGGATGCAAAACGTTTGTAAAAAGGACACAGCGGACGAGAAAATGTTCCATCCGTTGTTATCCGCTCTCAAAGTGCCCCAAATTTGCATAATCAGAGTGGACAACAATGGAAAGGAATGGACGGGGGGAGGATATAGAAGGGATGGAAAGCGGATGCTCCACGGAAGCCTAGCAGATGGGAGCAGATGGCACATCTGCAGGGCTTCCGGGGGAGCACAGCGAAGCAGAAGCGCAGCGAAAAGAGCGGATACAGAGTGGATGCAGAGCGGATGAAGCTGATGCAGAGCGGAAGCCTAGCGGATGCCGAGCGGATGCACAGAGTTCACTGCGCATGCAGGGAGGATGCATTGCGTCAGCCCCGCGGATATAAAGGGAAGCAGCTGGCAAGCAGGTCACCATTCAGAGGAAAGACCTGCTGCCAGACACAGTTCCAGCCAGCCAGCAAGCCAAGAACCCAAAAACCATGGGGAAGAAGAGAAAGCCTCAGCCATCTGCTGCCAGCCCTGGCAAGAGGGACAGGGCCACCATCCCACCCCCTGGCCCTGACTCTGCTTCTGCTGGGGCTTCTGCTGCTCAGGCTCGCTCTTCTGGTGCTGGAGCTTCTGCTGGTGCTTACTCTGCTGGCACTGCTCCTGGTGCTGGGGCTTCTGCTGGTGCTTACTCTGCTGGCACTGCTCCTGGTGCTGGGGCTTCTGCTGGGGCTTACTCTGCTGGCACTGCTCCTGGTGCTGGGGCTTCTGCTGGGGTTTACTCTGCTGGCACTGCTCCTGGTGCTGGGGCTTCTGCTGGGGCTTACTCTGCTGGCGTTGCTCCTGGTCCTGCTGGTCCTGCTGGTGCTCCTGGTGCTCCTGGTCCTGCTGGTGCTCCTGGTCCTGCTGGTCCTGCTGGTGCTGCTGGCACTGCTGGTGCTTACTCTGCTGCTGGTGATCCTGGTCCTGCTGGTCCTGCTGGCGCTGCTGGTGCTTACTCTACTGGTGCTGCTGCTGCTGCTGCTGCTGGCGGTGGTGGTCCTGCTGGTCCTGCTGGTCCTGCTGGTCCTGCTGGTCCTGCTGGTCCTGCTGGTCCTGCTTTTGCTGCTACTGTTGCTGCTGCTGCTGCTGCTGCTGCTGGTGTGGAGGAGCAGCCCCTGCAACCTCAAAGCCCCTCTGATGAGGGCCCATATGGCCCTGCCAGAGGGAGGAAGAGGCAGATGCATGAACGGGAGAAGAGGCAATACTCAATCGAAGAGGAACATGAGGATGAGGTGCTGGAATGGCTGAGGGAGAACGAGTATCTATGGCGGAAGGGACACAGGCTCTATTGAGACACCAAAAGGAAGCAGGCTGCTTGGAGAGAGAAGGTGGAGAGCCTGGGCTACACTTCGGAGGTACTCCTCAGCTGGTGGAAGCACATGCACACCTGGTACGGAAAGCTGCACCTCAAGAAATCTGGCCAGGCTGCGGTCAAGCTGACAGACCGAGAGACCTACATGATGGCCAAGTGCAGCTTCTTGGAAGGAGAGATCCGCCACCGAGGAGCAGCCCCTCTCACAACCCTCTGTCTCAGGCAGCCTGCTGAGAGTCAGTCCTCTTCTGGCAAAGTGTCAGCTCCTGTGTCCAGGCAGGTATCTGTGGAGCGTGCCACGATGGAGACCCCCCCGACAGCTGTACTACCTGTGGCGGAGCGCGTGGAGGACCCCCTGATGCAGTGGGAGCAAGGAGAGGGCACTTCCACCACAGCCCAACCCGCATCCACCCCCAGCTCCACCTCCACAGAAAGGCAGAGAGGCAGACAGGAAGGGCAGAGCCACACTGTCCTGATGGAGATCAGGGACACCATCAGAAGCAGCGTAGATCTCCTCTCTCAGCTGGTACACACCGACGTCCCATCCTCCAACCGCAAGCCCTTCCTCACCTACATCAACCAGACACTCATGAACATGTCGGAACCACAGTACCAGGTGGTGAAGGACAGGATCACCGATCTTCACAACTTTCCAGACCAAGCTGAACCTGCTCCCACCCAGTCCAGGCCTGCTCCTCCACCCCAGGTGATGTCACTGCCCTTCCAAGGCTTTCCACAGGCCCCCACCTACCAAGGCTACGGCTACCAGGAGCTCCAGCAGCACAGGCAGCCCTTCCCAGTCCAGGCACAGGTACATCGAACGCCACCCACGCCACCGATGCCAGCGACGCCACAGATGCCACCCACGCCACAGATGCCACCCACGCCACAGATGCCACCGAAGCCTCACCTCGCTCAGCTGCAGACCAGACAGCCCCACTACACTGCTCCTTCCTCCACCCCACAGCCAAGCTCGGCATCAGAACATCTGTCATCGGTATTGGGGCTGACACCCCATGTCATGGAGGAAGGGGCTCTCAACATCACGGGGCTGAGCCAGCTGTCTGAGAGTTTCCTCCACACACCGTCCCCAGTTGTCCTCTTGGGGCCAGGCACCCCAATGACACCTCAGACCAGCACTCCAGCAGCAGCCACCTCCACAGCACCTGGACCCTTCACCCCTGAGACTGGGCATGCCTCAGAGTGACCAAGAAGAGTGCCAGAGACTGGGTGGCTACCTGTTGACTTTATCTTTGCTTTGGACACTTGACTTGGGTCATTTTTCTTTTACAGCTTGTTATTAATAAAGATTATCTTTGCTTCACACACTTGCTTCATTTATTTTTGTCAATAAAGTCTTGGTGGAAACTTTTAGTAATGGTTTAAGCCTTTGCATGCTTGTGGGATGGGTTAAGATAGCAGTGGGATGGGCAGGGATACCTTTGGGATGGGTTAAGATAGCTGTAGGATGGGCAGGGATACCTTTGGGATGGGTAATAGCTGTGGGATGGGCAGGGATACCTGTGGATAGGTAAGGAAAGCTGTGGGATAGATAAACCTCCAGTGCAAGCATAGTGGGACTGTATGGTCCACCCTCCCAGGTGGCACACCTTTGGCCCTTTATTATCAATAACAATGTAATCATTGATCCACACATGTCAACATAAACACAACTCTTTATTAAATGCCCTGTTCATTGTAGGCCCACCCAACATACATGGCACAATCTCATCATATGCTCTTAATCTAACCACTTCATTTTTCAAATCCTTATCTTTTAATTTCCTGGTTTTTCTCCTTAATCTAATTATACCATTTTTCCCAAGCTGTACTACATTTTGAGTCTACCTTATCCCTAAGTTTTTGTGTAAGTAGGTCCATTTCAGTGCAGTCAAGAACTTTCTGAATTATCAAATTATTTGTTGGCATTTCGTCACCCTTCCAACATTGTGCCATTGCAATTGTTGCAGCCGCGATTATGTGGAGAACTAACTATTTTATTTCTTTTGCATAGTCCCCTTTTAACATTCCCAACAAAAATATTTTGGCCTTAAATTCTAGTTGTATATTTGTATTTCTTTTATCCAAATTAT
Organism: Laticauda colubrina; assembly: GCA_015471245.1. Lineage (NCBI taxonomy): Eukaryota > Metazoa > Chordata > Lepidosauria > Squamata > Elapidae > Laticauda > Laticauda colubrina. The sequence continues at coordinate 2,971,040 of BLBF01000031.1, forward strand.
AATTTTTTTTCACTACTTTTTACTTTTTGGGCAAAGCCACCAAGTTGAAAAAAGGTTCCCCTTGTTTGCTAACATTTCCAACAAGTCAGATTTAAATTTGGGTACATATTCACTAAGGCCCAGTCCCACTGCATTTACGGATGCAAAGAGAATGTAAAATGTTAAAAAAAGCTTGCCATTGGTTGGAAAACGCTATGCATCCGTTGTGTACTCACTGCATATGTGTTTCATACGCTCTATCTGTCGAGCATCCATCCACTGCGATTTCATCCGAGCAAGAAGTTTTGAGCTGCACAAAACTTTGTGAACAGATGAACTTTTCACCGCGTATGATGTACATCCGCGACATATACGGGCAACAAACGTTCTATGTCCATTATCATCCATTAAACGTCCACTGTATTCTCTCTTCATCCTCTGGCCATCCCCTCAACTCACATCCGCTGCAGCTGAAAACAGAAAGAAGGAGGAAACAAAAGGTACACGAAATGTCTACGCAGCGTTTGTAGCACAGAAATAGAAAGGATGTAAGCCTATGCATCTTGTATATAAAGTATTCAAAATGGACAAAATGTTTGTATCTGGGATGTATCTCGTATATTTAGGATGTCTGGAGTATGTCTAGAGTATGTAGAAGGACACCTAGCAGACAACCGATATTTCTTATAAAAAGGGGGAGAAAATCATCTGGATCTCAGTATGAGTCCAGCAGCTGTGGTGTACAGACCTCTTCACCCTTGGTCTTGGTCTTCAACATCAATTGTTCTCCACCATGGATGATGAAACAGTCCATATGATAGCTGCACTCATTCATCACCAAAACCTGTTCAGACTGTTTCAACTTTTACACAGAAGGAGAGGAAGGAGACGTCCAAGAGCTGTGTGGGTCCGAGGATGGATCGTGAGAAGAATGAAGTTTGGACTGTATGACCAATTGATGGTGGAGCTGAGGAATGAAGACCCTCATGCGTTCCATCACTTCATGAGGATGCCACCAGCCATGTTTGACAAACTTGTACAGCGTCTGAGACCCAGGTTGATCAAGCCTAGCACGAACTTCCGTCCCAACCTGCACCCTGGACTGAAGGTGGCACTGACTCTGTGGCACCTGGCCTCTGGAACCACATACAGAAACATGCAGTATGCATGGAGGATGCCACACAACAGCATCAGCAAAGTGGTCAGAGAAGTGGTACAGGCCATCATTGAAGAATACGTGGAGGAGCTCCTCAAGTGCCCCAGCACTGAACAAGGCTGGAGAAAACTTGCAGAAGAGTGATATCAGAGGTGGAACTTTCCGCACACCATTGGAGCCATAGATGGGAAGCACGTGGCCTGCAAAGCTCCAGCCAACTCAGGGTCCATTTATTACAACTACAAGGGCTTTTTCAGTATCATCCTCTTTGCCATGGTTGATGCTGACTACAAGTTCATCTACATCGATGCTTCAGGCAACGGGTCAGCTTCAGATGTCCAGGTATACAACGCAAATGACCTCAAGGATGGGCTGGAACGCAACCTCATCATGGGTTTTCCAGATCCAGACCCCCTACCCAATGACACACAAGATGTGCCCTACTTCATCATTGGTGATGACGCGTTCTCTCTCATGAAGCCGTACAGTGCAAGATACCTCACCCGTAAAGAGAGGATCTTCAACTACAGGCTGTCCAGGGCAAGACGGGTGGGGGAGAACGCCTTTGGTATCCTGGCTAACAGGTTCCAGATACTTCTCACCACCATGCAGCATGACCCAGAGACTTTGAGGAGCATCGTGGAAGCTTGCTGAATCCTACACAATCTCATGCGCACCCACTACCCAGTGTTGCACAACAGACTTGTCGACCATCAACAAGGGAATGGGGACATGGAGCCTGGTGAATGGAGGCAAGGATGTAACCTGATAGACACTGGATGTACAAGGCCACAACAGAGCTTCACGTGAAGGGAAGAAGCAGTGCAACCTACTGAGACGCTGGTGTAACTCCTCAGCTGGAGCAGTGGAGTGGCAAGACAGGATGATAGATGATTAATGGATGCTTCCTTGAGACTGTTGCATAACACTGATGAGATTGTGCCATGTATATTGAGTGGTCCTACAATGTATAGGGCATTAATAAAGAGCTTTGTTTATTTTAAAATGTGTTGATCAATGAATAAATTGTTATTGATAATAAAGGTCCATATGTGTGGCAGCTGGGATGGTGAACCATACAGTCCCACTATGGTTGCCCTGGAGGTTTATCTATCCCACAACTATCCTTATCTATCCCACAAGCATGCAAAGACTTAACCATTTTTTCAAACCATTTTTTACTTTATTAAGTAAACAAAATGAATCAAGTAAACTTTATTAAGTGTCTTAAGCAAAGATAAACTTTATTAAACAAGTAAACAACTCAGTCTCTGAGACTATTCTGAGTCAGAATAGACTCTTCTGTGTGCATGCTGCATCCTTTTTATATCCGCAGAGCAGACGCAATTCATACTCCCTGCATGCGCAGTGAACGCTTTGCATCCGATATACATCCACACGGCATCCCCTTTGTTTCCTATAGGTGTAAGTGATGCATCCGCTTCATCCACTATGCATCCGCCCCTTCCGCTATGCGTCCGCTTCAAAATTCTCCCCCGGAACCCCTTCGGAGGTGTTATCTGCTTCCATCTGGTTTGATCCGCTAGGCTTCCAATGAACATCTGTTTAACATCCCCGCTACATACTACCCACGTCCATTCTTTTCCGTTCTGTTTATGCAAATTTTCACCAATTTTTGGAATGGATGAAAACGGAGGGAGCCATCCCCGAAATTTTGCTCGTCCGCTCTGTCCTTTATGCATACGTTTTGCGTCCATCGGCCAGTGGGACCTAGCCTTAACCTTGAAGGTGTCAGATACCACTGGTAACACATTTTTTATTGATTTTCTTTATAAACAATTCATTTTGTTATTTTATAATTTTGTTTCCAGACTTTTTCCCAATCTTCCAGATTAATGTTGTGCCCTACATTCCTTGCCCATCCAATCATTGGGCCTTTAACTATTTCTTCTGCCATTTCAAATTCTAATAGATAATTGTACATTTTAGAAATTAATTTTTCATTTGTTCCCTCTAATATTTTATCTAATTGGTTCAGTTTTACCTCAATTCCAAATTCTTCCATATCTTTTTTATATCTCGTCTTAAGTTGTAAATACGGCCACCACTTTATTTTCATCCCTTGTTCTCTAAGTTCTTGCTTCATCTTTAATCCTCCTTGGGAATTTAGGACATCATAATATCTAATCTTTCTTCCAGTTTCTAAGGCATTGGGATGGATCAATGCCTCCATGAAGGATACCCACCCTGAAATCTTCATATATAAACATTATATAAATATAATATTATATATAAATATGTTTATGTTTAAGGCCGTGTCACACTGCCCAATGGATGCAAAAAGAACACAACGGAAGAGAAAAATGTTACATCCGTTGTATCCGCGCTCAAAAGGGGTGAAAATTTGCATAATTGGAGTGGACAACACGGACGCGGGGAGGACGCAGGGCGGATGCAAAGCGGATGCGGAACGGAAGCACAGCAGATGGAAGCGGATGGCACGTCCGCTAGGCTTCTGGGGGGCCTCAGCGAAGTGGACACAGAACGGAAAAAGCGGATGTAAAGGGAAGCAGCTCGCACGTGGCCAGCATTCCGAGGAAAGACCTGCTGCTGGACACTTCGAGTTCCTTGCCTGCATGTCTGCCTGCCAGCCTTGCTGCCAGCCTGCCTTCCAGCCTCCTTGCCACCCTTGCTGCCAGCCTGCCTTCCAGCCTCCCTGCCAGCCTTACTGCCAGCCTGCCTTCCAGCCTCCCTGCCAGCCAGTCTGTCTGCCAGCCTTGGTGCCTGCCTTCCTGCCAGCCTTGGTGCCTGCCTTCCTGCCAGCTTTCCTGCCAGCCTTCCTGCCAGCCTTGGTGCCAGCCTTCCTGCCAGCCTTGGTGCCTGCCAGCCTTCCTGCCAGCCTCCCTGCCAGCCAGCAACCCCACAACCATGGGGAAGAAGCGAAAGCCTCAGCAACCTGCCGCCATCCCTGGCAAGAGGGACAGGGCCACCCTCCCGCCCCATGTCCGTGACTCATCTTCTGCTGGGGTTTCTGCTGCTTGGGCTCACTCTTCTGTTGCTGGAGCTTCTGCTGTAGCTGCTCCTGGCAGTGGTGCTTCTGCTGCGTACTCTGCTGAAGCTGCTCCTGGTCCTGCTGGTCCTGCTCGTTCTGCTCATGCTCCTGGTCTTGCTGACCCTGCTGCTGGTGCTTACTCTGCTGCTGCTCATCCTGGTCTTGCTGCTGCTGCTGCTGCTGCTGCTGCTTATGATCCTGCTGGTGATTATGCTGATGATGATGATGCTGCTTATGATCCTGCTGGTGATGATGATGATGATGATGATGATGATGATGATGATGATGATGTTGGTGTGGAGGAGCAGCCCCTACAACCTGGAAGCCCCTCTGATGAGGCCCCATCTGGTCCTGCCAAAGGGAGGAAGAGGCGTATGCAACAACAGGAGAGGAGGCAGTATTACATCGAGGAAGCGCACGAGGATGAGGTGCTGGAGTGGCTGAGAGAGAACGACTATCTGTGGCAGAAGGGACACCGGCTGTACAGGGACACCAAGCGGAAGCAGGCTGCTTGGAGAGAGAGGGCGGAGAGTCTGGGCTACACTTCGGAGGTGCTCCTCGGCTGGTGGAAGCACATGCACACCTGGCATGGGAAGCTGCACCGCAAAAAATCTGGCCAGGCCAGGGTTAAGCTGACGGACAGAGAGAACTATGTCATGGCCAAGTGCAGCTTCCTGGAGGGTGAGGTCCGCCACCGAGGAGCACCAGGAGCCCAAATCTCTACCCTCTCTCTCTGGCAGCCTGCTGGGAGCCAGTCCTCTGGCGGCCGAGAGTCAGTCCCTGTCTCCATGCAGGTATCTGTGGAGCGTGCCACGGCGGAGAACCCCCGGGCAGGTGTTGAAAGTGTGGAGCAGAGTGATGAGGACTCCCTGGTGCGGTGGGAGAAAGGAGACATTGAGTCCACCGCTGCCGAAGCCGCATCCACCCACACCTCCACCACCACAGTAAGGCAGAGAGCCGGACCGCAGGAGGGGCAGAGCCACAAGGTCCTGGTGGAGATCAGGGACACCATCTGCACCAGCATAGGTCTCCTCTCTCAGCTGGTCCCCATCGAATCCTCCTCCTCCAACCGCGAGCCCTTCCTCAATTATGTGAACCAGACCCACAAGGAGATGGCGGATCCCCAGTACCAGGTGGTGAAGGAGAGGATCACCACGCTGCTTAACAACCCTCCAGACCCAGAGGCACCTGCTCCCACCCAGTCCAGGTCTGCCCCTCCACTCCAGGTGATGTCCCTCCCATACCAAGGCTTCCCACACCCCCTCACCTACCAGGGCTACAGCTACCCGGAGGTCCAGCAGCACAGACAGCATCCCTTACAGATGCAGGCACAGATTCATCAGGCGACACCGCTGCCACCGGTTCCAGTGATGCCACCGATGCCAACCTCGACAGTCCTCACCCCGCTGCAGAGCAGGCAGCCCCACTACACTGCTCCTTCCTCCATCCCACAGTCAAGCCCGGCCTCAGTATATCGGTCCTCAGTACTGGGGCTGACACGCCATGGCATGGAGGAAGGACCTCTCAACATCACGGGGCTGAGCCAGCTGTCCGACACCTTCCTCAACACACCGTCCCCTGTTGTCCTTTTGGGGCTAGGCACTCCAATAACACCTCAGACCAGCACTGCAGCAGCACCCACCTCCACAGCACCTGCTCCCTAAAATCTTAGCCTGGGCACACACCTCCGAGTGACCAAGAAGAGTGCCATAGACTGGCTGCCTGGATATTTGTGGACTTTATTTGGACACTTGACTTGGGTGATGTTTATTTTACAGCTTGTTATTAATAAAGTTTATCTTTGTTTCACACACTTGCTTCATTAATTTTTTTCTATAAAGTCTGGGTGGAAACTTTTAGAAATGGTTTAGCCTTTGCATGCTTGTGGGATGGGTTAAGATAGCAGTGGGATGGGCAGGGATACCTGTGGGATGGGTTAAGATAGCTGTGGGATGGGAAGGGATACCTGTGGGATGGGCAGGGATACCTATGGGATGGGTAATAGCTGTGGGATAGATAAACCTCAAGTGCAAGCATAGTGGGACTGTATGGTCCACCCTCCCAGGTGCCACCCCTACGGCCCTTTATTATCAATAATAATGGAATAATTATCCACGCATGTCAACATAAACACAACTCTTTATTAAATGCCCTGTTCATTGTCGGCCAACCAAACATACATGGCCCAATCTCATCCGTGTGAATCATCCATTAAGCCTCTACCATCCTGTCTTGCCACTCCACCGCTCCAGCTGGGGAGTTGCACCAGTGTTTCAGGAGGTTGCGCTGCTTCTTCGCCTCACGTGAGGCTCTGTTGGGCCCTTGCACATCCTCAGTGTCGATCAGGTTTCGCCCTTGCCACCATTCCCCAGGCTCCATGTTCCCATTGCCTTGCTGGAGGGCCACGAGCCTGTTCTGCAACACTGCGTAGCGAGTGCGCATGAGATTGTGCAGGATGCAGCAAGCTTCCACGATCCTCCTCATGGTCTCTGGGCGATGCTGCATGTTGGTGAGAAGTACCTGGAACCTGTTGGCCAGGATGCCAAAGGCGTTCTCCACCACCTGCTTTGCCCTGGACAGCCTGTAGTTGAAGATCCTCTCTTCACGGGTGAGGCATCTGGAGGTGTAGGGCTTCATGAGGTAGGTTGTGAGGGAGAAGGCGTCATCCCCCACGATGAAGTAGGGCACATCTTGCGTGTCGTTGGGCAGCGGGTCTGGATCTGGGAAGCCCACCATGAGGTTGCTTTCCAGCCCCTCCTTGAGGTGACTGTCGTTGTATACCTGGGCATCTGAAGATGAGCCGTAACCTGAAGCATCGATGTACATGAATTTGTAGTCAGCATCAACCATGCCGAAGAGGACGATGCTGAAGAAGCCCTTGTAGTTGAAATAAGTGGACCCCGACTTGGCTGGAGCTTTGCAGGCCACATGCTTGCCATCGATGGCTCCAACGGTGTGTGGGAAGTTCCACCTCTGATACCACTGCTCTGCAACTTTCTTCCATCCTTCTTCAGTGGAGGGGCATTGGAAGAGCTCCTTCTTGTATTCTTCGATGATGGCCTGCACCACTTCTCTGACCACAAAGCTGATGGTGCTGGGTGGCACCCTCCAGCTGTACTGCATGCTCCTGTACGGGGTCCCTGAGGCCAGGTGGTGCAGAGTGAGTGCCACCTTGAGCCCAGGTTCCAGGCTGGGTGGGAAGTTGGTGTTTGTCTTGGTCAACCTGGGTGTCAGGCGCTGCACAACTTCGTCAAACATGGCTGGAGGCATCCTCATGAAGTTCTGGAAGGCCCGAGGGTCTTCGCTCCTGAGCTCCATCATCAGCTTGTCATAAAGTACGTACTGCGCTCTTCTGGCGAACCATCTTCGGAGCCAGACTTTTTGGGTACCTCCTTTTCTTCCCGTAGTACTGTTCACAGAGACTGTAGATGGTTTCGCAGTGTTGCAGAAGGATGTTGGCTGCCGAAAGGATTTTGTCGCAATCCATGGTGTACATGACTTGATGCTGTGGAAGAGCAAGAGTCAGATGAAGGCTGCAGAGGTCTGCACTGCTGGGCTGCTGTTCTGAAAGTGCGATGCAGACGAGTTGCTCCCCCTTTTTATAGGCAGTATAGGTGTCCCTTTGCATCCTCTAGGCATCCTCTAGGCATCCTCTAGACATCCTTAATATCCAAGATAGGTCCCCCTGCGAACGTTTTTTCAGTTTTAAATGCTTTGTTTCCATTCTGCATCCGTTCTGCATCCATTCTGCATCCGTTCTGCATCCGTTCCGCTTCCTCCCTGTGTCTGGGCGGATGCGAGTTGCGCGGATTTGCAGCGGATGCCTAGCGGACATAGCGGATGCGTAGCAGATTGTAGCGGATGCGTAGTGGATGCAGAACGGATGAATTGGATACATTTTCCACGCAAAAGTTTTTAGCAGCCTAAAACTTTTGGAGCGGATGAAACGTCCATAAACGGATGCTGGACAGATAGAGAGGAAGCAAAACGGAGGCAGTGAGTATATCGCGTTTTCGAATGGATGGCAAGCTTTTTTGTCCATTTTACTTCCTCTTTTTATCCGTTGGTGCAGTGTGACAGGGGTTTTAATCTCTTTTCACACTTTCAATAATGAGCTTCAAATTACATGCCTATTAAAGTGTGTATATCTCTTATTGCCAGGGTTCCACATGAAGGCATGCCACCCCGCCTCTAGGTTGTGTCCTTCTAGGGTTAAGATTCTTTTATTTCTCAGATTGGCCCATTTTTTAATCCATGTTAAGACCACTGCTTTATAGTATATTTCCCAGGTGGGGAGTCCAAATCCACTTCTGTGTCTATTATCTTGTAACAAGCTTAATTTTATTCTCGCTTTTTTTTCTGACCAAATAAATTTCATGGTAATTTTGTTTAATTCATTAAAAAAAAATTGTCTAATTTAATGGAACGGTTTGAAAAATAAATAGTATTCTTGGCAAGATGTTCATTTTGATGGTCGCATTTCTCCCTAACATTGATAATTGTAATCTCCCCCATTTTTCTAAATCCTTTTTTATTTCTAATATCAATTTTACATAATTATCTTCTTTTATTGTTGAAGATCTTGCCATGAGCCAAATTCCTAGATATTTAATTTTTTTAACAATTTGTATACCCATTGTTTCTACTAATTTCTTTTTTTGTGTGTAATTTTTTTTGTTATCATTTTGGTTTTGTCCTTACTGATTATTAAACATGCCACTTCTCCATATCTCTCTATCTCTTTAATTAAATTTGGTTCTGATTTAATTGGTTCTTCTATGAAAAATACAAGGTTGTCCGCAAATACTTGAGCCTTGTATTCTTCTTGTTTAATTCTTAGTCCTTTTATTTCCAAATTCTGTATAACTCTCCTCAATAAAATTTCTAGTGTCATGATAAAGAGCAAAGGTGAACGTGGACATCCCTGCCTGACTCTTTTTCCTATTTCAAATGAATTTGTTGTTTCTCCATTAATTATTATCCGTGCTTTTTGGCTTGAATATATTGACTCGAACATTTTTTCAAATTTATCCCCAAATTTCATCTCATCTTACTTGTTGTCTCATAAATTGCCAGTTTACTTTATCGAAGGCTTTTTGGGCATCCAGAAAAACTAGTGCAGCCTGTTTTTCTGGGTGTACCTCATAATACTCCAAGATATCTACTAATGTCCTTGTGTTGTTTTTTAGTTGTCTTGTTGGAAGAAAACCATTCTGATCTATGTGTATATATCTACTTAGTATTTTTTTCAATCTCTGAGCCATTATATTCATAAATATTTTGTAATTGGTGTTTAATAAAGAAATTGGTCTATAATTTTTTATGTGGGTGGTATCTGCACTCTCCTTTGGTATTAATGTAATATATGCTTCTCTCCACGACATTGGTAACTTTGCCTCTCTAAGTACTTCATCATAAATTTCTAAAAGGATTGGATCAAATATTTCACCTAAGTTTTTATATGATTCTGCAGGTAATCCAACTGTTCCAGGGTTTTTTTGTTTGCTAATTGCCTCTTTCCCTTTCTTCTTCTGTTAGTATTGGAATATTTTCTTCCTCTATATACTGTTTGATTTTCTCTTTACTTATATCTTCTTGTTTATAGAGTTTACTGAAATGTTCTAGTACTATTTCTTTTTTCTTTTCCATATTGTTTTTTTTAACAAATTTTATTAATTTTACAACTAAAAACAACTCAACAACATATACATAAATGAAAGAGCAGAAGGAAAAGAGAAAAAGGGTAGAGAGAAAGAAACAGAAAAAAATTAAAAACATTCTCATTTTCGACAGTTTGTAGGATCTTTTCTTCCCTTAATTTTGCCATATCTGCACACCTTATCCTTACAAAAATTTGTACATCATTCATATAAATTTATCTTATTCTTACTATCTTATGATATAAAGTCTATCTTTGTTCTAACCATTTATACCAACAATTCCAACTATTATGATATATTGAAGTATCTTTGTTTTTTAAAGCTAGAGTTAATCTGTCCATTTCTGCGCAGTTTGAAATTTTTTGGATGGTCATCTCCTCTGTAGGAACATGAGGGTGTTTCCAACATTGAGCAAAGGCTAATCTGGCCGCTGTTAGTATGTGTATTGTTATGTATTTCACTTTTTTTGATATTTGTTTATCAAAAATCCCTAACAGAAAGGACTCTGGTTTTTACTTGATCTGTTCTTTTGTTATATCTTCCAGCCAATTTCTAATTTTCTGCCAGTATTTTTGAGCTTCTATACAGGACCACCACATGTGAAAAAAGGTTCCCTCTTTTTTTTTTTACATTTCCAACATTTTGGACTCATTTTAGGGCACATTTTCACCAATCTCGAAGGGGGAAGGTGCCATCTATAAAACATTTTATATGTGTTTTCTTTGTATGATGCTGATTTTGTAATCTTATTATTTCTTCCCCAATAATAATCTTATGATTTCTTATTCTTTCCTTTTCCCATTCTATTAGAGTGACGTTATGTCCCTCTATGTTATATTAACAATATTAAACATATTGTTTTATATCTTTCCCTCCTTATCTTGTAATTGTTGAATCCATCTCTTTTCTTTTTCCTTCCATAACTTATATGCCAGCCACCTTCCCGGCTTATTGGCATTTTCAAAATAGTTTTGCTTTACTAATTTCAATGCTCTTAAGTTTCTTTCCTGTTCTAACATGTTCAGTTTATGTTTAGCAATACTATATTTACTTATGATTTGCTCATTCTCTGGCATTAATTGCACTTATCTTTCCAATTTTCTAATATCATTCTGTAACTCATTACTTTCTTTTTCTTTTTTCTTCCTGACATTATATACAATTGTTAATCCTCTTAAATAGGCTTTCGTTGTGTCCCACAAATTCTGTAAAGAGGTGTGTTCTTTTGTATTTACTTCAAAAACATTTCTAATTCTCTTTTTAATTTTGCTAAATATTCTATATCTCTCAGAATTTGTGGGTTCAATGTCCATCTCCCTCTTTGTGTTAATTGGCCTTTCCATGTTACCATGAGGGGATTACGATCTGCCCATATATTTGGTACTGTTTCTATTTGCACTATGTCTTTCATTGGAGTTTTGCTTGTCCACACCATATCAATTCTGGACCATGATTTACGGGGAATGGAATAAAAGGTGAACTGTTTTTCTTTTAGGTTATATGTTCTCCATATATCTATTAAATTTTGTTCTTCTGCCATATTAAAAAAGTTTTGAAAGGATGTTCTTTTTTATTTTTTTTTATTTTTTTTACTAGTGCTTTGACAGTCTTTCTTTAATGTCTGTGACTGCGTTAAAATCTCCTATCATAGAAATATCTTCTTTGCCTAATTCTGAAATTTTTTAATGTACCGTGTTTCTCCAACAATACGGCCTCCACCAATAGGAAGGCCCAGCATGATTTCTAGGCATGAGGTGAAATTAAGCCCTGCCCCCTAAATTTAGGCCTATTAAACCCATGCATTTCCCCACCATTTCTCACATCGTTCATTAGAACATCATGACGTTTTTTCGGGGATCAAAAAAAAAATAAGGCCCAGCCTTATTTTGTGAGAAACACGGTATTTTTTTATAGTAAGTATCTTGTTTTTTATCAGGGGCATAAATTGCAATGAGTAAGAATTTCCCATACAACTTCTAACATGAATGTTCTCCCCACTGAATCTGCATATTGTACTTCTGCTTCTATTCCTTCTCTTGCATAAATTGCTACCCCTATTTTTTTATTGTGCTTGTGCTGTATAAAGTTTTCCTAATTTATTATATTGTAAATATTTTTTATCCTGAGTTCTAATGTGTACCTCCTGGAGGCACACTATATCCATTTTTTGTTTTGCCAATTTCTTAGAAGTTTGGTTCCATTTCGATAGAGAAGTAAGTCCTTCTATACTTATTGACAGCATTTTCAAATTGTTTTCCATTTTCCTTCTTTGCTGATATTAACTAGTTCCTGTTGTTCCTTGCCTCTGTTTGTGCCCTTGCTCTTACTCTGTTCTCTTCTTGTGATCTTTCTTCTTCTTTCTTTTCCTCTTCTTCCTGTTCTTTTCCATTCTTTTCCAATTGTTGGTCATCTTGGCTGACTGATTCCAGTTCTTCTCTGCTATTATTGAGTTCTTCTGTGCCTACCAGTTAGGTGTGGAAGTGTTGTGCTTTCTCCAAAGTATCTATCTTAATCTTCTTCCCTTGCCACGATACCAACATTCCCTCTGGTATTATCCAACTGAACAGTATATTATTTTTTTTAAGTCGGGCAGCCAGGAAACTATATTCTCTCCGTTGCTTGCACACTCTTTTTGGGATTTGCTATAATATAATAATTTATTTTCCTTTGTAGAATATTGGCTCATCGCTAGTAATTTTATAGATTATATCCCTTATTTTTTTTCATGTGAAATGGCAGTCTAAATCATCTGGCATATTTGGTATAAACTCAGTAGACTTCGTCCAACTCATTGAATATCTCACTTTTGTCTCTTTGAAGCACCTCTGCAATTATCTCAGCCATTGTTGCTGTTAGGTCTTCCTCTTTAATCTCCTCCATATTCTGAAAATGCAGATAAAACAAGGTTCTCTCCATTTCCAGCTGAATCAGTGAGTTTTCCATTTCCCTATTCCATTCCTTCATTTTTTGGTCTACTGATTCTAATTTCTGCTCTGTTTTTTCTTTTCTTTGTTCAATCATTTGCAGTCTTTGGTCATTTTTTGGTAAAACTTCTTGGATCAGTCCCATTTTCTCATCTAACTTCTGGATGTCATTTCTCACTTTTCACTTCCTCCATTTCTATCTTCATTTCTCCATGGTTTCTGGTCATGCTTTCCTGTAACTTTATCATTGTTTCTTGTATTGATAATAAAGTGGCTTGCATGGTCTGTATGTTCATCACAGAAGCTGTTTTGTCTGTTGTGAGCATTTCTTCTATAGATCTTTGTGTAGATGGGGATGATGTTGCTGTAGCTGTTATTGTAGTGGGTTTCTTCCTGGCTTCTGCCTTTTCCACTCACCTCACTGTTTGCTCTGTCCGTGTGCCACTTAGAGCTCTCGCCTTCACTGTCACTCTCTGGGCTCACTCTTTCTTCAGCACTTTCCACCAAATCATACTCCTCTGCTCTCACTGCTTTTAACACACTGCTCTCTCTCTTTGCTTCCTTTTTCTATCTTGTGGGATGTCAGGTCTCCAGATCAGCCATTAAAAGCTGACACTTCAGCTCCGGCTTTTTTTTTTTTAATAAAAGTTTTATTTGAGTTTTCACAACACATACAAATACAATAAAATATCTTTTTTTGAGAACAGCATGGCCCTGGGTTATTACTTCTCCATATAGAAACCAATTCCGTTTCCTTTCCCTTTCTCTTTCGCAACTTAAAATCTTTTTTCGAAATGGTATTAGTCTTTAAAATTCAGATTCCGGGTACCTTAAATAGATGTTCTCCATTCCTCCTGCACAATCTTGTCCGGTCAGGTTTATCTGCATAAACTCAATAAATATTTATCTTATACATTCTAATCCATATCTTATTACTATTTTCACAATTTTTTCAATAGCTTTTCCCTTTCTTTACTTCCTATAGCCTTATTTTAAATTATCTCATTCCTTTCTTAATTCAATTACATTTTTTTTAATTTTTAAAATCTTTCTGATCAATGTTTTATACTTTCATCTGTCCTGTTTACAATTTCATATTATCTTTTCTCAAAAAACAAATTTTCCCCTGTAATTACTAGACTGGAGTGTAACACCTTTGTATCTTTTTTCAAATCTTATTTAAAAATTTAAATTACACCTTTACAGTTATAACATTCCTTTTCTAACCTCTATTTTATAACACATACCTATTTTCAATCGAATTATGCTTGATACATTCCCTTAAAAATACACACTTAATTCTGAAAGAAAAAAGTATATATGTATATATAACTTTGTATATATGTATAACAATAGTAAATTGAATCATTATTCTATTCAAGTACAGCTCTGCCATTAATATTAATAACAATATTTTACATTTCTATTTCTTTTAACAAACATTACCTTGTAATATCAGTTGTCTTTCACTTTAATCATCTATATTTCATATTTTACTTGTTACTGTCTTTAAATAAAAAACCAAACAATAGTCATTAACAGTGGTCAATAAAGTTATTATTCTTATAATAATAATCAGTTCATCTTGTGAACTGATAAAAATCTTCCATGTTTCTTTTCAGTTTTTTTTAAATGTTCTTTTTAAATCTTTGAGAGCCTTATTCTCTTTACAAACAAATATTCCACTACACATCAATAGACATTTTTTCTATCACTTTAATTATCTAACATATTTTCTAACCCTTTTCTATTTCTAATATAACAATGCTATCCCATGCACCCTTGCAGAATCATCTCCTTGTTTAATTTTAACCATTGTCTCTATGTCTTTTAAATCGGTTTATACCTTTAATTCTTGTATGCTTTTCCTGTACCTCTAATCTTGTTTCTGTCCTTTGTAGCTTCTTTTCCTTTTCCTCTTCCCTCTCTTCTTCTCCCTCCCCTTTTTATTCCTTTCCTATCTGATTCTCCCCTCTGTGATCCTCCCTTCTGCTTCTTGATGATATTATGATTACTTTTCAAATTACTCTTTTTTTTGGTTATTGCTTCAGTGCTTAAGTTTTTAACTCCCTTTCCCTTTTTTACCCTGCTTAAAATTGCTTGATCATTAAAGATGACTTCTTCATTGTCCCGTCCTTCTTGTTCTGCCAGAGTTTCTTGTTTTTCATAGTTCAAGATCTCCATTTCTAAAAATTGAAATACGAAGCCAAAAGATCCTCTTCTGTCTTGTGCTTCTTCTTTTTGTTCTTTAAGTCTCATTTTTAACTCTTCAAAGAGTGATGCCATTTTAGAAAATTTTAAACAACCCCCAATTGATTTTATTTTATTTCATTAGGATCCTCCATCCAAAGTTCCAAGAATCATCCAATAATCCAAAACTGTTTCTTGCTTCTTTTCTTACTTTCTCTTTCCAAGGGCTTTATTATCTTGTAACAAAGTTTCAGCTACAATGTATCTTTTACAAGCCTTGTTAAAATTCCACTATCAATTTTTTTTAAGTTCCAGATGGTCTCCTCCATTTTCCAGATTCCACCCTCTTTTTTCCTTTTTCCCTCCACTGCTTTCTTTCTTTTTATAAAGAAAGTTTTTAAATTATCCAATAATCTTTATCCCTTTGACACTTTATTTTCAGCTAGAAATAGCCTATTAATGTCAAAGTGGATTAGTATCAATTTCTTATTCGAATCTCTTCTTAATGTTCCAAGTCAGTTAAAACTGTCAATGTTAGAGGAAAAAAAACCAATTCCGTTTCCTTTCCGTTTCTCTTTCGCAACTTAAAATCTTTTTTCGAAATGGTATTAGTCTTTAAAATTCAGATTCCGGGTACCTTAAATAGATGTTCTCCATTCCTCCTGCACAATCTTGTCCGGTCAGGTTCTTCTTTGAACTGGCCATTTCTGACTACCGCTACAACTGCCTTTGGGAAAGGGAGTAATGGCCAGCCAAGGAGAGATGTGGCTCTCCTCAACCCTGCTGTTGGTTCCCCTTCTTTACCACCTCTACGGGGTAGCTTCAGCCCCAAATCCAGGCAGCTCAGGGCACTCCAGCTGCAAGCACGGATCAAAACTATGGACGATTGCAATTTCGGTCCGTTGCCGAAGAAGCCCAAACCAGAAGTCACTTCAGCTCTGGCTTTGTGAGCTCCTCCATTTTCATTGCTGAGGATTACACCTTCCCACTGTAGCTCCTCACCGATCCCCCAGGACTGATTTTCACCTCTGATGGCCACCGAACTGCTGAATTTCAGCAATGAGGGACAAAGCGCTGTCACCCCATGCTGCTTCAAACCCACATCACCACTAGAAGTCACCATACAATAAAAAAGATATTGAGACTCTAGAAAAAGTGCAGAGAAGAGCAGTAAGGGTGATTAGGAAACTGGATACTAAAACATATGAAGAACAGTTGTAGGAACTGGGCATGGCCAGTCTAGTGAAGAGAAGGACCAGGGGAGACATGATGGCAATGTTCCAATATTTGAGGAGATGCCACAAAGAGGAAGGGGTCAAGCTGGCATTGCAGTGGTACGATGCACGATCTTGATCTCTAAGATTGCTGTCGATATCCGCTGCTGGACAGTCCCACCAGACTTAAACCATCCCATAGAGATGGTGATTGATAAGGACACATCCTGCTGATCCCAGGGACATCACAAAGTCCCTGGTCAATCCAGGAAAAGCCCTTTTTGCCGATGGTGGAGAGGCAGCCAATAAAGCTGCTGAAGCTAGGACAGCTCCAAAAAGGAAGAGATTGGAAGAAAGTGTGTCAGTTTGGTGAGATGAACTTTTACTTATTGTTTTTGGGAGAGAACACCCTGAAAGACTTAAAGTGGAATTAAAGATGAAGAGAAAAGAGCTTAAGTGGCAAGATTAAAATAGTTAAATTGAAAGTTTCTTTTTTTCCCCTTTTTACTAGAGCTTGGAATTTGGCAAAGCTTCTTAATTCTTAAACTGGACTGATCCTTTTAAACTTCCTATTTTTATTTTTTTTAACAATTCTCTTGAAAGTCTGCTTTGATTCAGACTCTTCTTTCTGTTTTGAAATTTATTTCTTTTTCTTTTTTAAAAAAGAAAAGATCTTACTCTTTTTTCTTCTGTTCCTGGTTTTAGATACATGAGGGGGAAGTGAAAGTGAAAAAAATATTAGTAGTAGTTCCATCTAGAGGCTTGGATATACTGTTTTCTTTTCTTTTTTTTACTTGTTTATGTATTTGTGTTATACTCAAGGACTCTGAGTTTTGTACTGAAAAAGATAGTGGGATGAGCGTGGCAGATTGTTTATACAGGTGCTCATCTGTGAAACTATAGATAGCTGGTGTCTGGAGTTGAAGTTGAAAGAAAGAAGATTGAAGTGACCTTGAAAATATTGTAACAGAAAGTCTGAGTTGATTTACCATGGAGCCTTGGATATTTAGTGGCAGTGGCTTGCTTCCTATCAGAATTGTTTGCTATTTCTTATGGCTAGGTTACACTGGCCAACGGATGCAAAACGTATGCAAAAAGGACACAGCGGACGAGCAAAATTTCGGGGGTGGCTCCATCCCAAATTTGCATAAACAGAATGGAAAGGAACGGAAAGGAACGGATGTGGGTAGTACGTAGCGAGGATGGTAAGCGGATGTTCGTAGGAAGCCTAGTGGATGGAAGTGGATGGAAGCGGATGACACATCCACAGGGCTTCCGGGGGAGAATAGCAAAGCAGATGCATAGCGGAAGGAGCGGATGCGTAGTGGATGACGCGGATGCATCACGGACGCCTATAGGATGCATAGCAGATGTGTAGCGGATGCAAAGCGTTCACTGCGCATGCAGGGAGGATGAATTGCATCAGCTCCGTGGATATAAAAGGATGCAGCTCGCAAGCAGTCACCATCCAGAGGAAAGACCTGCTGCCAGAGACATCTTGAAAGAACACCATGGTTCGTCAGTCAGGGAAGAAGAGAAAGCCTGTGCCTACTCCTGCCAGCCCTGGCAAGAAGGACAGAACCACCATCCCACCCCCTGGCACTGACTCTGAAGCTGCTGGTGCTTCTGCTGGTGCTTCTGCTGCTGCTGGTGTTGCTGCTGCTGGTGGTGGTGCTTCTCCTGCTGGTGCTGCTGGTGCTGCTGGTGCTTCTCCTGCTGCTGCTGATGATGATGCTGCTGTGGTGGACCAGCCCCAAAGCCCTCAAAGCCCTGCTGCTGAAGGCACTGAAGGCCCTGCCAGAGGGAGGAAGAGGCAAGGCAAGGAGAAGGGAGAGAGGAAACAGTACTCCATTTCCAAGGACCATGAGGAGGAGGTGCTGGAATGGCTGAGGGAGAACGAGAACAAGTCAAAGAAATAATGATTGCTTGGGGGGGAAATTTTGGATATGGGATTGATTTAGAGAAATGGCAAAAATTGTGGTCTTAAAATTATAAAATGACAATATCAACTGCATATAAAGAAAATTTGTATAAGATGTTTTACAGGTGGCACCTACCCCTGACTAAAATTGCGAGAATGTTTAAGAGCAAATCGGATAAATGTTGGAAATGTCATCAGATATCTGGTCCATATTACCATATGTGGTGGACATGCTTGGATGCAAAAAGATATTGGACTAAAATCCACACATGGTTGGAAAAAATGATAAAACAACACATAGACTTTAAACCAGAGATATTTTTATTGGGAATTATACCAGAAATATACAATAAAGAACTGAAATATTTGATTGTAAATGTTTTAACAGCGGCGAGAATTGTATTTGCTAAGAATTGGAAAAATTACAAAATACCTATGCAGGAGGAAGTTATTAAGAAAATTATGGACTGTGCTGAAATGAGTATTTGAAATTAGAGAGCAAGAAGATAAGTAATTTTATCTTATATGGGATTTGTTTTATCAATGGTTGGACTAAAAGACCCAGTAATGTAACAGATTAGATAATTTTGTAATAGAAGTTTAATAGATTGATTTAAATATAATATAGACCATTGGATGAAAGTAGAATACAAATTTTAAAATAATATCAGGCCTGCCTTCATTCAAAACCTAAGAAAGAAAAACCCCCAACTCCACTGAATCAGAGAAGAGGTACTTTTACTAAGTTTGGAATGATAGCAGCAAAAGCAAGGCAAGATCTGATTCAAAACACATAAGGGTTTCATCCAGGGTCCAGCATAGAGAATCCAATCAACATCCAGTGTGATGTTATGGGAAAGCTCCTCTTCAGGTATTTCTTGCATCTGGAGTCTCAGGACAGTTGGCCTCCACTCCACTCAGCAGAGCCATAATTCATGAGTAAAAACCTCCCTTCCAGTTCTCATGGGACTACTACACACCAGCTTGCTTCCCCTTCCCAAATGCCTATGCCCCCTCCCCTTTTCTATGGCAGCTAATAGAAAGCATGAAATAGAAAGCATGAAATACAGAAATCCATGCTGGAGATCCGACTGACAACTAGTTACATGGAGTTAAACATATTGTATGAGACCACATATAAGTCCATTTATGAAGTCTAATGAAAGTGGGGGTGTAAAATTTAAGATGTTAATGAGGAAGGAAAAGTCATGTTAATGGAAGACAATCCAGATACCAATTAGCACTAATAAGTTGTCTCTTCTAAGGAAACAAACTCCAGATATTTCATCCTATCCTGACCTGGAGAACAAAGACATTTTTTTATTTGAAATGTAGGAATGTTAGAAGTTATCAATCAAACCATTAACATCATGTAAAAAGAAAAAATAAGTCAAATTAAAATACAAAATAACTATGTTTTCAAATACAATAATGTTACAAAGTCCATGTTGTTGATACTACAAAGTCCATTCTGTGTGATCTCAGCTGTCAATATAGTGTGTCCCTAGATTTGGGGAGAAGCGATTGAAAGTCAAAATGGTGGCTGCACAAAAAAGGGGCTGGGCTTTGATCAAGTTGTCATAGATACCATCTAGACTAGTGATTGCCAACTGGTGGTCCATGATAAAATTTTGGTGATCCACAGAGGAATGTCATCCACAAAGCACCCCCACAAAGCACCCCCACAAAGCACCCCCACAAAG
>BLBF01000031.1:3017180-3087956 GCA_015471245.1 Laticauda colubrina
TTCTTCTTTGTTCAGGATGTCCTTTCAAGTCTTAATCAATTTATAATACAAAAGAATTTCTCACCCAACCGATACACGCTCATTTAAATCCCTTTCTTTCCGGAGTTGTCCCGGCTTCAGCAGCTTTAGAGGCTGCCTTTCTGCTTCCAGCAAAAGGGCTTCTCCCGGATCAAACCAGAGATTTTGCGATATCTCTGGGATCCTGGGACTGTGCCCTTCACGATCCCCGTCTCTACGGGACGGTTTAGGTCCGTTAGAACCGACCAGAGGCAAAAATATCAGCTGAGATCTCAGAGCCCCGAGATCGCAGCTGTAACACCGAGACGTAGCTCCGCCTTCTCCCAGGTTGGCATGCTTTTTTATGGTATGGAAAAAACAAAAGATATAGCTATTTCCAAAGACACTATGTTAAGCCCATGTCACACTGAACCAACGGATGCAAAGAGGATGTAAAACAGACAAAAAAGCTTGCCATCCATTGGAAAACGCGATGTACTCACTGCCTCCGTTTTGCTTCCTCTCTATCCGTCCAGCATCCGTTTATGGACGTTTCATCCGCTCCAAAGGTTTTGGGCTGCCCAAAACTTTTGCGCGGAAAATGTATCCAGTTTGTCCGTTCTGCATCTGCTACGCATCCGCTATGCATCCGTTCTGCATCCGTTACGCATCCGCTATATCCGCTAGGCATCCGTTCCGCATCCACGCAACTCGCATCTGCTCGGACGCAGGGAGGAAGCGGAACGGACACAGAATGGATGTAGAACGGATGCAGAACGGATGCAGCACAGAAACAAAACATTTAAAACGGAAAAAACCTTCGCAGAGGGGAGCTATCTCGGATATGAAGGATGTCTGCAGGATGCCTAGAGGATGCCTAGAGGATGCAAAGGGACACCTATACTGCCTATAAAAAGGAGGAGCAACTCGCCTGCATCTCACTTTCAGAACAGCAGCCAAGCTGTGCAGACCTCTGCAGCCTTCATCTGACTCTTCCTCTTCCACAGCATCCAGTCATGTCCACCGTGGATTGTGACAAAGTCCTTTCGGCAGCCACCATCCTTCTGCAACAATGCGAAACCATCTGCAGGCTCTGTGAACTCTACTACGGGAAGAAAAGGAGGCACCCAAAAAAAGTCTGGGTCCAAAGATGGTTCACCAGAAGAGCAGAGGACGGACTGTACAACAAGCTAATGGTGGAGCTCAAGAGCGAAGACACTTGGGGTTCCAGAACTTCATGAGGATGCCTCCAGCCATGTTTGACGAACTTGTGCAGCGCCTGACACCCAGATTGACCAAGACAAAAACCAAATTCCAACCCAGCCTGGAACCTGGGCTCAAGGTGGCACTGACTCTGCGCCACCTGGCCTCCAGGACCACCTATAGGAACATGCAGTACGGCTGGAGGGTGCCACACAACACCATCAGCATTGTGGTCAGAGAAGTAGTGCAGGCCATCATCAAAGAATACAAGGAGGAGCTCCTCCAGTACCCCTCCACTGAAGAAGGATGGAAGAAAGTTGCAGAACAGTGGTATCAGAAGTGGAACTTTCCCCACACCGTTGGAGCCATAGATGGCAAGCAAAGCTCCAGCCAAGTCGGGGTCCACTTATCACAACTACAAGGGCTTCTTCAGCATCATCCTCTTCACCATGGTCGATGCAGACTACAAATTCATATACATCGATGCTTCAGGCAACGGCTCATCTTCAGATGCCCAGGTATACAACAACAGTCACCTCAAGGAGGGGCTTGAACGCAACCTCATGGTGGGCTTCCCAGATCCGGACCCGCTGCCCAACGACAAGCAAGATGTGCCCTACTTCATCTTGGGGGATGACGCCTTCTCCCTGACAACCTACCTCATGAAGCCCTACACCTCCAAATACCTCACCCGTGAAGAGAGGATCTTCAACTACAGGCTGTTCAGGGCAAGACGGGTGGTGGAGAACGCCTTTGGCATCCTGGCCAACAGGTTCCAGGTACTTCTCACCAACATGCAGCATAGCCCAGAGACCAGAAAGAGGATCGTGGAAGCTTGCTGCATCCTGCACAATCTCATGCGCACCCGCTACCCAGTCTTGCAGAACAGGCTCGTGGACCTCCAACAAAGCAATGGGGACATGGAGCCTGGGGAATGGAGGCAAGGGCGAAACCTGATAGACACTGAGGATGTGCAAGGCCCCAACAGAGCCTCACGTGAGGCGAAGAAGCAGCGCAATCTCCTGAAACACTGGTGCAACTCCCCAGCTGGATGGTAAATGCTTAATGGATGCTTCCTTCAGCCTGTCTCATCACACGGATGAGATTGGGCCATGTATGTTTGGTTGGCCTACAATGAACAGGGCGTTTAATAAAGAGTTGTGTTTATGTTGACATGTGTGGATAATTATTACATTATTATTGATAACAAAGGGCCATAGGTGTGGCACCTGGGAGGGTGGACCATACAGTCCCACTATGCTTGCACTGCAGGTTTATCTATCCCACTGCTATCCGAACCCATCCCACAGCTATTACCCATCTCACGGGTATCCTAACCCATCCCAAAGCTATCCTTCCCCATCCCACAAGCATGCAAAGGCTTAAACCATTTCTAAGGCTGGCAGGCAGGCTGGCAGGCAGGCAGGCTGGCAGGCAGGCAGGCACCAAGGCTGGCAGGCAGGCAGGCAGGCACCAAGGCTGGCAGGAAGGCTGGCATCAAGGCAGGCACCAAGCCTGGCAAGGAGGCAGGCACCAAGCCTGGCAGGAAGGCTGGCAGGCAGGCAGGCACCAAGGCTGGCAGGCAGGCAGGCACCAAGGCTTGCAGGCAGTCATGAACCAAGGCTGGCAGGAAGGCAGGCAGCAAGGCTGGCAGGCAGACCAGCTGGCAGCAAGGCTTGCAGGTAGGCTGGCACCAAGACTGGCACCAAGACTGGCAGCAAGGCTGACACCAAGGCTGGCACCAAGGCTGGCACCAAGGCTTGCAGGCAGACATACAGGCAGGGCAGGCAAGGCAGCCAATCCGTCCAGCAGCAGGTCTTTCCTCTGAATGGCGATCTGCTTCCGAGCTGCTTCCGTTATATCTGCGGGGCTGACGTAATGCATCCTCCCCGCATGCGCTATTAACGCCAGGCATCCATTAGGCTTCCGCTCTGCATCCGCTGTGCATCCGCTGTGCATCTGCTTCATCCGTTCGGCGTCCGCTGTGCATCCACTGTATCCGTTCCGCGTCCACTTTGCTGAGGCCCCCCGGAAGCCTCGCGGACGTGCCATCCGCTTCCATCCGCTGGGCTTCCGTTCCACATCCGATTTGCACCCGCCTTGCGTCCTCCCCGTGTCCGTGTTATCTGCTCCGGTTATGCAAATTTTTGCCCCTTTTGAGAGCGGATAACAACGGATGGAACATTTTGCTCCTCCGTTGTGTCCTTTTTGCATCCGTTGGGCAGTGTGACATGGGCTTTAGGAATGCATTATTATTAGTATGGGAGAAAATGAAAGAGCAACATTATTTGAAAATACCGTTCTGGCTTTCCACAATGGAGGCACTAATTTATCCAAATGTTATTGATATAGAGAATGTTACCAGATAAAGATATTTTAAATGAAAAGGGGAAACTTAAAACTAAACAGGAATGGAGTGATCAAGGGATTGAGATAATATGGTGGTCATATGTGCAGATACAATTGAGATATGAGAAGGATATTAAAATGTATAGTTTAAATAAAGAATTAACAGAACTAGACCAGATATTAACAGGAACAGATGAAAAATTAATAAAAAAAAATATATAGCTTTTCGTATCAAGATGGAAGAGGAACAAGTAAAAGAGACAATGATAGTATGGGCTAAAAACTTTGGCTTTTTGATTGAATTAGATCAATGGCAGAAATTATGGGATAGAAATTATAAATTAACAATGTCTACTACATACAAAGAAAATTTTTATAAAATGTTTTATAGATGGCATTTTCTGCCCTCAAGGTTAGCACTTGCCCCACGTGATGCTGCTCACCTGCCTGGCCAGAGAGGGAGGCAGAAAAGTTAGGCAAATCTTCTCCTCCTTCTCAGGCAAACCCACAGAATGTGTACACATGAGGCTGGAACCTTCTGCAACAAGACAGTGTGTGGGCGAGTCCCTCTGGCAGCATGAGAAGTGTGCCCACTCTGTGTGTAGCAGAGCAGGAGGAGAAGACTTGGCTGAACCTTTCTGCCTCTGTTTGCACTGGAGCTACTTGGAAGGCAACAGGACCTTTAAGGTACTTCACCGTGGTGGGGAGGGGGGGACAGACTGACCACAGGAACTGCCTTTTGAGCACCTCCACTGCGAAAGAAGGCAGAAAAGTTTAGCAAGTCTTCTCCTCCTTCTCGGGCATACACACACAGTAGGCACATTGGAAATTGCCCTGTCTCTGCAGCATCAGTCAAATGACTGAATGGGCATAGCCAACTCAACCTCCCTCACAGCAAGGTGTTGCCTCATCTTCTGTGAGTGATGTTGAGTTGCCCACGCCCACCCAGTCACATGACCACCAAGCCACACCCACCAAGCCACGCCCACAGAACCGGTGGTGGTAAATTATGAATTCTACCACTGAACATAATGTTAATGTTAAGGTTGGGCTATAGTTTCTTTTTGTGTAAAGAGTACCTAGAATACTGAATCCAGTATTGGTCACCATACTATAAAAAAGATGTTGAGACTCTAGAGTGCAGAGAAGAGTAACCAAGAGGATTAGTGGACTAGAGACTAAAACATGTGAAGAACAGTTACAGGAACTGGGCATGGCTAGGTTAGTGAAGAGAAGGACCAGAGGAGACGTGATAGCAGTGTTCCAATATTTGAGGGGCTGCCACAGAGAGGAAGAGGTCAAGCTATTCTCCAAGGTTCCCATAGGCCAGCAAGGAATAATGGATGGAAACTGATCAAGGAGAGATTCAAGCTAGAAATAAGGAGAAATTTTCTGACAGTGAGAACAATCAACCAATGGAATAGCTTGGCTTTGAAAGTTGTGGGAACTTCATCACTGGAGGCTTTCAAAAAGAGATTGCAGAATCTGCTCCCGTGAACTCCACAAGGAACTCAAAAGACATCTAGACAATGGAGAGAAGGATTTCTACATTGACTACTGTGCTGATTGTATCAAAAGTCACACAACCCACAACTCCACATCCAACTCTCCGTCATCCAACCCACCATCACTCAAAACTAGGCATGCACACCCCTAACTAGCTCAATTCCAACTACAACTGGCCTTAAATGCAAGCTACTCAGTGCAGGAAGCCTTGTGAATAAAATACCTGAATTTTCCTCTTATTAAATATGGCTAAATTTGACATCATATTTGTCTGTGAAACATGGCTCAATGCATCTCTCCCTGACTCCATTACCACAGTAAGAGACTATCATGTTTACCGATCAGATCATGAAATCTGTAGAGGAGGTGGTGTTGCTATCATCTATAAAAAGTCCTTACATCTAAAAAACATCCAAGTTACCCAAGAGCTTGCTCTTCCTGAGACCATCATCTGTGAACTGTCCTTAAATATCACATTTCGATTCTTACTATGTTACAGAGCCCCTGATAATGACATCAAACATGTAAACAAGCTAAATTCACTACTAACATGGACAACATCTTGCCCACACACTTTTATCTTTCTTGGTGACTTCAATCAACCTCACATTAACTGAACCCTAAACGAATGTAAAACTGAACCCATACACACAACCTTCCACAATGCTGTAACAAACCTGGGACTGGAACAACTAGTAACCAACAACTTAACAACTGCCTCAATCTCATCTTCTGCAATAATTTGAATTCAATTTACGGAATACAAATTAAAGAACCCTTTTCCAACAGTGACCACAACATGATTGACTTTTGTCTCAACATACGTCCACACAAAAATCAACAATGTGATCCCCAATTATAAATTCAAAAAAGGCAAGTATGATCTCATAGACAACAATCTCCCATAGCTTGATTGGCAATTTCTATTCACTGGATGTAATACTGTTGAAGACCATTACAACATATTTCAACTTGAAGTCAAAAGAGTTATCAAACTATATGTAACAACTCCCAAAACCAGAAAAAACAGTTTACCCATAACAATAAGGAAGCTTCAATCCAAAAAGAGATCACTTTGGTGGAAAAACAAATATGGTCACGTTGCCAACTTCAAAAGCCGATACAAAAATATATGCCACCAGATAAAGACTGAAGGCACCAATTATTACATTAAACAAGAGGAAAACCTTCTATGCACCAATTCCACCTGCACTTTCTGCAATTTTGTAAACAACAAACTAAAAGACTCAAGATCCATCCCACCCCTGAAATGACCTAATGGTAAAGACTGCAACAATGACACTATTAAAGCCAACCTCTTTAACACATTCTTTGGCTCAGTATTTGTAAACAGCAATGGATCATGCCCAGTATTTTCCTAGTCAAACCACAGACAACTACAATGATCTAATACATATTAATTCTACAGTAGACAATGTTGAAAAATCACTATGCAATCTAAAACCATCTCTATCTATTGGACCAGACAGAATATGTGCCTACTTCTTTGAAAAGCTATCCACTGCCATAGCATAATCTAAGCATAATCTTTGAAAAATCTTTCAGGACCAGCTCCTTGCCAAACTATGGTCACAAACCACAGTCATCCCCATCTTCAAAAAGGGAGACCCCAGCCTAGTTGAAAATTACAAACCAATCTCTTTATGCTGCGTCACCTGTAAAGTCATGGAATCAATTATTAACCAATCCATTATCCTCCACTTAGAGACAAACAACCTACTCTCTAAAACAATTTGGTTTCAGAAAAAAACTATCCTGCAATCTGCAACTCTTACATTGCAGAAACATATGGACTACACAACTCGATCAGGACAAAGCAATAGACGCAATCTACATAGACTTCTGTAAAGCCTTTGATTCAGTGGTACAAGACAAACTACTCCTAAAACTAAAATCTTATGGTATCTTTGGACACCTGCATAACTGGATAGAAGCATTCTTGTCAAACAAACAACAAATGGTCAAAATTGGGAGTGTCCTATCAAATTCTGTACCTGTCAACAGTGGTGTCCCCCAAGGCAGTGTTCTAGGACCAACTCTCTTCATACTCTTCATAAATGACCTCTGTGATCCTATTAAGAGCAACTGCATTCTCTTTGCTGATGATGTAAAGCTATTCAACACCACAGACAATACTGCTACCCTTCAAAAAGACCTCGACTATGTATCAGAATGGTCAAATCAAATGGCAACTTCAAATCTCAACAAATAAATGCTCTGTCTTACATACTGGCAAAAAAAATCAGAAAATAAAATAAAGGCTGAATGGTCAAGACCTTGTTGATGATCCAAACTCTGTCAAGGATCTTGGAGTACTCAACTCTAATGATCTAAGTGCTGGAGCCCACTGTAACTACATCGCCAAAAAGGCAATAAGAGTTGTTAACCTAATCTTACATAGCTTTTTCTCTGGTAATATTACACTCCTAACTAGAGCACACAAAACATTTGCTAGACCAATACTTGAATACAACTCATCAGTCTGGAACCCACATTACATATCTGATATTAATACAGTTGAGAAAGTCCAGAGATATTTCACAAGAAGAGTTCTCCACTCCTGTACTCATTGCAGAATGCCACCAGACTTGAAATTCTAGACCTAGAAAACCTAGAACTACGCCGCCTTCGGTCTGATCTAAGTATAGTATATAAAATCATACATTGCAATGTCCTACCTGTCAATGAATACTTCAGCTTCAACCATAACAATACAAGAGCAAACAATAGATACAAACTCAAGGTTAATCGCACCAAACTTGATTGCAGGAAATATGACTTCAATAACAGAGTGGTCAATGTCTGGAATACTCTAGCTGACTCTGTGGTTTCTTCCCCAAACCCCAAAAATTTTAACCTTAGACTTTCTACTGTTGACCTCATCTCTTTCCTAAGAAGTCTGTGGGGGGCGTGCATAAGCGCACCAACGTGCTTCCTTTCCTATTGTTTCTTTTATTTTTCTTATATGTATCCATATATTCATAACTATGTTTTTACTTATATCTATTATCTTGTAGGCAATTGACAAACCAAATAAAATAAATGAAAGAATAAATTTGTCAGAAATGGTGTAGGGTCTTCTGCTTGGGTGGGGGGTTAGATTAGATCCTATCTTCTTGGGTGTTGGCTATTCCTGCCAGTTTAGTACCATCTACAAATTTCATAAGTTCCATTTCTATTCCCTCATCTAAATTGTTTATGAAGATATTGAAGAGTACTAGACCCACTGCTTACTTCTCTCCATGTAGATGTAAACCCATTAAGGACTACTGATTTGTGGTCTACTTTTTTGAATGCCTTGCTGATATTATGTCCACAGTATTTCGCTGGTCAAATACAATGTGAAAGATGTGGAACAAGAAATTGTGGGAAGAAATAACCATCTGGTTCAGTTCCAAGCCAGGAGGAAGACACTGGAGACATGGAGACTAATTGGAAAGATGGTTTAATGACAAAGTAGAACCACATGGGTTCTGGGCAGCTGACCACATGGAGTTGAGCGTGCTTGGGTTTTATAAGTTCTCTTGGGCTTGCTATTCCTGTGCAAGAACATATAGTCTATTGGCTGTTGTCAGACTCCCCTGGGGCCATGTAGGGGTTATGTAGTGGTTTAGTAGATCTTCTGGCTCAATAAGGAAAGTACAAATCCTAGGTGTTTGTCTGAGCTGTTTGGTTGAAGTTTCTGAAGGTGATGCAATGAAGGGGCTTGTGTCCTAAAAGGGTGTTAGGTAATTCTTATTGTGGCTTAATGGCTTTTTTTTTCCTGTGTTGGATCTTGGGTACTTCTAATGCTACCATTTTACTTTTGTTTCAGAATATCCTGTCTTGACTGGATTACCAAATCTGCATTTCAAAAAGCTGTCCTCAGCATCTGCTGGGGCTATTAAGAAAGACTTGGAAGCTACTTTCTGTCTCCAAGAGCATGTTTCTCCATTTTTCCTTCAGGAAAAATATAATATTCTGCCTTTTTAATAGTATTTCATTCTTCTAGGAGAGGGGTGGGTCCTAACTTTTTACAAAAGTAATTGTGCTGCCACACCAAAAGATCTGGAGAAATACTTGGGTATAATAAAAGTAGATACCATCTGAAGTTATAAATTATAAAAGCTGCATTATTTGGAATAGAGCATATATTACAATATTTTTAATGGTGCTAAATTCCTGGGAATGATCCAATAGTCAAACATAGTAAAACACTGTCAAGACTACTACACTGTGGGTACAGAACAGCAACAGCAACAACAGTAAACCCACAATCGCACATACATACAAGAAGGTCTATTTTCTTGGTTTTTTAAAGACTGTTTCTCAGCAAGTTTCCAAGTGTTCTATTCCATGAGTTAGACAGTACTTTTCATTAAAATGGCCGAATCACCCTCTTTATACTGGCTAACTATTGTTTGGATCATCAGACCTGGATGTCTTCTGTCTATCAGAAAGGATAATAGAAAGCTAACTACCACCATCCTTAACTTCACCTATAGAAGCTGCTTTTGAAACTGACCCAAAAGCTACAACTTTTTGGAAGTGTATAACAGTCAATGCACTTAATATTTTGGAGGAAATTAAAAAAAAAGAATCTGATTTTTATCTGTGTAAAAGGCATTGCTATGGAATTACAGTAATAAAATTTTTCTTATTCATATCAGTTGAAAGCTTTCAGATGGGCAACTTTCTGATAGTGATTTTGTGGCTGAATAATTTGAAATTGACAGCAAGAGCCACATTTATAAAATTTGTGTTTTTCTAATTATTAAAATATTTACTATCTCTAACCTTTTGTACCTCAGGGACCACCAAACTCATAATTTTAAATACCAAGGACCATTAACTGGTTCTGTGGGTGTGGCCTAATTTGTGGGTGTGGCTTGGTGGTCATGTGACTGGTAGGGTATGGCTTGTATGTAAATATTATAAATATTTATATAAATATTGATTTTTTTATAAAAAAGAGAGCAACTTTTACCCAAAATCAGGCAAAGCAGGCAGGCAAATTGAGTTGCTCACAGAATCACAGATTCATTCAGAAATCTATCTATCTGCCATTGGCTAGCTCAGTCTGTCACATAAAATTTGCTTGCCGTGAGTCAGTACTGAATAATAGAA
This sequence comes from Laticauda colubrina, assembly GCA_015471245.1. Taxonomy (NCBI): domain Eukaryota; kingdom Metazoa; phylum Chordata; class Lepidosauria; order Squamata; family Elapidae; genus Laticauda; species Laticauda colubrina. The sequence continues at coordinate 3,027,363 of BLBF01000031.1, forward strand.
CCTTCAGTCCTAAGGGAGGTTCAGCTGTGCTTAAAAGCAGAGCCAAAGATCTAAAGACTAGCTAGAAAGCAAGAAATCCAACCATTTCCTGCTTCCTAGCTAAACTAAATCTCCCAGCACAGCAGAACAGATGATGGTCAGAAAAAGGAAAAATAGCAATTTAGTAGGCAAGTTTGCCAGGTAAGGAGAGAGTGGGTGGGGAGGGTTCCTGCCGGCCATGTGGGTGGCGCAGCGTTGTGTTTCTGTGCAGCCTGGTTTGGGGAGGGTGCTCTGGGGGTGAGATTTCTCTGCGGCCCACCAAAATTTTCTCAGGACTCACCAGTGGGCCATGGCCCACCAGTTGGTGACCACTGATTTATAAGACATCAAAGCATTCAATGGTGGAAGTAAGAAGAGGTTTGGGAGAACTTTTCCAATATTCTAAGAAGAAACAGCTCCTTCCACAGTCTGAACTGGATTGATCAGATTAGAAGAGTATTAATGATATCTAGTAACATTCACTTTCACAATTAATTCTCCACTTATGAAGGTGGAAGAAGGGATAATTCTATGGAATTCAAATTTGATGAAAGAGAAGCATCCTAAAACATATTCTTCCTGTTTTATTGGATAATGAAAAAATATCAGATTTGGGGGGGAAGTATTTGATAAATTGAATGTTATGACTTAATCAGAGAATTAAATTTTCATAAAAAGTTGGATTATCATGTAGATTTGATGAAGAGTATATGGTGTTAAACAGTTTAAAAATATTACCATTGTATTTATTGGCAGTAGTGAAAATATTTGAATAATTTATCACTTTTTATAATAAAATGTGGACAGAACTCTGCTCAAAAAACATTGAAAATTTAAGACTCTCTTTAAAGAAACTACAAAGAAATTTCCTTGCAGGAGGGTTTTTGTTTGGGGGCAGCAAGGGCCAATTGGGTCTGATAGCATTAGGAAATTACCGTAGGACTGAGTTTAAACTTGTTCATGTACAAAGACAGGGAACAAAAGGTGTAACTTCTATTTTATTTCTAAAATGTACTGTATTTTCTCCACTCCATCTGGTATCTTCTCTTGTAATAGGAGTCACTTATTTCTTTTTTTAGATTAGTATTTCTTTAGTGATTTTTTTTTATATTTTATGGTGTCATTGGGGACTTTTTTAAATACTGCAAATATTGAGTGGTTTTGATTAAAATTGCAAAGAAATCTTTGCTTCAAATGCTTTGTTGTAGACTTCAAACATTGTTGGAGGTATTGTAGGTATTTATAAAATTCTGCTGGTAGGCCATGGTCCTGGTGTCTTGTTTTTTGCTCTTAATTGCTTCTGTTAATTCCATCATTGTTATTTTTTCATTCAACCTTGTCTTCATTTCTTCCAGCACTTTGGATAGGGTGGCTTCTTCCATATATTGTTTAATTTTATCTTCAAGTATGTTTTCTTTGCTGTATAGTTTTTCATAAAATTATTTTATTTATTTTTTCTTATCTTCATTTCTGTGTCAAGTTGTACCCATCTCATCTTGTAACTTTTGTATCAGTTTCTTTTCTTTTTCTTTTTTAAGTCTGAATGCCAACCAAAAAAATCCCAACTTATTTGCGTTTTCAAAGAAGTTTTGTTTGGCTACTTTAATTTTTTGTGCCAATTCCTCTTTCTCTAGAATATTTAATTCATGTTTTACTAGTTCCATTTGATTTTTGTAATTTATTTTTTGTGTGTCTCTCTGTAATTCCAGTTCAAGTCTTTTATATTCTTTTAATTACTTTCATCTTTTCTCCTTCTCCCTATTTTTCCTTCCTATATAGATCGCTAATCCCCTGAAATATGCTTTGGCAGTATCCCATACATTTTGTAGGGACGTTTCTCCATTTTTATTCTTTTTAAAGAAAAATTCCATTTCCTTCTCTGTTTTCTGTATAAACTCTTTATCTTCCAATGCTGACTGCTTTAATGTCCATCTTGGTTTTCTTGTTTGTCCTTTCCATTTTATTAGATTATGGTCTGCCCAAATACTTGACTCTACTTCTTGTATATTCTCTTGCAGTTCCAGTGACATCCATATCATATCAATTCTCGACCATGATTTATGCATATTTGAGTAGAAAGTATATTGTTTTTCTCTGGTTTTAATTCCCTTCAATTAATTCCTAATTCCTCCATCATTCAAAAAAAGGTCTTTGGTAAAGTTCTCCTACCTTTTTCATTTGTTTTGTAGTCTAATTTTACATCAACAATTGTGTTAAAATATCCTACAATACAAATGTTATTATATTCTGTTTCTGTAATTTTTTTAAATGTAATTGTTCATAAAAAAAAACTTCTTAGAGAATTTGGTGCATATATTACTGTTAATAGTGTCCATTTATAATTCATCATTGCTTCCACTATCAAAATTCTCCCCTCTTCATCTTTATAAATTTGTTTTGATTCTAAGGATTCTTTGAAAAGGGCCACCCCTCTTTTTTTCTCCTGTACTAATGGGCATATAGTTTCCTTATTTTAGGGTTTTCCAATTGTTTATAGTGGTCCTTTTTAATATGTACTTCCTGGAGATAAATCAAATCTAAATTCATTTTTTTAAATTTATTGAAATTTTTTTTCCTTTTTTTCTATATTGCTATGTTGCTTCACAAATCCTGTTCAGTTCAACATTATTCTTCTTTTTAAAAAAGCAGATTAGACTTAAAGGTTCATTTTTGAACATACATGACCAAAAAGTTAGTATAGGAAAACAATAGTAAGATTTATATAATCTAAAAAGAAAGCAGAAACTGTATAAAATGAGAAAACTTTGTGCTGGACATGTGAGAAAAATTCCAAACTACCGGTAGGCTGAAGAATAATTTTAATTCTTTCCAGTGAGGTTTCATGAACGTAGCCTGCAAGCATCATCATACATGACAGATTGGGTCCATGTGGTGCATGATTAAAATACTGGAGGAAGACTTGGTGTGACACTAGAGCTCAAATGTGCACTCCCTGATTGCCTTTAGGCCAATCAGTCTCTTAATCCCTTGTACTATAATTTCCAAGGATTCTTACAGTGCTGTTACAGTGCTAAATTAGCATATATACTGCATTGAGTTCCTAGAATACAAGTTGCTAATGAATGTAATAAATATGTACATATAACCATTACATGTCCTCTAAATACAACAACACAGAGATTGTGCAGTTTTGCGGGGCCATGTTACTGAACAGGATGATACTGAAAGGTTCAACTAGTGTAAACATGTTATGTTATAGTAGGTTATGTTGTTTATGTTACGTTTAACATGGTGTTCTGGTGTTCTATTTGATTCCAAGCAGCATTTCTGCCCTTTGAATGCCAGGGTCTTGATTTAGATTGGAGATTTGCATGAAGATTTGCATGATCTTGCATTGATTTTAGATTTGCATGAAGATGCAAAGGTACAGAGATGCTCTAAAAGTTACAGCATGATATTTTGAAAAAATGGCCATAACATCAAGGAAATCACACTTTAAATTACAAATACAATGTTATGGTAACTTTAATTAATACAAGTATACTTCTCACATTGTAGCAACTCAGGTTATCTGAACTTGAAATCTTAAGTGAGGAAAAAGGAAGCCTAGTAAGACAATTAAAGGAAACATAAAAGTATCTGAGGATTTGTTTAAACCAAAAAAAGGAAAGTTGTAAGATGGCCACATATAAAATTACAGGGCACCAGAGATTATATTAAAATAGATACTTAATTTATTTTAAAAAAATGGAAATGGCTATGAATTTTAATTGGGCAGTAAAAATATTTTGGTAAAAAGTTATCTAAAAACTGCAGGAAATGTTTGATGAATATGTTGGCCAAGAGAAGTATGGATACCTAAAACTATCAGTTATTAATAGACATGCACTTCTCTAATAGTAACAGTACAGGTAGTCCTTGACATACAACCAAAACTAAGCCCAAAATTTATGTTAAGTGAGAAATTTGTTGTGAGATTTGCCCCATATTATCACTTTTCTTGCCACATTTGTAAACTGAATCACTACAGTTGTTAAATTAGTAATACAGGAAAGTGAATCTGGTTTTCCCATTGATTTGACTTCTCAAAATATTGCAAAAGGTGATCATATGACCTCAGGATGCAGCAGCTGTCATGAATGTGAGTCAGTTGTCAAATATCCAGATATAAACCATGTGACCATGGGGATGCTGCAATGATCATAAGTGTGAAAAATGGCCATAAGTCTACTTTTTTCAATGCCATTGTAACTTTGAATGGACACAAATATTTATTGTAAGTCGAGGACTACCTGTATATATTTTTCATATTTTATTAATGACATATTTTATAGAGTATTCTTGCCTTCTTTGTGGATTTTTAGGCAGCTTTGTGTGCAGCGTATAATATCCAGGAAATTTATTTTCTTTGCTGTTTAGTTTACTGTTTAGTCACAGTTCATATAATGGTCTGACCTCAAAATAATACCCTGCAAATTACTGATTTCTTGATTTAAGAAAGGTATTTTACTTGTGTTTCAAGTCATACACAAAAACTGGTTACTAACAGTGCTTAAAAATATTAACGCTACTCCACTCGTTCACAAATGTACAAAAAATAATAGCAGATTTACATTCAACTACTAAAGCTTAATGTCCACACTAGATAATAGTTGCATTGACATTCATATACATAAGCACAGAACAAATATTTTAGGATACTTATAAGAGCATGTTGCATACTTACAGTACTTTAATTTTACATAATAAGCAATCATTTGAAGGGTCAGAAATTCATAAAATCTTAGAGAAACTAAACCCAAGAAGATCATGTAGGCAAATACATCAAGACACGCAACAGAGCTAGCAGATTAGTAAAGTTGCTTGGTGAGAAAGAATTTATTTCCACTTCCCCTGATTATTATTATTATTATTACAAAAGGAATGTACTCAAAGTGCAGAATAAGGAAAGCAAAATGAGAGCAAGAAAATCTTTTATTTCTTTAATGCATGCAAGAGGCAGTCCCCGTTCCCAATCTAGTGACCTGATATAATAAAGCGGTGATTGGCAGATATAATACAGTGTTTCAGGCATTTTTTCTAAAGCACTTTATTAGCAGCAATTATATTTTCTAATGGCTGTAAATTTACTTCGGTTTGGGGGTAAAGGACATTATATTTTTTTCATTTACAGTTATTCTCCCTTTATAAAATATTAAATCACTAATAGCATGGATAAGTACTTCCTTCTATATTTTTGCATATGTTTTATGGAAATACTCTGATATTTTCAGAGTTGCTATGTGCAAAGGAATGTTAAATAGAGTGGAAACAAGGACATAAAGGAAACATCACAGTCATTTACATTCCTGAGATGTCAGCCCTTAATTCCTTTGTTAAACTTTGAGAGCTTGTCAGCACGGTGGTTTCCTAACAACCTTGGACAATGTCCCCAGAGGGCCATTCACTTATCTGGATTGTAGACACTTCTATCCACACAGCTGCACACAAGATTTGAATAAGGAATCTCCACTCTCCAAAGTTACTTGTGTTTTTTTTCCCAAGGGGATATTTTCCACACACCTTGTTTAGCTCTACAGTAGTGAGTCAAGGATATGGGAGGTTGCCATGCAGACGTTCCCTGAGGGACATCCTTGCTAGGAGATCAAAGGCCTTATTGTGGCAATATGGTCAATGGCTTGGAAGCAGACATACTTCATGGTTTCTCATATGAGTTGTCTGAGTTAAACTTGTTTTGTTTTTTTGCTGGAGTGTGTATACAAAATATAGAAAAGCTTGCACTCAAAACATACATGGATACATCTGATGGAATACAAAATAATCACAATTTTAACTTAGATCCCCGGGCACATTAATTTAACAAGTAAATTAATTTGTTCATGTTTTGCGAGTGCTTTTGCATCATATTAACCTGACCTTGCATCACCTAGCCAGCCATCAGTGCACAGGAGTTTTCAATCAGCTACAGGGTGCACAATCATAAAACTCTTTACCTCTCCACCTCCATATATGTCATCAGAATAGGGTTACAGACTCCAATTTTGCTTGAGCTATGTTGTGAAAAATTTCTTTTCCAAAGTAGGAGAAAAGAAACAGATCTGCTTTTTTATAATCTGCAAATAAGCCAGGGTGGATAAAAATAGTTAATGTCAGGTGTGATAAAGCTTTCAAGACAAAACCTGTCAAGCAAAAGACATTGTGAATTCCCTGCAGATTTTTTGAAGTCTTGTACATACAGGAAATTAGTTAACAGGAAGAAGTTGGGAGTTGCTACATGGGAGAGTTCTTCCAAACTGCAAAAATTGGCTAAATCGATTGTTCAGTATAAACCCCTCACTGATCATTGTTGTCAGCAGTGCTGTTGATCTTTTCTTTTTTATCCTGAGCCTTGTTTCCCTTCTTTTTTTTCTTCTTTTTCTTGGTCTCTTCCTTCTTGCCAAAAGTTATAAAGTCACTTTTATCAGTTTGGCTATTTGGTGGATCTTGACGAATGGAGATGATGGCAGGAGATCCTGGGATAATGAACTTGTCTGGCAACTCACTTGGGCCTGGCTGCTTGGAATTGCCAGGCCCATATTTGAAAGTCCAGCTGTTGCTATTCACGCCAGCTCCCACTGGAGGGGATACTTCACCAGCTTCAGGTTCTAGGGGAATAAAATTAAATAAAGCATTAAAATATTATTCAGCTAGAAATACATGCAGGTAAATTGCACTACTGTGTTCTAAGAATTATTTTAAATAAGGGTCAAAATGATGCTACAGGTACATATCAAGTTTCCACAGGTGAGATTTCTCTTCTCTAATAAAAAGAAATCACATTTTCTTAATGTTTTTTTCAAAAATCTGGAAATTAATAAATGCTCTGTCTTACATATTAGTAAACGCAATCAGAATGTCAAGTATAAGCTAGGTGGTATTGACCTAGCAGATGATCCTCACTTTGATAAGGACCTAGATGTGTTTATCTCTGACTACCTATGCTCCAAAGTTCACTGTAACAGCATTGCTAAAAAAGTATTAAGAGTTGTAAACTTAATTCTACAAAGTTTCTTTTCTGGCAACATTGTATTGCTAACTAGAGCTTATAAAACTTACATTAGACCAATCGTACAGTACTGTTCAACTGTCTGGAATCCCTACCATATATCTGATATTATTAGTTCAATCGAGAGGGTACAAAGGTATTTTATGAGAAAAGTTTTCCACTCTTCTGTACATAATAGAATTCCCTATACTACTAGGCTTGAAATTCTTGGTTTGGATAACATGGAACTGTGTCACTTGTGGTCAGACTTAGGCATTGCATAAAAATTGTACGTAGCAATGTTTTACCTGTAAATGACATTTTTTGTTTTAATCACAATAATACGTGCACGAATAACCATTATAAACTCAATGTAAACCGATCTAAACTTGACTGTAAAAAATATGATTTTTGTAATAGAGTTCTCACAGTCTGGAATGCTCTACCTAAACAGTTGTCTCAGCTACAAATTTTCAGTTTTAGTCGCAAATTGATTTTACTTCACACTTAAGAGGTTCATAAAGGGGGCATGCATAAGTGCATAAATCTGCCTATCGTCCCTGTTGGGTTTTTAAAATATTATTTTCTGTTTTTGTTTCTGTTTGACAAATTATAATAAAAAAAATAAAAAATAAATCTACAACTTGAATTGCCAAATTACAATTCAGAATGATATTTTTAATTTCATATTTATATTGATTTTATATTGAAAAAAGCCTACCTCATGCATCTATCAAACTGGATTCTATCTCACAAAAGCTTGTGTCCAGTAGGTTGAATATTATGGCACATTAAAACTACCTTACAAAGATCAAAGCTGTTTGATTTGAATTATTAAGAGTAGCAGTGGTGCAGTGATTAGAGTGCAGTACTGCAGGCTACTTCTGCTGACTGCTGGCTCCCTGCAATTTGGCAATTCAAATCTCACCAGGCTCAAGGTTGATTCAACCTTCCATACTTCTGAGGTGGGTAAAATGAGGACCCAAATTGTTGGGGGCAATATGATGACTATGTAAAATGCTTAGAAAGTACTGTAAAGCACTATGAAGCGGTAAATACATCTAAGTGCTATTGCTATTGTTATTACCACATTTTCCTGAAAATATGACCTACCCCAAAATAAGTCTTAGCTTGATTTTTACATGTGCACCCAAGTCATACCCCCCAAATAAGCCCTAATTAAGACCCCCACCCACTCCAGAGTGCACGGGTAAAAATTAAGCTAGGGTAGGGATTGTGTGGTGGTGGAGCTGCCCTATTACTTATCTTTGGGCAGTTGCAGCCAGGCCTCACACACCGAAACACCTGCCTTGCCAGACCATTTTTTCTATAGCCAGCAAGGCTTTCCTGAAGGCCTCTGCAACAAATAACAGATCGATCCAGAGCTCTGTTATCGGCTGCAGAGGCTTTTAGGTTGAATTTGTACATCTTGAACCAGCACATGATAGATAGTCAGAATCTGCAAATACGAACTCAGGAAATCAAAGGCTCAGAATGAACAAAGACTTGCAACAAAAGTCAAAGATAACAAAAAAAGTTTCTTCCATCATATAAATAACAAGAAAAAAAATCAAGGAAACAGTTGGTCCACTAAAGAGAGAAGACGGTAAGGAAATAACAAGCAGCAGAGAGAAAGCAGAGCTGCTTAACTCACTCTTCACATCTGTCTTCATGCAAAAAGAAACTATAGCCTACCAAAAACATAACAGTAAAAAACAGACTAGAAATAAAAGTTAAAATAAGCAAAAAGAATAGTAAGAGAACACCTGTCTGATCTTGATGAATACAAATCACTGGGACATGACAGATTACATCCCAGAGTTCTAAAGGAGATGGCAGATATCATTTCAGAACCACTGTACTACATCTTTCAAAATTCCTGGAGCACCAGAGAATTACCAGAGGACTGGAAAGAAGCTGATGTGGTTCCCATTTTCAAAAAAAAAAAAGGGGGGGGGGGAATAGGGAAACAGACCCAGGAATCTACAGACCAATCAGCCTAACATCAATACCCAGGAAGATACTGAACAAGATAATTAAAAAAAACATATCTGCCAACATCCAGAAATGAGAAAAGTAATTAGCAGTCAGCATGGGTTTGTTAAAAACAGATCATGACAAACCAATCTTATTTCATTCTTCTAGATTAGTAGGCCAGCGAAATACTGTGGACATAATATACTTAGACTTCAGCAAAGCATTCAAGAAAGTAGATCACAACCTACTTCTTGGTAAGCTAGAAAAAAGTGGGATAGAAAGCATCACTATCACATAGCTGGCTGACAAACCGTACTCAACGAGTAGTCCTTAATGGATCTATGTCTACATGGAGAGAAGAAAGCAGTGGGTTACTACAAGGTTCTGTCTTAGGCCCAGTACTCTTCAGTATCTTCATAAATGATTTAGATGATGAAATAGAAGGGGAACTTACCAAATTTGTGGATGACACTAAGCTGGCAGGAATAGCTAACACTCTAGAAGATAGGCTCAAGATCCAGATGGATCTTTACAGACTTGAACATTGGGCCATATGCAATGGTGGGATTCAACCAGTTTGCACCTATTTGTGAGAACCGGTTGTTAACTTTCTAAGCAGTTCGGAGAACTGGATATTGGAAGAAATTTTATGTTTTTTCCACTTACAGGACTAATCCTGAAAGCAAGGTGGGAAGGAAACATTCTGGTGTTGTTTCTAGGCTAATCTTTATTGCCCTGATTACAGAAACTGCCTTTCAGTTAACCCTTATAACCGCTAAAGGTTCTTGGCAGTACACCCAGACTTACTGTCACTTGAGCTCAAGGGTTTCATTTTTTCTTTGCTGGTACTTTGCTGGGGATTGACTTTCTTAAAGGGGAAGGGTTGTTTTAAGTTTTTTACACTTCTGTTGGGAGAAAATATTCCTCTGCTGGAGTTCTTCCAGCTGGGATGCAACGATCAGCACTTTGAAGAAATAATTGAATAACGAAATAGAGCTGCTGGAAATAAGCTTTTAATGACAAGGAACCAAGATGAGTGACATTCAGCAAGGCTTCTTGGCTAGCTAGAAAAATTGACATTCAAATGTTACATATCCTTTCTGAGTTTTGGTCTAAAACCGGGGATGGGATCCTCCCGGCATAACAACCAGTTCGCAGCACATGCATGCATACTACTTACAAATTACCGAGTCTGGCAAGCATTCACCTGCTCCAGCTGACAAGCAGCACTCAACTGTGCCGTGCAAAGCAGCTGAGGAGGAAAAAGCAGAAAATAAAGGACAGCCTAGAGCCTGGGCAGTTGGGGGGGGGGGCAAACAGACGACCAGAAGATCATCGCAGTGAGCCAGTTCGGTGTCAGCTGCTCTTTGGAGCTACTGATTCTATAGAACTGGCCCGAACCGGTAGAATCCCACCCCTCTCTAAAACTGGTTTTTGGTGAAGTTTAATCCTGTGCTTGGTGAAGTTTAAATCCTGTGTTTATTGATGGGATAATTTTCCTTATTCAGCTGTGTTTGGAAGGAAAAATGTTAAACTCTGTTCCTGAAAAAGGTCTTCCTTCACTGCTTTACTGGTTCCTAGCACTATCCTTTTGGGATGTACTTCCAAGAGGCAGGATGCAAGCTTGGCACTGATTTTTTTATTGCCTTTCGGGGGGGGGGGTATGATCTTTCCTTAAACCTGGATGATTTCCTTAGGATATCTTGTGAGGTGAGTGAGAGCAGCTGGTATATTTAAGTGATGCAAATGGATTTCAGGATTGCTTCTCCTGGGTGTGCTTTTTATGGAGAGCTTAAATGACCTCTCTGCTAAACAGTTTCAAGAGCAAGAGTTGGCTGCTGATAGTTATCATTGTATGTTAACTATTTTAATTCCTCAAGTGCTTTGGCACCCTGCCTGATTTGTAACTCCAGCCTGCAGGTATTGCTTATGAAAAGGAAAGTATTCGGACATAATGGTTTAGGTTTCTGTAATGGCTGTGGCTGTCATTGATCTTCAGTGTGTATTCTCCCATTTCCAATCTAATGATTGGTATTTAGGGCAGCTTTTTGCAAGCAAAGAAGCTTTTTATATTTTTGTACAGGTAATCCCTGACTTACAACAGTTCATTTAGTGACCATTCAAAGTTACAATAGCGCTGAAGTGATTTATGACTTTTTTTCATACTTACGACCATTGCAGCATCCCCATGGTCATGAGTGTCCGGGAGAGGTGAAGCACCCCTCAATGTAAGTGACATAGAGTTAGTCACACCCACCCAATCACATGACCGCCCAGCCATGCCTACCCAGCTGATCATTAGGGCAGAGAACTGGTTGTTAAATTATTTGAATCCCACCACTACCCCCTACCTAACAAAATGAAATTCATCATAGAGAAAAGTAAAGTCTTGCACTTAGGCAAGAAAAACCAAAAGTACACATATAGACTGGATGATACCAATCTTAATAGCAGTAACTGTGAGAGGGATCTTGGAGTCTTAGTGGACAACCAGCTAAATATGAGCTAATAATGTGCAGCAGCCGCCAAAAAAGCCAATGCAATCCTAAATTGCATTAATAGAGAGATGCAGTCAAGATCAAACGAAGTACTAATACCACTCTATAAAGCCTTGGTAAGACCACACCTAGAATATTGCATCCAGTTTTGGTCACCATAATATAAAAAAGATATTGAGACTCTAGAAAGAGTGGAGAGAAGAGCAAAAGTCCAGAGAGGATGATCAGGGGGCTGGAGACTAAAACATATGAAGAATGGTTACAGGAACTGGGCATGGCTAGTCTAGTAAAGAGAAAGACCAGGGAATACATTATAGCAGTGTTCCAGTATTTGAGGGGCTGCCACAAAGAGGAAAGGGTCAAGTTATTTTCTAAGGCATCCAAATCTCAGACAAAGAATAATGGATGGAAACCGATCAAGGAGAGATTCAACCTAGAAATAAGGATAAATTTTCTGACAATGAGAACAATTAACCAATGGAACAGCTTGCCTTGGAAGTTGTGGGAGCTTCATCACTGGAGGCTTTCAATAAGAGGTTGGACTGACATTTGTCAGAAATGGTATAGGGGGTCTCCTGCTTGGGGGAGGGTTGGACTAGATGACCTACAAGGTCTTTTCCAACTCTGTTAATCTGTTATGATCCAAACATGCATTTCCCCTAGTGTTTATACTTCTCCAATTTTTGTGATATGGTCCTCTGATTTTTAAAAAAATGTACATGTATACTATTTTGTTGGATTATAAGAATGGGGGGAGGTGTTGGAATATACCATTATTCTGGCATATTGTACATGATTTTTCTCAGTGACATAAATGGTTGGGATGGAGCAAGATGAGAGAGTACATAAAAATGGAGCCAAATGGAGACCCAAAAATGAATGAGATCAATGATTTGTGACAAATATTTGCTTAGAAAAAGAAATATTTATTTCAAACAGTGGTTTAAGCATAGGTCTACTTGAACATACAAATAACAATGAAATGGATATGAATCTAAAAACATGATTCATTTGATTGTTTTTAATAAAAGAATGAAAAGATACAAAGGTGATGAGAGATTCTGAATGTAGGACAGATAATCTTTTGGGCTGTATGAAGTGTGGGTCTTGTGGGGTTAAAAAGGACACAGAAATTTAAAAAAAGAAACTACTGTAAAAATAGAATGATTGCAGGATGAGAAAATACAAGTTCTGTGTGGAAAAAAAAACATTACGAATGTTTTTCATTCATAATGAATGAATGAATGAAATGTGAAAAAGAAACATGGAAGCCGCATGGAAGAGAACTGCAACAAAACTACATGAGGGTCAGTGGTGGTATTCAGCCAGTTCACACTGGTTCTCATGAACTGGTAGCAAGGATTTGGCATGGGTTGCTGAACTGATAGTAAGTTCTGGCTGGCCATGGCCTCCGCCCGGTCGCCACTGGCTCACTTGCCCCGCCCGCCTGATGCTCACTCCTTAAAGCCCGTCACACTGCACCAATGGATGCAAAGAGGATGTAAAACGGACAAAAAAGCTTGCCATCTGTTGGTTAATGCAATGTATCCATTCTGTACTCACTGCCTCCGTTTTGCTTCCTCTATCCGTCCAGCATCCGTTTATGGACGTTTCATCTGCTCAGAAAGTTTTGAGCTGCTCAAAACTTTTGCGCGGAAAATGTATCCAATACGTCCATTCTGCATCCGCTAGGCATTCGCTAGGCATACGTTCTGCATCCGTTACGCATCCGCTATATCCGCTAGGCATCCGTTCTGCATCCGCGCAACTCGCATCTGCTCGGACGCAGGGAGGAAGCGGAACGGACGTGGAACGGATGCAGAACGGATGCCTAGCGGATGCAGCACGGAAACAAAGCATTTAAAACGGAAAAAACCTTCGCAGAGGGGACCTATCTCGGACATTAAGGATGTCTAGAGGATGCCTAGAGGACGCCTAGAGGATGCAAAGGGACACTTATACTGCCTATAAAAAGGGGGAGCAACTCATCTGGATCTCATTTTCAGAACAGCAGCCCTGCGGTGCAGACCTCTGCAGCCTTCATCTGCCTCTTCCTCTTCCACAGCACCCAGTCATGTCCACCGTGGATCGTAACAAAGTCCTTTTGGCAGCCACCATCCTTCTGCAACAGCGCGAAGCCATCTACAGGCTCTGTGAACTCTACTACGGGAAGAAAAAGAGGCGGCCAAGAAGCGTCTGGGTACGAAGATGGTTCGCCAGAAGAGCAGAGGACGGACTGTACAACAAGCTGATGGTGGAGCTCAGGAACGAAGACACTCGGGCATTCCAGAACTTCATGAGGATGCCTCCAGCCATGTTTGACGAAGTTGTGCAGCGGCTGACACTCAGGTTGACCAAGGCAAACACCAACTTCCGGCCCAGCCTGGAACCTGGGCTACTGACTCTGCGCCACCTGGCCTCAGGGACCACCTACAGGAGCATGCAGTACGGCTGGAGGGTGCCACACAACACAATCAGCATTGTGGTCAGAGAAGTGGTGCAGGCCATCATCGAAGAATACAAGGAGGAGCTCCTCCAGTGCCCCTCCACTGAAGAAGGATGGAAGAAAGTTGCAGAGCAGTGGTATCATAGGAGGAACTTCCCCCACACCGTTGGAGCCATCGATGGGAAGCACGTGGCCTGCAAAGCACCAGCCAACTCAGGGTCCTCTTATCACAACTACAAGGGCTTCTTCAGCATCATCCTCTTTGCCATGGTCGATGCTGACTACAAGTTCATGTACATCGATGCTTCAGGCAACGGGTCAGCTTCAGATGCCCAGGTATACAACGCAAGTGACCTCAAGGGTGGGCTGGAACACAACCTCATCGGGGGCTTCCCAGATCCAAAACCCCTGCCCAACGACACGCAAGATGTGCCCTACTTCATCGTGGGGGATGACGACTTCTCCCTCACAACCTACCTCATGAAGCCCTACACCTCCAAATGCCTCACCCATGAAGAGAGGATCTTCAACTACAGGCTGTCCAGGGCAAGACGGGTGGTGGAGAACACCTTTGGCATCCTGGCCAATGGGTTCCAGGTACTTCTCACCACCATGCAGCATCGCCCAGAGACCGCGAGGAGGATCATGGAAGCTTGCTGCATCCTGCACAATCTCATGCGCACCCGCTACCCAGTCTTGCAGAACAGGCTCATGGACCTCCAGCAAGGCAATGGGGACATGGAGCCTGGGGAATGGAGGCAAGGGCGAAACCTGATAGACACTGAGGATGTGCAAGGGCCCAACAGAGCCTCACGAAAAGGGAAGAAGCAGCGCAACCTCCTGAAACACTGGTGCAACTCCCCAGCTGGAGCAGTGGAGTGGCAAGACAGGATGATAGATGATTAATGGATGCTTCTTTGAGGCTGTGTCATCACACGGATGATATTGGGCCATGTATGTTGGGTGGGCCTACAATGAACAGGGCATTTAATAAAGAGTTGTGTTTATGTTGACATGTGTGGATGATTGATTACATTGTTATTGATAATAAAGGGCCATAGGTGTGGCACCTGGGAGAGTGGACCATCCAGTCCCACTATGCTTGCACTGGAGGTTTATCTATCCCACAGCTATTACCCATCCCAAAGGTATCCCTGCCCATCCCACTGCTATCTCAACCCATCCCACTGCTATTTTAACCCATCCCACAAGCATGCAAAGGCTTAAACCATTTTTAAAAGTTTCCAGCAAGACTTTATTAAAAAAAAAAAAGAAATGAAGCAAGTGTGTGAATCAAATATAGACTTTATTAACAACAAGGTATAAAACAAAAATGAGTCTCTGGCACTCCTCTTGGTCGCTCAGTCTCAGGGGTGAAGGGTCCAGGTGTTGTGGAGGTGGCTGGTGCTGGAGTGCTTGTCATCAGCTCCTCCAGAAGCAGAAGCAGCAGAAGTCCCAGCCCCAGAAGAGTGAGCCCATGCTGCAGAAGCCCCAGCAGAACCAGAGTGAGGGCCAGGGGGCGGGATGGTAGCCCTGTCCCTCTTGCAAGGGCTGGCAGCAGATGGCTGAGGCTTGCTGTGCTTCCGCATGGTTGTGGGGTTGCTGGCTGGCAGGGAGGCTGGCAGGGAGGCAGGCACCGAGGCTGGCAGGAAGGCTGGCAGGCAGGCAGGCACCAAGGCTGGCAGGCAGGCAGGCACCAAGGCTTGCAGGCAGGCTGGCACCAAGGCTGGCAGGGATGCAGGCACCAAGGCTGACAGGAAGGCTGGCAGGCAGGCATGCACCAAGGCTGGCAGGCAGACATGAACCAAGGCTGGAAGGAAGGCAGGCAGCAAGGCTGGCAGGCAGACATGAACCAAGGCTGGCAGGAAGGCTGGCAGGCAGGCAGGCACCAAGGCTTGCAGGCAGGCTGGCACCAAGGCTGGCAGGGAGGAAGGAACCAAGGCTGGCAGGAAGGTTGGCAGGCAGGCAGGCACCAAGGCTGGCAGGGATGCAGGCACCAAGGCTGGCAGGAAGGCTGGCAGGCAGGCAGGCACCAAGGCTGGCAGGCAGACATGAACCAAGGCTGGAAGGAAGGCAGGCAGCAAGGCTGGCAGGCAGACTGTCTGGCAGCAAGGTAGCCAGCAAGGCTGGCAGGGAGGCTGGCAGCAAGGCTGGCAGGCAGGCAGACAGCAAGGCTGGCAGGGAGGCTGGCAGCAAGGCTTGCAGGCAGGCATGCAGGCAGGGCAGGCAAGGCTGTCAATCTGTCCAGCAGCAGGTCTTTCCTCTGAATGGTGACCTGCTTCCGAGCTGCTTCTCTTATATCCGTGGGGCTTATGTAATGCATCCTCCCCACATGCGCAATTAACGCTAGGCATCCGTTAGGCTTCCGCTGTGCATCCGCTTCATCCGCTCGGCGTCCGCTCTGCATCCGCTGTATCAATTCCGCATCCGCTTTGCTGAGGTCCCCTGGAAGTCTAGCGGATGTGCCATCCGCTCTCATCCGCTGGGCTTCCGTTCCACATCCGCTTTCCATCCGCTCTGTGTCCTACACGCGTCCGTTCCTTTCCGTGTTATCTGCTCTGGTTATGCAAATTTTTGCCTCTTTTGAGAGCGGATAACAACGGATGGAACATTTTGCTCGTCCATTGTGTCCTTTTTACTAATGTTTTGCATCCGTTGGGCAGTGTGACAGGGCCTTAAGATATTTCTGTGTTTCCCCCCTCCCGACAATCATATGATCAGCTGTGCCTGGATTCCCCTAGGCTGTCTTCCTGCTTTGCCCCTTCCATTTTTTGCCTTTCTGAGCCCCAGGGGAGCCTTCTGGGAACAAAAATGCCCCCCCCAGGAAGCTCCCCTGAGGCTCAAAAGGCCCCAAAATGAAGTGAAGGGGGTGGCTGCAAAAAAGCCATACCCACCCAGTCATATAGCCAAGCCCACCTAGCCATGCCCACCAAGAACCAGTAGTAAAAAGCTTTGAATCCCACCATTGATGAAGATGCTACAGAATTCTGTAATTGTGTTACAGAATTTCCACAAAACTACATGATGATGCTAATAAGAAATCGGATGGTTTTCTGATCATTATAAAGACATGACATAATATTTAAAAGTTTGCATTCTTTTTGCAAGAGAATAATTGTAACTAATTCTCTATAACTAAATGTTATATTTTTTTGTGTTTCAATATGAATTTCCACAGAAATTATTTTCTAATATAACATTTAATTTTTGCTAAAAAAGTGTTTCTGAATTTATTTTAATATTCAAATTATGTCATAATATATTCAGCTTTTGCTGTTCATTGTATTAATTCAATATTTTCCCATTGAAAAATATGATTAGTGATATGCAAAAAAACAAATATTAATATTTTCTCTCTTACTGAATACAAACATTCATTCAGAAGACCAAGCTGCAAAATTCTCTCCAATATAGTTTAAGAAGAAGAGAGTGTCAGCCTTAGTTGGTGGACCAGACAGGAAACACAGCCAGATAAGCTAATTATGCTTTATTGCAAAACTACATAAACAGAATCTTGCAATTCTAAAAGTGTAATTCTTCCACTGTCATCACCTTTTGTTCCAGACACTATGCAGCTGTGGGCTGTGCTCTCTCTTATCTGAGTATTCCCGAAGCAGCATCTCTTTGCCTGGTCTCCCAGGATCATTCCCACAGACAAGGTTTGATGAAATTGTTCACAATAGCTGAGATCATGTCACTGCTCCTGCTTTTATCTGCCAATAACATAATTACTTTAATATAATCTTTTTATGTGGCAGATTCTAGCTAACTACTTTATTCACAGAATCAGCAGAAAAGGTGAGGCAAGAAACAAGAAAGAGGCAAGGAATTAAAAAAAACAGGGTAGAAGATGATTAGATAGCGCAGGATAGATAGGCTGCGTGAAAGTGTAGCTCGTTAATTATCTGTTTTGAAAGACGTACAAATTGGGTAAAAATAGGCAGCAAGGAGTTACAGATCTTTATGTCTCTTTGTGACTACTTTATGCTATGTAATCTCAATTTTTGCAGCCCAGCCCTGGAAACCCCACCCTCAAGATGGCTGCTTATCAAAGAAAGAGCAAAATATCAAGCATTGCAGGGTTGTGGGAGCAATGCCAGAAATAGATTTTTCTTCCACTGTTCTCCCTCCCTCCTGAATCTGTCTCTTGGGATGGAATAGGGCATACACTTGTCATTTAGGATATACACGTCTGCACAATCCTAAATCCACAGTCTATTATTTCCTAAATAAGATGAGAGTGTAGCACAGAAATTCTGCTTCAGATCCCTCTGTTGAAAAATTGAGCGTTCCAAAATCTGAAAGACTCAGGAACTATTTAACTACCACTCCAAGCAGATATATTTAGTTCATTGATTTTAATCCAGAATGCAGCTATTTCATGTCTCTACGTCATTTTTCAAGTCATTACATCGTATTCCCTTCTCTGTCTCTTATATTGTTGATATAGCTCCAAGAGGCTATCATCTTCTTAACAAACTACATTTGGAATTATATTAGGTTAAACTTAAACCACAATCATTTGAATATATGCCAATATAAAAATTTTAAATCAGAGGAAAAGGAAAGCGGGCAGGAAATTGCAAGAAGCTGATTTTCCTATTTTTTTATGTTATGCTGGCTGCTGTTTTCCCCTCTGGCTGATATGATGAATATTTATTGTTACAGAGAAGTCATATATTGCCTGCATTAATTCTGAAAAGCTTACAGAGCATAAACATAGCCAAAAAATGTGTGTGTGTGTGTGTGTGTGTGTGTAGCACATGGGCAAAATGCAAATCAGTGAATGACTTTCTTTGCAATATTAAAAATAGTCTGATTTTTTTCTAAGCCTTTTCTGGATTAAATTATCCATAAAAAACTAATTGCATATAAATAATAATAATAACAAACATTGCAATTGACAGAAAAGAAGCTAAATATATTACACTGCAATCTATTCACCCAGCCTTCCTAAAAATAGGAGCCTTTTTTAAAGCAGGTACATTCTTCTCTCTTGTGATTTCAAGTCTTCTTGCATGAGTGACAGATGACCTGAGGTAGCTGCTTATGGGATTACAGAGAATTTCTCCTCTGTAAGCCATCTGGGACAGCTTATATGGCAAGGATGCCAAAGGTTAAAGCCTGCCATCAGTTAGGTTTTCATTGTCCTCACGAAAGACCATCCATGAGATGCTTCTATTTCAATAAATAATAATTGTTTGGATTCTGAATTGAGCAACATACATATTTCATAAATAAAAAATAATATTCATAAGGAGAGATTATTTTGCTTCCTGAATGTACTGACAAAGTTAAATATGAATATTGAAATGGTTTCTTGGGGGCAATTTATATAAAACGTAAACAGTGGAAGAAAAGAATTCAGAATTATTACATTCAGATTGCTCTAGCTGCACCAGCAATGGATAAGGAGGAGTTGCTGAAGAAGAGGAACTGCTTGCAAGTGGGTAAGGAATGAAAGTGAATAGCATCATGTGGACTAAAGCAGGGGTCACCAACCTTTTGCACCCCAGGGACCACTAAATTTATAATTTTAAATCCTGTGCACCACTAATATGAATCCAGCGCACTGCTAGATGAAGCGCCTGGACTCCCAGTGACGAGATGGGGTCCTTCAGGCAGCTTGGCTGCCTTTTTCTGCAACCTTAAACACTCAAAGAGCCATTTGAACCCATTTCCCACAGAAAACAAAACTCTGGGAGCCATAAAACCTGGGTGGGAGTGGCCAACTCGATGTCACTCTCTCTCACCCAGTTACATGACCACCACCCCCAGCCAGGCCTACCCAGGTTTTGTGGCTCCCAGTGTTTTCTTTTTTATGGGAAAAAGTATTTCTCTCTCTCTCTCTCTCTCTCTCTCTCTCTCTCTCTCTCTCTCTCTCTCTCTCTCTCTCTTTGTATCACTCTCTTTATCTGTCTCTCTCTGTCTCTTTCTTTCTCTTTGTCTCTTTCTCTCATCTTTTTCTCTTTCTCTGTCTCTTTCTTTCTCTCTGTCTCTTTCTCTCATCTTTTTCTCTTTCTCTCTCTTTTTCTGCCTCTGTCTCTCATCTCTCTCTTATTCTGATTCTCCAGCGCTCTCTGGGCCCTGCGGGTGATTCTCTGCCCTTTGTTGGTGCTGGACACACCTTGGTCACTCAGGGAAAACTGCTTTCCATGCTAAGATACTCGCCCGACCCAGCTACAGCTGATGCTCTGCATCATAATGGGCTCCAGGAGGAGGAGAGGTTGCTATCTCCACCATTGAGAAGTGTGCTAAATTTAACTGTGCTATGCAAGAAGCTGCAAGAGCAGTGGGCAGGCCATGGAAGTGGCAACAGCAACAGTGAAGAGAAATGGCCGGAGAGGAAATCATGTGTCTCCCTGAGCAACCAAGGTAGCGCAGCACCAAAAAGGGCTGGAAGAAACACCTGCAAAACCCAGCAAGAGATGAAGCGAGTACAGCGGTATTTTACTGCCACTCTGAATATGGAGTGAATCTTCATCCCCCACCCTTACCTTCTCAGGCCTGGTGAGGGTTAATTGGGAGGGAAGAGTGGGAGGTGGGTTCAGCTGACAGGAAAGCCACAGTAGGGGGATGAAAGAGCCGCGGGTTGCTGACACCCATTGCTTCGGACCACCTGCGCCACCGCTCCCCCTTGCCACAAAAGCACTATTAACTCATTCCGGCTGGTGAAGGCTTTGCTACTCTTTGCACATTGCACCACCTACAAAGTTGCAAGTTGTACATACCATCCTCTACAGCGGAGATTTCCAGCCCTACCACTAGTTGCCTGGCCGGTACCATATTCTAGAACTTTAGTTACAGGACTGGCCCATTGGTCATCCTGGAGCAGCTCCTCCACCTGGGTCCACTGAGGACCACCTCTGGATTAGTGGTCAACAACCAGTGGGCTGGAGACCACTGGTGGTCTGCAAGAAAATTTTGATAGTCCACAGAGAAATGTCATCCCCAAAGCACCCTCCAAAACAATTAATCCAGACTGCGTGGGAACACAAGGCTGCGCCACCCACATGGCCCATGGGAGCACAAGGCTTGTGTCCCTTGCACTTTGAACAACATGAGATAGTGAAGAGGGGGGGGAAAGGGCAAAGAGGGGAACTTGCCCCACTCGCCCCACCGAGCCACCAGGCTGCTTTTTTCTGCTTCGTTCTTCTGCTTTTGGCTGCACACAAAGAAAGTAGCAAAAGTCTTTCTTTCTCTCCCCCAAACTCTGCCAGAAAAGAGTCTTTGGGACCCTGCAAGGCACCCTGCTCCAAGAGGCTGCACCGGCATGACAAATCTCACAAAGACTCATTTCTGGAATTCGGGCGGAGGGAGAAAGAAAGACTTCTGCTGCTTTCCTTGCATGAAGCCAAAAGTCAGTCAGTCTCTCTCTCTCTCTCTCTCTCTCTCTCTCTCTCTCTCTCTCTCTCTCCCTCCCTCCCTCCCTCCCTCCCTCCCTCCCTCCCTCTCTCTCCCTGAGAATGGAGCTGGAGACAGTATCCTGAGATCCCAAATAAAAAATGATCAATTGATAGGAAAAAAGGGGTGGGGTATTTTCCTGCAGCCTTTTGGGGGGATTTTCCCAGGTTCTCTGGTCTGCAAAATTTAAAATTATGAGTTTAGTGGTCCCTGAAGTCCAAAAGGTTGGCAACCCCTACTCTGGACTGCAGAATAACAAAAGGAATAACATTCCAAAGGTTTAATATTGGGATTGATTAAAGCTACCTCTGACTATGATCTACATATTGAAGAGATTCCTGCCATTTATGAAATGAAGTCTATCTTCAAAGAACAAAAAGTGGTCGACAATTTAAATGTATTACTATATTTTTACTGTCAGAAAGAGGTATGAAACTGGGTTGTAGGTAACTTTTGAGCAGTCTGTTGTAACTTGAACAGTTGCTCAGTGACTGACCATAAGTCGAGGACTACCTGTATTTGTATTTAGCTGTGACCTCTTCCTCATCAATACAGAATCAAGTTGGAAGTGCCTCACTAGGTCCATTTCCTGCCCACTGCAGGAATCTAAATTAAAATCTAGCTTTAATACATCCTTTGAAACATCCAACATTTCCCTGGGTAATCGATTGTATTATCAAACTACTATTACTGGAGAAGAAATTTGTCCTAACATTCAACTGGAATCTGTCTTCTTGTAACTTAAAAAACCCTTTTCCAAATTCTGCCTTTTCTGAGCTGAGGTGCAGTCAGAGTGTTACACGTTCCCTGTCCCTGCTCAGCTGCCTTTTAATACTAAACATAAAGATTCACCAATATAGCTGGATCCAGTTTTACAATTTGCTGCTCTTTGTACCTTTTTTCTTCCTACCATGTTTCTCAGAAAATAAGGCTGGGCCTTATTTTCTTTTGATCCTCGAAAAAATGACTAGGCCATCTTTTCAGGGGTGACTTAATTTCCCTCCCCTGTGAGCACCCTTTCCTAGAACGCCCGGCGGGCAGCCAAGCCTTGCTACCAGCCACTCCTAATGGCCAATTATGGTGGAGCGTGGAAGGCTCCCTACCCCTGCCAAGTGCCTTTGCTGCAGACCCGGGTATGGTGCTGGCTGCAGGCCAGGTCAATGGGCGGGCGGCAGCATTGTGCATGTCGGTCTCAGCAGTGGCAGGGCACTTTGCGTCACAGGACCTTTGTTGGCCACCACTGCCGCTTCCTCCGCCACCTTCGCTTTCCCTTCTGCCCTTGCTGCGGCTTATGCCACATTTGGACTGCTGCCATTGGGCAAGACGCAGAGGCTGGAATCCCTGCTGGACATCATGGCATGGCGATAATGGAGAAGTGGCCCTTCCAGCAGGTGGAGGAATGGTTCAAATGCATTCCTCCGCTGGCAGCGTTTCAGCTGCTTCTCGGGCGGGGGAGCCACCTCCGTAGCTTCCATGGTTCCTGCTGGCAGTGGTGCCTCTCTCGCCACCACCAACTCCAACAGCAGCAGCAATGGTGGGACAGACCCCGCTGCTGATGAGAACCATCTGCCCTCCCACAGGGGCATTGTTTTGCTTGATGGCAGCTGCGTCGACAAAGTCCTGCAAGTCAGTGAGTCATTCGGGCTTTGGTGGGTGGAAGCAGTGGCAGGAGGGTGATGCCATCATTTCTTTCCCCTACCATGCCTCACTTTGCTTCCCCGCACCAGAGCTTCGGATCATGGTCTCATTCCCTGTACAGTCAGGCACTCTCCTCTTGCTCCAGCCACCCCAACCCCACCCCCGTGGACTTTTTCCCCCTCTTTAAGTTTTCTTTACTCACATTCCCTCCATCAGTTCCCTAAGAATACAGACTGGCCAGGCAGCTTCCTCCCCTCCCCTCGGTAGTTTTAAAAAGGAAACCATCTATCCGTTTTGCCCTCTGAGCAGAGGCAAACTTTCCAATCCAAACATAAGAGAAAGGGAATCATCCTATAGATCCTTAGTACCCCCTTAAATGCACTCCTTACTTTCATCTCTAAATGCATTTCCCACCTCCTGGATTTCTCCTGGCAAATCCCAAAGACACTCTTCCCTCTCTCACTCTCTCCCTCCTTCTTTCCCTGCCAAGCTTCCCGGAGGATTCTCCTGCTGATTCATTCATTCATACTTCTAAGGAATTGCTAAGCTGCCATCAAACAAAGCGAAGCCCCTGCGGGAAGACAGGTGGTTCTCATCAGCAGCAGGGGCTGTCCCGCCGCTGCTGTTGTTGTTGGAGATGGCACTGGCAAGAGAGACACCACTGCCAGCAAGAACCATGGAAGCTATGGAGGTGGCTCCCTCGCCCAAGAAGCAGCTGAAATGCTGCCGGTGGAAGAATGCGCTCAAACCATTCCTCCATCTGCTGGAAGGGACACTTCTCCACTATTACCATGTCGCGATGTCCAGCAGGGACTCCAGCCTCTATGTCTTGCCCAATGGCAGCAATCCAAATGCAGCATAAGCTGTGGCAAAGGTAGAAGGGAAAGTGACGAAGCGGCAGTGGTGTAAAGTGCCCCGCTGCTGCTGAGGTCAACATCCACCCGGCCGCCACCCACCCGCTGACCCAGCCTGCAGCCAGCACCATACCTGGCTCTACAGCAAAGGCGCTTGGCGGGTAGAGATCTCTCCGTGCTCCGTTATGATCTGCCATTAGGTACAGCTGGTGGTGAGGTGTGGCTGCTCGTGGGCTGCTCCTAACCTTCCTCCCCCACCTAGTCCTCCCCACCCTTCCTCCCCATTTCACATGTTTTAAATAGGTCTAAATTTGAGGGGAGGGGCTTAATTTTACCTCATGCCGAGAAAATATGCTGGGCCTTCCTATGGGGAGCCATATTGTTGGAGAAACATGGGAGCAATTTTTGACAAATGCAAGTTCTGCTTTTTTTTCAGATCAACTAAGTGTTGATCTATTGGTTGTGATAGGAATTGACCAACTGCCCAAGCTTGACATCATGGACTGAGAGAGAGGAAGTTGCCCAAACTCACTCAGCTAGCTTTCATGCTTAAAAAAGAGCCCTAGAACTCACAGTTTCCTAGTTTCAAGCCTGATGCCTTAATCACTACACCAAACTGGCTCTCTTGTTTCAGTTTGCATGAATCCCCTTTAAAATGTGAGCTCGTCAGAGGTAGTGTTCAACCGGTTTGCACCGGTTCAAGCAAACTGGTAGCGGTAATTTGGCATGGGTTACTGAACCGGTGGCGACCCCTGGCTGGCCACACCCCCAACCTGGTCACCTGGTCGCTCACTTGCCCCAGTTGCTCTTGTAGCTTTCCCTACCATGTGGCAGCCATGGTGCAGCTCAGGTGGATGTCCCAGGGCTGCTGCACATGCATACTGCATGTGCAGCTGCTACACATGCAATGCACATGTGCAGCAGCCCCGGGACTTCTGCCCACATGCCCGCCCTCCTGTTGCACGTTTTCTTCCTTTTCCCGGCAGACACACCTCTTCCAGCTTGGCCTGACCCGGCCCAGCCAGCAGGTGGGTGGGCAGATATCTCGGGGCTTCTCAGCCCCCTTATTGTGAGATGCCTGCAGGTGCTACATGCTTTTTTTGGTGCGTCTGCAGTCCAGCAGCCACACAGAAAAAAGCATGCCCTATTCTATGTGCAAGGCCTGGCAAGTCCACTGCCAGACCGTTGGAGAAGTGAAGTGAAGCCGGAGATTAGTAGCTGCCTCTTTTGCAGCGCAAGAAGCCTCCCCAAATTGGCTGGCTGGTTGTCTCCTTCTCTGCCTATTTGTTCTGTATGGCCGAGGAGATTTGGGGAGTATTTCTGTGCTGAAAAGGTGACTGGAGACTGAAAAATAGTCACCTCCAGCAGCCGCCCCTTTGGCCAGCTGATCTCCTCCTCCTCAGCCATACAAAACAAACAGGCAGAAAAAGAGAAGATCAGCCGGCTGATTTGGAAAGGATTTCTGTGCTGCAAAAGAGGCAGCTACTGATCTCCGGCTGTGCTCTGCTTCTCCAACGGTCCGGCACAGCCCTGTTCTATGTGCCAGCTGCTCGGACTTGCCGGGCCCAGCAAAGAGAACAAGACATACTTTTTTTGGTGTGGCTGCTGTATTTCAACTGCACTGCAAAAAGCAAGCAGCAGCTGCAGACATCTCGCAACAGGGGGGGCAAGAAGCCCCAGGAGATGTGGTCACCTGCTCGCTGGTCAGGCTGGGCTGGAAGAGATGCATCCGCCAGGAGAAGGAAGAAAGCATGCTCCGGGAGGGTGGGTGCCATGCAAGTGTGCAGATGTTCCGGGACCAGTTAAAGGTCAAGTTTAAGAGTACCCCCATGGAAGAAGCTGAGAACCAAGAGCAAACATAGTAGTGGTTGGGGTGACAGGATGTGTGTCTCTCCACAAGGAGTGTGAAGGGAGGCAGACACCCAAGCCTTTGAGGAAAAGAGGAGGTGCCAAAACCCTGGCTGTCACCCAGGAGGGGACCATGGAGGGACCTATCACACACCCCTGTCACCCCCGCTGCCGCTACTTTTGCTCTCCTTCTCGGCTTTTTCTATAGGGGCGCTCTTAAAGTTGATCTTTAAGAGCTGGAAGACATTTCATTAGATTGCCGCCAACTCATCATTGGGAGAGGTGCAGCCCCTGAATTCACGAGAAGTCTTGGGCAAAGTTCTCTGACTTTTAAAACACATCCATGCAGTGTCTGCCTCCCTTCACGCTCCTTGTGCATGCTAGGAGTGCCTACGAGAGAGAGCGAAGTTGACTGCTATGAGGCAAGGACCTTGCTTTCCCTCCTGCTCCTCACAGTTCGCCCTGAGCCGGTGCAGTTCTTTACTTGGACAGACAGATGGCCGCAGCAGCACTCGCAGCAGCAACAGGCAGCACTGCAACAATGAGGTACTGTAAGATTTGACGGTGCAAATTTATCTCTGAGGGCTTCTGGCAAAAAACAAAACAAAAACCATCCCAAAACAAAACCCATTTGGCAGGCAGACTCGGTAGGCAGTCATGATCTTTAGCTGGGCTTTTTTTTTTGTCAGCCCAAGGGCAGAGGAGGGGGACAAAAGGTATGTAGGAAATCACCCTGTCTCTGCAGCATTAGTCATGTGACTTAGTAGGTGTGGCCAACTCGACGTCACTCACAGCAAGGTGCTGCACCACCTTGTCCAGTTGCCACACCCACCCAGTCACATGAGCACCAAACAACACACACCAAACAAGCCATGCCCACAGAACCGGTAGTAAAAAATTTTGAATCCCACCACTGGCTCCCGTACTATATACACTACTTCCAGTAGGACATGACCAAATCAAAATAAAATAGTAATAATATTCTCCATGATTTGGAAATTATACTTACACCTAATTTCAACTATATTTTACAACTACATTTCCATATCTTTTTCATAGATGCTACATCCAAACTAGCTATCCTCCATCCTATATATGAACATTAAATATTATTTTTAAACTACGAGAATAACTTCAGATTTGTTTGTTTAATTGTATTCTGGTGTTATCAGCATAATAACCTATCAAAGCTATTTTGTTTGTTGTAAGATATGAACTGTACATCTAAATTTGCATTACTTTCAAAAATTGTGAAATGTCAATGGGAAACTTATGGCCATGTGACTGGATTCCAACTCCTATCTTCAACTAGAGATGACTAGAGATTAAGAATAATGATAGCTAAACAGTATGCTCTAAAATGAGTTTAGATTAATGTTTAAATTGCCTTGTATTTATTTGAAACAAACTAAATTATATTTCAGTGGTAACATCACACTCCCTTGCCTTTAAATCTTTTCTAAGATGAGGGAAATGTTTCCATCTGAGCTAATAAAACAAGAAAATATTTCTGTTTCATCCAAACCAAATTACAATTATTTGTAATGTATTATTTTGGGTCCTTTCACAAAATAATTTATTCTTTTTCACATTTAAGAAATGGAATGCTAATTTCTAATTATAGTATATTTAGGAAGGGGGTCTCCAATCAAAATACGTTTACTAACCATAAAAATGTTTCCGTCAAGCCAAAATTCCTGCCCTGAACCTCCCCAAATTATCACCTAATAAGATTGTTAGACTTCATTCAATCAGTATCTGCTACTTATTATGTCCTACCCTGTGTTCCTTACATTACAACCATTCATTTAGTGACTGTTCAAAGTTACAATGGCACTGAAAAAAAGTGACTTATGACCATTTTTTCACACTTACGACCCTTGTAGTATCTCCATGATAACATGACCAAATTCAGATGCTTTACAGTTGCAATGTCCTGGGGTCATGTGATCACCTTTTTCAACCTTCCTACAAGCAAAGTCAATGGGGAAGTTAGATTCATTTAACAACCATATTACTAACTTAACAACTGAAGTGATTCACTTAACAACTGTGTCAAGAAAGATCGTAAAATGGGGCAAAGCTCACTTAATAGCTGTCTTGCCTAACAACAGATATGTTGGGCTCAATTGTGGTTGTAAATCGAGGACTAGCTGTAGTTATTCATTTATGGACAAACAAGTGCACTTTTCTTTTTCTTTTTTAAGTAAATTTTATTAAGTTTCCAAATTTAAAAACATAAAATAAAACCTTATACATTGTTATCAACATCAAGACATCTTTTGCATTTCTTACATTTTTCAGTATATGTACTGTATTTACTTATTCCTTGACCATTACATCTTACTCTTACTATAAATCAAATCTTTTATCATTACATCTCAATCTTTCCATGGCATATTTACATATTTATATATTTACATATTCCCTCCTTCTTTTCCTAATTGCCATTTTATTTTCTTTTTATTTCTAAACCACTCATACCAGGCATCCCAAGCCCTATAATAAATTGAATCTTCTCTGTCTTTTATTTTAATCGTTCGCCTCTATACAATCTATTACTTTTTTTATAACCATGCCTTCCGGTGGAACCCTTTTTTCCTTCCAGAGTTGTGCATATGAAATCCTTGCAGCTGTTAATATATGTAACATAATACTTCTATCTATTTTATAGCATTTTTGTGTTATTAATATAACACAATAAAAAAGTTTCTGGATTAAATTCAATTTTCTGATTCGTGATTTATTCTATCCATTGTTTCATTGTATTGCAATATTTTTTCACTTCCTGGAATGTCCACCAGGTATGAAAATAAGTGCCTTTTTCTTTTCCACATTTCCAACAATTTGGGTCTGAGTTAAACATTTTTGCCAATCTGGCAAGAGGATGGTGCCATCCGTGGAACATTTTGTATTGATTTCCTTGTACGCTATGGATGTAATTAGTTTATAATTTGATCCCCACATTTTCTCCCAATTTTCCAGGTCTATATTGTGGCCAACATTTTTTGCCCATGCCACCATTATCTCTTTGACCACCTCCTCTTCCATTTTAAAATCTAGTAGAAAGTTATATATTCTTGAAATCATTTTCTTTTTCATTTCTTGTAGAATTTTATCTAATTGATGCTTTTCCACATGCAGAAACCAAATTGTTCTTTGTCCTTCTGATATCTCGCCTGAATTTGCATGTATGGCCACCAATCTATCTTTATATTTTGTTGCTGTAATTCTTGTCACGTTTTTAATCTTCCTTGTGGGTCTAATCGGTCTTTGTAATTTCTCTTTTTTCCAGATCCATTGCATTTGGGTAGATTTGTGCTTCCATAGTTGACAGCCAGTTCGGTATTTTAGTGTAATGATTCTTTTTAATCTTGTTCCGTGTCCAGATTAATGAATCTCTGATCATGTGTCTCTGAAAATATGCATGCTATTTACATTTCCCATCCCATAGGGAACTATGCCACCCTCTCTGCAAGTCGTGACCCTCTATCGACAATACTCTTCTATTTTTCAGGTTGATCCAATCTTTAACCCATACCATACCAGTGAGGGAGTCCAAAGCCACCCCTTTCTCTTCTGTCCTGTAACAATTTCATTTTTATTCTAGCTTTTTCCCCATCCCAAATAAATTTACTTCTTATTCAATCTAATTCTCTAAAAAAGGTTTTATCCAATCTTACTGGTACAGTTTGAAAAAGAAATAGCATTTTTGGTAGGGTAGACGTTTTAATTGTCGCAATTTTCCCCAGTAGTGATAGCTGTAGTTTCCCCCACATTTCCAATTCTTTTTTGATTTGTATGATTAATTTGTCATAGTTATCTTTTTTGATTGAAGAGCATCTTGCTGTTAACCAAATGCCCAAATTTTTTACCTTTTTCACACTTTGCATTCCCAATTTTCCTTCTAATTCTTTTTTTTAATTTTTTAAAAATCTTTAGTCAATAATTATGTTTTGTTTTTATTAATCTTTATTAATCTTAAGGCCTGCAATCTTGCCAAATCCCAATATTTCCTTTATTAATTTTACTCCCGTATTCTCTGGATCTTCCCATAAAAATACTATATCATCGGCAAATGCCTGTACTTTATAATGCTCCTTTTTAATTAAAGCCCCTTTGATTTCTACATTTTTCCTAATGTTTTCCAATAGGTTTTCTAAGGTAAGAATAAAGAGAAGGGTGACAGTGGGCATCCCTGCCTTACTCCCTTGTTGATCTTGAATGTTTCTGTTCTGTAATTATTACACTGGCTGTCTGTGTCGTATAAGTTGTTGAAATCAATTTAATAAATTTATTGCCAAATTGCATGCTTTTTAATTGTTGTATTATGAACTGCTTATGAATTTAAACCATTGATGTTAATGGAAATCAATTTGATTCTTTCTGCCATCTTACTCTGTAGCTGTTTCTTGTTGAAGCTTATTTGCTCTCATTTGGTATCTCGTTCTTATGCCTTCTCTTTCCACTTCTTCCAACTCTCTTTCCTCTTGTTCTGTTTCTCTTTCCTCTACCCAATCTTCTTCTTGGCTCCTACTTTCCACTTCCTCTTTGCTGTTCTGGTCTTCTCCTGATACCACATACAGTTCAAAGAATTCCTTCGCTTTTTCTATACTAATTTTTTTATCCTGCCATGATATTAACATTCCGTCTGGGATGACCATTTGAACAGGATGTTATTCTTATTCAGTTGGGCAGCCAGGAATCTGTATTTCTTTCTATGTTCCCTTATTCTTTTTGGAATTTGTTTCAACGTTACAATTTCTGTTCCCTTAAATATCAGTGGTTCATCTCTTGTCACTTTGTATCTCATCTCATTTGTTTCTTTGAGAATCGTACATTAACCTCTCTTGGAAGTCTAAAACGTCTTGTATAGTTGGTATATATTCTATATATGTCGATTTTCCTTCGAACCTCTTGGCCCTCTTTTTGTAACGCTTCTGCTATGAGATCTGCCATTAATTTGGGCAAGTCCTCCCCCTTTTCTTCTGTTACATTCTGAAATCTGAAGAAGAAATCAGCCTTTTCCATCTCCAAATATGCAATTGCCTCTTCTAATTTCCTGTTCTCTCCCATTAATTTCTGTTCTATTGATTCTACTTTCTTATCTGTTTGTTCGACCTTTGCCTCCACTGCTTTCATTTTATGTTCTGTCTTTACTACTGTTTGTTGGATTGTATTTATCTTCTCGTCAAGTTTCCATATTTTACCTTTCATTTCCCCCATTTCAATTTTAAAGCCTGCGTGGTTTCTCACCATCATTTCTTGTATTGTTGTTAATGCCATTTGAATTGTTTACATATTTGATACCTGACTTGCCTTCTCAGGATTCAGCATGCCCTCTATCGAACATTGTCCTGCTGGTGATGTTATTGTTGATGTTGGGTTGGATGTTGTTTTCTTCCCAATCTTAGTGGTAGTTGTTGTGGTGGACATCTTAGGCTTCCCAAATCTACCTATTTTCTTAAGAAAGTCTTTCAATATTCTCATCCGTTGTATCAACTCCCTTCTGCGTTTTCTATGTTTATCTCTTCCTTTTTATCTTATTCTAATCCCTTCAGTTTATCACTACAAGGTCTAATACCCTCAATAATATTTCTCCTTAATTTTATGCACACTTTGTATTTATACAACAATGTAAAACTAAATATTGTTATTGTTTATAATCTATGATAGTCTGTAACCCTCCCAACCTTCTGATCTTATTTAATCTTTTTAATAACTTAATTAAGTATAATTCTAAATGTAATATAGCTTATATAGTAAACATATATAATTCAATAAATATAGATAAATGTGTTTGATTGTTTCTTTACTTATATACTATATCTTATAATTATTTTGTAGTTCAATTATGTCTATGAATCAATATATAGCCATTAATTAGTTATACATCAATTAATTAATAAGTTGTAGCAATCTATGAAATAGGATACATAAATTAATTATTCTTGCAAGCAATCATACATATATGTTGTAACTATGTATCATTTATGTGCTTTCAATTGTATATCAATGCAACTATGGATCATTCAGACATTTCAACATTGTATCATTTCACGTGTAATCATTAAGCTTCTGTCTTCTCAGTGACCTTTTACAGGGCACGTACAGGGACAAGGAGTCAAATATTTGCAAGAAATGGTTTATTCACTTGGGATTACATTGTCTGGCAGGCAGCTTGGTAAAGAAGAATATCCTGTTCAAATATAATTCCTGCCATCCTGTCTGTCCTGAAATCCTGCTGTTTTCTGAGTCATTGTTAAATTTGTATATTCCGTCTGACCTAGGCTTAACCTAGGTTCTGAATAAACAATCACCCTCCTTTGAAAAAGCATAATAAAAGAGCTTGTACCCAGCCATTCTGGGCGCACTCATCTCGAGGAACTTCGTCTCCTGTCGTTTTTTCTCTCCTTCGCTCCCTGTCATGAGGCGCCCATCTGATGCGGGATAGCAGATACCGCACATATACATATATTGCTTTAGATTTTTTTTTTAGTGTACACTTTTGAATTTAATATTTAGAAATTATTCAGCTTTCTTCTTCTTTTCCTTTCTTCTGCTCACCATCACATTACTTTCCTTATTTCCTGTTTCCTCAGTCGTCTTTAACTACTTAAGCCCCTGTCACACAGCACCAATGGATGGAAAGAGGATGTAAAACGGAGAGAAACACTTGCCATCCGTTGGTTAACACGATGCTTCCGTTCTGTACTCACTGCATCCGTTATTCATACTCTCTATCTGTCCAGCATCCGTCTACTGACATTTCATCCGCTCAAAATGTTTTGAGCTACACAAAACTTTTTGAGTGGAAAATGTATCCAACGCGTCTGTTAGACATCTGCTACGCATACGGGGAACATCCGTTTTACATCCGTTGTCATCCGTTATGCTATATCCACTAGGCATCCGCTGCGCATCTGCGCAACTCGCATCCGCTCCAGCAGAAAACGGACACAGGGAGGAAGCGAAACGGATGTGGAACGGACACGCAGCGTTAGTAGCACGGACGGAGAGAGGATGAAAGCGGATGCAGCTCGCATACAAAGCATTAAAACGGAAAAAGCGTTCGCATAGGGGACGTATCTTGGATATTTAGGATGTCTGCAGGATGTCTAGAGGATGCAAAAGGACACCGAGCGGAAAACCTATATTTCCTATAAAAAGGGGGAGAAATCACCTGGATCTCACTTTCAGTCCAGCAGCCCTGGTGTGCAGACCTCTTCAGCCTTCATCTGGCTCTTGCTCTTCCACAGCATCCAGTCATCTCCACCATGGATCATCACACACTCCTTTTGGTAGCCACCATCATTCTACAACAGTCCGAAGCCATCTTCAGGCTCTTTCACCTGTTCTATGCGAAGAAAAGGAGGTGGCCAAGAAGTGTCTGGGTCCGAAGATGGATCGCCAGAAGAGCAGAGTATGGACTGTATAACAAGCTGATGGTGGAGCTGAGGAACAAAGACCCTCGTGCATTCCAGAACTGCATGAGGATGCCGCCAGCCATGTTTGACGAAGTTGCGGTGTGGCTGAGACACAGGTTGACCAAGCAGAGCACCAACTTCTGGATCAGCCTGGACCCTGGGCTCAAGGTGGCACTGACTCTGTGCCACCTGGCCTCAGGGACCACGTACAGGACCATGCAGTACGGCTGGAGGGTGCCACACAACACCATCAGCATTGTGGTCAGAGAAGTGGTGCAGGCCATCATCGAAGAATACCTGGAGGAGCTCCTCCAGTGCCCCTCCACTGAAGAAGGCTGGAAGAAAGATGCAGAGCAGTGGTATCAGAAGTGGAACTTCCCCCACACCGTTGGAACCATAGATGGCAAGCACGTGGCCTGCAAAGCTCCAGCCAAGTCAGGGTCCACATATCACAACTACAAGGGCTTCTTCAGCATCATCCTCTTCACCATGGTCGATGCTGACTACAGGTTCATGTACATTGATGCTTCAGGCAACGGCTCATCTTCAGATGCCCAGGTATACAATGCCAGTCACCTCAAAGAGGGGCTTGAATGCAACCTCATCATGGGCTTCCCAGATCCAGACCCCCTGCCCAACGACACACAAGATATGCCCTACTTCATCGTGAGAGATGACGCCGTCTCCCTCAGAACCTACCTCATGAAGCCCTACACTTCCAGATGCCTCACCCATGAAGAGAGGATCTTCAACTACAGGCTGTCCAGGACAAAGCGGGTGGTGGAGAACGCCTTTGGCATCCTGGCCAACAGGTTCCAGGTACTTCTCACCACCATGCAGCATCGCCCAGAGACCGTGAGGAACATCATGGAAGCTTGCTGCATCTTGCACAATCTCATGTGCACCCGCTACCCAGTGTTGCAGAACAGGCTTGTGGACCGTCAACAAGGCAATGGGGACATGGAGCCTGGGGAATGGAGGCAAGGGTGAAACCTGATAGACACTGTGGATGTGCAAGGCCCCAACTGAGCTTCACGTGAAGGGAAGAAGCAGCACAACCTCCTGAAACACTGGTGCAACTCCCCAGCTGGAGCAATGGAGTGGCAAGACAGGATGATAGATGCTTAATGGATGCTTCCTTGAGCCTGTCTCATCACACTGATGAGATTGTGCCATGTATGTTGAGTAGCCCTACAATGAACAGGGCATTTAATAAAGAGTTGTGTTTATGTTGAAATGTGTGGATCAATGATTACATTGTTATTGATAATAAAGGTCCATATGTGTGGCACCTGGGAGGGTGGACCATCCAGTCCCACTATGCTTGCACTGGAGGTTTATCTATCCCACAGCTATTACCCATCCCATTGCTATCCTAACCCTTCCCACAGCTATTACCCATTCCACAGGTATCCCTGCCCATCCCACAGCTATTACCCATCCCAAAGTTATCCCTGCCTATCCCACTGCTGTCTTAACCCATCCCACAAGCATGCAAAGGCTTAAACCATTTCTAAAAGTTTCCACCAAGACTTTATTGACTAAAAGAACTGAACCAAGTGTGTGAAGCAAAGATAACCTTTATTAATAACAAACTGTAAAAGAAAAATGACCCAAGTAAAGTGTCCCAAGCAAAGATAAAGTCAACAGGTAGCAACCCAGTCTCTGGCACTCTTCTCAGTCACTCTGAGGTGTGCCCATAGTCTCAGGGGTGAAGGGTCCAGGTGCTGTGGAGGTGGCTGTTGCTGGAGTGCTGGTCTGAGGTGCCATTGGGGTGCCTGGCCCCGAGAGGACAACAGGTGATGGTGTGTGGAGGAAGCTCTCAGAGAGCTGGCTCAGTCCTTTGATTTTGAGAGCTCCTTCCTCCAGGACATGGGGTGTCAGTCCCAAGACCAATGACAGATGTTCTGAGGATGGGCTTGGCTGTGGAGTGGAGGAAGGAGGAGTGTAGTGGGGATGTCTGGTCTGCAGGTGAGCGAGGTGAGGCGTCGGTGGCATCTGTGGCGTGGGTGGCATCTGTGGTGTGGGTGGCATCTGTGGCATCTGTGGCGTCAGTGGCATCGGTGGCACCGGTGGCGTTTGATGTACCTGTGCCTGGACTGAGAAGGGCTGCCTGTGCTGCTGGAGCTCCTGGTAGCCGTAGCCTTGGTAGGTGAGGGTCGGTGGAAAGCCTTGGAAGGGCAGTGACATCACCTGGGGTGGAGAAGCAGACCTGGACTGGGTGGGAGCACGTTCAGATGGGTCTGGAGGGTTGTGAAGAAGGCCGGTGATCCTGTCCTTGATCACCTGGTACTGTGATTCGGACATGTCCATGAGGGTCTGGGTCACATAGGTGAGGAAGGGCTTGCGGTTGGAGGATGGTATGTCGGTGTGTAACAGCGAAGAGAGGAGATCTACACTGCTTTTGATGGTGTCCCTGATCTCCAGGAGGACAGTGTGGCTCTGCCCCTCCGGTCTGGCTCTCTGCCTGCTTTCTGTGGAGGTGAAGCTGGGGGTGGATGTAGGTTGGTCTCTGGTGGAAGTGCCCTCTCCTTGCTCCCACTGCGTCAGGGGGTCCTCCACACGTTCCGCCATGGGGAGTGCAGCTGTCGGGGGGGTCTCCGTCATGGCACGCTCCACAGATACCTGCCTGGACACAGCAGCTGACTCTTGGCCAGAAGAGGACTGGCTCTCTGCGGGCTGCCTGAGAGAGAGGGTTGTCAGAGGGGCTGCTCCTCGGTGGCGGATCTCACCCTCCAAGAAGCTGCACTTGGCCATCACGTAGGTCTCTCAGTCTCTCAGCTTGACCGTGGCCTGGCCAGATTTCTTGAGGTGCAGCTTCCCGTACCAGGTGTGCATGTGCTTCCACCAGCTGAGGAGGACCTCCAAAGTGTAGCCCAGGTTCTCCACCTTCTCTCTTCAAGCAGCCTGCTTCCTTTTAGTATCTCGATAGAGCCTGTGTCCATTCCACCATAGATACTCGTTCTCCCTCAGCCATTCCAGCACCTCATCCTCATGTTCCTCTTTGATGGAGTATTGCCTCCTCTCCTGTTCACGCGTATGCCTCTTCCTCCCTCTGGCAGGGCCATCTGGGCCCTTATCAGAGGGGCTTCGAGGTTCTAGGGGCTGCTCCACCACACCACCACCACCAACAGCAGCAACAACAACTGTAGCAGCAAAAGCAGGAGCAGCAGCACCAGCAGCACCAGCAGGAGCAGGAGCAGCGCCAGCAGAGTAAGCACCAGCAGCACCAGCAGGACCAGGATCAGCAGCAGCAGAGTAAGCACCAGCATCACCAGCAGGACCAGCAGAACCAGGAGCACCAGCAGGACTAGCAGCATCAGCAGCACCAGGAGCAGTGCCAGCAGAGTAAGCACCAGCAGAAGCACCAGCACCAGGAGCAGCGCCAGCAGAGTAAGTACCAGCAGAAGCACCAGCATCAGGAGCAGCACCAGCAAAAGCTCCAGCGCCAGAAGTGTCAGCCCGAGCAGCAGAAGCCCCAGCAGAAGCAGAGTCAGGGCCAGGGGGTGGGATGGTGGCCCTGTCATTCTTGCCAGGGCTGGCAGCAGATGGCAGAGGCTTCCTCTTCTTCCCCATGGTTGTTGGCTGGAGCTGTGTCTGGCAGCAGGTCTTTCCTCTGAATGGTGTCCTGCTTGCGAGCTGCTTCCCTTTATATCCATGGGGCTGACGCAATGCATCCTCCCCGCATGTGCAGTGAATGCTTTACATCCACTAGGCATCCGCTTGGCATCCGCTCTGCATCCGTTCCTTCTGTTGCGTGTGCGCTTCGCTGTGCTTCCCCGGAAGCCTTGCTTCCATCCACTTCCATCCGCTAGGCTTCCGTGGAGCATCCGCTTTACATCCTCGCTACGTCCTCTCCCCGTCCGTTCCTTTCCGTTGTTGTCCACTCTGCTTATGCAAATTCGGGGCACTTTTGAGAGCGGATAACAACGGATGGAACATTTTCTCATCCGCTGTGTTCTTTTTACATACATTTTGCATCCGTCAGCCTATGTGACAGGTCCTTTAGTCACTTTCATTCTCAAATTGCACAGCTTTTTATCAAAATGGTTCCACTCTCCGTTCAACTACAGTTCTCCATTAAAGTTCCAATTGTTCTCTCTAATGTCTCTTTTCTGCTCTCCTAGTAATCAATCCAAATCGTACAAATTTTAAGTTTTTATTCACAGAGGCTCAATCTTTTCTTCTGTGTTGCTTTCTCTCAGCTGTCAAACTGTTCTGTTTCCTCCTCTCCCTTTTGCTCCGCTATCCCCCGCCAATTAGCCACTGTATTCACTCTCTCTGGAGACTCCCTGTCAAAGTCTTTCACAGGGCTCTCATCTCTCACCTCTCAAAAACTGTCCCAGTCTGCCATTCTTCTTCTGATGTATTGCACTGATCCACTTTCCTGCTTCCTTATCGCAGCTAGTTGTCACACAGCTTTGGACCCACTGTAGATGCTGGGTTTCTTTCACACCTGATTCAAAGGGCTTTCCCTCATTGCAGCAGGAGGTTGCTTTCCTCCACTCTGCTCCTAGGCTTCCCCTTCTAAGTTGTGTGTCTCTCCAAGCTTCATGATGCCCCTGACAGCTTCCAAGCATGAACATTTGGATACAAGATTGCAGAGATCGCTCTCCTGCTTCATTCCACTGTGACCTCACCACCAGAAGTCAAGTACATGCTTTTCAAATCAGTTCCATATATACATGAGGGACATAGTGGCTTAGTAGCTAAGATGCTGAGCTTGTCAATCAGAAAGGTCAGCAGTTTGATAGGTCGAATCC
The DNA here is from genome assembly GCA_015471245.1 of Laticauda colubrina. Lineage (NCBI taxonomy): Eukaryota > Metazoa > Chordata > Lepidosauria > Squamata > Elapidae > Laticauda > Laticauda colubrina. Next base: position 3,065,221 of record BLBF01000031.1, read on the forward strand.
CTGGCACCATGTAATGGAGTGAAGTCCCGTTACTTGTCCCTGCTTCTGCCAACCTAGCAGTTCGAAAACATGTAAAAATTCAAGCAGAAAAATAGGGACCATTTTGGTGGGAAGGTAACAGCGTTCCATGCACCTTCAGAGTTTAGTCATGCCAGCCACATGACCATGGAGATGTTTTCGGACAGCACTGGTTCTTTGACTTTGTAACGGAGATGAGTACTGCTTCCTAGAGCCAGAAACGATTGGCACGTATGTGCAATATATATATGTTATTTCTTTACCTGTTGTTGCACTGGATACTGTTGGCCACTGCTGCTCGGGTCCTCCTGATCCAACACGCAGGCCTCCTGTCTCTTCCATGTTTACAGCACTAAATAAATCACAAAGTTTAGATTACTTCTCAGAAAAACAGTTTCTTTTGATATAAATAAACAATCTGTACTCAATAACTGTGAATCAACAGCTGACCACTTTTATTCTGGCTCAATTATAGTGTATCTAAAAGAATATCAAAGCTCAGAGCACATTTCCCTACTTGCAAGAATTCTTCTCTCACCAACTTTTCTGACTCATGGGACTCAGATCTTTCAAAAGGAAAGGTGCTTTGATTTTGAAATTTCCCCTCACAAGAATTATTTTTGTATATTCCAGACAAAATATACAATATGCAATAAAAATGGGGAAGGGAGTGAACAATAATTTTCATTTTAGGTGGAGTGGAGCGGAAGGATTTTTCTCAGTGCAGGACCAGCTACAGTTTAGGTTGCAGTTCAAGCATTTAAAAGATGGAAGATTCAAAGGCTATTACAGATTATCTTCCAAGTGCTTTCAAGGAATTTGGAACTGAAAGTGCACTAAATGGTGATTCAATTAAACAGGCTGAATCACAATTTCAACCTTTTAAAGCTTCATTGGAAAATGAAGAGAGGGAGAGACTTAGCCTGCATTGGGGTGGGATTCTACCTGGTCAGACCTGTTCTATAGAACCTGTTGTTCTGATTCTGCCCAGTTTGGAGAACCGGCAAATTGCACCACTGGCTGGCCCCTCCCCTCCCTGCCCACTCACTCCCTCACTCCTTACCTTGTATGCGCACCATCAAACTTGCCTGCTAAGTTGCTATTTTTCCTTTTTTCCCCCCAGACCATCAGCTGTTCTGCTGTGACATTTAGATTAGCTAGAAAGCAGGAAATAATTGAATTTCTTGCTTTCTGGCTAATCTAAAAGCAGAGCTGAACCTTCCTTAGGACTAAAGCTTCTATTTTTCAGTGCAGACTCAGGCAGCAGACTGCAGACAGATAGATCTCTAAGTGAATCTGTGATTCTGTGAGCAACTCAATCTGCCTGCCTGCTTTGCCTGTTTTTGGATAAAAGTTGCTCTTTTTTTACAAAAAAAATTTCAATATTTACATACATGGAGTGTTGTGTGTTAATTTTATGAGTTTGCTTGCAAGCAAATTTTATGTGACAGACTCAGGTAACAGATTGCAGATAGACAGATCTTTAAGTAAATCTATGATTTGAGCAACTCCATCTGCCTGCCTGCTTTGCCTGATTTTGGGTAACAGTTGCTCTTTTTTTAAAATAAAAAATTCAATATTTACATAAATATTTACAATATTTACAAACAAGCCATGCCCAGCCAGTCACGTGACCACCAAGCCACACCCACAAATTAGGCCACACTCACAGAACCGGTTGTTAAGAAATTTGAATCCCACCCCTGGCCTGCATGCCAACAGAAATAAAAACTGTCAGAACACAAAAGTAAAAATCCCTAAAACTGTTTTTCATTTATTAAACTACCATGTCTCCAAAGATCTGAAGCATTTCAAATTTCGAGCACAATTTATTTCTTGTTATTTTTATGCAAACAAAAAAAATACATAGAAAGAGAAGAATAATCATTCCTCTTTCACAAGGCTGTTGCTTGTATATTTTACAATCTATTGGTCATCTTCTATGCTCTTTGTCGTGTTTATAAAAATGGTACCATTTCTAAACACTATGTTTCATAAAATTTGCTGCAAATGTATCAGCATTGATCCATACAGAAAGGCTAAGACGCTAAGTATTTTGTAGCTAGTTTTGATTTAAAACTCAAGAAAAAAAAATCACTGTTGTTGACTTTGGGAGCTATCTTGTAGCACCTCCATCTAATTTTTTATCACTAACAAAACTAACAGATCTCTCCTAGCATTCTTGACTTCAGCTAGTCAGCAAGAAGCACATAAGTTCAGATTTCTTAATTCTGAATTAGGTGGCCTCAAATTAAAACAATTTTCCATATTATTGTATTTCACATTTGTACTAAATCTGATGATTGGTACACACTTCTAATTTTCCAAACTTCTGCAGAGAAGCACAGATAGGAGAATTACCTAGGGAATTATAAAGCAGGGATATGAAACTTGCAGCATCACACTGTCACGTGATGCATTGCAACTTTTCCCCCCTTTGCTAAAATAGGGGTGGGTGCAGCCAGCACATGATTAATCTAGCCTGCAGGCTGTGAGTTTGACACCCTGATTTAAAACAACACAAGAACCAAAAAATCTTCTTGTGGTACATACCCTTGCATTCCAGCTCGTAAGGATGCAGAATAACGCCAATCAGGATTGGGTGGTTTTGGCTGCAAAGTGAAAAGAACAGAAATATCAGTGTACTTGAACATGTTTTAAAGGCCATGCACAACACACTTTAATTTGATTGCTTGTTTCAATTTTTGTTTGCCAAAGGATCAAATAAATGTACTTACTTTGTTGAATGCAGTAAAATCTGCAATCCCCTAATTCCCAATTCATTTAACATAGAAAAATAGATGTTTTTAAAAATGCTTTTAGATTGAATTAGTAAAAAAAGATGGAGAAGGAAAAAAGCAGCTATTCTATTTTTTAAAATTCTTCAATTAATTAAACTATTTCTTTCCTCAAATCCATTCTGAAGTGGTTTTCAAAGTATGTAAAAAGAGATAACACTATTTGCATATGGACGGAGTATTTAAAAACAGGAATGATAATTTTAAAAAGGACAATTAGCATCTAATCAATTTAGCTGATCTTGGAAAAACAAATTAAGGTCGAACATGATTAGTATTTGGATGGTGATAAGCAGCAGATTCCAAAAATTGTACACTAAATGGAGAAAAGGAAAAGGAAAACCCCAGGCAAAGCAAAGCATTTCCTTACTGTTGCCAGAAATATTCTGCATGAAACTCAGTTATCTCTGGAGCTCAGATCCCCTGAAAGGTGCCTTTAATTTTTTATTCCTATATATTATGCTTTTGTTTTCAAAAAGGAAGCTGCCAAGAGATCCAGGCAGATCTTTTAAAGTGGTAGGTTTTACTCATCAAGAACCTGCATCAGATATACCATTTTATTTTATTCATTTGTTTGTTTAAGAAAACAATAAGAATTATACTCCAAGTATCTATAATTTCTTTTTTTTAAAATCAGGCTACTGTTCTGCTGCAATATGATAATAGGTAAAGGCAATTCTTGATTTACCACGATTATCATATGATTGATCTGATATTATGACCTTGTTTGTGGCAGTCATTAAGCGAACAAAACAAGTTAATTTTGCTGAAAATTAGAAGTAAATGCCACTTTTCAACAAAACATTTGTAAAACATGGTCATGTGCCATGGAATGCCCCAAACATGCTTCATCCAGGATACCATGTTCCGAAAAGTCTATCATGTGACAGTGGGGGCTGTAACTATCGTAACACTGAATCTGCATTGTATGTAGACCCGAGGTAGGTCTGCCATAATTTTGAACCGTTGCTAAGCAACCGGTTGTAAGTCAAGGAGTACCTGTAAGGTCAAGGATAAAGAAGAATAAAGACAAAGAATTTAGAGCTTAGAAATTTGAAGCACGTAATGTGTTTATGTGAAAATATTCAGAATCCCAAGAAATTTAATATTTGTTGGATACAATATAAAATTAACATTCAAACAAGTTTCTCTAGATCTTTTCAAAGTGTGGAGTTGTTAGCTAATCTTACGTAGCTTTTTCTCTGGTAATATTACACTAATAACTAGAGCATACAAAACATTTACTAGATCAATACTCGAATACAGATCATCAATCTGGAACCCACATTACGTATCTATATTAACACAGTTGAGAAAGTCCAGAAATATTTCACAAGAAGAGTTCTCCACTCCTCTACTAGTTTCAGAATACCTTATGCCACCAGACTTGAAATTCTAGACCTAGAAAACCTAGAACTACGCCGCCTTCGGTCCAATCTAAGTATAGTATATAAAATTGTACATTGCAATGTCCTACCTGTCAATGAATGCTTCAGCTTCAACTATAACAACACAAGAGTAAACAATAGATACAAACTCAAGGTTAATCACACCAAACTTAATTGTAGGAAATACGACTTCAGCAATAGAGTGGTCAATGTCTGGAATACTCTATCTGACTCTGTGGTTTCTTCCCCAAACCCCAAAAACTTTAACCTTAGACTGCCTACTGTTGAACTCACCCCTTTCCTAAGAGGTCTGTAGGGGGCGTGCATAAGCGCACCAACATGCCTACCATCCATGTCCTATTATTTCTTTTATTTTATTTTTTCTTATATGTATCCATGTATTCATAACTATGTTTTCATTTATACCTATTATCTCGTAAGCAATTGACAAAAATAAATAAATAAAATAAAATAAAAATATAGTTCCTAAATGTGTGTGTGTGAGAAAGAGGGGAAGAGAGAGGGAGGGGAAAGAGAGAGGGAGGGAGGGAGAGAGACTGGAATACAGGATTCAAGGTGGGGTCTTACTTTAATTGAGACAAGCTTTTTGGTAGGCATATTATACTACTGACTCTCATTTAGTTACAATTCCAAGATCCTTTTCACACATACTATTAATCCTATACAAATAGTCCTCAATTTACGACCACAATTGGAACTGGAATTTTGGTCATTGAACAAAGCAGTCATTAAGCCAGAATCCCATAGGACCGCTTTGTTCAACAACCACAATCCCAGGGCCCTTGGTTCTAGTCATAAAGCAATCTCCTGGATCATTAAGTGGATGGAGTGAAACAGCTGCCTCTTGAGTTTAGTTCCCTTCCGTGTCCTCCAGTGGGGTTGCAGGAATGGAACTCAGATCTTTGGATTCTCCACTCCTTTACAGAAATTTAGCTCCCCTCTGGGTGCAGAAGAGAACTGTTCTGGGAAGTTACAGGAATAGAGCTTGGATCTTCAGGATCTGTTTCTTTATTTTACCAGAGGAATTTGACTCCCCTCTGTGCACCAAAGAGAACTGCTCTGGCAGGCTCCAGAAAAGCAGATAGGACAATGGTGGGATTCAAATAATTTAACAACTGGTTCTCTGTCCTAATGACTGGCTGCGTAGGTATGGCTGGGTGTCATGTGACTGGGTGGGCATGGCCAACTCAATGTCACTCACAATGAGGAGCATCTCGCCTTGCCCAGCCTCTCTTTCCCATGCCCGACCCCACCTCCCCCCAACCACTCCTTGTCATACCTGGCCTCACCTCTCCTTGACTTGCAACCACAATTGAGTCCAAAATTTATATTGCTAACTGAGAAATTTATTAAGTGAATTTTGTCCCATTTCATGACTTTCCTTACCACATTTGTTCTGTGAATCACTGCACTAGTTTAGTTAGTAATATGGCTGTTAAGTGAATCTGGCCTCCCCATTGACTTTGCTTGTCAGAAGGTTGCAAAAGGGGGATCACATGATCTGGGGAGACTACAACTGTCATAAATGTGAGACAGTTGTTAACCTGAATTTTGATCATGTGACCATGGGATGTTGCAATGGTCATAAGTGTGAAAAATGACCATAAGCCACTTTTTTTCAGTGCCATTGTAACTTTGAATGGTCACTAAATGAATGTTGTAAATCAAGGATTACCTGTACAAAAATACAAAAAGCTTCTTTGCTTGCAAAAAGCTGCCCTCAATACCATTCATTAGATTAGAAATGGGCTGGTTGGCATCATGGAGGGCCAGCTGTAGTGAACCTACTCTGTGAAACCCGACTGATTTCTTTTCATCTGGAGTCCCTAAGGGACCAAAGTCACCCTCGAGGGGTGATGAAGATAGAAGGGACTGCCTGCCAGATGTTGGAAATGTAACCAGACATTGGGTATGTATTATCACATATGGTAGACATGTGTAAAAGCAAAGCAAAGAAATATTGGACAAAAATACATGGTTAGAAAAAATGTTAAAGCAATGAATTTTGCAGGAGGGTTTCTTCAACTGAGGAGGGACAGTCTGTCAATCCTGAAACTGACCTGGCTGTGGCCATTTTATTTTAATTTTGTTTCTGTAGTTTCTCTATAGGAATTTCTTTTCACATGGCTTAAGGGTTGACACAGCCTGGAAATAAGGAGGGAGTACAGGTAGTTGGGGTTTTGTAGCCAAAACAAAATAGTTATCTTATGAGTCAGAGACACTCCAATGGCTGGCTAGCCACAGGAGGAGGAGAAAGGTAACCAGGCAACCAGCCATTACCCAGATTGGACAATGTGATTTATTGTTTGAGAAAACAGTGTGAAGTGTGCGATCACTGAATTGGTTGTTACACTGGGTGAATCACACCACTGATAAGGGAGTACTAAGGTATCTAGATGACATTTTAATCTACACTGAAATGAAGGCAGAGCATGTGAAACTAGTGAGGGCCATACTCAAAAAACTGCAAGCCACAAAACTCTATCCCAAACTTTCCAAGTGCAAGTTTCACCATAGCAAAATAGACTATTTGAGTTATTGCAGCTCACACAGAAAGAAGAGATGCTGACAGAAATAGATGAGACATACAGAATCCACACAAACTATGCGAGGAGGCACAATCTTCTGAAAAAGATGAATGTTAAGATTCATGAAGAAATTGATGCGAGATGAAGTGCTTAATGGGACAAGAGATGAACCAATAGAGTATAAAGGGAAGCCATTGGTAGTCCTTAAACAGGTTCCAAGAAGAGTCCGAAAGTTGAGAAGTCTGTACCAATTTTTAACCTCATTGTTGATCAAATATAACATCAATTTTAGATGGCTGACTCTGGATGAAATATTGGTCTCATGGTGTGAAAAGAGATACAGACTGGAGTCATTGGACAAAGTGGCAGAATTTTATAATTAGCACTTTGGTAATGAAGAGGATCTAGAGGAGAGGGAAGCAATAGAAGAAAAGGATCAAAGAATACATGTTATGGAAGAAAAAGAACCATAGCCAAAAGACAGAGAAAAAGAGAAAGGAGAAAGATCAGAGAGCAATGGAACAAGACCCAAGAAACCGAGAGAAATTAGAATAAGGAGCATAAGACCTAGATATAGACAGAAAAATGCAAGAAGATTTTAAGATTCCATCACTAAATACTAATGGACTGAATTCTCTCATGAAAAGGAAGAAAACTCACAATAAAATACAAAGATTGAATTTAGATATAATAGCACTGCAAGAAGCTCATATGAAAGAACAACATAAACTACTGGAATACCTCAAATTGGGGAAACTATTCACATAATTATCACAACAAAAGAAGAGAAGAGTGGTGCTATATATTAAGGAAACAATTCAAGCTAAGCAAATTTACAGTGTCAAGGAGGGAAGGATTGTGGAAATAATGCTGAACCAAAAACAGGTTTTACTAGTTGTAATTTATACACCAAATGGGGGACATGAACAATTCTACAAAAAACTACATAATATTATAAGTGACATAGAGTGTAACAACCTTTGCATTTTAGGAGACTTTAATGCAATAATAGATTAAAAAACTAGGTTACAAAAGTAATAAAATAAGGAAGGAAATTAGAAGGATATTACCTAGAACTTTCTTCAAAATGATGGAAGAGTTAAATTACAGGATATACGGAGAGAGAGAAACCAGGGAGAAATCAATACACATTTTATTCTAACAGACACCAATCCTGGTCTAGAATTGACATGGTATGGATATTGATGGAATTAAATTCTTATGTAAACAAAGTAGAAATAGATGCAAATCTCTGAGTAGATCACAACCCAATGAGAATCAACTGGAAAGGATGAAAGAAAACTATAAGATGGACCATAAACCAATCTATTTTAAATGATGGAGAATTCAGACAGAGGATGGAAAAACAAAAATGGGATTCTTCTTCAAAGAAAATAGGAAAGAAGACACATCTTTACAAAACTTGTGGGATACAGTGAAAGCATGTATGAGGAGAGTTGCCATTTTATATATGGCAAAGAAAAACAAAAGGAAGAAACAATGACAAAAATATTTCGAAGAAAAATACACATGGTAGAGTTACAAAAGGAACCACACACAAAAAAAACTTAAAACAGCAAATGGATTTAACCAAACACAAATTGAACATTCTCAAAAAAGATCTGGCGCAACACATAAAGAGAGGAACTAAAACTTTTTTGAGAATGCAAGCAAACAGGGAGGTGGTTAGCCTACAGTTTGAAGAAGCTGAAAGAAAAAAATGGATAAATAAACTGCAAGATAAAGATAGAACTATATGTCATCAAAGTGAGGAAAAAACATAATTCAGGACTTCTGTAAGGAACTATACAATGATAATGAACATTACACAGAAGAAAAAGCATTACAGTATTTAGGGAAAGCTGATTTGCCTAAAGTTCCAGAAGAAATGAAAATCATGTTAAATGAAAAAATAAAAATATCAGAAATAGAGGCAATTAATAAGAAAAAGAATAACAAAACTCCAGGCCCAGACAGGCTACTGACAGAAATATTTCAAGAACTACAAGATACCTTAGGCCAAACACTATGAGAGGTATATAATGCAGTCTGAATTGAAGCAAAGATATTTCCATCATGCATGCATTTCTTTGGTACGGGAGAAGCACAGCACATCAATACTTTCAAAGGCATTACATAAGAAATGCACTATTGATGGTGTGGAATAAAATCAAACAATAAAATTATATTAAAATACCAGTCTGACTCTCCACCTGAGAAGCACTAGTACACCCAAACCTTATAAACATGGAAAAAATTGACTCATATAAAGACATATTAAATAAAAAAGGCAAACTGAAAACTAGACTAGAATTAAAAGAACAAGGGGTGGAACTGGAGTGGTGGTCATACCTGCAAATACAATCATGTTATGCGAAAGATGTAAAAGTATGGGGTATCTATAGAGAATTAATGATATTCGGTAAACTATTAATGGGGACAATGACAAATTGATAAATATAACATATAAATATTTACTAGAATACAAAATGGAGAAAGAACAAGTTAAAGAGAATGGTTGTATGGGCTAAAAGCTTTGGATATAACACAGAGTTGGATAATTGGCAAAACCTTTGGGAAAAAACAGGAAATTGACATTGGCCACATCATACAAAGAGAATCTTTATAAAATGCTTTACAGGTGGCATCTTCCTTGGCCAAGATTGGTTAAAATGTTTAGTAACACATCCCCGAAATACTGGAAGTGTAAAAAATCACCAGATACATACTACTACATGTGATGGATTTGTTAAAAATCAAGGAAATTTTGGTGACAAATCCAGATGTGGTTAGAAAAAAATGGTTGGACAATGTATAGAATTTAAACCAGAACTATTTATATTAGGAATTATAACAGATGGTTATCACAAAGGGGCAATATACCCAGGGGTGGGATGCCCAGCTCTGTATAACCGGTGGCTCTGAAGAGCAGCAGACCCCGAACCAGTTCTGTGTCTGCTGCTGTTTGGCCCATCCACCCGCCCGGGCTGTTAACTGTCCTTTATTCCTGCTTTTTCAACCTCAGCTGTTTTGCGTGGCACAGCTGAGGTTGAAAAAGCAATAAAAAAGCTTATCAGCTGTCTGGGTGGCACAGCTTAATGTGTATTACACATGCACACAGCCCGCGTCTGGCGCATGTATGCATGAAGAACGCATGCATGCGAAAAATATAATTATCAAATATACCTAATATTAAAATTATACCTAATTCTGACGGCAGCAATGGAAAAGTGAAAACACTCCTTCAGAAAAGGAGATAATAAAGAACATATTAGTTTGCACAGAATTGGACAGATTCATGTTAGAATTAAAAAACAAAGGGGAGACAGAATATTATGACACATGGAACAGATATTACCAATGGCTGGAATTAAGAGGTGGGAGTCAGAACGCAAAATAACTAGGATAGGTAGACCCGAAATGAGATATCATATATGTATTAGAATGAATATGTTGGTCAAAAATAATTGTACAAAAATAGCAATGTATAAGTGGTATATATGTTATTTGTCTTTCACTTTGGTGTGTATGGCGGAGGAAATGTCAAGATAGTCACACTGTGTCCAATATACCTATATGTAAATAATAAAAAAAGTTTTATGAAAGAATAACAGTTGGAAAGGACCTTGAGGTCTTCTAGTCCAACCCTCCACTCAAAATAATATCATTTAATTACTACAGCACATGCTGAGTGGTAGGAGAAAACCCTTTAGTCTTTTAAAGAGTTATGAATGGAGCAAAGTGCTGGATATGTGAGCAGCTCAACACTCAGGCAAAACATTTTTCCTCCCCCTGCAAGAGATGCAGATTTCAATCTCAAAATGTTTCACTACAGAACATTTGCCAGAACTTCTTGTCACCTGATGTGTTAATCCTGCCTAATTCCCCTGTCCATCAGCAGTGATGAACTCTAATTCTGGCTTTGCTGATATCCTCAGCCTTAACTCTGAGGGCTCTGCCACCTGGTGGATATTGGTTATTAATGCCTCAAAATTTCTTTTTCTTCCCTTCCCTTTTCTTATTTTCTTTACAAATAAACATCATGGTCTATTTAAGACCATCATTCACAGACAGATTAAACACTTCGGAACCAATGAATTATACTTTAGAATTCATTCCCTGAAGGACATCATCACAAAGAATTCACACACATGCTTAAGAAAAAAAATTATTTCTTCTGTTGTAGTTGATGCTAGGATTTAGGGAAAGACAAACATAATTTGGAATTCTGCAAAACCAAAAATGCTTATTTCAATGGTTTTAACACATATCAATTATGTATCTAGATACATATTTATTCATATGTATGTGCTATATACTTTACATTGCTGAAAAGTGCAACTAAACATTTAGTGTGAAATTGTACTGACAACTGAATTCTACTCTGTATCTTATTCTAAGGCAATCTGGATTGATGGCATTTTGCAAGTCACATAAAGCAAAAGCTGGTCTGTTAATTTAGAAACTAGGTCAAGTCTCATATTCAAAATGGTGCTGGTAGATGGAATTGTGGTTGTTAGGATCAGTCCCTAATTCCCTCCAGCTCCAAGATCACAAATGCCATTAGCCTCCATCTCTTTCTCGCACTTAGCAATGTTCAATATGAGATGCTACAGTAGAAATACTGTGCTAGGTTGCATTAGACAGATAAGGCCTTCTGCACTGGAATTTGCAAGATTCACTTTCCTCACAGCTTCTTGCACCCACCACTCCATTTCAGACCTGCCAACCCCTGATTCTATAAAAAATAGTGAGATTCACGGTCACATGAATAACTAACCAATCAGAGCGTGTTATATTTGGTGGTAGAAAAAGCAAAATGGAGGCACCCAGAGTAAAAAGAAATGTGCTGTATGTATATATGACTGTATGGTAATATCGATATTGCGTGATCTGAGAAGTGGCGTCATGTCGTTTGTGTGAGAATCAGATTTATACGCAGATAAGCCGACCCCCAAATTTTGAAAAAAAGCGTTTTAAATTTGGCGTGAGATTGAGGAGCCTTGTCGTGAGACCGTGAGACATGACAAAAAATAGTGAGACTCACGGCAGAACCGTGAAAGTTGGCAGGGCTGCCATTTCTACTCTCCAATCTTTTAAAAACAGTCTGAAAATTACATGCACTGTTGCTAACAATGCTAACAGCAAAAAGCAAAAAAACTCACAGTTCCTGGAGAAATAAGCATTCTCTTCCCGCCTGCCCCTCTCTCTCACACACACACACAGGAGGGGGGGGACAGGCAGGCAAACATGGGAACATGCGTGCAAAACATTTCCCCAATCAATGTCCTTATTTCACACTGCCCATATTTGCCAGACTAGCCATTTTTCTTGAAAAACTGGAGCAACAGAACAGTTCAGAAATGGAATGTGGGATCTGACAATACAGTAGTTCTAGGAAGTGGGAAAATGGATTGGTCAGAAGCTCAGTAAAATCACAGTGCTGCAACTCAAACACCACCTTTGCTCCACTGGGGATAAAAAAATCCCTCAGCAGTTAAAACCAGTGGTGGTCCTAAACTGACGCAGATTCCTTGAGTGAAATAAATTGGTGGTATGAATGTCTGCCTGTGGGATTGTTTTTTTTTTTAGGATTAAGCTACCTGTAATGACTGAGGAAGCTTTTTACAGGGCATTCAAGCAGGAAGGTCTTCCTAATGGTAGCAGTTGTTTTTATTAACAGTGTTGAATGTTTTTTTATTATGAATTGTTTTATCATGATTTTATGGGAATTTTTATTTATATATATTGTAAACTGTTTAGAGTTACCATTTATTCTGATGTTGGAACTGCTAAATTGGATATTAGACAAGATAATAATGTAAAAGGACTACAAAGTAAAACACATAAGTACAAACTCCATGCATTTGCTGATGGCTTGGTATTGTTTGTACAAGATGCCCTAAAGCAGGGGTGTCAAACTACGCATCGTCACAGCGGCACCATGTGACATATAAGGATTTTTTTCCCTTTTCGCTAAACCGGGCAGGAGAGGGGCCAACACGTAATGCATCTGGCCGTGGGCTGCGAGTTTGACACCCCGTCCTAGAGAATATTGAATATGTTAGGAGGAAGATTAAAATTTTGGACAGATGGTGGGTTTTAAAATAAATAAACTAAAAATATCAACTTTGACTAAATATGAATGTGAAAGACAAGAAAAAATTGGAATGCAAAACTGGTTTTAAAGTTATGAAAAAGCTACAGTATTCGGGGGTCGTTCTTACAAACAAAATTTCTAAGTTATACAAAAATAATTATGTTAAAATATGGAAGATAATGTTGAATTTAAGCAGATAAGGAAAACTTTATTTGTCCCTGAAGAATTTCAATAATCAAGATGAATGTACTACCTAGAATGTTATTTTTATTCCAGACCATACTGATATTGGTTAAAGACTCTTCTTTTAAACAGTGACAGAAAAATATATGAATCTAAATTTATTTGGCAAAATAAAAACTAAGAATTAAATATAAGCTTTTACAGGATGCTAAAGAAAGGAGGTCTGTGTTTGCCAGATCTTAGATTATGGTATGATGTCTCTTGTTTGGTATGGTTAAAAGATTGGATAACTTTGAAAAACTCAGGGTTGAAAGTTCTGATTTGAGATTTGGGTGGCATACTTATTTGTGGTATGACAAACTAAAAGTTAATCTTGGTTTTCAGAATCATATCATTAGGCAATCGATTGGGCATGTACAGTGAAAATATAAAAGAAGTTAGGGTGATAAAGTGCCACCTTGGTTATCACCCCATGAAGAATTACATAGAAAAAAAGATGCTATTGATATTTAAATGGATGACATATCAGGATTTATTTATTTGAAGAAGAGGGATTTAAGATTAAAAACAGAAGAACAATTAATAAATGAAGGATTTGTTTGTAATTTAATTACTATAGTATTTTTGAAAGATTTAAATTTGATACAAAAAAATTCACAGGAGTTCATTGGATATCAACTTATATTCTGGAGATGACCACCAGATTGCTAAAGTATATAAAAGATGAATCTGGAAGACAAATATGTCAAAGATTATAAGGTAAAATGGGTGAAAAACTTGGGTATAACATAATGCTGGATAAATGGGAGAATGTATGGGTAGTTTAAAACTGACTTTGAATTATAGTTTGAAAGAATTTTTTAATAAAATATTGTATCATTGGTATTTGATCCCAGATAGATGCAAAAATATGTAGAGCAACCCCCAACATCCAGGCTGTGCCAGAAACCAGGCTGCATAAATGCGTGAAGCCCCAAACATGCATGTGCAGGAAGCACACAAAACCACACCCCCTCCAGTCCATAAAAAAACTCTCTGCACTAGTCCTTGGCACTCAAAACATTGGAGACCGCCAGTATAGAGGAATTTTCAACAAGTGTTGGAAATGTAATCAGAATCCAGATACATTTTATTCTATGTGGTGGCCTTGTATGCTAAATCATATTTAATAAATATAATAATAATAATAATGCAGAAAACATTTAAAAGACAAATATTAATGAAACCTGAAGCCTTTCTTTTAGGTATTATGGACAAACCAAGAAAAAAGTTTGGGACACTATTTCTTTACATGGTGACTGCTACAAGGATTGGATATTGTAAGCATTGGAAAGAAAAAGAGATGTTGATGAGTGGATTTTGAAATTGACTGAATTAGCAGAGAGGGCAAAATTAACTGTACTGATTAGAGACAATGGACTCGGCAATTTTATAAGAAAGTGGAAGCCATTTGTGGACTTTCTACATGTTAAATACTGTACAGATAGTTAACAGAGAGATTTGAAGATTAGGGTAACGTTCAGGTAACCAGTTGACTTTTTTTTTCTTTTACATATATATGATTAGATGTTGGGTTGATTTGCTTATTTGTTCAACACAAACATTCTCAGCATTTGGTGAACAAAGTGGGCCTATTAGGTTTTAATATTTCTTTATGTAACTGGATATTTCATTTTCTTAATGATAGGACCCAGTTTGTGCGAGTTGGAAGAAAAGTTTCCAACTCCATCTCCTTAAGTACAGGTTCCCCACAGGGCTGTTTCTTGAATCTACTACTGTTCACCTTGATGACCCACAACTGCTGTGCCAAATCTGCTATGAATCATATTGTGAAGTATGTGAATGACATGGCAGTGGTAGTTCTTATGACAGTGAAGAAGTTTATAAATGTTAATAAAACAAAGGAGATTTTAGAAAGAGCTGGCAAAGTCATACTCCACTCAGTATCAAGGATGCATTTATAGAGGTGGTCAACAATATTAAGTATCTGAGGGTGCAGATAATTAACAATCTGAACTGATCACTTGTCAATTATTCACATAATAGATATTACCAGCGACTTCCAGCAGTGTAGTTCGCCGGCAGCAGATGCGGACAGCTAAGGTCTCGGAGAGCGAGGACTCAGATGAAGGGCCTGGATGTGATGCAGGGATGGGGCCAGGACTATCAGAGATTGGGAGGCTGCCTTCGGAGCTTTTGGAATCTGGAAGCAGTGATGCAGAGGACCCTGAGGAGCCTGTGCCCAATGCGGGGGCACGCAGGGCTGCTTGAAGGAAAAAGCAGCTACTGCAGCATTGGCCACTCTGGAGTAAGGCTTAAGAGATAAAAGCCAGCCGTCAGAGGTTGAATTATTTGCAGGAAGCAAAGAAGTTCTTGCACTTCAAGTTATCATGGAGGTTCGGTCTATCCTGGTTGTTTTTGGAGACTTTTGGCTTTGAATATTTCCTGGCAATTTATCTTGTGTTCTTGGCAGTCTTGTACAACCTTGACAAGGCTTGCTCTTATTTGGGACAATTAGTTTTAATAGCGGCTTTACTGTGAATGAATGGAATTCACAGAGATGCATTAAAAAGGTTTTGCTTTTATCTCTGTTTTGCGTTTAACAACTTTGCTTGAACGAGGCTTGGGTCAGAACAGCCAGGCTCTCCATGGATCATTGTTGGGCCTGGGAGGCAGCATCGACAGTGAAGAGAGAGGAAACAGAAGCAGGGATGCAGAGCAGGTTTGCTAGCTTGGTTATGGAAGCAGCCTCACAGCCCAGCATTACCAAATATTTTCTTAACCAACACTAGAACCTTTGTCAACAAAACTGATGAATTAGAGTTACGGATGGCGGCGAATAAACTCATTCGTGACTGCTATGTGATGATTATCATGGAGACCTGGCTTCATCCACTTGTATTGGACGCGTCAGTGGGGCTAACTAACCGCACCACACTGCTTCGACAGAAACTCCGGTAAAAGCAAAGGTGGAGGACTTTGTATTTACACACATAATGACTGGTGTACTAACAGTAGAGTTACTTATACACACTATTCCCCAGATGTGGAGTTCTTAACTGTCATTTGTCAGCCATTTTATTTACCTAGAGAGATTTCTGTTATAGTTATCATCACTGTCTATATTCCACCTGATGCAAATGTGAGCAAAGCACTCTCTAGGTTACATGACACCTTTGAGAGGCAGCAGCAAACTTACCCTGAGGGTGCTTTTGTCAGGATGAGTTATTGAGATCTATTTTGTGTTTTGGGAGGAGGGGAATGCACCAATGGAGGCTCATTCAATTTCATTGTACACATATTGTGCATTGACAATAAAGGTTTGATTTGATTTGATTTGTCATCCTTAGTGAAGCATGCAAACTAGCTTTTGCATTTCCTGCATCGGATGAGAGCACATCTTTCCCCTTCTGTCCTGGCCACTTCTTACAGAGGCACAATTGGAAATGTTTTAACAAACTGCCTCATTGTTTGATTTGGTGGTAGCAGTGCCTCAGATAGAGTCCATACAGAAAGTGGTAAGGACAGCTGAGAAGATTATAGGAAGGTCACTTCCCGTTATTCAGAATACTGCTTATAAGCACTATGTGCTTAGAGCTCAAAGCATTGTTAGAGACCAAACACACCAACTTCATGGTTTGTTTCTGTTGCTCCCCTCTGGGAGGAGGTTTTGAAGTATTTCTAGCAGTACCCAATTCTGTAACAGCTTTGTTCCCTGTACCATCTGACTGGCAAACTTTCAAGACTCATTTTTCTCACCATGTACATGTATACATCCGAAGAAGATTGTGTTGCTTCTCTGTGTCATATAAATGAGTATGTAAGTATATGCATATTTATTCATTTATGTTTATGTAATGTATATTGGAGGTGGTAACCCTTTGAGAGCTGTATGCAATTAAATTTCATTTTAATGTATGCTGATCAGTATACATTTAAAGTGACAATAAAGTTATTCTAAGTCTAATAGAATAGAAGTTCCCCTTCTATTTTCTTATGTAAGTTATTTAAGGCTAGGTCACATCGGCCGATGGATGCAAAACGTATGTAAAAAGGACACAGCGGACGACCAAATTTTCCATCCGTTGTTATCTGCTCTCAAAAGTGCTCCAAATTTGCATAAACAGAGCGGACAACAAGGGAAAAGAACAGATGGGGGAAGGATGTAGCGAGGATGTTAAGTGGATACTCAACGGAAGCCTAGCGGATGGAAGCGGATGACACATCCGCAGGGCTTCTGGGGGAGCACAGTGAAGCGGACGCGCAGCGGAAGGAGCGGATGCCGAGCGGATGCCGAGCGGATGATGCGGATGCATCATGGACGCCTAGTGGATGCCTATCGGATGCAAAGCATTCACTGCGCATGCGGGGAGGATGCATTGCGTCAGCCCCGCAGATATAAAAGGATGCAGCTCACAAGCAGGTCACCATTCAGAGGAAAGACCTGCTGCCAGTCACATCTTCAGCCAACAACCATGGGGCAGAAGAGGAAGCCTATGCCTACTCCTGCCAGCCCTGGCAAGAAGGACAGGACCACCATCCCACCCCCTGGCGCTGACTCTGCTTCTGCTGGGGCTTCTGCTGCTGGTACTGACTCTGCTGGTGCTGGTGCTTCTGCTGGTGCTGCTCCTGCTGCTGGTGCTTCTGCTGGTGCTGACTCTGCTAGTGCTGCTGCTGGTCCTGCTGGTCCTTCTGCTGCTGCTGTTCCTGCTGGTGCTCCTGGTGCTGCTGGTCCTGCTGCTGCTACTGTTGGTGGTGGTGGTGTGGTGGACCAGCCCCTAGAACCTCAAAGGCCTACTGATGAGGGCCAAGAAGGCCCTGCCAGAGGGAGGAAGAGGCATTCGCGAGAAAAGGGGGAGAGGAGACATTACTCCATTGCAGAGGAACATGAGGATGAGGTGCTCGAATGGCTGAGGGAGAACGAGTACCTCTGGAGGAAGGGACACAGGCTCTATCGAGACACCAAGCGGAAGCAGGCGGCTTGGAGAGAGAAGGCGGAGAGCCTGGGCTACACTTCAGATGTCCTCCTGAGGTGATGGAAGCACATGCACACCTGGTACGGGAAGCTGCAACTGAAGAAGTCTGGCCAGGCCGCGGTCAAGCTCACCGACCGGGAGACCTATGTGATGGCCAAGTGCAGCTTCTTGGAGGGTGAGATCCGCCACCGAGGAGCAGCCCCTCTGTCAACCCTCTCTCTCAGGCAGGTCACAGAGAGCCAGTCCTCTTCTGGCCAAAAGTCAGCTCCTGTGTCCAAGCAGGTATCTTTGGAGCGCCCCACGACGGAGACCCTCCCGAAAGCTGGACTCCCCGTGGTGGAGCACATGGAGGACCCCCTAACACAGTTGGAGCAAGAAGAAGCTGCTGCCACCAGAGACCAACCCACCCCCACCCCCAGCTCCACCTCCACAGAAAGCAGGCAGAGAGCCAGACCGGAGGGACAGAGCCACACTGTCCTCTTGGAGATCAGGGACACCATCAAGAGCAGCTGGTACAGTCCGACATACCATCCTCTAACAGAAAGCCCTTCCTCACCTATGTCAACCAGACCCTCATGGAAATGCCCGAATCCCAGTACCAGGTGATCAAGGAGAGGATCACAGATCTTCTGCACCACCCTCCAGGCCCAGCTGAACCTGCTCTGACCCAGTCCAGGTCTGCTCTTCCACCCCAGGTGATGTCACAGCCCTTCCAAGGCTTGCCACAGCCCCTCACCTACCAAGGCTACGGCTACCAGGAGTTCCAGCAGCACAGGCAGCCCTTCCCAGTCCAGGCACAGGTACATCACACACCACAGGTGTCACAGGTGCCACCGGTGCCACCGATACCACCGACGCCACCAATGCCACCGACGCCACCAATGCCACCGACACCTCACCTCGCTCACCTGCAGACCAGACAGCCCCACTACACTCCTCCTTCCTCCACCCCACAGCCAAGCCCGGCCTCAGAACATCTGTGGCCGTGAACAAGCAGAAGTAGGTTGGCTGCCACACAGGGTCCTGCTAGACATGTCTGATTGTGCTGCCACCACAAGGCAGTTGTCAGGGCATGGATGGCCTGGCTGCAGGGACCCTGAGTTAAACTGGTGTGGGGCACATGGGGCACTTCTAGTCTCCGGACTCATGGCAGTGGCACTAGCATGCCACATAGCCTCCGGCCCCATTGCAGCCATGAGCAAGCAGATGAAGTGAGCCTCCCATAAACAGAAAAAATAAGACTTCCCTTGAAAATAAGCCCTAGTGCTTATTCGGAGCCCCCCCAAATATAAGATCAGATCTTATTTTCGGGGAAACATGGTATTACACCCCAAGCAGATTCATTATTTCTTTCTAAATTTATTACTATATTACTTTATTCACAATTTTTTTACAACTTTCAATGATAGGGAGAATAGCTACCATAATCATGAATATATTTTCGAAGTTACTTTTATTTCAAACAATACCCATCAAACTAGAGAAAAATATTTTGAAGAATTAAATAAAACTATTTTGAAATATATCTGGCAAGGGGAGAAAGCAACAATAAAATTGAAAGTGTTACAGGAGTCTAAAGGCAATTGGGGGTTTTGGCTATATTATCAGGCATCTATACTTACATGGGTAAAAGAATGGATACATTTGAAGCATAGAAGATTGCTATCATTGGAGGAACATGATCTTCAGTTAGAACGGCATGTTTTTTATGGTATGGAAGGAGTACTAAACATAGATATTTTTAAAGACATTATGTGACGAATGCTTTACTTTTAATATGAGAAAAAATTAAGTCACAAATTATAGGAAAATATTACAATGGAAGCATTGATATATCCAAATGTTATTAACTTGGAAAAATTGTATTTTATAAAGACATTCTAAATGAGAATGGGGAACTTAAAACTAGACAGGAATTACAAAATCAAGGGGTGGACTTAGCTTGGTGACCACACTTGCAAATACAATTGAGATATGTGAAAGATGCAGAAACATGGGGTGTTTATAAAGAACAATGCTTGGTAAGATGTTGTTAGGAACAGATGAAAAACTGATAAGAAAAATGCATAATTATTGATTAAGCAAAAATGGAAGATAAACAAGTAAAAGAAATGATGATAGTATGGGCAAAAAGCTTTGGCTGTACTATAGAATTAGATAAATGAACTTTGGGATAGGAATTATAAACTGATAATTGCTACTGCATATAAGGAAAATCTTTATAAAATGTTTTATTGCCACCGGCAAGACAAGCAAAAATGTTTAAGAACATGTCCGCCAAATGTTGGAAGTGCAATCAGATCCCAGGTACTTATTATTGCATGTGGTGGACATGTACAAAAGCAAGAAAATACTGAATGAAAATACATACATGGTTGGAAAAGATGATTAAGCAGCATATACATATACCATAAATATTTTTGTTATAATTCCAGAAAGTTATGATAAAGGGTGTATATATTGATGATATGTATACATCCGTGTACTAATGGCAGCAAGAATTGGAATTGCAGAATATTGGAAAAAGGAGAACACCCCATCAGATGAAAATATAATTCAGAAAATATTGGATTGTGCAGAGATGAATAGATCAACACTGAAAATAAAAGATAAAGGAGATACAGAGTATTACTTATTGTGGAATAGGTTTTATCAATGGTTAGAGATAAGAGGTAGAAATTAGATGAAAAAAGAGCATGATTATGCACAAGTTAAACATGAATATTGTTTATAAGTATGCTAATATAATCAATAGGATTACAAATAAACTAACATCATTATAAATATGGGTTAAAATCATTCTGTTGTACTACTACTGCTATCAGTATATATGGTACTAATTCTTTTTTTCTCTTTTCTTTTGTAAAATGGTATGCCCGGATAATACACTGTATTCAAAATGCTTTTATATAAATAAATAAAAACTTGACTTAAAAATGAATGAATATTCACAGCTGCCAATTCTTTAGTTGATACTAGCCTGCAAAAGCTTTTAGTTCATAAGAAACTAGGATGGTATAATGTATCAACATAATATATGCACAGATCCAAGCAGTGTGGCCTTTTGTAATTAATGAATGGAAATTTTGTCAATGCAGATTTTCTAAGTGCTGCCCAAAATATTTTTGGCATGGCACCCAATGTGCTGATAGCCACTGAGACCACGATAGCTGGTTTGTACCACAAGCTTTCAATTTCAGTTTTCAGATTTTGATCTTTGTGATCTATCAAAGTATTTTGATACTTTGTGATCTTCAAATCTTTGTCTTCTGCTATCTGTTGACAATGCCATATCAATTATCTGCCCTTTCTTGTTTTCAACCAGTTAAATATGATGTGCTATGAGTCAGTTTCTATTTGAAAATCCCACAATATTTTAATGTGCTCATTTTCAACTACTTTTTCAATTCTATGTTTCCACCAATTTTTCTTTCTAGCACATGATAATTTTTATAGACATTGCAGTAAGTCACTTTGGTGAATATTATTTTATTTTTTATAATGAGTGTGTGCAATCTGCTTGCAAGAGTTAAGTATACAATCTACTTTTCTTCCCCCTTTTTGTACAATCTGTACCTTGAACCATTTGATGATTTTTTTGTTCAAGTCTGGATTGCATTAGATGAATAGCTCTGGAGCAGCCAATTCAAAATCAAGCCTTCAATTTTTTTTAATGTCCAGATTATAAACCATCGCCTGGTTTTATCTTTATCGACTTTCTCCTTGATATTTTAAAGAAATTGGCTGTATAATATTTTTCTTTGGCAGCATTCTTGTTTCTATTACATCATTTTGATATACATGAGCTGTTCAGAGTATCCAGTAGTGGGAGGTGCTTCAGTCTCTGCATGTCTAGGCTAGGCTTAATTTGTGGAACGCTCCTCCTCCTCCACGGGACTCTTTCCCAGCGTTCCCCAGTTTTGGCTCAGCCTCGTTGTGATAGGCAGTGCTTTTTGTTCTTCCTTGGCCGAAACAGTATTACTCAGCAGGTTTGGATATAGTCCAGTTCATTCTTTCAGGCTTTTAGCTTCCAAATCAACTTACAATCTCCCGACATTAGCCCTCTCCATCTGGTTGTCGGAGATCATATGCATTTTTGGGCAGCGCTGTTTCACGCCCAAAGCGGCGGGCAACTTCGGCATTGCTCTGAGCACCCCCATCCGCTTGTTCTACCACCTGCCACTGTGATTCCGCATTGCCTTTTTCTATCTCGGCAATAGCAGCGTGGGCATTTTCACTCTTATCCAAGTCATAGTGTTGAGTTTTCCCCCTCAGAACACCGTCTTGGCGTGGGAAGCAGTAAGAATTCTTTCCACCCTCCCCCCCCACCGTTCCTTTTAGCCACAAGGAGAAGCCGTTGGAGGCATTTCTCCACACGGCGGGAGTTTGTTGGTGGGAAGCGCGCGCGTGCCAAAAATAACAGTCATTGTTTTTGCCTTTTCCTTAAAAAAAAGAAACAACTGCGTGGCCGCACTATTTGTAACTCGAGCTGTGTGAGGTAGTTTTCCTTCCCGATCAGAGGTTTTTCCCTTCTGATAACCAAAGGAATTATTACACCTCATTTTCTTATTAGATTCGAAGCCATCCATGTATTATTGTTGGCTTAACCCTAAAAGCCTTACCCAGCGGCACAACAGTGAGCACTCAGGCCCATGTCCACCTGTGCAGGGAAGCTGTTGAAGGCCTCTCTTTATTATCTTGGCCTTTCAGGCATTCTTAATTTG
>BLBF01000031.1:3088356-3113133 GCA_015471245.1 Laticauda colubrina
ATCTATCTATCTATCTATCTATCTATCTATCTATATAGGTGACTTTCTTCACTCCAATAACAACAACAAAACAACAACAACAACAACAATAATAAAATTATATCTTCAATATTAATTCTTACTAAGGAAATATATTATTACTGTGATACGACTCAGCTTATATATACATATATCCTAAAAAAAAAAAAAGCAAAAAAACAACAACAAGGGGACAAGATATTATCAGGGCAACTGGTTCCTTCTTGGATCAGGTCCCTGGGTGTGCCAAGCGCCTCAACAGTATCGCTTTGAATAACGAGCATACTACATCTCTTTCAATTCAAAATGGCAGGCGGTAGTAGCTCTCAACCCTCAAAATCAAAAGTCAAAGCTAAATCTCAGCACAAATCCAAGCAGACAAAAGCTTCAGAAAAGGATGCCAACAGGCACCATAAAGCATTAGAAAAGCAAACAGAGAAGTGTGTAAGGGAAGCACACAGGGCCTCACAGGACCTTCTGCCCCCCAGTCCAGTACCATCTGCCTCTTTCCATCTTCCTCCTCCCCTAGATCTCTCTCTCTCTCATCCAGACACAGCTTGGTTTTACAGAGTCAACAGGCCCAGTTTCCTGGAACACAAACCACGCGAAGGGCTCCTGAAGCTACATTCACTCCGATAGCTGCTGGTCTTCAACAGGACGACATTCTCCCAGAGGAAGTTCCAGAGAAATGAAGGTATGGATGGAGCTGGCAATCCGCCAGGGAATTGCAGCAGGTCTTCAACACGCAGTTCTGACCAGAGAATACCCAGTAACCACTGACTATGATTCTCAATCTCTAAGATCGTTGACCAATTCGGAGCAACACTATACCCAGGTACAGTTTCAGGGGGACATACCCCTCCAGGGGCCGCAGGAGGAGGAGGAGGCAGAGGAAGTGGATCATATTGATCAAATAGAACAGATTGGCTCAGGATCAATACATGGCCCTGTCAGAATCAGACCCCCCAGAAAGTGGGATGTCTGAGGATGAGGGCCTTATTCCTGACCAACCATTTTTTTCAGGCTTATTCCGCCCACAACTATTCAGATCACTTTTGTTTAAGGCAAAAAATATTGCACGCCTGAACAAGTTGGCCCCTTCTACCACTCCAACTCCTTCAGAAATGGAACCAGAAGATTTAATTTTCAACCAACTGGTAGTCGAGGCAGATGTGATTCCAGTTCCTCACATGTTTTCAGACCTGGTACAAAAGCAGTGGGCATCTGTAGCAGTGTACCCTGCCCCCACGGGATATGACAGGAAATATTTTAATTTGGCCCCTGATTTCTCAAAATTGTTGAATACTCCCAAGGTAGATGAACCTATAGTGGGATTAGTGTCCTCGTCCTCCATGCCCAGTGGAGCGCTGGAGGCTTTAAAGCCGGAGGAGAAATGAGCCGAGATTGCCCTATGCAGGGCCCATCAGTCTGATGCATGGGCCACCAGAGCAGCCACGGCCACTTTCTTCTTTGCCCATGCTTCTCTCAGGTGGCTCCGTCTCTTATGAGAGCATATCCCTAATCCCAACATTAGAGTGCACCAAGATATTGCAAAACTTATAGCAGCCGCTGAATTCTCAGCTGAAGCAACTTATCATGCAGTCAAGTTTTCAGTCAGGGCCATTACTTCACATGTCACAGTGCAACGCTTACTATGGTTAAAACACTGGCAAGTGGACTTTAAGTACAAATGCAAGCTGGCTTCATCCCCAATTGTGGGAGACACACTGTTTGGCTCTGCCCTTGATCTGCTACTAATTGAAACCCGAAACAAAAAGAAAATTCTTCCTTCCTTTTTTCGGAAGTCAGATTCTAGAAACCCTCAGTCCTTTCAGAGAGGATCCTTTTGGCCCTTTTACCAGGGATCCTTTTCACCCAGATACCAGAGACCCCCATCATTCGGACCAGGGCAGCAACCAGACAGGACTGACTTCAGGGAAAGGAGCAGGTGGTCAATCCAAGAGATCCTTTCGGGGAGCAGGAAACAGGTCCTTTCGGCATCCAAGATAACTCCCTGGACCCGACTCCCATTGGCGGATGCCTTAAATTATTCACAGACCAATGGGACTCCTCAACCTCTGATTCTTGGGTCAGAAACACAATTAGATTTGGCCTTGCACTGGAGTTTCAATCCACTCCCCCAGATTCTTTCATGTCATGCCCTCTTTCCAGAGACCCGGTTGAACATAATCTCATGGAAACAGCTATCCAACACCTACTGGACATACGAGCCATCCAGCCAGTAGCCACCAACCAATGAGGGCGAGGTTTCTATTCACATCTTTTTGTTGTTCTCAAAAGTTCGGGGGGATGGAGAGCAATATTGGATCTGAAACATCTCAATCATTTCCTAGTATATCGCAAGTTTAAAATGCACACCCTGCAATCTATCTTACTTGGCATCAGAAAAGGTGATGTCCTCATGTCCATAGACCTGACGGAGGCGTACCTACATTTGCTATTCGGCCTTCCCACTATAAATTTCTGAGATTCTGTTATAATAACCACCATTTTGAATATGTGGCCCTTCCATTTGGACTAGCTTCTGCCCCAAGGACCTTCACGAAAGTTCTTGCAGCGCTAGCTGCTCATCTCTGTGATATCCCTGTAGGACTCCAGTGTTATCTTGATCACATCTTGATTTTGTCATCTTCCGCTCATCAAGCAGTCAAATATACTCAGAACACATTGCAATCCCTACAACAACACGGGTTCTCAATAAATTGGAAAAATAGTCATTTAACAGCATCGACTCAGTTAACCCATCTGGGGGCAGTCATAGATACAGTGGAAGGCAAAGTTTACTTGTCACCAGATAGACGAAATAGCATTCAACAATTAATCAAAGAGATCAGGGGTCTTAGGAGGGTGTCCCGAGCGGAACTATCAAAATTGTTAGGCAAGATGATCTCATGTATCTCTATCATCCCTTGGGCCCAGCTCCACACTAGATCCCTCCAGTGGTTCCTGCTCCCATACCAGCGCTCCAGCTGAAGCAACTCCAAATACAAGGTCAAGGTTCCTTCAAAGGTCCTCATATCTCTCCTCTGGTGGACCAGACCTGTCATCAACAGAGGCTGCCTCTTCAAGGAGCCACACAGACTTACCATCACCACCGATGCCAGCCTGTTCAGATGGGGAGTGCACGTTCAATCGCTCACAACCCAAGGCCTCTGGTCTGCCATAGAACAGTCATGCAGCATAAACTGGCTGGAGCTTCAAGCAGTACACCTGGATTTCCGCAGCTTCCTTCCACAGGTACGCAATCAGCACATACTAATATTGACCGACAATGTAACAGCCAAAGCTCATATAAACAAACAGGGGGGCACACAGTTGAAACATCTCATGCAAGAAGCAGAGCGCTTGTGTCGTTGGGTGGAGAGCAACCTCCTTTCCATCAGAGCAGAGCACATTTCAGGTCTGTCAAATACACAGGCAGACGGGCTGAGCAGGGCCAATATTGATCAATCAGAGTGGCGACTCCATCCGACCCTGTTTCAAGAGGTGGTCAGGACATTTAAACAGCCGGTGGTGGACCTGTTCGCTTCCCACCCCCCAATGCTCAGCTCCCAGGATTTTTTTCCAGATACCCCTTATAAAGAGCGGAGAACTTCAATTTGCTCTGCTGTTGTTGGCCCCCGGGACTTCTGTATGCATTCCCGCCACTTCCATTGGTTCCCTAGGTCATCCAGAAACTGCTAGACGAGAGGGCAGAACTCCTTCTAGTAGCTCCTTACTGGCCCAGATGGCCGTGGTTTGTAGTCTATCCATATCAACACCATGGAGAATTCTCCCAACCAGGGTCTCGCTAACCCAGGGACCTCTTCAACATCCGGACCCTCAATGGTCGCATCTGACCATCTGGATGTTGAGCGGAGATGTCTGAAAAGCAAAAAGTTTTCCAACAGAGTTATCACCACTATCCAAACCACCAGACGTCCCTCAACAACTCGCATTTACAATGCCACATGGTCCAGTTTCTGCAAATGGTGTACCGAGTCTTGATTTGATCCCATCTCTCCATCTGTGGCTCAAATCCTCGAGTTTCTGCAAAAGGGACTTGACAAGGGATTATCACCTAATACAATGAAAAGACAGATAGCGGCCTTGGTGTCAGTTCTCACTTGTGAAGGTATGCTATCTCTTTCTCATCATCCATGCATACGAAGTTTCCTTCGAGGTGCCACAAATTTATGCCCTCCAGCGGTACACCTGGGACCTTAACAAAGTCCTCGTCGCACTCACTAAGGGCATTTTCCAACCCTTGAAATCATCAAGTCTCCAATTTCTGACGTATAAGGTAGTTTTCCTTGTAGCAATCGCTTCTGCTCGTCATATTTCAGAGATTGTAGCTTTGTCTATCAGGCAAGATCTTTGTGTTTTCCATTCTGACTGGGTGGTTCTTCATCCTGATCCTACATTTATACCCAAAATTAACACGGTTTTTCATTGGGCACAAGAGCTGATACTTCCTAATTTTTGTCCCAGACCATCCCAAGGGTTGGAACTACAATGGCATCGGCTTGATACGAGGCGAGCATTACAAATATATATCAACTGCACAGCGGCTTTCAGAAAAATGGAAGCCTTATTTGTGTCTTTTCAGTCCAACACTCAGGAATGCAAGGTCTCATCTTCTACAATAGGCCGCTGGCTACGGGCCGCAATAGCGAAAACATATCAGTCTCAATCCTGCAGGTGCCCAGGGACATAACAGCTCATTCAACAAGGAGTGCCGCAACATCGGCAGCGTGGGCCACACAGGCACCAATAACTGAAATTTGTCGAGCAGCAACCTGGGCCTCTCCATCGCCATTCATTAAGCATTATAAAACAGATGTGTTTGCATCCGCTGAGGCCTCCTTTGGCAGAAGAGTTCTGCAATGGGTCCACAGGGACCAGGAGGAGATTCCAGGCCAGATGGAGTCCCTCCTGTAGGTCAGGCCAAGCTTTGGTATGTCCCACTACTGGATGCTCTGAACAGCTCATGGGAGAAAGGGCGTTGGTACTTACTTGACACGCCTGTTCTCTTTGAGCTGTGAAGAGCATCCAGCCCCATCCTTTTTTTCCGTCTGGGGGGATCCTGTTTCGGCCAATGAATTGTTAGGACATTGAGGACAAGGGCAGTTATTCCTCTTGTCTTCGCCCAAACTGGGGAACGCTGGGAAGAAGTCCCGTGGTGGAGGAGGAGTGTTCCACAAATTAAACCCAGCCTAGACATGCAGAGATTGAAGCGCCTCCTACTACTGGATGCTCTTCACAGCTCAAAGAGAATGGGCGTGTCAGGTAAGTACCAATGCCCTTTTTGTTTTTTGCATATTCAATGCTTGTTCTTGGCTTTCTTTTAAGTAATCAGCCAATGCACACTTATCTTCTTCAACAGTTTATTGAACCTTTGCCTCCCTTTCTGCAGGACAGTTATAATCTATCTATATCACCAAGGGGATGTAGTACATAGTGAATAGTCATTAGTTTTCTTGTTTTACTATTGTCAGATCCGTATATCTGTCATTTCTTCAGTGGAAATAGAAAAGGGAGGGGGAGAGATACTGATAAAGAAATCCTTTCTTGATGTAACCTGAATATATTTCGCCTTATATCGAATTTGTATGACCTACACATGATACAATGGAGGGAGAAAACCCAGATGGCCAGAACCTATCACCTCTGAGAGGCACAGCCAGGAGATGAGAAAACCATAAAAATTCCACAGTGAGATATGTCCTGGGAACCTCTGGAAAAGTTCATTCTGAAAAGGGGGTGGGGGTAAATTAGGTATGCCCTGGGAAACTGTGAAAAAGATTGTTTTCTAAAAAGGGGTGGGGGGGAATTAACATACTGGCTTTTGTTTCACTAAATACACATTGAGATAAGGGGAGGCGTTCTAAACTCCCTTATCTATCCCTGTATGCCTAAGAGACCTAAGACGCTGCTTTGAACTCCTACATGAATTGTCTCAATAAAGGATTCCTTTTGGTACGTTTGGTTTTCAGAAGTTCATTCTTGTTAATTGAATGGGAAAAAGTTCTGTAGCCTGACAACTATTCAATCTGTCCAGTTCAGCTTGTATCCAATTAATAATTCCAGCAGTGTATCACACCACATATATAAAACAGGTAATCCCTAGGTTACTAGTGTTCCCTTAGCTAATGTTTGAAGTTACATGATAAGCACCCCGTAATGTTTACGAATAAGTCCCAAAACTACAAATGTTGCAGCACCACGGCAGTTATTCACCCTTACGAACTACTGCAGAGGCTCTGCAACATTCGTCCTGTCTATTCCCCCCCCTCCCACCGCGCTGGTCTTCTTGTGAAAATCTAGAGATCTTTCACTTTCTTGGTACTTCAGTCCTTTGGTGAGTATGCACAGAATGGAGGCCTAAAGTACTGCAAGATCATGTGAGATCAGTAGCAAAAGATCTCATGCTATTGATCTCACATGGTCTCACATTACTTTAGAAATCTGCAGCAAAAGGCTTTGCAAATGGAGGGAAGGCCTAAAATATTGAAGCTTTCCCTCTGTTTGCAAAGCTTTTTGCCCTCTTTGCAAAAAGCCATTGCAACCCAAAACAGAGCTCCACAGCTCAGTTTTGGTGTGTGCATGCCTCATCCGGCACTTTGCAGCCTGAAATGGAGCTCAGGGGGCAGAGGCAGCCCTCCAAAGCTCCATTGTGTGATGCAAAGTGCCAGACGAGGCCTGCACACATCAAAATTGAGCTTCTGAGGGACAGACATGGCTGAGAGGCTGGAGACAGTTTGCTAGATCTTCACATGGCTTTTTCACATGACTCAGCACAGCAGATTGGGTGGTGGGGAAAACAATTGTGGGGAACATGAGGTACTTCAGTGGGTCAGGGAAGCCTTTGGTGGTCTTAAGCAGGTGGCCTGTCCCATCACTAACCCCCTCAGTGGCCTTTCCTACTCTGAAATATCTCATGTGCACTTAACAAACTGTGCATTCAATTAGTGAGTGTGTGGGCAAAAGGAGGGAGTGATTGCATTCAAGGTACAAGATTTACTCCCACAAATCCTTGGGTTATGAATGGAATGGGCAG
Source organism: Laticauda colubrina (assembly GCA_015471245.1). Classification (NCBI taxonomy): domain Eukaryota; kingdom Metazoa; phylum Chordata; class Lepidosauria; order Squamata; family Elapidae; genus Laticauda; species Laticauda colubrina. The sequence continues at coordinate 3,095,435 of BLBF01000031.1, forward strand.
GCTCCATACATTCAATGGTGGTATGCTGCTGATTCGCAACAGTTGGCCCTGCCCCCTGCTTCCGCCCTTTCCTGTCCTATATTTCCTTTATTTGTAGCTCAGCTCATAAGTCACGGCAGAGCAGATTGCCATGCCTCAGCTGTTTTACTCACTCGTGCTGATGGTAAGTTTTCATGCTTAAAATTGCCCATTTTAGAATGCTCCAGACGTGCGCAACCTATGCACCCACAGAAAGTAAAATATTTTGAATTCCACCACTGATTACATTTGTAACTTGAGGACTATCTGTATGGTATTGACAGCTTTGATGGTGATGGTGTTTCCATTATTCAATTTTGTCTTTACCACTTTTCTTAATCTTAGGATGTATTTGCATTTTTAATTCTGTCCATGCTTGATATTATCCAAATGTAAAGTGCCCAGTAACGTGTAGGCTTCATCCTGATAAGACTTAAATTTTATGGTGATGATGATTCATTATATGCTTCTTTTTCAAGGCAGCCAAGTTGGGATCTTCAATTATTTTATCTTCATATTAACCTTGCAATATGATGATTGGTCCAAAGCCAGCTGATTAGCTACATAGTCAAATAGAAATTTGAATCTGAGGGACCCCGGTACTAGTCCATCACCATAACTAACAAAGCAAAAAATTCTTAAATTGCAACTAAAATTTTCATGATGTGAAAAATATATCAATTTACTTTTGTGTATAAAACAAAAGGCCAATCTCCTTATACAAAGAACACATGGAAAGCTGTGTCCATTGATAGCATTAATCCCCCAAGAGAAGATTTCATGAGGAATAGCAATAGCAGATTTATATACCTCTTTATAGTGCTTTCCAGCCATCTCTAAGCAGTTTTACAGATTTAGCATATTGCCCCCAACAATCTGGGTCCTCATTTTACCCATCTCAGAAGGATGGAAGGCTGAGTCAACTTTGAGCCTGGTGGGATTTGAACTGCCAAGTTGCAGACAGCAGAAGTGTTTTACAGTACCACTTCGCCACCAAGGAATAATCAATCATCTGCACCCTCCTCCCTTTTTCTCCCACCCTTCTTTAATTATCACATCCTGGTAAGAGTTCTGTGCCAGCTGTCTCATTTGGAAAGCTCTTTTTCACCCTTATTTGCAGTATTTATGCCCTTTTTTCGTGTTGAAAGTTTATTTGTCTATTGATCTATGGTTCTAAACAACGTTAGTCTTAAAATCACAAAATAGCACAGAACATAATGATCTACCTAGGCATTAAGAGGTAACTTGTCTGGATTATAAATTGTAGAGAAGCCCCTTCTGAAAACTGTCCTTCAATAGAATGCAATTTCAAAATTATAAAAGATATTTCCTCTGGAGCTATATTTGTTTTTTATATGCTCTGCATCCAAAGAATGCATCATATTTTCTATTCTTCTTGTTGAAATGGTTTCATTTAAAGCTACTGTAAAGTTTAGGTTCACATTTTATTAATTTTAATTGTTTCCATGATTATAGACATATTTATATTATTGCAGACTATTCAGCCATATCTCAGATAGTCAAGATGACATTCACTTTTAGTGAAATATGACGGGGGGTCATTTGCAAAGGGAGTTTTCCAGGGCCCCTCACTCTTTATTAGAAATAAGGACATTAGGTAAAGGAAAAAATGATGGACAGGACCAAGTTTGAGAGCTCTTTTGACCTCCTTTGCAGCCTTGGCTTTAACCTGTTAGAATTCAAAAAAGTGGAAAAGAAGAGATATTCGTTTAGAAAGCTTCTATCTCTGAAAAGACAGACAAAATGTTTAACTAGGAATGTTCTGTTGACTTTTATCATTGTCATTTTATTGTCGTCCTTATCAAGCAGAATTAAGTTTTACTTAGTAACTGATTTCCTTAATGGTTCAGTTGCCAGTCCCAATGGTCCTAATGGTTCAGTTGCCAGTTCAGTTGTGGTTGCTAAATGAGGACTACCTGTATTCTACCTAGACACCAGGTTGCATGATGGTATTTTGGTTTTTCTAATTACCCTTTCAACTCTGAAAAGGTAGCACAGGTTGTGAGAACCCTGTCACACACCTAACTCCTCGGAATGATCAACCCTGTCACACACCTAACTCCTCGGAATGATCAAGCCACAAAGGAGGAAATTGAGTGAAGATTCAAGAGGGCTTCTGGGCAGTGGTGGGATTCAAAAAATTTACTACTGGGGTGTGGCTTGGTCATGTGACTGGGTGGACGTGGCTTGGTGGTCATGTGACTGGGTGGGCATGTCCAATTCGACATCACTCTTGTCAAGGGGCACTTCACCCAGTCCCTCCCCTCCCAGCCACTCCTTGTTACCCCTGGCCTCAATTTATCTATAGTTCTGTAAAAATTTTCACCTTTTTTTGACGTTATTATCTGCATCTACATATTATAGATGTACTTTCATTGGACAACTGAAAAGAAGAAATGGCTCACATACTTTGGCCAAGAGTGTGATAGGCAGATCACAAAACAGAGTTTTGAGGGGTTGCCACAAAGAAGGGGGGGCAATGTATTTTCCAAAGAAGCAGAAGGAAAAACAAGAAGTAATGGAGAGCGAGAGAGAGAGAGGGCGAGAGAGAGAGAGATCTGATCTAACCTCTCTGTCTCTCTCTCTCTCTCTCTCTCTCTCTCACACACACACACACACACACACACACACGCAGAGGCAGGGGTGGGATTCGAATTTCTTAAAAACTGGTTCTGTGGGCATGGCTTCAGTTGTGGGTGTGGCTTGGTGATCATGTGACTGGCTGGGCATGGCTTGTATGTAAATATTATAAATATTTAGATAAATATTGAATTTTTTATTAAAAAAGAGCAACTTTTACCCAAAATCAGGCAAAGCAGGCAGGCAGATTGAGCTGCTCACAGAATCACAGATTCACTTTGAGATCTATGATTCTGCCATCGGCTATCTGCATTGAATAATAGAAGCTTCAGTCCTAAGGAAGGTTTGGTTCTGCTTAAAAGCATAGCCAAAGATCTAAAGATAAGCTAGAAAGCATGAAATCCAAGGTTTCCTGCTTTCTAGTTAATCTAAATTTCCTGGCACAGCAAAACAACTGATGATTGGAAGAAGAAAAAAAGGAAAAACAGCAACTTAGCAGGCAGGTTTGCCAGGTAAGGAGTGAGTGGGCGGGGAGGGTTCCCATGTGGGCAACGCAGCCTTGTGTTTTTGTGCAGCCTGGATTAATTGCTTTGAGGGGTGCTCTCGGGGTGACATTTCTCTGTGGGCCACCAAAACTTTCTCGCAGACCACCAGTGGCCCGCAGCCCATCAGTTGGCGACCACTGGACTAGAAGACTTCCAAAGTCCCTTTCAACTCTGTTATTCTGTTATTGCTAAGTTAAATAGCTAAAGGGCCTGTCACATTGGCCGACGGATGCAAAACGTTTGTAAAAAGGACAGAGCAGATGAGAAAATGTTCCATCCATTTTTATCTGCTCTCAAAAGTGCCCCGAATTTGCATAACCAGAGCGGACAACAACGGAAAGGAACGGACGGGGGGAGGATGTAGCCAGGATGGAAAGTGGATGCTCCATGGAAGCCTAGCGGATGGAAGCGGATGGGAGCAGATGGCACATCCGCAGGGCTTCCGGGGGAGCACAGCGAAGCGGACGCGCAGTGGAAAGAGCGGATGCAGAGCGGAAGACGAGCGGAAGACTAGCTGAAGACTAGCGGAAGACTAGCGGATGCACAGCATTCACTGCGCATGCGGGGAGGATGCATTGCGTCAGCCCCGTGGATATAAAGGGAAGCAGCTCGCAAACAGGTCACCATTCAGAGGAAAGACCTGCTGCCAGACACAACTCTCCAGCCAGCCAACCAGCCAGCCAGCCAGCAAGCCAACAACCCAACAATCATAGGAAAGAAGAGAAAGCCTCAGCCATCTGCTGCCAGCCCTGGCAAGAGGGACAGGGCCACCATCCCACCCCCTGGCCCTGACTCTGCTTCTGCTGGGGCTTCTGCTGCTCGGGCTCACTCTTCTGTGAGCTTCTGCTGGCACTGCTTCTGGTGGTGGTGCTTCTGCTGGTGCTTACTCTGTTGATGCTGCTTCTGCTGGTGCTTACTCTGCTGGCACTGCTCCTGATGCTGGTGCTTCTGCTGGTGGTTACTCTGCTGGCACTGCTCCTGGTGCTTCTGCTGGTGCTTACTCTGCTGGCGCTGCTCCTGGTCCTCTGATGCTGCTGGTGCTGCTGGCGCTCCTGGTGCTTACTCTGCTGCTGCTGATCCTGGTCCTGCTGGTGCTGCTGGTGCTGCTGCTGGTGCTGCTGGTGCTGCTTTTGCTACTACTGTTGTTGTTTCTGCTGCTGCTGTTGGTGGTGGTGTGGAAGAGCAGCCCCTACAACCTCGAAGCCCCTCTGATGAGGGCCCATATGGCCCTGCCAAAGGGAGGAAGAGGCAGACACGTTAACAGGAGAGGAGGCAATACACAATCGAAGAGGAACATGAGGAGGAGGTGCTGGAGTGGCTGAGGGAGAATGAATATCTTTGGCGGAAGGGACACAGGCTCTATCGGGACACCAAGAGGAAGCAGTCTGCTTGGAGAGACAAGGCGGAGAGCCTGGGCTACACTTCGGAGGTGCTCCTCGGCTGGTGGAAGCACATGCACACCTGGTACGGGAAGCTGCACCTCAAGAAATCTGGCCAGGCCGCAGTCAAGCTGACAGACAGAGAGACCTACGTGATGGCCAAGTGCAGCTTCTTGGAGGGTGAGATCCGCCACCAAGGAGCAGCCCCTCTCACAACCCTCTCTCTTAGGGAGCCTGCTGAGAGCCAGTCCTCTTCTGGCAAAGAGTCAGCTCCTGTGTCCAGGCAGGTATCTGTGGAGCGTGCCACGACGGAGACCCACCCGACAGCTGTACTACCCGTAGCGGAGCACGTGGAGGACCCCCTGATGCAGTGGGAGCAAGGAGAGGGCACTTCCACCACAGCCCAACCTGCATCCACCCCCAGCTCCACCTCCACCGAAAGGCAGAGAGGCAGACCGGAGGGGCAGAGCCACACTGTCCTGCTGGAGATCAGGGACACCATCAGGAGCAGCGTAGATCTCCTCCCTCAGCTGGTACACACCGACGTCCCATCCTCCAACTGCAAGCCCTTCCTCACCTACGTCAACTAGACCCTCATGAACATGTCGGAAACAAAGTACCAGGTGGTGAAGGACAGGATCACCGATCTTCTTCACAACCCTCCAGACCCAGCTGAACCTGCTCCCACCCAGTCCAGGCCTGCTCCTCCACCCCAGGTGATGTAACTGCCCTTCCAAGGCTTTTCATAGGCCCTCACCTACCAAGGCTACGGCTACCAGGACCTCCAGCAGCACAGGCAGCCCTTCCCAGTCCAGGCACAGGTACATCGGACGCCACCGGTGCCACTGATGCCACCGATGCCACCGATGCCAGCCACACCACAGATGCCAGCCACGCCGCAGATGCCAGCCACGCCACAGATGCCACCGACGCCTCACCTCGCTCAGCTGCAGACCAGACATCCCTACTACACTGCTCCTTCCTCCACCCCACAGCCAAGCCTGGGCTCAGAACATCTGTCATTGGTTTTGGGGCTGACACCCCATGTCATGGAGGAAGGGGCTCTCAACATCACGGGACTGAGCCAGCTGTCTGAGAGCTTCCTCCACACACCGTCCCCTGTTGTCCTCTCGGGGCCAGGCACCCCAATGGTGCCTCAGACCAGCACTCCCGCAGCAGCCACCTCCACAGCACCTGGACCCTTCACCCCTGAGACTGGGCATGCCTCAGAGTGACCAAGAAGAGTGCCAGAGACTGGGTGGCTACCTGTTGACTTTATTTTTGCTTTGGACACTTGACTTCGGTCATTTTTCTTTTACAGCTTGTTATTAATAAAGATTATCTTTGCTTCACACACTTGCTTCATTTATTTTAGTAAATAAAGTCTTGGTGGAAACTTTTAGAAATGGTTTAAGCCTTTGCATGCTTGTGGGATGGGTTAAGATAGCAGTGGGATGGGCAGGGATACCTTTGGGATGGGTTAAGATAGCAGTGGGATGGGCAGGGATACCTTCGCAATGGGTAATAGCTGTGGGATGGGCAGGGATACCTTTGCAATGGGTAATAGCTGTGGGATAGATAAACCTCCAGTGCAAGCATAGTGGGACTGTATGGTCCATCCTCCCAGGTGCCACACCTTTGGCCCTTCGTTATCAATAACAATGTAAGCATTGATCCACACATTTGAACAGAAACATCTTTATTAAATGCCCTGTTCATTGTAGGCCCACCCAACATACATGGCCCAATCTCATCAGTGTGATGAGACAGGCTGAAGGAAGCATCCATTAATCATCTATCATCCTGTGTTGCCACTCCACTGCTCCAGCTGGGAAGTTGCACCAGTGTTTCAGGAGGTTGCACTGCTTCTTCCCTTCACGTGAGGCTCTGTTGGGGCCTTGCACATCCAGAGTGTCTATCAGGTTTCGCCCTTGCCTCCATTCCCCAGGCTCCATGTCCCCATTGCCTTGTTGGCGATCCATGAGCCTGTTCTGCAACACTGGGTAGCGGGTGCGCATGAGATTGTGCAGGATGCAGCAAGCTTCCACGATGTTCCTCACGGTCTCTGGGCGATGCTGTATGGTGGTGAGAAGTACCTGGAACCTGTTGGCCAGGATGCTAAAGGCGTTCCCCACCACCCGCCTTGCCCTGGACAGCCTGTAGTTGAAGATCCTCTCTTCACGGGTAAGGCATCTGGAAGTGTAGGGCTTCATGAGGTAGGTTCTGAGGGAGAAGGCGTCATCCCCCATGATGAAGTAGGGCACATCTTGCGTGTCGTTGGGCAGGGGGTCTGGATCTGGGAAGCCCATGATGAGGTTGCGTTCAAGCCCCTCCTTGAAGTCACTGGCATTGTATACCTGGGCATCTGAAGCTGACCCGTTGCCTGAAGCATCGATGTACATGAACTTGTAGTCAGCATCGACCATGGCAAAGAGGATGATGCTGAAGAAGCCCTTGTAGTTGTGATAAGTGGACCCTGAGTTGCCTGGAGCTTTGCAGACCACGTGCTTGCCATCTATGGCTCCAACGGTGTGGGGAAGTTCCACTTCTGATACCACTGCTCTGCATCTTTCTTCCAGCCTTCTTCAGTGGAGGGGCACTGGAGGAGCTCGTCCAGGTATTCTTCGATGATGGCCTGCACCACTTCTCTGACCACAGTGCTGATGGTGTTGTGTGGCACCCTCCAGCCATACTGCAATGCTCCTGTACATGGTCCCTGAGGCCAGGTGGCGCAGAGTCAGTGCCACCTTGAGCCCAGGGTCCAGGCTGGGCCAGAAGTTGGTGTTTGCCTTGGTCAACCTGGGTCTCAGCCACTCCACAACTTCGTCAAACATGGCTGGTGGCATCCTCATGAAGGATGCAATGCACGAGGGTCTTCGTTCCTCAGCTCCACCATCAGCTTGTTGTACAGTCCATACTCTGCTCTTCTCCCGATCCATCTTCGGACCCAGACATTTCTTGGCCACCTCCTTTTCTTCCCGTAGAACAGGTGAAAGAGCCTGTAGATGGCTTCGCACTTTTTCAGAACGATGGTGGCTACCAAAAGGAGTGTGTGATGATCCATGATGAAGATGACTGGGTGCTGTGGAAGAACAAGAGCAAGATGAAGGCTGAAGAGGTCTGCACACCAGGGCTGCTGGACTGAAAGTGAGATCCAGGTGAGTTCCTCCCCCTTTTTATAGGAAATATCATATTTTCGCTCAGTTTCCTTTGGCATCCTCAAGGCATCCTGCATACATCCTAAATATCCGAGATACATCCCCTCTGTGAACGTTTTTTCTGTTTTAATGCTTTGTATGAGAGCTGTATCTGCTTTCATCCTTTCTCCATCCGTGCTACTAACGCTGCGCGTCCGTTCCGTGTCCGTTTCGCTTCCTCCCTGTGTCCGTTTTCCGCTAGAGCGGATGCGAGTTGCGTGGATGTGCAGCGGATGCCTAGCGGATATAGCGGATGCGTAACGGATGACAACGGATGTAGAACGGATGTTCTCCGTATGCTTTGCGGATGCAGAACGGACGTGTTGGATACATTTTCTGCTCAAAAAGTTTTGAGCAGCTCAAATCTTTTTGAGTGGATGGAACCTCAGTCGATGGATGCTGGACGGATAGAGAGTATGAAAAACGGAGGCAGTGAGTACAGAACGGAAGCATCGCGTTAACCAATGGATGGCAAATGTTTCTCTCCGTTTTACATCCTCTTTCCATCCGTTGGTCCGCTGTGACATGGGCTTAAGACCCTCATTGGAACCCTATCTCTTTTGCTCCCTCTGGACTAATGGGTTAAAGAGCTGCCTCTAGACATTCCTTTTAATAAGATTTTTAGAAACCTGCAGCTGAAAGTTCTTTATATCTCCTTACCCTGAAGACCCAATTTCATTTGGAATTTAATCCAAACTGGTCTTGATTGCCCTTTTAGCATTTCTCTTGATACTTCTCCAAAATGCACCCCCAAGAAGGCACATCTCTCTCTCTCCCTCCCTCCCCCTCCCCCACACACAAACCAGAGGTTGGATTGGATATCTCTCTCCCTCTCTCTCTGCTTTAGGCTGAGAAAGTCTGCCAAGTGCTGCTCCTCATTTGGTAATGCTCAAGAAGAATTAGGGACTAGGGACAGTTGACATTCTCATCTCTGAAACAGGAGGGGCTGTCAGAAAGACTTTTTTGCAGGCACGCAATGCCTTCTCAGCCCTCAACACTAATGAGAGATGTGGCTCCACTGGCTATGATAGAGAAGCTTCTCATTTTGTACAAACCATCTGCTGCTTGCAGATACACACTTATGGGTGGCATGGGCGGATCCATTCAGGGAACGGAAGTTCTGCCGCTAGCCTGGCAGCCTTGCTCAAGCTACAGTTTTTTAAAAAAAAAATATTTTCCCTACGGGAGGCTACCGAAATGGGAAGCATGCCTCTGCCTGCATAACTAGAGAGAGACTCTCCATTCTGCAAAGGCCAATGGCTTGAAAGCAGATCCTCTGTTACACACCACCCAATTTCCCCGCTGCCTTCCCCACAGGGGGATTGCAAATTCAGCATGCCATTGAGGTGGGAAATGCCTGGAACACAATAAAGCCCACCCACTCACCTTCTGCTGGCAGGCTGGCTAATAGAGTGAGAGGAGAGATAGAGAAGGGGAGCCGATCGGAGCCCTCCGAAAGAAGGGGGGTGAAGTAAAGTGCATGTGCTTCAGCATGCTGCGGATTCCCTCACTTGCCCCTTTGCCTGGCTTCCCTCCTCCTGCAGTCTCCTCACTGCTTGCTTGCTCATTCTCTCCCCTCCAGTTTATCTAGATTGCAGGCAGAGCCACATTGTCTTTTGCAAGCCTGCTGCTGGTGAGGGCTAGCTTTTTGCATAGCTTTGTCCGGCTATGGAGGGGGGAGGAATGGCTTCCTCCCCAGGCCCCCATCTGTTTTCCCCCTAACAGCTGGACAAAGATAGACAAAAAGCCAGCCCTCACCGGCACCCATCTTCACCAACAGTGGGCTTAGAAAGGGCAATGTGGCTCCGCCTACAATCAAGATAGACTGGGGAGGGAGAGAGCATGAGCAAGCCAAGGCCTTTTCCTCCAGCCTTTGCCCAAAGCCCCTCGTTGCACCAGGATGTTGAAGTTTGAATTTCTTCACCCACTCTGACCCACTTGTACCTTGGCAGCAGGAGTTTCTCTCCGCCCCCTTTTCCAGCTACTGGATCAGGGGGATGAACCTAGTTTTGCTGCCCATTGCATTGCAAATAGGAATCTAAAAGCCGAGAAAGGCAAGTTGCACTTTGCTCCTGCACAGGAGCTTGATGCCACAGTACCATTATCTTGCTTGATGCCACAGCACCATTATCTTCAGGAAGCTGCAATCTCAAAGACTGTGCGGCAAGAGAAAAGGCCGCTGTGTGTGCTGCCGCTGAAATTCCAGAGGGCTGCCTTGGGAGCGAGGGGGAATAAAGAGGCCGAACGGCATGCAAAGGTTTACTTGTTTGCTTTGCTGTCCTGCCTCCACTGCCTTTTCTCCGCTCCCCTCATCTTGCAGCCAGCTTTCTCATTTAGGAAGCCACTGTAAATCGGGACAAAAAAGGCATTTCATTTCACTTTGCAAGAGTAGAGGTGGGGTAGCAAAGCCAGAGATGCTTTGGCCTGTTGGCTGGTCTCCTTATTTCCCCTCTCTCCTGAGGCAGCCCTCTGGAACAGCAACAGCAGCACACATTTTTTGTTTTCTCCCGAAGGCAGGAAAGCTGGTTGGCCCTCAGAGACAGTGTGGTCGAGGCAAGCCAGGGAGCCAAACGGGGATCAGTAGCAGCTATGCCGGGTAAATGGATGAGGAGTGGCAGGGTGGGGCAGCAGTGGGCAGGGTCAGCCAGAAGTATTGCTACTGGTTTGCTAGAACTTGCTAGAACTGGCAGAATCCCACCACTGCTTCTGGAGGAGGGAAGTTGATTCAGCCATTCCAGTACTGTTGCATTGCCATGAATTTATTGAATTTTATTTACATGTACCATTCATGTATTGATGTTTTTTCTTTGGGTAGAACATCCACCCAAATAAAAATTGAATGACAAATGTGGATTATTTGATTATTCAAATAATCAAAATACAGAATGTAATAAAAGCAATTAATCAAGTTAGTTATGTATCTAATATACCAATGCTTAATAATAAACATTTTGTTCTCTATTATTAGCAGGATTCCAAGCAATGTGCAAAAGATATGTATTTGTAGGGGGACATCTGCTAAAAATTATTTGAATACAGATGCTATTACTGCAAGACAAAGTTAACAAGATGCTTTAGAATTCCAAAGAAATGATTTTCCATACCTAATAGAAATCTCTATAAATTTTGAAAAAACCATGGAAAACACAATTGCTCGTTCAAATAATATTCAAATCTCAAATACATTTTGTTAGGGATAACATTGTTCACCCTAACTGGTTTAGGTGAAATAATAACTATGAATCATAGTTAGTGTATGTTAGAGTGTATACAGCTTTAACTGTGAAATAGCAATTAAAGGAGTGGTTAAGAAAACAATATAAAAGTAGCAAGACTACGGCTTGCTCTCTCTCTCTGGCTTTGATGATCCCTGATTACTGCTTGGAATCAAGACTGCATTGCTCGAACGGGAGAGACAAAAAAGGACTGATTTGTAAAGTGAACTGACATAGGATATTCTACATGGACTTTGCTAACTGAATATCCCTGAATGGACTGACTACATGGTAAATGAATATTGGACTGTTATTTGACTATGCCATAAACTTATACTGGAATAAAATATATTCTTGATAGCACAAGCGTATCTGTTGTCTTTACTGTATGTTAATAAACATACAAGCTTAGCTCACTCATTTATCTGTGTGCCTATCTGACTAACGCTGCACATTCTGTTTAGCTTGTCTACCTAACCCTGGTTGGGGAACCCAGGCTTAACACATTTAAATGCTGTACCTGCAACAAAAGTTAATGCAAAATATTCTTGTTTAGGATTTCAATCAACCAGATTCCAAGATATTCCATTTCATTCCTATTCGCTCCGTTAGTTTTCAAGGTTTTCCACCAGGCATTGAGTGCCCTATGGCCAAACATTTTATGTTAACTTCTTTCTGAGTTGCTTTGGGTTTTGTTTTGCCCCATAAGACGTTTCCTCAAATATTTATTGTATTTCTGCATATATTAAACTTCCCATAGGTCTTTTAATGTTCCGGTTTTGGCTACAAGGTTGTTGGCACTCAGTAGCTGATTTCCAGACTTTCTCCTAACTAAACTAAACCAGCTAGTGGTGCCTGAATACACTTGTACGTGGATCATAAGTTTCCTAACAGACAGGAAGCAGTAGATAAAGCTAGGCAGAATCACATCTGATACCTGTACAATTAGCACAGCCCCCCCCCCCCCAAGGCTGTGTGCTTTCTCCACTTCTCTTCTTCCTATATACCAATGACTACATCTCAAATGATCCATCTGAAGTTTGCAGAGGATACAACAGTGATTGGTCTCATTCAAGACAATGATGAATCCACATACAAAGATTGAACAACTTGTCTCGTGGTGGAACAATTTTGGAACTGAACACATTCAAAACTGTAGAAATGGTGGTAGACTTTTGGAGAAACCCTCCCATACTACCACCTCTTACAATACTAGACAACACAGTATCAACAGTAGATACCTTCAAATTTCTAGGTTCTATTATAACACATGACCTAAAATGGACATCTAACATCAAAAACAACATCAAAAAAGCACAACAAAGAATATTCTTTCTGCGCCAACTCAGAAAGCTCAAACTGCCCAAGGAGCTGCTGATACAGTTTTACAGAGGAATTATTGAGTCTGTCATCTGCACCTCTACAACTGTCTGGTTTGGTTCTGCAACCGAACAAGACAGACAGACTTCAGAGAGTAATTAGGACTGCAAAAAAACAATTACTACCAACCTGCCTTCAAAAGAGGACCTGTATACTGCATGAGTCAAAAAGAGGGCTGTGAAAATATTGATAGAGTAAGGGAGTTTCTTCAAACTGGTTATTGATATCAGAAACATCTATTTTAATTATTTTATGGGAAGAGAGTGGAGGTGCTCCAGCATCTATGGCAGTGATCAAGGAACTCCTCAGTGACAAGAGTACAAGAATTCTTGAAAGAGGAAGGTTGGCAGGCCACAATCCAAGTTAGTAACACTCAGTACAGCTACTACAGTTCCAAGCTAGGCATCCTCAGAAACCGAGCTGTACTAGGAAATCAGTACCACTTCAGGTGCATTATCACTGGCATCCAGAATGATAACGATCACCTTGCAGTGACCAGTCATAGCAACAGATATGCCAAATTCATGGCTTGCACATAGATTTTATAGGACATGTCTTCCTCATAGTCCAAAGATCCATTGATCCTCACCTTTCCTAACACTGGATGCACAGTGAATAGTTCACACACTTTCTGTGGAGTGTAATTGCTAAAGGAATATAGCAAGTCATCATTAGAACCCTTGTCTGAATCCAAGGTTTTCAGTTTTACAACTAGCATGCCTGGGTCTATGTTTTCTAACAGTCACCATGTAAATGCTACAATCAAATTCTGGGCAGTTGTCACTGATATCTAAGACCTACACAGAGATTTGGGCAGTGGCAGATTTGACAGGATTGCCTCCATCCAAGGCGACCAGCATCAGCTGCTGGTGAGTGCTCTGTTCTCTGTTGAGGGGTCGGAGCAGTATCAGCTCTAAGAGTTTGCTGCCAGACTTCAAGTTCTGCAAATCCAGCCCAATGTGCTCTCTGGGGGTGCGCTCATAGTTTTGCACCAAATTTGAACCCATGTCGGGATCTTGCACACTCTCGATAGGAAAGCGAGACCCCAGCACAGCAGATTCACTGATCTCTAAGCAGTACTCCTTCCAGGGGAATCTGGGGGCATTGTCGTTGATGTCCAGGATCTTCACTTCTACATCATGAACTTGTACAGGCTGCTTGACCACCAGCTCTGAACAGGGCTTCCTGCTCGATTCATTGCCTACCACGGCGCCTAGTGGCAGCTCTTCCCTAACATAGTAGACGAGCTGCCCAGTGGTGGGTCCCAGGCAGCAGGTGGCAGCAGCAGCAGCAGGAGAAGCCTAAGCGTTTCTGCCCGACGCAGGCACCAGGAGCCAAACAACATAATCGAAGCGGGGAAGGCGCACTCTCAGCTGCCCAGGAGCAGCGAGAGGAGCACATCAGCAGGGCACTGTCTGAAGCCTCTGACACTGCTGCCAATGCCGCTCTGTGATGGTCCGCCCAGGTCTCTCAGTCCAGCCTGCAGCTGCAATAGCTTCGTCCCTCGAGGGCAGCCTGGCTTCTCCATTTCCTTCTTCATTGGCAGGTGACATGGTCACTGGCTTGTTTCTTTGCTGCTGCTGTTATCATTGGGTTTACCAGGAGTGAGTGGAGAGGTATGGCGAGCTCAGCTCGGCTGACTCTGTTTCAGCACTTGGTCTGGGAACAGCGACTAGGAGGTGGGCGGGAAGCAATCGAGAGCAACGATACAGACTGATCTGGCAGCGTGTAATCGAGACGCGAGAAGGGAAGGCAGGTCATTCCTTCACTCTCAAAAAATACTCGACAGGATCCATAAGATGCTGTCTCTCTGCTCACTGCACTTTGCAGGCCAAATTATTCCTAGCCTTGGTTCTGGGAAGCTTTTAAGCTATAAACAGCAAGAATTGAAGCAGAATTCTTGCCTTCCAAAAACTCTAGTTATAACACTCCTTGCCCCGGACCCCCTAGCATTTAAACTGCAATTTCAGGCAGGGAGATGCCTGATCTCCAAACATTTCTTGCTCCAGACCCAACTCCAAATTTGGGATTCAGTTACATATTTTCTTTCTATCCTGCATTAAGATACCAATATTAAAGCCAAAAACGTAATATTTTATTTCTGAAAGATTATAGTTAACAGTTAAGGTACTGGACTAGTATAGGGAAATCCAGTTCCAGCCCACTCTCGGCTTTGGGCTATGCATTCTCTCAGTCCAACATTTCACAGGGTTGTTGGAGAGAAAAAGAGAAAAAGCCTTGAGCTCTTGAATAAAAGCATGAATATATCTAATAAAGAAATAAAAAGGGCGTTGGTACTTACCTGATACGCCCGTTCTCTTTGAGCTGTGAAGAGCATCCAGTAGTGGGAGGTGCTTAGTCTCTGCATTCACAGGCTGAGCTTGATTTGTGGAACGCTCCTTCTCCATCACGTGACTCTTCAGTGTTCCCCAGTTTTGGCGAAGACAAGAGAAAAAAGCGCTCTCATCCTCACATACAAAAAAGTTCATTGGCCGAAACAGGACCCCACCAGACGGAAAAAAATGGTGGGGCTGGATGCTCTTCACAGCTCAAAGAGAATGGGCGTATCAGGTAAGTACCAACGCCCTTTCTCCTATGAGCTGTTCAGAGCATCCAGTAGTGGGACATACCAAAGCTTGGCCTGTCCTATGGGAGGGACTCCGTCTGGTCTGGAATCATCTCCTGGTCTCTGTGGACCCTTTGCAGAACTCTTCTGCCGAAGGAAGCCTCAGCAGAAGCAAACACATCAATTTTGTAGTATCTAATGAAGGGCGATGGGGAAGCCCAAGCCGCGGCCCGACAGATTTCAGTTCTTAATGCTTGTGTGACCCATGCTGCCGAAGTTGCTGCACTCCTTGTTGAATGAGCTGTTATGCCCTTAGGCACCTGCAGAGATTGGGTCTGATATGTTTTTGCTATTGCAGCCCTTATTCAAGGGCCTATCGTAGATGGTGAAACCTATGCAACCTTGAGTATTGGGCTGAAAGAACACAAATAAAGCCTCCAATTTCCTAAAAACCGTTGTACGCTTGATATAGATTTGCAGTGCATACCTCACATCAAACTTATGCCATTGTCTTTCCATCCCCTGTGATGGACTGGGGCAAAAATTTGGAAGAATAAGCTCTTGTGCTCTATGAAAGGCCAAATTGACCTTGGGCATAAATGTGAGATTGGGGCGAAGAACCACTCAATCAGCATGAAAATGCAGAGATCTTGTCTGATGGACAAGGCTGCAATTTCCGAAATACGATGAGCGAAAGTGATCGCTACAAGGGAAACTATTTTGGACATCAGAAGTGGAGACTTGATGTTTTCAAAGGTTCAAAAGGTCCCTTAGTCAGAGCCACAAGGACCTTGATAAGGTCCCAGATGGGATAACGGTGCACTGCTAGAGGGCATAAAATTGGAGGCTCCTCGAGGGAAAACCTGATCTATGGATGATATGAAAGAGAATGGAGGCCCTCGCAAGTGAGAACTGATGCCAAGGCCGCCACCTGCTTTGAGTGACAACCCCTTATCAAGTTCCTCCTGTAAAAACTCTAGAGTCTGAGCGACAGAGGGAGAGGCAGGATCAATTTGAAACTTACTACCCTCTTTTGCAAAAGGTGGACCATGTGGCGTTGTAAATGCGAATTGTTGAGGGGCGTCTGGCAGCTAGGATAGTGTCGATAACCCTATTGGAGAGCTTTCTACCCTTCAAACCACTCCGCTCAACCTCCAGACGGTCAATTGTAACCATTGAGAGTCCGGATGTTGAAGGGGCCCCTGAGTTAATGAGATTCTGACTGAATTCTCCAGGGGGGAGCTACTAAGAGACTGCGGAGGTCTATGAACCATGGCCATCTGGCCAGTGAGTTGCTACTAGAAATAATTCCGCTCTCTTGTCTAGTAACTTCTGGATGACCTTGGGAACCAGCAGAAGTGGAGGGAATACATACAGGAGACCCGGGGCCAACTACAGTGGAGCGAGTTGAAATTCTCTGCCCCTTGGGATGGGTACCTGGAAAAAATCTCGGGAGCTGAGAGTTGAGAGGGGAAGCAAATAGGTCCACCACCAGCTGACCAAATGTCCATGCCGCTTCTTGAAACATAGATGGGTGGAAGCGCCACTCCGATTGATCTATGGTGGCCCTGCTGAGCCAATCTGCCTGTGCATTTGACAGACCCTAAATGTGTTCTGCCTTGATGGAAAGTATGTTGTTCTCCGCCCAGCGACACAGGCGCTCCACTTCCTGCATTAGCTGCTTCGATTGTGTGCTCCCCTGCTTGTTTATGTGAGCTTTGACTGTTACAGTCTGTCAGTATCAGTATGTGCTGACCGCGTTACCTGGGGGAAGAAGTTGCGAAGGGCCAGGTGTATTGTGCGAAATTCCAGCCAGTTTATGCTGCACGACTGTACTGTGTCAGACCATCGGCCTTGGGTTGAGAGCGACTGAACGTGAGCTCCTCATCCAAACAGACTGGCATCTGTGGTGATGGTGAGCCTTTGTGGCTCCTTGAAGAGACAGCCTCTGTTGATAATCGGTTTGGACCACCAGAGGAGAGATATGAGAACCTTGGGTGGAACCCTGACTTTGTGTTTGGAGTTGCTTCGGCCGGATCGCTGGTACGGTGGCAAGAACCACTGGAGGGATCTAGTGTGAAGGCAGCCCCAAGGAAAATAGAAATACATGAGGATCATTTTGCCCAACAATTTTGATAGGTCCATTAAGGACACCTTCTTAAGCAACCTGATCTCCTTAACCAATTTTTGAATGCTATTTAGTCTATCTGGTGACAGATAAACCTTGCCTTTCACAATGATCGCCCCTAAATGGATTATCCGAGTTGATGGAGTTTATTGACTCTTCTTCCAATTTATTAAGAAGCCATGCTCTAGTAGGGATAGTAATGTGTTCTCAGTGTCTCTGACTGCCTGATGAGCGGAAGGAGATAAAATCAAAATATCGTCAAGATAACGCTGGAGGCGTACCGGGATGTTCCTGAGGTGGGCTGCTATCACCGCGAGGACCTTGTTAAAGGTCCTGGGGGAGGAGGCTAATCCGAATGGAAGGGCCACAAATTCACAATGGTGGTTATTGTAGCAGAATCTCAGAAATTTATAATGGAAGGGCCGAATATCAATGTGCAAGTACGCCTCCGACAATTTATGGGCATGAGCACGTCCCCTTTCCTGATACCCAGTAATATTAATTAGAGGGTATGCATTTTAAATTTGCGGTATACTAAGAAACAGTGGAGACGTTTCAAATCTAATATTGCTCTCCACACACACCCCGAATATATATATATGCTTTTAAATGACGTGGGATAATACCCGAAGGAAGCTGAACAGCACACATGTAAGTACCCGCGAAAACA